>JAWNNH010000243.1:0-697860 GCA_035043045.1 Hirtodrosophila alboralis
AGACATAAAGAGAGTTAATTATTTAAATTAGCTAGGCATGCTGTAAGGCTCCATTGAGTGCATCCCTATAAATAATTTAACTAGTAACAATAGTAAAAGAAACCTCTAGAAAAAACCCAGTTTAAAATCAATATCAATTGTTTTACTGCTCTGAACTGGAATAAAAAAAAACTGTCTGAAAATTTAATTGAAGTCTGAATCGTTGCTGTCTAACTATCAGCAGCTCGTTGTGCTGACCTTTTTATTCCTTTCTGCTTCCTTTTTTTTTTCTCTCAGAGTTGTGGCAGCTTTAAATTGTCATTGCTCAGTGAGGCACACACAATGTTGCAAGTGTGTGCAGCTGAGCGAAAGCAGCACGCAAATAGCTTATGGATTTATATATATATATATATATGTGTGTGTGCCACGCCCAGCTGGAAGTTACGCTTTGATGTCTATTTGTGATCCTGGCAGGGCCTCAGGCATATTTAAAAAACGCTTTAAGCCAAATATTAAGCATACGCCATGTGCGACGCACAACAATTTTTGTGGGTGCCAAAATGTGGCCTAATAAGGTGTGCCAGTGTGTGTGTGAGTGTGTGTGTGTGTTGGGCTGATGTTGTACATTTTATTAACGCTCATATTGGCCACAAAAAAGGCTAGAGGGGGGTAGAGTGTAGGGCAGGGCAGAAGGATGGCAATGGACGTTCATTGAAGCATGCTGATGAACAGCAGCGGCGGCAGCAGCAGCTTCACAGCCTGGCTTACGCTTCAGCAGGCACAGGAGAGGTTGAAGAGAGTGGAGAGCGATGAGAGGGGTGAAGGGGGTGACAGGCAGAGGCTGTGGCAGGGCTTGATGCCACGCCCATTGACATGGCTTTGGTTGGCAGTTACATTTCAACATTATTGACATGCCAGAGGCGTTTATATATATATATATATATATATATATATATAAAGGGAAAACTCACGGAAATTGCTGGCCATGTTGTAAGTGTGTGTGTGTGTTTGTCCTGTTGCGCTTAATGATAAATATAAAAACAAGAAATGTTCATGTTAATCGAGACAAAGCGCTGTGCTCCGTCTCTCTATATATTTATAAACGTTGTCTGGAACTACAATGCTTGTCACTTGAATAGGGACACTATATAAATTGTGTTTAATGCACTGCGGCGCCTAAATCCATAATGCTAGATGCTTTATTTTATTTTTAGAATTAAGTTTATTAAATTATAATAAAGATAAAAAATAAATAAAAAATAAAAAAAAAATAAAAAAAATAAACTAAAAAAAATAAAATAAAAAAAATAAAATAAAAAAAATAAAAATAAAATAAAATAAAAAGAAAAATTAAAAAATAAATTTTTTTTTAAATAAAATAAACAATAACATAAAAAAAAAGTTATTATAAAAAATAAAATTAAAAAAAATAAAATAAAATAAAGTTCATTGAATTCTAATATAAATATAAAGTGACAACTGTCAGACTAACATCATAAGTGCTAAAGAAAAATACTTTTGGAATTTAATGCAAAATGACGATGTTTATTTGAAGTCGCCTAAATAAGAATAAGAATATTTATTAATACATATAATAAATATTACGAGAAATATATATAAATAGTTTTAATTTTTTATGTTAAATTTAAATAATATTTTGAATTTTTTAAATTACTGTACATGCGTCTCTATTCAATATTAAAAGAAAATTAATAAAAATTTTGACTAGGCAATTTTAAATATTAAATAAATAATATATATATAAATTAAATATATTATAATTGTATAGCATCTAAAGCTGACTTTTTTGTACTAAATTGTCTTCCTGATTCGTAAGCTTTTCTAGAAACCTATTTCCAAGTGTTCTTTAATATTAAAGTCTAGGAAATATACAAACTATCGATGCAATTTCACTTCCTGGGCTTAAAACCACGTTTTAAAACGCTACTTCAGACTCCCAAATCGATTTTCTAATTCGAGAAAGGCCATTTCCAATTATTTTCTTTAGCTCAGCATTAATTTTCGATTTTTGTAACAAAAGTTCACAAATTCCTTACCAGAATATTACTATACAGACCATGACATGGCCTTTACGTTTTCAAAAGCTGTTCTCCCTTACGCTAATCATGAAAATATATTTTACATATTTATTAAAATTTTATAAGCTTTATATAATAAAAAAATAAATAAATAAAAAGTAATAAATAAATATTAATTAGAATTGAATAAGCTTTATTTTGTAAAATAAAAATAATAAAAAAAATAAAATTCCTATCACCGAGCGTATAAAACACACTATATATAGTGTTCCTATTCAAGTGACGGGTAGTGTATATACACACACACACACTGCTTTTACTGTTGTGTTGTCTACTTAGAGGCACTATTTCCGCTTCGGCTTGATTCATTTTTTTGCTGCTCAAAGGCTGCTGTGGCTTCAACTGCGGCTTTAGTCGCTAAACAGGCCTCACTTGGTGCACAAGAAAGACACACAGATTGTCAGTCAGTCAGTCAAACAGTCAGTCACTCAGTCAGTCAATCAACCATCATCATCAACAGCTTTTCATTCACATTGCCAGTTCTTATACGCGTCATCGTCAACTTCTCTCATTCAGCTAATGAAATTAATGCAGTCAACTTTTATTTGCCATTTTTAATTAAATTTCTGGCTCTGTTCGCTCTGTGTGTGTGTGTGCTCTGTGTGTGTGTGTGCTCTGTGTGTGTGTGTGTGTGTGTGTGCTCTGCCATATATATGTATTTAAGCCAAATTGATTTTTATTATTATTATACTGTAAATAACTTGAGTAATAAATGTGCAAACTTTAAAAACACACACAACAAATAAAATTCCATTTTAAAGTGAAGTGTTGAAAATGCAAATATAATTTTCTTAGTTTAATTAACAAATTAATTGAATATTGAATAAATTATTTGTAAAATATGCACAATTGCGTTGGGATATAGAATAAAATAACAGACTCTGCTGTCGTTTAACACTTTTGTCAAAATTTAGCCTTAATTTCACATAATTTTGTGATTTAGATTCACTTGATTTGAATGCGATTTAAATTTAAAAATCGATAATTGCAATTTGTAACAAAAATTCTGCATAATATTGCAACTAGATCAAACCGAAACAAGTATTTCTATCTTATCTTTATACTACAATAATATTATCTGGTTTATATGAACTCTGATTTATAGATAAAAAAAAATAATTCATGTAATATTCAAGTGCTGAACAAACAGTTTTTCAGTTTGGAAACTAGACTATTTATTATAATCTATTTATAATAGAAATAATATTATCAAAAATACATTAAAGAAGCTAGCAGAATTATAATGTTTTTTTAATTAACTAAGATTATTCTGGACTCAACAGTATACTAATTTTAAAAGCTTATAACTTTCCAGTAAAACTTTAATCTTCAGTTTTTCTAGTTATTTAAAATCTCTTCAATATTTAATTCACAAAGTATTTTATAAAATATTTCAATATGTTTGCCAAAATTCCAAGCAAATAAAAGATTAAATTGAGCTGGCTTTTAAATATATAAATAAATAATTGTAATTTAATTTAATTAAAAACAAATTATAAATTATAATATTTATAATTTTAAACTAATATTAATATAAAATTAATTCAAATTATATAAACTGTCTCTTTGTCTGGCAAGACTCAATATATAAGGCTAGGAATTAATTGATTTATTTAATAAATTTTGCCAAGTAAAAGCAGTTTATTATAATAATTTTCCTTTGACGATTTAAATCCAGAAAATATTTTAACATTTAAATATTAAAAAAAAAGAAAGATTTTTAGCTAGATTTATATAAAAAAGAAAAGATTTCTAGCTGGGTTTAAATAAAAATATAAGATTTTTAGCTGGCAAAAAAAACTTATATTTATATTTGCACAAACTTCAAATAAGAATTTATTTATGCAATCTTAAACATACATATTTTATGCAAATACTAAGCCAAATAGCAAAGCCAATTAATATAATAAAAAATTTAATTATTCAAAGGCAAAAAACATTTATTTGTTTGCTCACAGAACAATTGGAATTTCTAATATGCATAAATTTTCTAATACTATATTAATTGAGAGTACGACAATTTGCAAGGAATTCCACAAACATTAATTTACTTTAAAATGGAATTAAATCCTTGGCGTAGACGACAACACGACGTATCCTTGTCGACATTCTGCTCAGCCTGTCACAATGGAGTCTGAAATAAATACTTTGGTCGCCATTGAGTTTTCTACATCCTTTTTAATAGCTGCAAAGACAAGGATATACGCACAAAGAGAGTGTGGGTGTATTTTTAGGTGTGTGTGTATATATGTGTGTAATTGCATCATTAAACGAGGCAAAAGCTGGCAATAGGCCAAGTGCCACACTTGACACGACTTTAACACAGCGAATGGCAATGCAAACATTTTGATTTTCCATTTTTAATTTTTTATTATAGAATTTTTATGATAAATTGAAGTGCAAAGTGTGTGATTTGTGATTTCTCATAGCGAAAAATGTATCTTAAATGGAAAACATGACACACAGCAGTTGTCGGGCCTTAAGTTTAGGCCAAGTGCATTAAATATTTATTACACATACGCAACGTGCGACACAGAACAAACTTTTTTAATGCGTGTGTGCGTTAACATGTCTTTTCACCTTGAGTTTTAATTTATTTTTCAAATGAAACGTGTTTGTGCCTAACAGGTTTGCATTTGCAATTGAAAAACTGCAAAAACTGCAAAGCCGCAAACTAATATTGGAGCACTAAACAAATAACAAGCTCTAAAACAAGCAAAAAAGCTACAAATAAAAAAATAAAAAAAAAACATTTGTACGAAACTCGAGTGCGGAGCAATGTCTATCCAAGTGTCTAACAATTTATTGGCCGGTAAGCAGTTAAAAATTAAAAAAACAAAAAATAAATTAAAACTAGAACTATAAAAACATACCAAATACAAAAAAAAAAATTAATTTTTGGTCAGACATAAATACTTAGAGCTACAGATTTAGATGCATACGTTTATTTTGTGAAATTTTTGCTTCCACAGTTAATATATATTAATATATATTCGATAGCTGAAACTATCGTTATCGAAAAATCATTTTTAAACAATTTTAATCAACTTTACAACACTACAAAAGGGTTTTTTAATTTAATCTAACATCATTTTGTATTATTATATTATTATTATAATAATTGATTGCAATTTATTATTTGTCTTTAATTTATTTATTTAATTATTTTTTTTTTAATTTATTTATTTATTTTTTTGATTCGTATTTATTTTATTTTATTTATAATTTATCATTTTGTATTTTTATATTGCTTTTAATGATTGACTGCAATTTTTTATTTGTCATTTTTTAATTTATTTAATATTTATTTATTTTTTTAATTTATTATTTTTTTTTATTCGTATTTATTTTATTTTCAATTTATTTCTTTATTTATTTTTTTTTTTTCTTTTTGTATTCTGTTTTTATTTTATTTATTTAATGCAAATTTTTGCTTTTAAGGTTTATTTTATATAATCGATAATTGAAACTATCGCTATGGAAAAGTTATCTTTAAACTATTTTAAAAACTGTACAGCAGTAAAAAACCCATTTTTAATATAATAATTTTGTAATTGAACATTATTTCATTACTATATAATATATTGTGATTAATTTACTTTTTTTTTTTGTTGTATTTATTTTATTTAATATTTATTTTAATTTATTTTTTTTATATTGTTTTAATTTTATTTATATTTTACAATGCTATAGCTTTTTCTCTCATTAACTCATTTCTAATCACAGTTTATAGGGTATTACTTAATAAACAGTGCAATTTATAATTATTGCAATTGTTTTAATGGCTTAGTTATATAGAACAATTGTTTGTCCTGTTCTCTCAAGTGTTGCAATGATAAATTGCAAACATTTTGTTTGTCTATCCAGTCGACCAAGTTATTGTTGTTGATATATAATTAAAGCATTTGAAATAGAATCCATATACCTATATCTATATAAGTAAATATATATACAGAATACAAAGTGCACAAGGCATTAAAAGTGCCATCTAGGCATAATTATAACAAATGCAACGCACAGATACATTTCTATCTAACTAGCTGTAGCTGTATCTATATATTTTGTATCTTTTTTTTGTGTTTTGTTTTTGTGCTAATATTTATGTGTATAGAATCGTAACTCATTGCTTGATGTGTGGGCAGCTGGACATATTGCAATTCCACCTCCAACTACATCTATCCCAAGCGTCTATCTATTTGCGCTTCATTTTCATTTTACAGCTAGTGCATCTATACTCTATACTCTATAAAAAAAATAGAAAAATACATTTCTAACTGCTGACGTAAAGCATTCCCCAGCCAATAATGATGATGGCCTCAAGTTGATGATGATGATGATGTTGACTATGATGATGTGAGTAGAACCGCATCCGGCAGCTGTCTCTGCTCTCAGAGTCTTATCATCATCTGTGGCTGTTGGTCTCCTGTTGAGCTCTCTTCTTCTCTCTGTTTCCATGGCAATTTAATTCAATTAATGTGTTCTATAAAAACTGTAAACTCCTTCAACTCAGCTATCTATTTAAGCCAAAGCCAAGTGTCCTTATAAAGCCTTCGCCTTCGTCAGCCAAAGTACAAATAATTTTTTTCATTTTCATTTTCATTAATTAAGCACATTCCACAAAATGGTTTTTGGCCAAGTTTACATAATTTGAAAAGTAAAGCAACAGCAATTAATACATTTAAGTTTTTTTTATGAAGAATGATAATTTAATTTATTAATTACATTATTTAAAACATTACTTTTTTTTTTGGTTAAATTTAAAATATATATAAATATTAAAAACAAATTTAATTTGATGTAAAAAGTTCGTGCATAAAATTTAATAAATTTATGAACAGTTTAATGAATATTTCATTTATAATTTAATTTTTTTATTTTGATATTCTTTAAGTATGAAAATATTTTGAAAATTTAGTAAATATAATATAATTTAATTTAATAATTTAATCAGACATATAAATTAATAAATTGACGCACAATTTAATAAATATCTTATTTATAATTTATATTTTTTATTTTTATATTCTAAATCTAAAAATATTTTGAGAATTTTCACAAAGAATTTTCTTTAATTTTTGAATTTTAATACAATTTAATAAAAATTATTAACTTTCAACGAATATTTTAAAATTTTTATAGCAATGGTGCTTCTATTACTTACTTTAATTTAATTTCAATTTAATTATCAAAAATCACCTACTGGTATTGTCTAATTTAACATTATATATATTCTATAATTTTTATTTATTTCGAAAATATTAATTTTTTTCTTAGATTGCCAAAACGTAACCGTAATATAAAATTAAATTTTGATTAAATTTGTTTCTATTAGATTTGCCACTTAAATTTCAATCATTTTTGAAAATGCCAATTTATCGATTTTCTGTTTTGTGCTTTATTTAATTCAGGGAATATCATTCTCCTAAAAATAAAATTAACTTTCAATAGTCATAACTTTATCAATACTTATTCAATTATTATGTGGAATGTCGTTTTGTTTATTAATTATTTATTATTTATTTTTTCATTTATATTATATTTTTCTATATATATTTCTGACTTGATTTAGCGTTTCTCCTATATTTCAAATAGTCAAAACTTTGTCAAAACTCTATCGATATTTATGCGGAATTTAACCGCGTTAAATTTGTTTTTAGCTCTGTATTGATTTCTTATTTAAATCTGAAAATAAAATATTTTATCGATATTTTGTGATTTTTTCTAAATTCCTACAGAGCATCGTTTCACTCAAAACTAAATTGTTTTTACATGCAAATTGATTTTATGCGCAATATATTTTAACTAAATCGATGAGACATTGGAATTTTATAATTTTAAATAAACTGATTGAAATTTAAAATAATTTTTAAAAGTTTCAGCTATCGATTTTAATATTTAAACTTAAGCAAAAAGAAAACATGTCGAAAAATTCGATTGAAATGTTTTATATTATGCCCTAGTCAGGAATTTCATTAAAAATGAATTTTATTACAGAATACTATTGCAAAAGGGTATATAGCTTCGGCAGTTTCTTTACTATTGTTAATCACTTTAACTTTATAGCTTTAATAAATAAATAACATATTTTAAATTTAATTCTATCGATTAACGATTAATTGTGAATTTATATATATTCCTTTGTTATATAATTACAGCGGTATATCTCTATATATATATGTATAATATATCTTTTCCCTTTGTTATATAATTACAGCGGAACCACCAATAGTACAAAGCTCCCGACGCAAATCCGTATTCGCCGAGGCATACGATCCGGAGGCGGATGATGATGATGAGGGCGCCACTGCCATATTCCCCAAGACAGATGAACAGCGTGCCCGTCTCATCGAGTCTGTGAAGAATGTGTTGCTCTTCCGTTCGTTGGAGAAGGAACAGGTGCGCGTTTATCTAATAAATCTAATAAAATCTCCAGCAAATGTTTTTTATTGTTGTTGCCACACACAAAAAACCCAAAACACGTTGCTTTATCCTGGCTACAAATATTTATTTCTATTTTTATTTATTTTATTCCCAGATGAACCAAGTGCTGGATGCGATGTTCGAGCGGAAGGTGCAACCGGGCGATTTTATTATACGCCAGGGCGATGATGGTGATAACTTTTATGTTATTGAATCGTAAGTATTCTAAGAAAAAGTAGAATTATTTTATTTCACATTTATTTCACATTTCTTTGCAATTTTCAAATTGATATTCAATTCTATTCTCTACTCCACAGTGGCGTCTACAAAGTCTATATTAATGACAAACACATTAGCACCTATAATCACACTGGACTATTTGGTGAATTAGCGCTACTCTACAATATGCCCAGGTAAGCAAAAAGCAACAGAAGTATCTGTGTATCTATTAGATACATGAATAAATAAATGCAAATATCTTTGGTATCATTTACTTTACGCATTTCAATCAATTATGCATTGACAACACAGACATTCAAATGTGTTAATTTCTCAATTTCAATTTGACACTAGGAAATCACAATTTGAGCAGGGTTTGGCATTAAATACTTGAAGAGTTGAATTGATTGAAAATTGAATTAAATAATAGAGTTGGACGCTGAGAAAATTTGTAAAGTAAACTTAACAGGCAAAATTATTATGTTTAATAATTAAGTTAAGTAATAAATTCAATGATATGGTAGATGGGAAAATTTGTAAAGTAAATTATTATGTTTAATAAATAAGTTGAGTAATAAATTCAACAAAAATAGTTAGTCTAAGCAGTTACATATATTTTTCTTTTACTTTTAAGGGCAAAAGTTCATATATAGAAAAGGCATATATAAAAAATAGGATTTTAAATTTAAAAATAAAAATAAAATTTTTATTCAAAGTTTTTATTTGATATTTTAAGTAGACTAGCAGAATTTTATACTTTTTATCACTTGATAACTGAAAGTTAGAATTAAATGATTAAAATTGCAATCAATTCCGATAATTCTTAAAATTAGTAAAAAATTCCTAATTTAAGTAAAACATATTTTTTTTACTTTTAAGTACGTTGTACTATAAAAATAAATAATAAAAATGTTTGGAAAAATTTAAATTAAATATTTATTATTTATTTTATGCCTTTTCAATTTACTGCTAAAATTTTAACACTAATAAAACAAACAAACAACATTAAAAAAAAATAAAACATATTTTTATTTACTTTTAAGTACGTTTGTACTATAATAATAAAAATGTTTTGAAAAATTTAAACTAAATTAAATATTGATATTTATTTCGAGTTAATATGGCCAATTTGGTTCATTTTAATATATTATTCGAAATATATATCAATATTTAATTTTATATATTTAATATTTTTTTAAATTGTTCTTTATGCGTTTCGGTATCATTCGTAAAATTTTCAGGAAGTCTGTAAAATATTTATTATTTGACTTATACCTTATTAATTTATTGCTAAAAATTCAACACAAATAAAATACGTAGAAAAAAATAAAAAATAATAAATAAAATAAAAATAAATTAAAATTTATACCTATTACATTTATTGCTTAAATTTTAACACGTAGTAAAAAAAAAAAAAATTAAAATTAAATAAAATATTAATTGTCGGCATGTATGTGCTTGTAAATCTCAAACGGTTTTTGCAGTCAGTATATAAGGTCTGTGGTAGATTGTGCCTAGGGAGTGTGTCTTAGGAAGGGCCCCTTTACCACCCCCTCCCTCTCCTTCCTAGTTCTCTCCCCTCTCTCATCCATCTCTTTCGCCTCTCTTCCCCCCTCTCTCTCTCCTATCTCTCTTCAATCTCTTTTCTATCTCTCTCTACCCTCTGTCTTCCCTTTCTCTTCCTTTCCCTCCCCCCTCTCATTTCCCTCTCTCTCTTTCCACTTTCTCCACTCTCTCTCTCTTCCCTCTCTCTTTTCTAACTCTTTTCTATCCCTCTCTTTTCTCCCTCTGCTAAGGATCCCTTCAAACATTAACGTCAAAATATTTAAAACAAATAAATCATATTTAATAGCTAAAATAATTAACTAAATTGTTGTCAAATATTAATTGTAATTATATTTTGTAATATATTATATATTATACTATATTATTTTCTTTATAGAGCGGCCACCGTACAGGCGGAAACAGTTGGTCTACTCTGGGCCATGGATCGTCAGACATTCCGACGCATATTGCTCAAGTCGGCATTCAAAAAGCGAAAAATGTACGAGGAGCTGTTAAACAGTGTGCCCATGCTAAAGGCACTGCAGGTAAATAGATTATTGATTAATTTAAAGATATATATACCGATAATATATATATAATTATTACAGAACTATGAACGCATGAATCTGGCCGATGCTTTGGTCTCCAAGTCCTATGAGGATGGTGAGCGCATTATCAAACAGGGTAAGTTTGAATTAAATATATTAAATATATTTTAATTAATTATTTATTCTTCCAATTAACAGGTGATGCCGCCGATGGCATGTACTTTATTGAGGAGGGCACCGTTTCGGTGCGCATGGATCAGGATGATACGGAAATTGAGATATCCAAGCTGGGCAAGGGTCAATATTTTGGTGAATTGGCGCTGGTGACACATCGACCACGTGCTGCTTCCGTATACGCCACGGGTGGCGTGGTTAAGCTGGCATGTAAGTCTATAGGGGGCTCCAAAACATTGAAAGGCTTTTAAAAGGCCCCAAAAAAAAAATCCTAGCGCACTTTTAATGCTTTTTTGTATTTTTGTTTTTCTTTTTGTATTTTTGTTTTTATGCACTTATCCTGGCCTTCATTTTGCACTAATGTGTGTTGTGTGTGTATGTTGTGTGTTGTGTGTAGTTTTAGATGTTGTTTGCTTTGAGCGTCTGCTGGGCCGCTGCAGCCGCCTCCTGCAGCGTGGCATTTGCGATTATCGATATCTCGAACGGGATTTGCGCACTTATTTCGATAGTCTGCAGGTCCTGTAGTTAGTTCTAGTAGATTGTAGACTGTACTTTTTTAAAGGTCGAGTGTATATGCTAGGCAACATGTGTGTGAAACTTGTTTAAATAATATTTTAATATTATAAAAAAATTGCAATATTAAAAAGTTTAAAAATATCTTAAGAAACAGGCTAAGATTTTAACTCGTTTTTTTAACTATCAAAATAAAATTATTTTACTGCATAAAGCTTGTTCTTTGTAGTGTTTAATAGACCTACAAATTTATTTCCAAGCAAATTATGTTAAAAATATTTTTGAATTTAGTTAAAATATTACATTAAATTTTAAATACTTTCCGAGTAAAGTAAAGAGTAAAATTAATTAAAGGCGGCGACATTTGCTTGATAAACATTTCAAAAAAATTTTCTAAAAAAATTTTTTTACTTTTCTGAGAGATATATGAAATATAAGTTCATTAAAACAATTTTAATTAAATTTTTCGTTCTTATGGGTTAAGCTCAAAAATATATCACTTTACTATACAGTTATTGTTATTTCCGAGTATAATATATACTTCTATCTGTCTATACCTGGTTTTCTAAGTGAACAAGTTATGTTCTATTACAATATTCTCATCTTGAAGTATATTTTGTATTGTATATAGAAAACTGTTTGCATTTTTGGCTGACTTTCATTCCAAATTGTTTACATTTGCGGTTTTCCAATGAATTATACATTTTTTCTATCGATTACATAGATAAAAAGGCAGTTAAATGCATATCGATAACAAAATGCAACTCTTCATGAGCAAGAAACTCAAATATACACTTATGACTAGACCTCGGATTTTGCATACTTCCTTGTTTTTCATCGGATTGGTACCAAATTTTGTATTTGGGCATTTTATTGTTCAAATATTACAAATTTTAATGCATATCGAAAATATGCAAAAAATATGCAAAATATATGCAAAATATGCAAACAATTTCTAAGTTAAACAAATCAAAAAATTATATACTAGACTTACAAATTACCCTTGGCTTCTAAGGCAGTTGTAATTTCGGCAACTGCCTCGAAATTCGATTTTATAAATATAATATATATATATAGAAGCCAAGGGTAAGTAAGTTATGACCAAAAAATTAGGAACACTTAAAACATTTTAATTTAGCGTAGAATTTGCATTCCAAGAATATTTATATTGCCATGGGAAAATTTGAAATTTTTAATTCTTCACAAATTGTAACGAACTCTAAATAAAAAAAATAGTAAAAATTCCTTTTAAAAAATATATTAAAATTAACTCTAAATAAAAAAAAAAAGTAAAACTAACTTTAAAAAAATATATCTCATTAAATGCTTGTTTTAAGCTTAAATAAAAGATATATATAAAATCACAATTATTGCTTCCTATCTTTAATTGTAAATTAAAATAAAACAAGTTTTCACACACAATGTTGTACTATTTAGTAGTAGTTAGTTAAACTCTGTTTCCATAGTTAATTTTAAGTTTTAATTAAACTCCGTTTAGTCCTAGACACGGAAGCCTTTGAACGTATTCTGGGCTTCCTTACGGATGTACTCAAACGTAATATATTGATGTATGAGCAAATGTTTACGGAAATGGCGCGACGTAATACAAATTTATGAATACGAAACTGGAAACTTGAATATTATTATTACTCTCAAAATAGTTGCAAGTTTATTTAATATTTTTGCAGTTCATTTAAAATGCCATTAAATTTATTGTACAGCAAGCGAGAAAAATTAGAAAAGTATCAAAAAAAAAAAAAAAATAATAATAATAATAAAATCATAAATTTCAATTTATATGCAGTTTTTCATTCCCAAAAAAAAAGAGCACACACAAAAACACACACATACCTCGTATATATGCACACAAATATTACGTATACGCACAGAAAAAACTGTCTGTTGCCGACCCAGACAAAAAAAGATACTGAACCATACTGAAAAAGCTACCAACCCCAAATAAGAAAATAATATATATAAAAAAATTTATACAAAAAAAGAAAAAATTCGTTGCCATTGTGATTGGTAAGCGCAGCCTCCATATAATATTTATGAGTTGAGGCGCCTGCGGTTGGGGAAACGGGAACGGGTTCAACAATTTAATGCCAGTGCGAATTTTGTGGGTCATCGAATGGTTTAAATGGTTCTCAGTGCATGTAATATTAATTTATTCAGTCATGCTTACTAATTATAATTATATAAACAGTTAAATTTTTGACTATAATGAACTTGGAAGAGAATTAAAAATTATGTTATAGAGTAAAATTCGAAGAGAAAACTAAAAAAATGTTGATTGAAAATTATTAGTAATTTTATTAGCAGTGATTGTATTATTTAAATATTTCTTGCAATAAAGTTTATTAAATTTATTTAAAAATAATAATAATAACAATAAATAAAATATTAATGTCTTGTTACGATTAAAATAAATTATCGATATACATATTTAAGGCAAGTCAGCTTAAACCCAAGTTATCGATAGTTAACTTTAATGCAAAATTGATTTTCGTACAGGTAAGCGTCGCAGTGAAACGTTGAGAATGAAACACAATTTAAAGAGAGCGTCTACATTTACAAAAAAAAATAATAATAATAAATTTCATTAAATTAAAATTCATTAGCACTTAAATTCGTTGTTCAAAACTTTAAACATAAATAGTGAGAAATTTATGAGAAAATATATAACTAATTGAGGGAAACAAAAACTAGATAGCGCTGTCCAAATTCGTTATAAAGAGGTTAATAAATTAAAAATTCAATAATAAAAATTTCAATAGCACTAAAATTCGTTATTCAAGACTTAAAAATTTTTTTTAGAAATATATACTTAATTAAATAAAACAAAAATTCAAATTCCGCTCTCCAAATTCGTTAAAAAGGGCCTTCATTATAATAAATTAAAATTTTAATAAAATAAAATTTATTAGCACTAAAATTCGTTATTCAGAAATAAAGAGAAATTTTATATAATTAAACCAAATATATACTTAATTAAATACAACGAAATTCGGACTTCGCTGTCAGAATTTGTTATATAGTCGTTCATTATAATAAATTAAAATTTAAAAAAAATAAAATTCATTAGCACTAAAATGCATTATTCAGAAATAAAAAAATATATAGTGAAAAATTTTATACGATTTAATAAAATATATACTTAATTAAATTAAACAAAAACTCGATTTCGCTGTCCGAATTTGTTATAGATATGTTTATTATAATAAATTAAAATATAATAAAATAAACAAAAATTCGGGTTTCGCTGTCCAAATTCGTTAATATAATAAATTAAAATTTTATTAAAATAAAATTCATTAGCACTAAAATTTGCTATTCAGAAATAAAATAGAATATAGTGACAAATTAAACAATTAAACAAAATATATACTTAATTAAATAAAACAAAAACTAGATAAAGCTGTTCAAATTCTTAATAAAGACGTTCATTATATTAAATTAAAATCTTAAAAAAATATAATACATTTGCACTTAAGTTCGTTTTTCAAAAATTTAAAAAAAAGTAGTGAGAAATTTTATATACACATAAATAAAATACTTGATTAATTAAATAAAACAAAAATTCTATTTAGCTGTCATAATTTGTTAAAAAGACGTAATGATATAAATGTTCATTATAGTTCAAGTTCAACTCTCAATTACCTTTTATTATCTATTTATCTATTTATTTATTTATTTATTTTATTTATATATCTATTTATTTATTTATTTAGCGTGCAAGATCTTTAAATTTAAGTGCATGTTATATGTTTAGTTTGTAGGCTTACAAAATTATATTAATACTCTAACTAATATATATATAAAACTTCTTTGCATTTATCAGTCCTCGATGTGAGAGCATTTGAGCGTCTGCTTGGACCCTGCATGGATATTATGAAGCGTAATATTGATGATTATGAGTCGCAGCTGGTTAAAATATTTGGCAGTAAAAATAATATCACCGATACACGATAAAAAGTCTGAACAACAACAACAACAACTATAACAACAACAACAGCAGCTACAAAAACCACAAAAACCAGGCTAAAAGGGTTTTTAAGGACTCTTTACAACAACAACAGCAAAACGAAGGCATAAATCTACAACCAACAAAAACAACAACAAAATACCAATACAAGCGCAAACCAAACACACACACACACACACAAATGGACCTACTATATATTAAAAAAAAAAAAAATAAAATTCTTGTTTTAATTATAAATATATTTAAATATATAATTTAAGCTGAGGCTGCAACATGAAATTCAAAAACAATGATTATGATAATACGAAAAATAATGATAATATAATAATTCGAAGTTGTTTCACACACAATTACACACAAAACTAAAAACTAAAAACTATATTGTATGTATGTATTAGCAATTGTAATTTAATGTATTTAATTAAAAACAAACACAATTAATTGAGCAGTAAAGTTAAAAATAAAAACAATTGTTTTTGTGTGTTATTAGCTCAAAAAAAACAAAAAAAAAAGAGAAAAGAAAAATGTTAAGTGCATAGTTTATAGTCTTGTTTATTACCCTATTTTTCTTGCTCTTATTTTTATTAATATTATTATTATTATAATACTAATTTGTTATCAATTGATTTACGCATAATTTAGCACAATATATATAGAAGCAAAAACTATAAAAAAAAAGATTCGTTTGGCTGCTACATATATATTTTAAATTGTTTAAAAACTAAGCAATAAAAAAATAAATAAAACAATCTATAAATTTACAAAATTTAAAACAAAAAAAAGAATTAAAATATATCAAAAAAAATAAGCGCAAATGAACACACACATCAAAGCAAAGAGTTTATATCTACAAAAAACAAAATTACAAAAAAATACTTATATAAAAGTAAACTTACACATATGCATAAAACAAATCTAATTTATTTATAAAATAAAGTAAAAAACCAATCATTGTACTAGTCTATATGTAAAATTGCTGCTTGCAGTGTTTACAAAAAAACAAAAAACAAAAAAAAACAAAAAACAAAGGCAGCTGGCAAATGTTTCAGCACTTCATATACAAAATAAAAATATTTGAAAATTGTTTAAATTAAACACGCTAAAGTAATTTCCAATTATGGCCCACCACAATAAAATTAAAAAATAAATTAAATCAAATTGAAAACCCTGCTTGTTTTTGGGTTTACAACGAACCTCTTGCTCTTCCAAACAGCGCTCCGTTCCCAAAACAAAAACGATCTCAATTTAAGCAAAATTTAATTATTATTATAAACATTTTTATAAAATTAAAATTTTCATTTCAATTGGCTCTACAAAAGCAAAGGCTAAAGGCACAATCAATATATATATGTTGCATGGGATCAACTTAGAAAAAAACCAAAAAAAAAAACAAAACAAAAATTATGAATATAAAAATAATTTTGCAGATCTGCTACAATTCTTATAAAGATTGTTAGTTTGGGCTTAGACACAGAATATATATATATTGTAGTTAGAGCAAAATGCAAAAGCAAAAAGTGAAAGTAAAGCAATATTAAAAAGGCCTAGATGTGTACTTAGTAGAGTTTTAATTTGCAATTTTTGAAAATAATAGTTAAAACTCCCCCCACACAAACTCCAGCCCAGCCCACACTATATATATATTTTCTACTCTATAACTATATATATATATATTAAACAAAATGTATATCTATCTGTATTTATATATACTATTACTACTTAAAAACTGAATGAGCTTAAAAATATGGTAAACCCAAAACTCCAGTACTTTATAAAACGTTACTTTATTGTTTGTAAAATGCGTAACTAATACAAATCGTAGACAGTTAATCAATCAATCAATCAATAACAAATAAATGCAAATTTATGTAGTTATATATATAAAAACATATAAACAATTTAACTGGCATACCAACAGTCGACAGGTGTTCACAAAACTATATAATATAATAAACGCAAGAAAATATATCATAAATTAAAACATTGTTAAATGTGAAACAAAATATGTTTAATCCTACATAATTGGTGTCTAGTCTATGTTCAAGACTTTAAAACAAAACAAAATTCTTGAAAAAACATATTTGACGAAACAAAAACTAAGCGTACATAAATATATCAATATAAAATATAAAAATAAAATAAAAATAAATATAATAGAAATTATATAAGCTGAAAGTGCTGGACATTTTCTTCCAAAAAAATAAAACACAACAACACACGCATATACACACGCACAACAACAGCCATACACACACACACACACACACAAACCAAATCAAGCAAAGCTCAAAGAAAATATAATAATAATTAAAAAAAAACAAAAAAAAAAGAATTTTTAAACTGAAAAACGCGCTAAAAAATAACAATTAAAAAAAAAACCTATTTGTATTTTAACTGTTGTGTTGTAATTATGCATAAAGCGTATTTAATTATGTGTGTAACAAACAAAAACAAAAACAAATTAAACAAAAACTAAATATGTATGTATGTATTTAATGAGAATATTTAAAGTGTAGACACTGCTAAAAAAATACAAAAAAAAACTAAAATAAAATAAAAGAAAAACAAAATAAACAATTCAATTTCATTGGAACTTGCAATAGGCGTGTTTATAAATTAAGCAACATTAATCAATTGAAACGCCGCAAATACAACTTCAATTTAAAATTTGTTTGCTTTTTATTTAACAATGCCAAAATAAAAACATAAAATATTTATTTGAATTTGTCAATAATTGGCATGGATATCGATCGTACATAGCTAACTAAGTTATAGGATTGTGAAACTATTCTTCAGATACAAAAGCAATGTGTCGCACAAAAAATAAAAAATAAATAAGCAAAAAACAGTGCAACAGCAAACATGACGAATGAAATACAAAAAGTTTAAATAAAAGCGATAAAACAAAAAATTCTAAGCAGTTTTATTTACTTTAAATTTAGCTCGGCATTCCACAAAAATTTCCGAAAATTCGAATTTGTGAATTTTGTCAATGTGTGCGCCTTCCTCGGCGATTCTCACAATTTTGTGCCTAGTAAAAATCCCTTCTTTATTTTTTAAATTATATATTTAATTTAAATTCACAAAAAAAATAAAATAAGAAATAAAAACAAATTAATCATATTCCACAATGTCACTATTATTGTAGCCTACTGCACCACCAATTTTAAAATGCATTTTCCGCCCATTTCCCGATATATTTTTAATAAAATTTTTACAGATTGCCAACCTGCTTTTACCAGAAATTTCAGGTTTCTAGCTTCTACTGTTTGGCCTGGCGGTGAGTCGCCAATCAGTCAGTCAGTCAGGTTTAACAGTTTTATACATTTTTAAAATGTATATATACATTTTTATTAATTTATATATTTTTTCAATTTGAATAAAATATGCGTTCTGGCGACTTGCGCCTTTTTCTGCGATTCTACAAATTTAAAGGGAGTACTTTGCTGTGGTATTTTTTTTTCTTTATAATTGCTGAATTTCAATTGCTCCTTAAAAAATTTAAAAAATTCATTTAAATATTTTTCAAGATTTAATATGTTAGACAATTCTTTTACGAATATTTTAAGTATACATTTGTCCAAATCGGTCAATAAAAGTGATAGTTATTCAGCAATTTGTAAAAACACTCAAGAAAAAATTCACCTTGCTCATCAGTTTTCCAGCCATATTTGACGAAAATGCACAATTTAAGAGAAAATAGAATATAGAAAATGATACTCACACCCGATTTAGACGGGCGATGATGACTATAAGCTGACCAAAGGGTATTAGAATCGTCCTTGCCGTTTCAGAGATTTAGTGGATTTTGTGTTGTGTGTTGTGTGTTGTGTTTGGACGTGGTGCTGAAATTTTCCAAGTGTTAGATACCTAGATGACCTAGATACTAAAATGTTTTAGTGCCAATCGATAAGGTTGATCCTTGTGATTCTAACGCACCAAAAATTATGAAAATCCGAAAATATTTGGTCCAAATAAATGAACCCTCAAAGTATGCAATACTTTTTTATACAAGCCAAAAATTTGTCTAGCCAAAAAGTGCCAAAGTACCAGGCGAACAGAATCTTCAGAAAGTGGCTGCTCTGTTAATAACATAACAGCGACCTGTTAATAGCAGAAACACATCTGTTAATGTCCATTTCAGAAAGATAGTTGTCATTTGACCAAATCCTAACCTATTTGGAAAAAAATTGTTGCATTAGAATCGCAATCTAAATTGGCATATATTTCGTTATTTAAATTATGAAATAAACATAAACATATACGAATAAATCAAAAAAAAATCTGTTTTCACCTTTATATATATTTACATTTTTTATTTTTTTCTACGAAACTTTCACTTTCCAACTCCAACTCCAGTCCCCAATAGCTTTTAAAAAATACATTTGTTTTTACCGACTTTATAATTTTTATTCACTTAAAAACGTAGCTCCAAATACACTTATAATTTTACGGTGTTTAATATATGGTATTTATCATTATATGTATGTGTGTATGTGTATTGTTTATTATCATTATATAATGTATATAGAACTCCGATATCGGCCGCTTAGCCACAACCGATAATGCACGAATGATAAGTGAGGCTTATTTATTTCTTTTTCTTTTTTTTTTTGGGCGCCAATTGTAAATTATTATTAATATTATTTCTGATCGATCCATAAATGGAGTATAATCAGTTTATAGTTTCTTTTTGTATCATTATGTTGTTGTGGCATGAAGGATTCTATTGCTGCTGATGCTGCCGGTGCTAATGCCGTTGTAATGCTTCGCTGCCTCCAAATTGAATGTTTGTTTGTTTGTTTGTTCTAAAAATTGTTAATTGCTTGGTTTCTTTTTTTGACTGATTTGAAGAGGAGAAAATTCATTTAAAAAATTGTGTTTGTTATTTGTTGTTTGTTTGTTGTTGTAAAACTAAAAATCTAACTGTAAAGATCATCGTCGCCATTGTCACCAGGCGAATTAACTGGCATATTGGTGCCAGACCCTGAGGTGTTGCCGGCATTGCCGGGGAATCTGCAAAAAAAAGGCAAAATGTAATAAATAAATTCATTTTTAAAAATTATAAAATTAATGTCTATTGGCTATATGCAAATGTTATAATAAAGAAATATGTTTTATGAAATATTTTTACTTATAAAAAAATGCATTTATATTACTTTTGAATTTATTGTGTCATATAAATAAATATCATTCAAATTTCAAATATTGCATTTTTTCAATTTCCTCAAAATAACTTATGAATAACCTTATTAAAAAGTCTAAAATTTTTAGAGGAATCTACGTTTTTCAGGTTAAATTTTTAAATTTTTGTGAATGTTGCAAAATTCAACGAATTAACAAAAAAAAACCCCCGATTATTTTGGTACTCGTAGTGATTTCAATCGTGCTTAAAAACCGTTTGCAAACACGCAAAAAATTTGCTAAGAAATGATTTTTTTATAAGTAATCAACTAATCAAAATTTTGATTTTTTTTTCATCTTATAAAAATCATAATCAAATTCAGCATATAACCAAATATCTATTATATTTAATATAATTAATTTCTTTACCTGAAGTTCTGTCCAAAGCCACGGGACTGCTGCAAGGTCTGAGCAAACATCTCGTATTTGCGAATGTCGTTGTCAGACACAGATCGGCGAGCAAATTTCATGGCCTCCTCAAAGTGGGCACGTGTTATCTCCGGCACTGGA
The DNA here is from genome assembly GCA_035043045.1 of Hirtodrosophila alboralis. Lineage (NCBI taxonomy): Eukaryota > Metazoa > Arthropoda > Insecta > Diptera > Drosophilidae > Hirtodrosophila > Hirtodrosophila alboralis. Next base: position 21,177 of record JAWNNH010000243.1, read on the forward strand.
TCATCCTCATCCATCTGAATAAATAAATTTCATTAAATTTAAATTTTCTATTTGGTTTGGCGCATTAACTTACATCCATGGCGGAATTCTGATTCTCGGCACGTTCCTTTTCGCGACGTATTTCAGCCTCAATGGCCTGGCGAATGGCCAGCTTGCAGGCGCGTTGACAAATCTCGGTTAAATCAGCGCCGGAGAAGCCCTGCGTCACCTTGGCAATGTACGTCAGATCGACCTCCTTGGCCAGCGGCGATTTGCGCAAATTGGCCTTCAGTATAGCCTCACGGGACTTGTCGTCGGGCAATGGAATATAAATGAGCTGATCCAAGCGACCCGGACGCAAAATGGCCGGATCAATAATATCGGGACGATTTGTGGCGCCAATAATAAAGACATTCTTCTTGGCACCCATGCCATCCATTTCGGTTAAAATCTGATTAATGACACGATCGGCAGCACCGCCAGCATCGCCCACATTGCCGCCACGCGCCTTGGCAATCGAATCCAATTCGTCAAAGAAGAGCACACAGGGTGCAGCCGAGCGTGCCTTGTCAAAGATATCCCGGACATTGGCTTCGGATTCACCGAACCACATGGTCAGCAGTTCAGGGCCCTTAACCGAAATAAAGTTCGCCTGACATTCGTTGGCAATGGCCTTGGCCAGCAAAGTCTTACCACAGCCGGGTGGGCCGTAGAAGAGGACGCCACGGCTGGGCTGCATGCCAAACTTGAGGAACTTGTCGGGATGCTCGACTGGGTATTGTACCAGCTCTTGCAGCTCCTTCTTGACATTCTCCAGGCCGCCAATATCGGTCCAAGTGGTATTGGGCACCTCCACAACCGTTTCACGCAGCGCCGATGGACTGGACTTGGTCATCGCATACCGGAAGTTCTCCATTGTCACAGCCAGCGAGGCCAACACTTCGGCATCAATTTTATCATCTTCCAGATCAATCAGATCCATCTTCTCACGAATTTGTTGGAGTGCAGCCTCTGAGCACAGTGAGGCCAGATCGGCGCCCACGTGACCATGCGACTCTGCTGCAATTTGCTCCAAATCAACATCCTCATGCAGCTTCATGTTCTTGGTGTGTATCCGCAACACCTCCAAGCGGCCAGTGGCATCGGGAATGCCAATATCAATCTCACGATCGAAGCGTCCAAAGCGACGCAGTGCCGGGTCAATGGAATTGGGACGATTGGTCGCTGCCATCACAATCAAATGCGAACTCTTCTTCATGCCGTCCATCAGTGTGAGCAGCTGCGATACAATGCGACGCTCCACCTCACCGTGAGTCTTGTCACGCTTGGGCGCAATGGCGTCGATCTCATCAATGAATATAATTGCCGGTGAATTCTTTTCGGCCTCCTCGAATGCCTTGCGCAAGTTCGATTCCGATTCACCAGCCAGTTTGGACATAATTTCAGGGCCATTAATCAAAAAGAAGAATGCGCCCGTCTCATTGGCAACGGCGCGTGCAATCAGCGTCTTACCGGTACCAGGTGGACCGTACATAAGTATGCCACGTGGCGGCTTAACACCAATTGCCTTGAACAGCGACGGATGACGCAGTGGCAGCTCAACCATCTCCTTAATCTGGGCCAACTGCTTGCGGCAGCCGCCAATGTCATCATAGCCAACAGCATTCAAAGATTCCTCTTCCTCCTGCAGCAAAACAGGGTAATAAATAAAATGAAATTTAATTGGTTTAAATGCTCATCTGGTCGATATAATTATGAACAATGTAGATGAACTAACAATTGTTTAGTTAACTTAAAATTCGCTTTTTAATTTTAAGTATTAAATTAAATTTAAGACTACTCTGCAATTGAGACATTGAATCTTCCCTCTTGTGAAAATGGTTTAGAAACTATTGCTATTATTATTAATAATAATAAAGAGGAAGTCTTAAGAAACAAATCTCAAAATTCTCAATTAAAGAAGCCTTGATGTGTGTTGGAGCGACAAACTTCCTGCCCAACTTTTTCCTCTTTCCGCTTGACAGCTGAATATTTAAACAGAATGTGCAGGATCGTTTTTCTATCCTTCAAGCAGAGACTGTACTGACTCAGTAAGAAAGGCAACCAACAGGCTCAAGTCAAATCTGTGGAGGTTCTGAGTCCAGAGTGCTAGTGAGGGGTCAATATGCCCCTTAGCTTGTGAAAGAGCCCGGGCTAGACAGCCAGCGGAGACACCAACGATTTGGTGAAGACCCAAGAGATTCCACAAAAGAGTTTTGAGCTGATGAGGTGGGAACCGGAGCTGGCTCTTGCGAGCTTATCTGCTGCTTCAATGCCAAAAATACAATTTATATACAATTTATATAATATATATTGATTTCAAACAATTTTTTCTATTCTAATTCTATTTATATTTATGTATTCATATGCCCCAAGCGATTTGCTTTCTCTTCGTCCAAAAATATCGGAAATTTTAACCTTTTCTAATCAAAGTATCTGTGTCAAATATCAACGGCTTATACATGCAATAGTTTCTTTTTTTAACTATTTATATAGAAGCTACATTTGGTTGCTCTAGCTCAACAGTTCGACAACAGATCGAAGCTGAGCTCAACTACTAATGCGGCTAATGTAGCAGCTTTATTTATATCTTCATATCACAACTCTTTTAATAATACGTTTTCCTCACATTTCTCCTCTTTTGTGTTCGCTTTGAAAGTGATTCCTGATAGATCAGTGTTGAAAAAGGACCTCAACTCTTGATCAGCTGACTAGCAGCTCAACATTGTACAACACTTAAGCTCAACATTTCACAACACCACCTTATATACTAACACCATCCTGTTACACTAATAACTACACTCGCAGATGCTTTCTTCTGCCTCTTAAATCTTCTTTTCTACCCCATATTTAATTGATTCAAGCTTATAAAAATGTTTATAATATAAATAGATAAATAACTACAATAACTTACCTCACGCTTGATGGGATCGCCATCACAGAAGATGACCGTCTCGGGTGCCACAATACAATACGGTTCGGGATCGGTAAGCACCACTTTGAACTCAATGGGACGCATTGCAGCGCGCACAATGAAATTATCGCCCATGTGTATGGGACGATAGGCTTCGAGGAAATAGGGTTTCAAATAGATCTCAAATAGATTGCCTGTAACGCCCTCAGTGGTATCATCAATGGGCAAGATGCGTACACGCTTGCCATACTTAACATCCGGGCACGATTGCACCGAAACCACATCCGACAAATGGACACAAAGATTGTTGCGTACCACACGATTCATGCGTATCTTCTCATCGGGGCAGGTATCATCCGACAATACAATGCAAACGGTCTCTTTGCGACGCTTGCCCTTCAAAATGACAGTGTCACCACGGAAGAGCTGTAGCTCATCCATTTTCGCCTTGAAAATTGTAAATAGAAATTAAAACAAAATTAAATTAAATCAAATGAAATCGTTGACGTGGCCTTTAAATTACCTGCGAAAGCGACACAACAGAATTATCATCATTCTGAGCTTCCTCAACAATCAGACGATTTGGGCGATCCTTGCGCTTCAGAATTGCCGTTGCGAGGTCTTCGCTGCTGAAACAAAGGGGAATCGATTAATAATATTCCACTTAAAAATATATATTTGTATATGTTTAAATTTTGACAAATATCAATACGAAATTCGCACCGTTTATCAGCGGAACATTGTGGCTTAAAATTGTTGAAATTATTCTCTTTCTTTTGCAGTTTGTCATCTTGTTCGTTCCGATAACTGCGCACCACATCGCTTATATCAATATCAACCTGCATATTGTTCCCCTCTATATCATTACTGTTATTTCGTTGGCCCCTATTGATATTGTTGGCCTGTTGTTGTTGGTCTAGTAAATGGTCCGAACCGCCGGCTGCATTATTCTCATCATTGCCGCTGGACATATTTGCTTTTAATTGGCCTTTTCTTTTTTTTTCTTTTTTCTTTTACTTTATTTACCAAAAAAAAGAATAACGTTGCGACGTTGTCGTTTACTAAAAATACAACGACAACAAATTTTCGTGGCCAACTGAGATTTGAAATTTATGTTTGTAGAATGTATTTATCGATAGTTTTTTAATTTTCGATTATACCTTCAGGACTTTTCACTATTTACGCGTTTAGAAGAGCTTGAGGAGGTTTTGTAGGTATCTAATTCAAGTCATATAAAAATATCTGTTTTATTAAAAAGTTTCAATTTTTAAGTACAACAATGGCGTTGGATTTTGAGGACTAATCCGTACAACAAGGCGCCTATAGTGCGGACGTTTAGCTTCACATTTAAAGCCAAGCGCTAGACATGTAGAAAAATCAAGTGATTTATTGACATGTCCCTTCAATAGGATACATTGTTATAATCAGGGCCGTCTTAAGAATATGGCGCACTGGGCATTTGCCGTGGACCCCTGGCATCTCCGCGCCTCGAGAAGCATGACACTGCATATTAAAAAATCTTATTTCTTAGAGTAGCGTGGCCCGGATTGTGAAATTAGGTAAAGGCTTCGCGAAAACCTTAAGACGGCCCTGGTTATACACCTAAAAACATTCGCGTGAAAGTTTTCATCTGCTACCTGCCCATAGTGATTTGACACTGTATTTTATCTACACAGAAATATCTAGGAGAAACGAATTAATGTTTGTCCAAACAATTTAATTCAAGCCTCAAAATGAGCCTGCGAGCCAAATGTTGGGCGATTGTGAGGAGGAATGGGATAAGGAGTCCGATGTGCCCATCTAAGATAAAAATATATATAGCTCGCAAAATAAAGTCGTGCATTGATTGATAAGTCAATCGAAGAGCGAGCGGCGACGTTTCCGGGACAACCCGAAAAAATACAATGGATTTATTGTGTGTCCCTGTCACCAAAAGATGCTCAGTACCACGTCTTTAGTATGAAGTAGATCATCTATAAGATGGCCTCTTTAATAGTAGCAAAAGTGTTGAGCAAAAACTAGCTATAATATCAATTGGCAGCCTTAAAAAGAGTTGATAATAAATAATTGTATAATTATGATCCCGTTGCTACGAGTTAATTAATCTAGCAAGTTCCAAGTTAATCGTAGCCAGCTATAACTCTGAATAGTCAACTAGGGTTGTTCATGACTAAGAGAACAAGTAAAAAAAAAAACAACAAAAAAATTAACAATTTCAACAAAAAAAATGTGCTTGTTTATCCTCATCAAAATGCGTAATCAATTTCATGTTCAATCCCAAAAACCGAATCCTAGATATAAAAAAAAAAAAAACGAAACAACAAAGGGCCGCAACAACGACAACAACAGCAGCAAGAAATGGACAAATGGCGTATTTTTCTTCTTTCGTTTGGCCCAGTTTTGCTTTGTACAAGTGTGTGTGTGTGTGTTTTCAAATAATGCTAGAATGTTCATAGTTATAAAATACATTCGTTTTAAGTCAAATTGTTGTTGTTTAAGCCATATTTCGAAACGCGCATTTGTGTGCAGTTTTCTGTCATTTTTGTCTTATGTGGCCTTTGCGTTTTTTTTTTTTCTTCACTTAGGGCCAATGACTGCGCGAAATTGAAGCTGTCTCAGCGCCTGCTTTACTGTGTGCGTGTGTCGGCTTCTGTTTGCCGCTGTTTTGTATAGTAAATACACTTACCCTTTGGAATCAGCCATATTAAATGATTTGTGATGAAACTTTAGAACTTAAATATACAAATTGGCGCGTTTAATTTCAATTGAATGCCTTTTAAATCGAGCACAACTTCTTGTATAAAATCACAAATGATTTAGCTAAATGTCTGTACGGCCTGCCAACTGACTTGAGGAAAAGAAGTTGGCAGCTTTGCGGTCGAAAAGTGCTGAGTTGTGTGATAATTAGGGTTGAGATTTTGACCAACGAAAATTCATCGATATAAACGCAGATGAAACTCAACGATAAATATTGGCGTTGCCACCATGTTGTAAATAAAGAATTGTCGATTATTCGGCGCATTTATTCAAAATTTAAAGATACTTCGAATTTATTTGATTCAAGGAAAAATGTTTATTCCACGTTTTATTTAGAACGCTTGTATAAAGACATATATAAATACATATACATTTTTTAATTTTTACATTTATATTGAATACAAAATATGTTTTTTGCTATTTGACTTCTTGTGCAAAATTACACCGTTAAATATAAAAATTTGTTGAAAGAAAGCAACGAGTAAATGCGCATTTGTTTCATTTGGTTGTGAAGAACAATTTTCAATTTGTATCAATATTTTGTTTGGTTTTTGTTTTTTGTAGTGTTTATCAAGATTATTTTTTGGATTCGGACATTTAGCCAGCATGCACAGACTGAAACGAAGAATAAAAAGAGATAAATCAAATTAAAGCGAAATAAAATATGTGTAGAAAAGGCAAAATCAAAAGGCGAAAAACAATATATATATATATATGTACATAGTATATATGTAATTGCCACACTTTATAAAATGTTGCTACATTTCTCTACCAAGTCTTTTGATTGCCATTTGTTGTTATTTGTAATTTCGCTGCAGCATTTTTTTGCTATAGCCTCTTCGCTTAGATAAACTCTGAATTGGAACGTACCCTGGCAATATCCACGCCAGTAATATTCTTAACCAGCTCCGGCACTTTGTTGACAATCTGCAATATCTCGCCAGTAAGCTTGGCGGCACCGATGTCGCCCTGTCCACTGGACACCATGGTAATCTTTCTGGCCTGAGAAAGAGGCGCAGCCACCTCAGCGGCAACCTGCAGACATAATAAACAAAGAGATAAAATTAACGAGTTATTCTATTGTGAGTTTAAGCTAGAGCGCACCTTTGGCAATGTATCCAAAAGCATCTCCACCATGGCAGCCTCACGATATTCACGCCAAGCGTCGGCCTTCATTGCCATTTGTTCTGCCTCAGCCTTAGCCTTGGCAGCAATGGCAAATGCTTCAGCTTCACCACGGATTTTAATCTGTAATATAAATATATGCATTTAATTTGTATATGAGCTATATAGCTAATAGATTTTTTAAAAATTTACCGATTCAGCCTCAGCTTCAGCCTCCATCACGACGCGCAATTTGTTGGCCTCAGCAATCTTTTCGAGACGATATTTCTCAGCTTCAGCTGGGCAGCGGACAGTGGCATCCAATTCCTTCTCGCGTCTCATGATTTCCTGCTCCTGCACGGCAATCTCCTGCGTACGTTCGATAACCTTCACCTGCATCTGTTCCTCCTTGATGCGCTGCTTGGTCTTAGCCGCCTGCAGCTCGTAGGCCATGTCAGCCTCGGCCTTTTTCGTTTGCACCTCCAGATCGTAGGCGGCGCGTTTCAGCTCAAAGTCACGCTGTGCCTTGGCAATATCGGTGTCATTGAGAAAACGGGCAGCCATCCGCTGTTCCTCGGCAATGGCCTCCTTAATATGGGCCTCGGCACGCGCCTCTGCCTCACCAATGCGAGCGTCACGCTTCACCTCGGCCGTACGTGCCATACCCAACGATTTAAGATAGCCCTAAAAGATGAGAAAAATAAGAGAAAAAAGATTTTTGTGTTACCAAAAGAAGCCGCTGTGTTATGGATCAAGTTGACTCCAAAACACGGACCAAGCTATACGCACCTTGGAGTCGCCCTGGTTAATATAACCATGAGTCGATATGTACATGCAAAAATACATAATATGTTTTTTAGTTAAACAAAAAGTTATTTACAACATCCAAAAAGAAGACAAAACAAAAAACAAAAAAAAATAAAGAATTCACATCCGAATGAATTGCAATATTTTTGTTTTCTTTGACAATTTTCAATTTTGCATAATTTGATCGGAATGAAAAGTGAAAACTGGCTCCAATAACCGCAAAAAGATTGTCATTTCGATATGACACACAAAATAATTGCTGGCTATGAAACTAAGAAGGCTCATAGCAATCAGCTTTATTACAATATCACCCACCTCCTCGTCACGCAAATCCTTAATAGTGTAAGAGACGACAGTGATGCCCATATTGGCCAAATCGCTGGAAGCGACCTCAAACACCTGCTTGCTGAACTTTTTGCGATCCTTGTAGATCTCCTCCACGGTCATAGAGCCCATTATGGCACGCTGGTGACCCTCCAATGTAACGAGTGCAATGTGATTTATTTCCGATTCCGATTTACCCAGAAATTGTTCGCAGGCCGTCAATAACATATCCTCGTTCTGGCCCTGCACCTTGACCTGGGCAATGCCAGTCACTGAAATGGGCACACCCTGGCTGGTATAGACGCAAGGACTTTCCACTTGCAGCGTCATCGTGTTCAATGAAATGCTACATATATAAAAGGGAGAAAGAATTGTCACATTTATTCTGATGTCATCATTTTCAAGGTCGATTTAATTAATTACCGCTGTACTTGTTGAATCGATGGCCAGACAAAAGCGCGGCCGCCTGGCACCAACAGTGGTTTCATATAGCAGCATCCTGAAACAAAAAAATATATATAACATAAATACACATGTAGTTTTTAAACGAATCAAAACAAAATATCAAAAATACCGGCAAAGTGTTTAAATTTACACACAAACACATGTACTACAATAATTTCGCCGCAACGGCGTTCATTTACTGCGCACGCACGGCTTCGGACTCTGGTCAATTTGCTTGTACATAAAAATCGATACGTACTGACGTCATTTGTGGGTGCTTACGACCCGCACCCATTTTTTAGATTAACGTGTTTTTAAAAGCATTTTTAATCAGTTTTCCAAATAAACAATTACCTGAAACAACCAGTGCCTCGTTAGGACCACAAGTCACAAAACCCCAACCCATTTTGATAAACTTTAATTTCGAGTTTGTTCGCGATTTGTTGCGTTCTGTTTTTGCTTGACGTTGTTATCAAACCAGCATAAGAAAGAACGTTTTTTAAATAAACTACTGAGATTCTTAATCAAAAATAAATGTATATATGTAAACAAATATATGGTATCGTGAAATCGCACACACACTTATAAATTTCAATAAATAACACCAAACGCGACCGGTCCGTCAAACACACAAAAAGCAACTAAAATACATATATGTGGATATTCGTGCGTGTGCGCAATTCTCGTTTGATTTAACCCTTAGCTGAGGCTGCGTGTTCTCAAACACCCACACACACACACACACGTCTAACGCTGATAAAAACGATATTTGTTTTGTAAGTATGAATTTTAATTATTCTATAAATATTTGGAGTGAACTAGGTACAGTTTGCAAATTTGGTACTTAAAATTTACTTAATTATGTATACTAGTATTTAAAATATTACAACTGATGGCATTTCTTTGAATAATGATCAAAATTTCGGTTAAAACTATGTAATGAAAATTACACTGAATTGAGGATACAACTAAAAATACATTCCTAATATAATATAGTATAAGTACAATTTATATATTTAATGTCACTGAAACAGTCGTTAGTGTAAACATGAATTTGATTGCCACATTTAATGACCCGAAGAGGAGCTATCTGTAAAATATGGATGCTGCATAGCAGCCTCTGCACTAATTCTCTGATTCGGACGGCACACGAGCAGTTTTTGCAGTAAATCACGGCCCTTTGAATTCAGTCTTGGTACAAGTTGGCTCCACGACGTAATTGGTGGAAATGCTAAAAGAAATTCAAAATTAGAAAATGTTTTATAATCTAGGTAAAAAAAAGAAATACATACATGGAAGCGCAACGTAATCGGATAGATGCGAGACACCGGGCCAGGATTCTTCAGTTGGTGTGCCAAGCACTCGGAATATTTTCAGCAATTGATCCAGCACATCAGAGCCCGGAAACAGCGGACGACCGGCATCAGCTAATTCGGCCAATATGCAACCAGCTGACCACATATCAATGCTAGTCGTATACAGTTTGGCGCCAAAGAGCACATCAGGTGGACGATACCAGAGCGTTACCACCTCGGCGGAATAGCATTTGACGGGTATGCCAAAGGCGCGAGCCAAACCAAAATCGGCCAATTTTAGTTCACCATTCTTATTGATGAGCAAGTTTTGCGGTTTCAAATCGCGATGCAAAACGTTGTGACTAAAATTAAAAGAAAACTGTTTTAGTTGTGGTGCGTTAACAAGTACCAATGAGTTATACACCCACCTGTGACAGAAGGCCAAACCGCGCAACAGTTGCAACATAAAACTACGACACACTGCCATATCGATTTCTCCATTCAAACTGTCAAAGTACTTTTTGAGGTCCTGATCGCAGTGCTCGAATACCAGCGTTAATTTTTTATCGGAGTGCAACACATCACACAGTCGAACTATATTTTTGTGCTTCAATTCCTTTGGGAAATATGTGAAATTTAATTTTGAGTAAATGAACCTCAAACGAAAGCGAGCATTGCAGTACAAACCTTCAGTAAGCATATCTCTCTTAGTGCAGAGCTTGGCACACCCTCGTCATCTTCATCTAAACGCACTCTTTTCAGTGCCACAATTTCCATAGTATCTCGATTGCGGCCCTTGAACACTGTTCCGTAAGTGCCCTCGCCAATCTTTTCCATTTTGTCATATTTTTGCATGTTTATAAATTAATTTTGTTGCGATTACCTGAAAAACTGCTCGTGTTGCCGGACCGTCATTAATCAGCTGTTTAGGACCTCCTTCAGCAACATCGAGTCGCGTGAAGTTGGCTGTGAACGCAAAGTCGAATATTTCGCATTATTCGTATGTAAGAATTGAAAATCCTAACGCGCGTAATTTAAATTAAGAGGCAAAATAAGCTTAAATTATAAATCCAAACACTGTGGTCTGAATTTTTAATTTGCCGTGTCTCTCAATTTGTTTTGGCAACATTTGTATATTGCTGTTCATTTAAATTAGGTTAGTATTTGTGACAATTTAAAATTAACATTAGAAAACTTAATATACACATTTTTGCTTTCCTTCTCTTTTTTTCTAGTTCAAAATGGAGGCCCTATCCGACGATATTATAATACGCATACTTAGCTATTTGGATCTAAGATCACAACACATTTTGATAAGCTTGCATCCACGCTTTTATTATTTAATGCAATTTGTCTGGCCTTGTCAGTACAAAACTGTTAAAATGTCACTTTTTGAGACAAAATTTTCTATCGAGCATTTTGATTATTTCTTCCAAAGCATTCAAAATACTTTGCAAGTTTTGAATTTAAGATGTATGACATTGGAACATTTTAATATTCTCATCTCCTATGTTTTTCCGAAAGTGCATGATTTTCGTTTTGCAACAATGTCTAGAAGAATGCTAAGCGATGAAGATGTACCGAAAATTGTTGAGAGCTTTCCAAATTTGAAGAGGTTCACTCCTCAGGGTCAATTTTCGGGATTATATATTGATGATTTTCCTCAATTGGAAGGGCTTAACCTGTCATATTGCAAGGATGTTTATTTAGATTTGGTACAACATGTCATGAAATCACGTGAGCTTAAGGAAATAAAGCTTTGCCTTACTGATCCAGGAACAATGTATCAAAGATATACGATGGCAGCGGATAGTTTAAGAAATTTGGAATCAATCAATATTAGGCCAGACGAAATGCGCTGGTTTAAAGATCACTTTAATAGCATCAGAAATTTGAAAGAGTTTAACCTTTACAGGGGTCGTGAGCATCCAGGAACTTTACCTTTTTTTTATGACTTCCAAAGTTTTGCTCATCATCGTCGTCCTAAAATTGTGGAATCATATGGTGGAAGCGCATTAGGTTATGTCATCCAGACGGATTTTCCTGTAGATACTCTTAAAGTCATTAAGGAATATAATCCACTGTATGCACTTTATGGTTTTCGAGACATTCGATATATAAAAGAATTATATTTTAAAAGTTGCTGCATTCAAAATAGACATAACCTTAACAGGCTAATGTATCAAGTTGTCAACTTAGAATTTATAAGCTTTGAGCAGTGTACATTTGATTTCGATAATTACGAGTTTGCGACATCCCAAATTGTCAAAGGACGTAGGAACGTATTGCTTATGAATCTGCATGAAAATATATGTGAAGATACAGTAAGCATAACTATACTTTATGTTTTAAGAGCGTCTTTTAATTACAATATATTTTACAGAAACTTCCATGGACTTGGAGCCAAGAGTGCGAAAATTATTTACTTCAATTCACTGAAGGACAAAACTATGAATATAAGCACAAACCAGACGAACCTATACATAAATTATTATTACACATGTCCTGGTGAAAAAATTCTATGAGCAATTGTAATACAACAAAGTTGATAACTTGTTTTAAATCATTTAATATCACAATATTTTATACAATAATTTACAAGACATATACATGCATATACATATTATTTGTTCTCTTTTTTTATAATAATATTATTCACTTTTATTAAACTAAATTAAAAATATATATAAAAATACATTTATTTAAATTTATCTGCTCTTTTTTTCTAGTACAAAATGGAGGCAATAAATGACGATACTCTCATACAAATATTTAGCTATTTGGATATTAAATCACAAAACATTTTGATAAGTTTGCATCCACGCTTTTACTATTTAATGCAATTTGTCTGGCCTTGTCAGTACAAAACTGTTAAAATGTCACTTTTTGAGACAAAATTTTCTATCGAGCATTTTGATTATTTCTTCCAAAGCATTCAAAATACTTTGCAAGTTTTGAATTTAAGATGTATGACATTGGAACATTTTAATACCCTTATCTCCTATGTTTTTCCGAAAGTGCACGATTTTCGTTTTGCAACAATGTCTAGAAGAATGCTAAGCGATGAAGATGTACCGAAAATTATTAAGAGCTTTCCAAATTTGAAGAGGTTCACTCCTCAGGGTCAATTTTCGGGATTATATATTGATGATTTTCCTCAATTGGAAGGGCTTAACCTGTCATATTGCAAGGATGTTTATTTAGATTTAGTACAACATGTCATGAAAACACGTGAGCTTAAGGAGATAAAGCTTTGCCTTACTGATCCAGGAACAATGTATTCAAGATATACAATGGCAGCGGATAGTTTAAGAAATTTGGAATCAATCAATATTAGGCCAGACGAAATGCGCTGGTTTAAAGATCACTTTAATAGCATTAGAAATTTGAAAGAGTTTAACCTTTACAGGGGTCGTGAGAGTCCAGGAACTTTAAATTTTTTTTATGACTTTAAAAGTTGCGCTGATCATCGTCGTCCTAAAATTGTGGAATCATATGGTGGAAGCGCATTAGCTTGGGTCAGACAGACGGATTTTGCAGTAGATACTCTTAAAGTCATTAAGGAATATAATCCACTGCAATACCATTATATTATTCAAGATATTCGATACATAAAAGAATTATATTTTAAAAGTTGCTGCATTCAAAATAGATATAACCTTAACAGGCTAATGTATCGAGTTGTCAACTTAGAACTTATAAGCTTTGAGCAGTGTACATTTGATTTCGATAATTACGAGTTTGCGACATCCCAAATTGTCAAAGGACGTAGGAACGTATTGCTTATGAATCTGCATGAAAATATATGTGAAGATACAGTAAGCATAACTATACTTGATGTTTTAAGAGCGTCTTTTAATTACAATATATTTTACAGAAACTTCCATGGACTTGGAGTCAGGAATGTGAAAATTATTTACTTCAATTCACTGAGGGACAAAACTATGAATATAAGCACAAACCAGACGAACCTATACATAAATTATTATTACATATGTCCTGGTGAAAAAATTCTACAAACAATTGTAATACAACAAAGCTTATAATTTGTTTTAAATCATTTAATATCACAATATTTTATACAATAATTTACAAGACATGCATATATCATTTGTACTCATTTTTTATAATAATATTATTCACTTTAATTAAACAAAATTGGTTATGAGTTTAATTTTAGTATCAAATAAAAATTAAAATACATTTATTTAAATTTGTCTTCTTCTTTTTTCTAGTATAAAATGGATGCCCTAAATGACGACGCTCTTATACAAATATTTAACCATTTGGATCTAAAATCCCAACTAATTATTATAACTGTGCATCCACGCTTCCATTATTTAATGTCGCCTGTCTGGAAATCACAATACGAACATGTTAGACTGTCATTATTTGAGGCAAATTTTTCTATCGACCATTTGGATTATTTCTTTCAATGCATTCAAAATACTGTGCACACGTTGAATCTAAGAATGATGTCATTGGAGCAGTTTGATGTTCTCAGTGCAAACATTTATCATAAGGTGCATGATTTTCGATTTTCAATGATTGGTGAAGAAATGCTTTCCGATGAAGTTATACCAAAGATAATCAAGAGCTTTCCAAATTTAAAGACATTCAGTCCTCAAGGAAATTTTTCGGGAATGTATTTCGCTGATATGCCTCAATTGGAACGGATAACCCTAACATATTGCAAAAAATTTAATGTAGATAATTTGATAAACATATTGAAAGCACATCAGCTTAAAGAATTAAAACTGTGCGTGTTGGACTGGACTACAGAAAACAATTTGTTAAGTCTGCCTGTTGAATACATGACAAATTTGGAATCAATCAAAATTGATATTGATGAACTAAGTTGGATTGTAAATTACTTAACTAAACTTAATAATCTTAAAGAACTCATCGTTTGCGATAATTGTAATCAGCATCTGATGTTGACACCGTTTAAAAATATTTGTCAAATATTAGGTCCAACTAATCGAAACCGTTTCAAAAAAGTGGAGCTATCTGATTGTAGTTTTAAATTACAGTTTGTAATTTCGGATAACCTTCACGTGGATGTTCTGAAAATCGTTAAAAATAATTCGTTATTGAGCAATGGCAATTTCACTAATGAAAACTTTGAAAATATAAAAGAATTGTATTTCAAAACTTGTCGTATCGATGAGAGGTTCAGTCTTGACAGCCTAATGCACAATATTGCAAATGTGGAACTCATAAGTTTTGAGCAGTGTATATTTTATTTTGATAATTACGAATTTGTGGCATCAAAAATTATCGAAAAACGTAACAAGGTATTGCTTGTGAACCTACATGAAAACACATACATAGAAATAGTAAGTGTATCTTTGAGTTTTAGGGCTCATTTTAATTATATTATGTTTTACAGACACGTCCATGGTCCTGGAGCAAGAAGGGTGAAAATTCTTTACTCAAATTTATTGAGGGCAGAAACTACGAATATTCCTTCGAATATATGTATATGTCTTTTAAATGAATGTGATCATAGAACACATTTTTAATAAAGTCAAAATTTATTAAAAATAAATGTCTTTAAATCTTTTTTTAACTAAGAATTATTAAAAATATTATTTTCATATTTATTAAATAAAGCGAATTTCAAAACGTCGTAACGTCTATAACATTGCATAACGTAAGATTTAACAGTGCGTTAACAGGTTCATTTGCTTACGTCAATCGCTCGTTAACTGGTTCTCGGTTCCTGAATGCTCACTTGCGAACCAAACGCATTCGCTATAAATTAATTCGGTATAAAATAAATAAAATCAAACAAAAAACTAATAGTTTTGTGTAGTAAAGTTAATACGCACGTTAAGTTTTAATATCACAAAAGACTTGGGTGAGTTCCTGCAGCTGCGCAAAGTGAATGAAGGGTGAAATTTTTATGCGCATTTCGACACCTTTGTCAACGCATATTTGCGCAAAAAAATAAGTTGAGTTGTTGTTGTTGGTAGACAGCAACAGCAACAGCAACAACAGCAGCAGCACCAACACACACCGAAGTCGTCGGCTCGCTTGGCGGAGGCATAGACAGTGAAGCAGTGGAAAACGCAGAGAGCAACCAGAACAAAAACAGAAAGCAGAAAACAACAAGAGCAACAGCGATCACAAGAAATGGCTAATACAAATATGATTAGCAACAATCACAACAGTAACAGTAATAGCAACAATAGCAATAGCGCCGCCTACACTTACAACAATTATAACAGTGTTAGTGCGGACAGCGGCAACAGCAGTGGCAGCAACGGCGGCGGCAGCGGCAGCAGCGTCGTCACTGGCAGCGAAGTGCAAACGCTACGCGAAGTTTGTAATATGCTTAATACGGGCGTCACAACCAATTATATGATACCAACAGGTGGTTGTGCCTACGATCACATTATTGGAATGATGCGCGGACTTAATCTCCAGGATGATGGCATTATTCTGAACAACAAAATAAAGGCAATCGAAGCTGATTTTTGCAACATTGTGCGCGACGAATCGATGCTATGGTATGTATATAGTATATATATATGTTATATACATATAATATATATATATAAATGTGTGTATGTGTGTGCATGGCGTCGTCTGTTGATGATTAATACATATGTATGTATGTTTAGTATACATTTTATGTACATTTTGTTTTTTTTTTGTACGTAAGTTTTACGTCAGCGAGCAAGTAAGTATTTAAATTTACAAAATGCTGTCGCAACAATTCCACACAATTTTCATATGTAAATTAATTTTGCAGAGTAAAATCAAAAATAAGAGATTGGCAACAGTGCTGAGCAAACATGTTCGCATCTTGTTTTGTTTGCTTGATTAAATGAATCGATCTGGTTCATTAGCACAAGCAATCAGCTGCTCTTTTTATTCTTTGTTGTAGTTCGTTCCATGAACAATATATTGTGATCAACAAGTTGTTTTGGAACTAAATAGCATTCACACAATGAAACTACTTAAAGTAAAGAACAATTTTTTTTTATTATTTAATACAACACTAATTGCAAATAGGGAGAGAGAGAGTGTGTGTCTAAGAGTGGAGAATAGATATATTCGCAATTTTCCCGCCAGTTGTATAAAAAAATAGTATGATGCACGTTTTCTTGTAGCTACATAACAAAACATACATACCAACGATACATACGTATGTTTTCGTATTTATTTGCTTAAATACAGTGCAAACAAAAGTTTTATGCGTCTTATCAACTTTGTTCGTATTTTCCTATTTGTGCTTACAGTAGTAATTAGTTCATTAGATGCAGTTTTTGCTTGGTAACAATATTTAAACATATCTGTTGGCCATTTTTCTATTAATATAATAAAAGTATTTAAATATTTTAATAAATTTTTCGCTCGCACAATTGTATATAATATTGATTCTTATAATGAGGACCGTTCTCATGGCGATCACTTGACTGTTTGTTTAAAGAATCTGTTGATGTAATAATGTCGGAACTGCAAAAGAGCTTTACCTGTACCCAACAAAAACAAAGAATGTGGAAATACCACCGTCAACTAAACCAGGAAAAAATTCAAGTAGAAATAGTATTTTTTTCTTTGCGCTCATCAAAAATACTTAAACTTAAATTTTTTGATTTAATTTTACACATATTACTTAATCGCGTTCATATTGTTATAAACTGAACCTAGTAAAGGCAAATTAGCAGTAATGTGTAAAGATAGTAAATAAAAATCTTAAAATCACACTTAACATAGATGAACAACCCTCTAATAAAGCTTTAGACACACTTCTCAACACTACAAAAATGTTTAAAAATTATTTTCTTTCGTTAAATATCTAAATGCATTAAAAGAAATTTATTTGAGAATTGCTAAAATAAAATAATAATAATAAATAAAGGAAATGCTTGATTTAAATTTCTTCGGATTTGAATTAATTTGGGATACAAAAAAAAAATTTATTTAAGAAATTTTTTAATGACCGGCGAATAAACTCAAGAAATGACATAAAAATAAAAAATAAAAATTATAATTAAATAAAACAAAACGCTCGATTGACAGACATTTATCTAGATCAATACCAAATATTTAAATAAACATTTATATATAGTTCCATTGGTCATGTTATCTTCTATATATAATCATAATGTAAGGCGGCAGTATAAAGTTAATGTAAAATTAGGGTTAGAATGTCCATACAATCGTTTTTTGAACTCTGAAAGTTGTTTTAGAGTATTATAACAAATATGCTTTCTGCAATAGAACTTAATAAATCTTATTAAATTTATTACAGTGAATCCATGGAGTATATGAATGACAAAGCACTAATTGATGGTGAAACGGCACTGAAATTTGCCCTGTTGTTCTCCTCGCGTAATTTTGATGCCCTGGCGATGAAGGAGACAAAAGTGCGTAGCGCCATGCTTAAAATTCTGGAGACAAACTATATCAATGCGGATGCGTATCGTCAGCATGACAAAAATCGTTTATATAACTCGATAACGCTGCTGGGCGAGTATTATCATCGTGTCCGTCTGGCGGATAATGCGCCAATAACAATCTTAGGCGATTCTTTACTCAATTTGCTAACGCGCGAAATCAATGATATTTCCGTGGTGATGAGTACGCGCCTGGCACGCCTGGTGTTGTCACAGATTACGCTCAATGGAGAAATAATGCGATCACGGCACAAGTCCGAAATTGATAATTTGCTATATCATGTTAGACGTCATCTGATTATGCAGCCAGCGCTGACGGCCAAAGCTAAGGCGATGCTATTAATGGTCCTCGACTTGTTCTATAGCCATTTTAAGCATATTGGCAATGAACTGGAAGCCATGTACACAGACTTTTTAGTTGTTGACGATGACGAGGAAGATGCCGTCAACAACAATACCAACAACAATAATAATAATGGTGTAGAAACCCAGACAACAACAGATGCTTACAGCGATGAGGAGAACGGCAGCAGCAGCGCTAATACTTCGGCACAGGAGGCGCCAAAGAAATGGAGTGAACAAGTGTGTGAGGATTCCCTGTGTGACATTGGTTATGGCGAGGCGTCAGCCAATCCTGATGACCAACAGCATCAGTATAGCGATAATGCGAGCAGCAATGCCTATCAAAGCTACGATTCGTCCAGCACAGGTCGACCGGCCAGACGTGCCTATCAGCCCCGACATGTGCCGCGTCCCCTGAAGCAAGCACACGCACAGGCACAGCCACCACAAGCTGCCGAGTAAGTAATCTTTGCCTTTTTTATTTTATTTTAATAAATCACATATCCACGATTATTTTTAAGTTTATTTTTATATATAAATTATGAATTTTTATTATATAAACATGAAACAGTTGGTATAGTCCCATTTTCCATCACATTGAGAGATTTGAAAGATTTTTAATCTGAAATTTCTTTGCAGCACAAGCATTAGCTCTGATCAGTATCCATCCATGGCCAGCAGCGAGGATCGCGATGAGTCCAAGCCGCTGCCCAGCTGGCGCAAGACACGCTTCAATCGCGCCAACGATGGCGGCGAACATCAGTTGAACGGACGCTCCCGGCAAGAGCAACAACAACAGCGTCGCTACAGCGTCAGTTGCGATGACGATCATCACAGTGTGCGCAGCGAGGGTGGTGCCAATTTGCGTTTGTACAGCATACAGGATCGCAGGAAGCATTCGCAGGAGCGCTATGAGCGCAATCTTGGAGGCGGCAGCAACTACAATAATATTGTGAACTCGAATTGGGACCAGCGTGATGATCGTAGCGAGCGCTCCTATATAAGCAACTATGAGCGTGGCAATAGCTATAAGCGCGGTGGTCGCTACAACAATCACAATCGCAATACGTATGACAAACCGCCACGTTTTCAGAAGCAGCAGCAACAGCAGCAGCAGCAACAACAGCAACAGCCGCACAACAAGGATCAGCATCAGAAGATACACAGTGATACGTGGCGTCGCTCAAACACGGCCATAAACAATTCATATCAGGATGAGAATTGTGCATTCAATTCGAATGGGCCCGAGTCAAACAGTCGCAGCTCATCGCGTGCACGCACCTTGCCACGTCCGCCTAAATCCCAAATGGATGATGGTGGCGTCAGAAAGTCCAGCTATCGCTACAGCCAGAGTCCAACGCGTGCTGGTGCTGTTGCCGGACCAGGACCGCGCAATTTTCCGCGTTACAGCAGTCAGAGCAGTCTGGCTAGTGAAGCATCAAGCACTTTTGATCGTCGCCAGCCGCCACCGCACCACCATCAACACCATCAGCACCAACAACATCATCAGCCACATCAACCGCAGCGTCATCGCAACTTTACACGCCGCTCACAGCCCAACATACATCAGCTGCAGGAGGGGCAGCAACAGCCACATCCTCATCCACAGCAGCCGCCGCATCAAAAACCTGACAACTGGCATGAGGCTGGCAAGGATGAGAGCGAGCTGGTGCGCAATGCACAGCAAACCACAAAATATATGAACTATCTGTCTGCGCAGAAATGAGATAGACGAACACGCTGCAAGAAAAATAAACGCAGCAGCAACAACAGCTATAAAATCAATTTAATGGAGTGATTACAAATATGCATGAGTAGGATTTTGTCAAGTATTTGTTGAAAAGAATTCTGCAATGACGAGATTTGGTTTCAAAACGTTTCCTAGCTAAAAACCCGGTTTACACTTAAAACAAAAAAAAAAGAGAAATTGTAACTTTTTGCTTGCTGTATTAGAATATTTTTTGAAATTTTTTGATAATTTTCTCTCTGACTATTAAGTATACATTCAGTTGTTAGTTATTAGTTTGTGCCGTTGTTCGTTAAATATGTTTGTTTACTGTATAAACTTGCTAGAGACTGTTTATAATTTTTTTTTTATTATAATCTACACAATTGAGCTCAAATGTTGAACTTAACTCGTGGCCATTTGCATCTAATCTCCATGTACCCGCCTCAAATGAATTACAATACAAAACTTATCACAAATCAAGAGACAGGCTCAAGTAAAAAAAAGCATCATATTTATATATACATATATATATGAGGTAGAATCAGAAACAAATATGCTAACCACACAGAACTTGTAAATATATATATCTTCTATTGTAGTCACGACAAATTTAGCAGCACACATACATAATTATACACCCCAGCATGATGTTTTATACATTTTTTTGTTAGAAACTAAGTACAAAAGTCATAAAAAAAAAAGAAAATGAAACAAAAAATCCTATTTCTATATTATAATTGTATGCATAAAAAAATGATGATGATGTTGTTTAAATGTTACATGCACGTTGAGTACGTTGTATTTTTAGCTAAATATATATATATATCTAAATGTCATGTTACAAATTCAGATCCAGAAAAGATTTATTAAGAGAAAATATACATATATAAATACATGCATACCTTGAAAAAAAGTTATTATAAATAATTTATGATCGCATTGTTAATGTGACAATTTGTTGAAACAACAAAAGAAGAGCCGGAAAGAGAATTGAATTGGAGTAACAACATTGAATACAAAAATAAATACATAGTTTAAGTCAGATAAATATATACGTATTTTAAGCATAACATGCGTTTAAATTATAGGTAATATATATATTATATATGCATACATATACATAGTCTATAACACTAACAATTTTAATAAAAAATATTTCCAAGACATTTTGATTTGATTTGATATTTGAAATACATTATATATATTTAAAGCCAGTACTTAATCTAAAAAAAACTGTTAAGCAGCTCTGATTTTTAAAATCGTGAACTATACAGTGACGAGTGTTAAGATAAGAGATAATGGGATTGGAATATGCCCATCTCTCTAATTGAGATTACAAAAAGAAAATACCACAGAAATACATTGAAATTTCGACTTTAGGATAAGTAAAATGATTATGTGTTTAACGCTCGGCCTGTTCTCTGGGTGTAATTACCAAAACCTCATATTTGGAAGAGCTTATTTCCTCGCGAGCATAGGGCAAATATAAAAGTTTATGCGATGGATGCACTTTTCCCAGTATCGTCAGGCCATTATAGGACGCACGGCCAGTGTATAAAGGCTCGCCGGTTTGCGAGTAACCAGTTTTTAGCGCATTAGGCGGCACATAGCCATTCTCTGCTGCCACCCATTTGATATCACAGTCCATCAGCACCAGCAAGTCGACCTCTGTATTGAGCCGGTGAGCACTGCAAGCCCAAGGTGCGTATACGACTTTCTTGTGCGGCACATAATTGGCGGGCAGAAGATCATCGTGAAGATAGACGCGTGCCACATACGTATCAAATCCCTCGTGATCGGTGCCACATTGAACAGCGCCTATAGCACCAGTTAAATCAGAGGTATCTTCTAAATCTAGCGGCACCCATTCTATCTGCGGTCGTTCAACATCATCGAGTTCTGTGCGTTCGGCAAAATTCAAGTAAATGCGGTGAATTCGCTGGCGATGACAGGTGGCGCGACATTGGGGACAGCTACGCGAACGAGTGAGCCAGCGGACGAGACAATCCTTGTGAAAAACATGGCCGCAACTGGCAGTTGTAAATATGTTATCGTTTGCCTTGTAAAACTCGTTGCAAATGCCACACAAGATGTTGAGAGAATCGGGTTTCGGTGATGGAGCTGCTTCTGCTTCCGCTTCCATGTTGTTGATGCTACTATTTATTATATTTTGAACTACGCCCTTTCCTTATCTGTGAGCTCCGATTTGGATTTCATCAGAAAAAGAAAACAACATATGAATCCCGATAGTCGCCTGTTTATTTGTATTCGGTAATTGTAGTTGTAGTTAATTAATCGATATATTATCATTGATGGTCGGCACTTATCGAAGTATTACATTTATCAGCCCTCGTCTTAAAAAATTTAATTATATTTGTTTATTTACCCTTCAGGAGTGGTGAACTTGTCAAATTTAGGACATCCACCAGTCTTGAGGATGTCTAATCTGTGAATTTTAAACATAGGAAATTTAATGATTATCACTTAAAAATGTTTGTCAATTAAAAATTGAGAAAAATAATATGTTGAGGGCTTAGAAGCCGTTAAATTTAAATTCGATCTATAATTCCGGGTTTTAAACTAACCCATTACCCCCAAACTCAATGAAACTAGCCATAGGCTACAATAATTATTTTTTATAGAAAATTGCTTACCATTTAACAATACACATTAGAAAGGTTTATTAAATGAATAAAACCTTACAAGAAATTCAATAAATATTTCAAAAATACATTGTAAATGTGCCAATTTATTTGAACACAAAGTAAATATGTTCATAACACAAGTTATAAATTCATACATAATATTATTAATACGTACACAATATAATTTAAAATATCTCCCAGTATTTGATTTCGAAAATATTCGAAGCGATGTAGTATTTGAAATACAAATTTATAAAACATTTAACAATGAGATTGGAGGCAGTCCTAAAAGTATCTTTGGACTAGACGTTCAGAATAATTTTAAAAATTCAATTTTCCACTTAATGAAATTCGAAATAAAAAAATTTCACTTAATTTTTCCAATATTTAGAAAGTACTGCATTGAAACCAATTAATTTGATAACTCGCTCAACGCTCGGCCTGTTCTTTCGGTAGGACTACCAAAACTTCATAGTTGCTTGAGTTAACTTCTTCGCGTTGATAAGGCATATACAAAACTCCGTGTGATGGATGCACCTTTCCCAAGATTGTCAGACCTTGATGAACAGCACGTCCAGTATACAATGTCTGGCCGGTTTCAGTGTAGCCCGTTTTAAGAGCGTTTGCCGGAACATTGCCACTTTCTGCTGCTTCCCATTTGATTTCACAATCTGTCAATATCAAAATGTCCACCTCAGTGTTGAGTCGATGAGAACGGCAATTCCAGGGTGCGTATACGGCTTTATTTTGATGCACGTAATTAGCCGGCAGAAGATCATCATGTAGATATACTCGAGCCACATACGTAGCGAATCCCTGGTGGTCGGTGCCACATTGAACGGCGCCTTCCAACTCAGCTAGTGTAAAAGGCTCTTCCAAATCTAGCGGCACCCATTGTATGTGGGGTCGTTCGACATCATCGAGTTCTGTGCGCTCGGCAAAATTCAAGTAAATGCGATGAATTCGCTGGCGGTGGCAGATGGCACGACATTGGGGACAGCTACGCGAACGACTAAGCCAGCGGACGAGACAATCCTTGTGAAAAACATGACCGCAGCTTGCTGTTGAATATATATTATCATCTGCTTTGTAAAACTCATTGCAAATACCACACAAAACATTGAGTGACTCAGCTTTCACTGTTGAACTTGTTGTTTCTGATGCCGCTCCCGCTTCCATGTTGTTTTTGCTGCTGTTCTTTTATTAACTAATAACCTTTTTTTATAAATATTGTCTGTGGTCTAAGCTTTATTATGCTTTAATTTTTAGTATTTCATCAGAGTTAAAAGAAGGTACACGGCAATGCCGATTGTTCGTGTTTCTTTTTATTCGCAAATTGTAGTTTCGCATTAATCGATAAGTGAATTGCGATAACAACGTCGCATATCGATCTTAAGATTATCAGCCCTAGTTCTGCGCACGTTGTGTTTATTTGATTGAATTTTGTTTTCGGATATATAGCACAATAAATATGCAGGCTAAGGAACCAAATCCGTTCCTAAAACTAGGCCTGCGTCCGTGGCTGGTCAAGCAGCTAACCAAATTAGGTAAATCAAACTGAATTGTGTATAATGAAATAACTTAATCACACGTTTTATTCGTCAGGCCTAAAAGGAGCTACGCCTATTCAAGAAAATTGCATACCATCAATATTGGCGGGCAAGGATTGCATTGGAGCGGCTAAAACAGGCTCGGGTAAAACATTTGCGTTTGCCTTGCCCATATTAGAGAAGCTAAGCGAAGAACCTGTTAGTCATTTTGCCTTGGTGCTGACACCCACACATGAGTTGGCCTACCAAATATCCGAGCAGTTTCTGGTGGCTGGTCAACCAATGGGTGTACGCGTTTGCGTTGTCTCTGGCGGTACTGATCAAATGATTGAAAGCCAGAAGCTTATGCAGCGGCCACACATTGTAGTTGCTATGCCGGGACGTCTGGCGGATCATCTCACGGGCTGTGACACGTTCTCATTTGATAACTTAAAGTATCTGGTCGTAGATGAGGCGGATCGCATGCTAAATGGCGACTTTGACCAAAGCCTGAAAATAATTGAAGAGTGCTTGCCAAAGACACGTCAGAATTTATTCTTCTCAGCCACAATGAAGGACTTTATAAAGGAGTCGAGCATATTTCCCATAGCAAAGGATGTAAGTGTGCACAACTAAATTTTTAATAATTGCTTACATAGAGTTTCCTTTTTGTTTGTAGTGTGTTGAATGGTCAGAGGATTCTAACGTGGCCACTGTGGATACACTCGATCAGCGCTACTTACTCTGCGCCGACTATGACCGTGATATGGTGCTCATTGAATCACTGCGCAAATATCGCGAACAAAATGAAAATAGCAATGTTATGATTTTTACAAATACCAAAAAGTAAGGGTATAAAAACCAATTATTGTATCCAAGGATATTTTGTATGCTTACCAACCTCTTTCCTTTCATTTCAGATACTGCCAGCTCCTTTCTATGACGCTGACTAATATGGAAATAGAAAATGTTTGTCTACATGGCTTTATGCGTCAAAAAGAACGTGTTGCAGCGCTGAGTCGCTTCAAGTCCAATCACATACGGACGCTAATTGCCACAGATGTGGCGGCACGTGGCTTGGACATACCAAGCGTACAACTGGTAATCAATCATATGCTGCCACGAACACCTAAGGAATACATACATCGTGTGGGACGAACGGCCAGAGCTGGACGCCAAGGATTGTCCATATCAATATTTCGATTTCCACGAGACTTGGAACTTCTGGCCTCCATCGAGGCAGAGATTAATACTAAACTAACAGAGCATCCAATTGATCGTAAGTGAGAATATTTTTGGATATTAATAGTATTAATTATAATTTCACTTTACTTTCGTTAAGAACGCATGGTGGAGCGCATATTCATGCAGGTTAATGTTTCACGACGCGAATGCGAAATGCAGCTGGACAACAATGATTTTGATGAACGCGCTCAAAACTATAGACGTAAAACATGGATAATGGAGGGCAAGGATCCAGATGAAATGGAAGCCATGTAAGTGTAGAAAACTGCATACTGTAAATCACAAAAGTTTATATCCAAAATCCTTTTACACAGTTATCGCAAAAAACAAAAGGACAAACTACGGGAAATACGTCGCAAGCGTAAGGAACAGCAGGCGGAAACGGCAGCCAGTGAGGAGGGCAAGGCCCTGTTGCAAGATGAACGCTTCAAAACCGTGGATAATGCGCGTTTTGAGAAGAAATTTCGAAAACATACTGCTGATAAAAAAGCAACCAACTCAACACTCAGTAAATCCAAGCCTAAAGCAACTACAAAGAAACCGCCAAATACGAAGCGTAAAACGAAAAAAATGGCTTGAATAATTTAAATATATATGTGTAATATATGTATTATAACAAATAACTTTTAAGCTTACACTACTAAGCAGTTGCGAAACGCATCATTATTAAATATGTTTGTAATTTCAAAATTTCAGACATGCTTCAAAAAATGCAGCAGCATTAGCTAGCAACCTTCAAAACAAAGAGCAGGCACTTTTCTTGGTACAGTTTTCAAACTGTCTCAGTCTAGGGCAATCGTTAGCAGCGCATCCTCTGGATGAACCTCCAGCATCACTTTGGCACCATCGTTAAACGGATACGATATGCTGCCGTCAATGACCAGATCTGCAAAATAAAATGTAAAATGTAATCCGTTCTTTGAGCTATTCATAAACCCTACTTACTGGCATCAATGCAATGGGACTTTATAAAAACGTTCTTAACAAAATCGCGTGCTTTGAATGTTTTCGGATGTGGCCAGACACCCACGCAAATTTGCTCCCGGATTGAATAGCATAGGCGCGGATCATCGGGCGCAAAAAGCAATCCTTGATTATAGCGCTGTGCAATTTCTTCAACATTGTCGCGAAGCTTTAGAATTTCTGGCGAATTTCTATTAGGCAGCGATCGCAACAGATCATCCACATCACGGCTGGTGATGCGATTGATGCTTGTGTGCCAGGATGTGGAGCCGGTGCCAGTGCTAACACACAAACCTGAGCATTTTGTTTTGTTCACCACATCCTGATGATCCAGCACTAGCTGCAAATGTGACACACGCGCCGAGACATGCTCGCCAATAAAAACCTGTGGCGAAGTAAATATTAATTAAGATTAACATGAATTCAATTGCTAAACACAATTATTTACCTCGTTGAGCGCAAGGTATGGTAGAACACGCTTCATTTTGGCTTTGTACTTGTTGGCCATATGCTCATCCAGCATTTCCGGCGAAGTTTTCACTTGTTCCATTTTGACAGACGTGTGCCTGAACAAATCCGTCGACTCTGGAATTTTACCATTGCTGCCCAGCAGCGTGGTGCGTATGCGTGAGCGATGAATCCACTTAAAGTCACCCTGTGGGAGAATTAATATAGAGTTAGATTTACTACAGATTGGTTAGCCCAAAAGCTACTTACGCATTTGATGCGTTCTACCGCCTCTGCAGGATTTTCCGAGTAGTGCTTGGGCAGCATTAAGCGACCCTCCGAGTGCTGCGGATCCGAATTGAAGCCCACAATTGGGGTTTTCTGTTGGCTGAGCGCAAACAAGGGACTGGCACGATTGGCGGAAAGCAGAAAGGTGCCATCACCACCAACGGGCACAATTACATCTGCCCAGCTCATGACATCCTTGCTCAGAGAGCTTCTAAATTCAAGTCTGCTTGTTTAATTAAGTTGATGAACAGCGACAGGGACACGAATCATGTTGGATGGCGGGAATAAGTACAATTTCGTAGTTTAGTAATTATTGAGACGAGGATGGTTTTAAGTAGATGACAATTGGACGATGGCCATGAGGACAATACCACATATAAATACATACATACAACAAACACATTAAATACGTTAGAATCACAGTGGCAGGATTGAAGAGTACGCACCTGCTGGATAATTTCACCTCACAGCCAACATCCTGGAAACTCTGCACAATACGCCGCTCGAAGTCCTTGTGCAGATTGTGTAAATAGAGTACCATTTCGACATCGGTACCCCGATCCCGTAGCTTCTGCTCCAACTGTTCGCGGGAGAGTTCCGGATGACGCAGTTGCTCGACTTCATAGCGTGATAGCTTCGTTACGATCAAGGCACGCTTCAGTTCAAAATTTGACGGTGTAAAATTCGAATATTCTGTTGGGTATAGCATATATTGTACATAATGTTTTAAAATAAATCAAAGAGATTACTTAAGAATTCCGACAAATATTTTCTAATACTAATCATTCAAAACATGATCTTGCACGTGCCAGGCAATGTTTAAATATAAATCGGTAAATAATTTCAATTTATAGTCCGACACAACTCAGCATAATATTTCAATGACTGACAGAATTTTCTAATTAAAAGATTACGTGATAATCTCACTTGAAGTAAAAGTAGATTAGTTTTACATTCCAATTATAACTGTATTGAGTAACAATAGATATGAGCGTACCATGCGGCCGTTTTGACTATAAATAAATGAAATGGACTTGATATATTTATAATTCAAAATTATCTTATAATAATAATAATAATAATGCGATTCCTGACAATGCTAACAAAATCATATGTCACAGCCTTAAACTGATAATAAACGGAAACGAGTTGGAAGCGCAATTCATATATAAAAACAATAACCTTACGAAGTAAACAACGAAAATCAGTTGGAAGAGATTGCCTAGCGAAATTGCGCTCTATAAATTGAAATAAAACTCAGTCAGGGTATTCCTGAAATTAATTGCATTTTATTGGAATTTCGTTCGATTTAGAAAAAAAATGTACCGAAAAAAGTATTTGATTTTATTGTAATAAAAAACTGAATAGAAATATTTTATAGGTAATTTGGTGGGTTTACGTATTTTTCAAAATTGAAATAATCAAATCAAAATTTATTTGATAATTCATGTGCCCAGATAACAGATAGTGGAATGCCTTTAATGTAAAATGTGAACATAGCTTACCTTTGGCAAATTGTTTTAGCAATTGCTTCGACTTCAACATACTGAACGACGATAATGAAAGGGCATTTATACTAGATGTGTATATATAAATATGTATGCACGTTAGTCGCAATTGAAATTCTTTATTTAACTCAATTTTACATATAATTCTGTACTGTAATTATATTAATAATATTAATCAATTATTTTACAGAAAAATAAATTTGAGAAACTTCTTTGTTTACACAATCTTATTCATACATTTGAAAATGTAGATAAATTATAGTAGTTCTTTTTGTTTATTGTTGAACAAAATTTGAATCCAATTATCACACGTTAACACTCGTTATCCGTTGCCATTAAACATTTTAACGTCCACGTTCGTAGTCTTTGGCAGATTTACTGATTTGGATTGTTATTGCGTTCGTTTTTGCTTTAGTCTCATCGCCGTCACATCTTTTTCTCTCTCGCTTGTTTGCCGTCAATTATCGCTGGTTTTGTTTCTATTTTTGTGCGCTTTCGCTTCACATCTCACTGTCAGTTTCGTTCTTGTTGTGCATTGCTGATAAGCGGCACGGCCTTTTCTTATCTGCCGAAAAATAATAATAAAACAAAACTACAAATTGCTTCAGTTGTATCAGTGAGTGTGTGCGTTTCGCTTCTTCTGCTGCTTCTTATACCCTACGCCTACAATCTATTCACAACGATTGTTTGACCATTCGCCTGAAAAGTATGTTAAGCTTTAACGTTAATTTAAAATTAAAACAATTTGTCCGATTTTCAATTTTAGCATCGATACATGTTCGGTTCTTCAGTGGTTTTCTATTTAACAAATAAGAAATTAATTTTCTTTCTTGATGCATTATATATATTACTCACCTGAAGTTGGGACAACCCCTCCTGTACTTCCTTATTCTGCATAGGCGCCTGAAAGACACTGCTAAGCAATAATATGGTATTTCTGGCCACCTCTTTTACGTTTAGATTCTCGCAATCCTTTCCCATGTTTATTAAATCGGCTAGACGCAAATGAGAAGACGGAGCCGTAGCATTATAATTGCTTGTATTTGAAGTGGGTTGAGCATTTGACTGGATGCTCGGCATGCGTGAACCCAAGCGACTCAATGCATGATAATTTTCATTTGGAATTCGATTAGCTGCATTGATCAGCGAACTCAATGAATTTGTATAGTTCTGATCAGAATTATTTAGTGGCGCTTGAAGGGATTGCTCTTGCTGAATAACCCCATATTGATTTAATGTTTCAGTTAATGCCTGATCACCATAAAACATACGCCGGGGATTGGGAAGCTCAGTACGCTGCTGCATAGGAAACTGAGAACGCTGCTGCATGGAATGCTGAGCACGATACGGAGCGCCACGCCTGTTGTTGTAGCCCAGGCGACTGTGTACGGAATTATTATTGTTGTTGTTTCTGGGGCGATTATAACGTCCACGCTGTTGTTGATTTCTATGCATTTGATTAATTCGAACTGTAGCAGCGGCGGATGCTTGGCGACTAGAAAATCGTGGCGCATTCGTTGGCACCAAAGGAGCAGCACCAGCTGGTCTGTTTACATTATTCGACTGTATGCGCCATTGTGCTGATTGGGTAGCAGGTATATTGTTGTTGCTCTCATTGTTGTCCTCGTATATTTCATTAAATTCTCTCGACTCATACCTGAGTTGATGCATATTTGAATCCTCTATTGGTGTATGTAATTCATCCATTTGCTCTTCGTTATTCATGTCATCATTCTGGTTTGAGAAATCCAGCTCTGGCTCCTCCTCTTCGCCTTCGTTGTCATCTTCATTGAAGTCATTGTCCTTGTATGATTGCAAATGAGCAGCTTGCCTTCGTTTGCTAGGATACCTTTTAGGTAAGTTTAAGTTTGCCACATAATGCTTATTATATTCGTCTGTAAATAAATAAATTATTACAGAATGCATTTACACAACTTTTATTTTTAAATTCTCAAATAGTAAATATATTACCAAGCGGCATCAAAATAGCTGGAGCATTAAACGAAGTCATGGTGCGCTGTTCAATGCGCTATAATTAATAGCAAGAAAATAAAACACTAAATTTTAGCGAAAACGGCGCGTTAATGCAAAAACAGCCGCAAAATTCCTAAGAACAGTTAGAATTTTGACATTTCTTCATGTTCATTTTCGCAGCGATATATTTTATAAAAATACCAAATGGTTAGCTATCGAATATACGATAATTTTTTCTATTGCAACGCTGAATTGACGACGAGTGCAGCCAAGTTCGCTTCTTTCCGTCACTTTTATTCTGCTTGCAGAACGTGTCGCACTTGTAATTTGAAAATGTAAGTTCTTGTTAATTAAAGTAAGAAATATATATTGATATTGCAGCATATATAACTGTGATTAGGCTATAAACGGCTTTCTTGCAGAACTCAATGCTGCAAGATCAAATTTGAGTACAGGACAGTGTCTCTAAACCGACTATAATGTCAATTTGTAGTCACGTGGTTTAGAGTCGGGCTCCAGTAACTGAACACTTAGGATAATTTTCTACTCTTTTGTTAACACTTTATTAACATTATTTTATTTTCGTTTACAGGTGAAACGAACCGTATTGAGCCTGCCCCTTGAACAGGCCTTATAATATTGAGTAAGTTTATATTTCTTTTGTTATAGTTACATGTCTTGTATCCGACTCTTTAGTTGGAGCGAACACGAGTCGCTGGTGTAAAGATAATTTTCCACTTTTCCTAGTGCTTTTTACCTGTTCGCAGAATAAATGTACTTCGCCCAAGCATAACCCAAATTTGTTATATCAATAATTTGCGGTGCATATTTTTTTCGTGAAGTCAACATTGCCATTTAAACGAGAAATTCACATATTTAATTATTTAAAAATGCGACTAAATATCCCTCGTGTAAATGCGCTTATAGTACATTTAATCTAATTTTATTTGCCTTTTATTTAACTAATAATCTTGCATATTTATTTTCTAGGCAAAAATGAAGCATAAACCGTAATGAATTTTGTTGCTGCCATTGCATCTTGAACAAAAAGGTAGTGTATACATTATAAAATTTAATTAAATTAAAAAAATAAAATTCTCTGATGAAATTTTACACTTTCTGACACCTCATATGATCCACTGTGATTCTATCTACTTGTAATTAAACACTGAAATTACATTTTCTATACATATCAAGTATTTTTTAAAAAAAAAAATCTAATAAAAAAATTTTTTTTATTGTAGGTTATGTTCAAAAATGGCCGCCATCTGATTGCCCTGTGGAAGTTCGCTGCAAAGAATATTTCACGATTTAGGTTAGTGTTGGAATGTTGTAATTTTGGATATATTTGCTATGATGATCACTTAAACCATTCACAGACACCATATAAACGTTAAGCGCTGACAGACTTCTTCAATATTCTTTTGGAGATAGCGAGTCTTGCTTAGCCGGTTATGGACCATGGTTAAAAACTTGGCACTGAGCTTTCATATGTCCAATTTTAAATATATTTATAACTATGAAATATATTAATTTTTATTTTTTATCTCTTGCAGATGGTTGATAACTAAATAAATCGATTGGGGCCGATGCAGAATGGCTTTTGCTGCTCTTCCGCAAATCCTCCCTATGACTTCGAAATGTCTTTCGGAGGAAAATTGCTTTCAATAAATAAAACACTGAATTATTGATATTAAAAATCGTTTTTTACTAAATTAGCACGCTCTCTGAGCGCAAGCTCTTGATTCTGTTTGGCAATCATGCGATCACCTTTTGATTTCTTGCCAATTCCGAGTTTGGGTAATCCGCGATTCAGGCCCTCGAGCAGCACACATGCCTTGCAAGGCTGCTGTGAGGACACAAAACCGCAGCGTTCACAAATGCCGCGCACCGGTTTCTTTACGGTGTCCTTGAAGCGCAACTGCTCGCCCGAATATATAATGTCCATTATGACGGAGGGACGTACCTTTTCCAGATCCTTGAGAAAAGCGCGCGCATGGCCACGATAAGCATTTGGTGCAAACACGCATTCGGTTGAAAAATATACAAGTTTCTTGTAGTGCGCATACATGACAATCTCCTTTTCGTAACTATATTTAAGGGGCTTAACTCGCGGTATCGTATCCTCGCCGCCGCCTGTTCTGATGTCTGTGCAGCGACGCAATCGTGCCGTGTCGCCACGTAGAATATTCATTAGCACCGTTTCGGCAATATCGTCAGCATTGTGACCAGTGGCAATGCTGTCAACAGCCAAGAGCTTCGCACCTCGATCCAGTGCTTGACGACGAAAGACACCACAAAATGTACAATTGTTGGATCGCCCAATTTGTGCCACAATACGATCCATTGTCCAGCCGTATAGTTCTTCGTATGAAAGGATTTTTAATGGCATTTTATAGTCATCGCGATTTTGCTTGACAGTCTCCAGACTGTCGTCTCGATAGCCCGTGATGCCCTCATCAATGGAGAGTAGCACCAGATCCAGTCCATAATCGTGTCGTTCATTGAGTAGCTTTAGCCTGAAAAAGCATTGATTAGAAAAACTTGCATTGGGAGATTTCTTAAAAGCTTACACATGGGCCAACACAGTGGAGTCCTTGCCACCACTTGCAGCTACGGCTACCTTTTCGCCACGTCGAAAGAGTTTACTCGAGGTTATGGTGTGATGAATTTCAGCTTCAAAGGCTGCAAAAAAGCAATCCTTGCACAGTGCGTCACCTGTTTTGGGACGCTAAACATAAACAGTTTACATTAGTTTTTCAATTTTTATTTATATAAATAGCTCACCTTTAAAGCGGCTTTATTGCCGCATTTTGCTTTACAATCTATAGGCATTTTAGACAAATGTACAAATAAATTGTTTATAAATAAAAGGCATGCAGACGAAACACATGATTGCTATCGATAATTATTTTTCAGTGCTACTCAACGTTCTAAAATGTAAACAAGGGTATTGCCGCAATTATGGTTATTAACTATTTTTATAATATTGATAAAAAAAACTACATGAAGAACTTAAACATTTAAAGGCAGTACACTTTACCATTAGTTACTATTTTTAATTTCTACAATCTTCTTATTTAAAATATATAAATATAATTGTTCATTGTTTAGCCATCTAACGAATTTAAAGGGAATATCCCTAATACAACTAAAACAACCTTAAATGCAAAAATTATAAGTAATGAGTTTAGTTGATGACAACAATGAATATATACAGCAAAAACTGTACCGCAGTAGGGGAAAATGTGGTAAGTAGTTCATATTTATTATTAAAGCACTGCAAAATACCCAAACATTATTATAATACAGCAATCTATGCTCGTCAATCGGATGTTTACCTCGAGCTGAAACAAAAATCCAATACAAATGTATGGACACCAGCTCCAGCATTGGCTCAAAGTGCTGACAATAATGGAATTGATATAGGGCATGATGTTTGGTTTCATATTGCCATGCGCCTAGACCCGGAGGATGTGCAGACTTTTGCTCTGGTATGCACACAGTTTGCCAGGTTGATTGGCTCGAGAGCCTTTTGGCGAAACATGTACAAACGTTACTGCCTAAATGGATTAACAACTAAAAGCTGGAATTTGGATTTACCGGCCCAGCTGCAGTTGGAACAACTACGTAAATGTGATACGAAAGCACTGAGATCGCTTGTCATTGAGGCTCTCTTTCACTGCTATCGGCCACTCAAAACACGATTGGAATTGGGCTACAGCCTGGACTGGCTGCTGCAGCGCACATTTATGTCCTGCTCGCAAAAGCAATATCAATGCCTGTGGATTATATGCTACACACTATGGAATCAACAATCAAATCAGATTTCCTCCGGCACAGATACAGACACGGAAGTAGTTAACGATTGGGAAACACTTGCTGATGATGATGATGCAGCTGCTCACACAGCATATAACTTGGGTAATCGACATGAAGGTGTTGTACTGTTGATTGTTCTGTGTCGTCAATTTATGCCGCTTCCTTTACAATTGCTCTACAATCAGCAACAATCGCGCTTTCGCCTCAAGGCAACCCGCGAGATGCTCTGCACGGATATGCGTGCCAAGAACTTGGAGCTGGACTTTGTTGAGGATCAGAGCAACAGTCAATTGAGTGTGACTGTTAAACATTCACGTATCGAAAAGTACAAAGTATTGCCCTGGTGGCATCCCGACTTTAAAAGGTTTCTTAAATAAAATCTGTAAAATATTTTGGCTTATTTTTTACTTACTTGTAAATATGTATATTTAAACACTATGCAACAATTGTTGAATTTTTTTTGCATCATTCATTTATATGTAAAATTGGTCTCTGATTCCGAAAAAATAAAAATTTTATTTTAAATTTTTTTTGGTTACATTTTTGAGCTAAACAAATAATCGGCAAATTTTTATAATTTTTTTTTTGGTGAAAAATTAAAGCAAAAGTCAAGCTTTGTAGAAAAAATTAGGATTTTTCAAATATGCGTATTTTAAAGAAAAATTTTTAATTATATTACGTATATATATATCTTCTAAATGTATAATTTCAATTAAAAATATTCTATGGCTGACAGAATATTATATTATCTTTACAAAAAGGTTAAATTCTTGAATGTTATAAAACTAATTTCGATTATATATTCCTGTTCAACCTGACTGACTGATTGGCGATGGTAGAAGCTAGAAACCTAAAATTAGTGACAATAGCTTCGTATTAAATCGCAGGTTGGCACTCAGGAAAAATTGTATTAAAAATATATCGGAAAGAGGGTGAAAAATGCATTTAAAAATTATATTTAAATCTCATCTGGAGCATATCAGGCGGTAGATTCAAATTAGTTTGCTTTTTTCCTATTTCATTTTTTTTTTGGGAGCGGGAATTGGCAATACACGGCGGGATGATCTAGTATTATATATATATATATATATTTTTTTTTTATTATATATTCGGGATGCAAAATGCAGTGGCTTAGTGTTATCATCAGCGTATATGTATATTGATATTTCTATATAGGATTTAATTTGAACTTTAAGGGGCCTCCAACCAAGCCCCCGTTATCTCAAGTGCCCTCTACATAGTACAATCATGTACAAACATGTCAAAACAAGTGTCGTACATTTGGTACTAGCAAACTACAGTGAGCTACCTATTTGAATTGTAGATAAACAATCGACAATGCATTTTATCACTCTATTTGGACGCACTACAAAAAGTAAAAACAATGGCGCATTAATAGAAAACAATGATACATTTAGATAGGTAACTTTATAAAAGCGAATGAGTCATTATGATAAAAGATTACAACTGGAAGATATTATTGATATATACACTTTGATCTTAATATTAATTGTGTCACATACTCGTACAAAAAAACATTTAAAGGTGGTCGCGTTTTACATTAATTCCGATCACAATCGGTGTTCGTGTCTTTTAAAAACAAATGTAATAATAATATGTATCATATAATGAATTTTTTCATTACACCTTGCCCAGAATATCGTGTCCATAGGGTTTTTTGCGATAGCCGCCCTTAAAGGCGAACAATTTAAATGCCACCACCATCATGACAATGCAGAAGGCGTATAGCAACATGCCCATACGCATATCTATGTCGGAAAATACATTAGAGACTTGGCGTTTTTGTCTCATCTTATCCAGCGTCTCGAACAACAGATCCTCCCGCTTCAAGCCATATCGGCTGACAAACTCCGGATTATGTATATTTTTGAGAAAACTCAAAACATGATCCTTGTTCCAAATTATTTCCAAATTGGCTTCTTTTGAAGTCACTGCTTGACGACACTGTGGACAGCTATTTGCACTGGGATATTGTATTTTGGGAAATTGTGCATCCTCTGTGGCATCACCGGCCAGACGTTGATTAACCTCATTGTGTGCCGCCCATAGCCAGAGTATCGCTTCGTCCTTGGAAGTTACATTCCAGATTTTGCGGCGTGATGCCATGGCCTGTAAATAGATTACAATACAGATTGATAGAGGTTAAAATACTACGTAAAAACAAGCACACCTGTGTCAAGAGGCGCTAGGCCTAGGCTCTTTACACAGCTGCTGATATAGTAATAAAATATTATTAAGGCCATTCTCATGTACTTAATGCCAGAAGATAAATAAAAAATAAATTGTGTCTTATAATGCTCGCTGTGCATTGCGTAATCATATTTCAACTGAATGCTGAATAATTTATTTATTAAACAATTTCACAATCCATGATCATCATCATCATCGCAATAAAACGTGACTAGTCAATTGAACTTATTTATCAGCATTATGTTTTAGTTGTATATACAGAAAAGAAATGAGGGCTTTAACCCCATAACTATATTAATGTGGGTACATATGTATATTTAAAAAAATAAATATATATATGTTTAATCAGCATAAAAATAGCAAAACTGTATAAACAGCGTTTTAAGTGGGTTAAATTTGCATGCTCTAATATCAAAACATTTCCGTATGACAATTTGGCTAAAACAATATGTTAATGAATTTAATTATAAAACAATTATTTTAATTATATTCTAGCTGCTCGTATTATAGGTCAAAGGTTTCAGTAACTCTAGTGCCCTTTTTAAACATAAAGTTTAGTTTTTTATATTATATTTTATATGTTGATTCAGATTCTAAGCAGTATATAAGGACGTGGTGCCAGAATAAGCTCAAAATTCCGCTTACTAAGTTTAAGAAATTGGTTGAGTCCAAATCAATCTTTTAAATATAATATAACATTTATTTTTTAACTCTTTTCATAAAAATCAACAAATAATTTTTATTTTATAAAAATTAAATCATTTTTATTTTTAGTTTTTTTTTATTTGGATCAAATATAAGATATATTTTTAAATTTTTCTATAAAAATAAATAAAAGTTTATCCTGTTTCCAGGATACTGCATCCTGAATTAGTATATCTAAGATTTTCAAATTCATGTAGATAATTTTCTTTAGTTTTTTTTTTATATATAAATTTTATTTGCGGGAACCGCAACTGC
The DNA here is from genome assembly GCA_035043045.1 of Hirtodrosophila alboralis. Lineage (NCBI taxonomy): Eukaryota > Metazoa > Arthropoda > Insecta > Diptera > Drosophilidae > Hirtodrosophila > Hirtodrosophila alboralis. The sequence continues at coordinate 58,914 of JAWNNH010000243.1, forward strand.
TATAAAAAAAAGTGTAATTTTATTCTGATTGTTTTGTTTTAATAAATTTTGTGTTTTTAATTGAATTTTGCATAAAAAATTCTTTTTTTTATATCACAAGGATAACTATTCTTTCATTTTTCTTCTTTTTTTCTTTTATATCTTTCAAAATTTCTACTTAAATTAATATTAATACCCTTTTATTTTGAGCATCAATATTTGAAAATACGCTGAAAAATATTCAATTGCATATTATTAAAGTACGAGTAGCTAAATAATTGTTTTAAAGATAACAGATCTGTATAAAGTGCAATAAATAGTAGTTAATTCCACATTATTTATCCAATTATTATTCAATTATTATCATTCATCAGTTGTTTGTATAAATTGGCAATTTAATAATTTTGTTTACTATTTTTATATAGATAAGTTTAATTATATATTTTGTTTGTATTCAAAATAAAAATAGTAAAAAGCTTATTTTCATGTAGTTTTTGTAAAAACCCGCAACAAAAAATACGCAAATTAATGCATAGACAAGTTCTGAAATTCGTTTTCACCCGTAACACCCCGCAAAATAGATTAGCAGTAACTTGGAGGTCGTGCTGATCTCATAGTGAAAGCGCCTATTATTTGTATTATTTCAACAAATTACAACAAAATTAACACGTAGGCCAATAATTGATTGACTGATTGATGACTCACCTGAAAATGTTCACTGCAATCAGTGCAACCGAAGTAATGCTTGATATAGCCATGCATTGCCTTCAACACTTCTTGAGGATCCTTGGAATCCTCGTTAGTTGCTGCTTGAACGGTCATAAAATGGAACAGAGTCCAGAGCGAGCAGCTGTAGCCGCGCAGGTGTGGACTGGAGCCAGTGCAGCCCACAAAGTGTGTGGCCGTGTAAATGGGACCAAGTTTTGCCTCAAGACGCTTCAGTTCATCTTCAAACTGTTTGCCCGTCAGCTGTTGATTGAACTGAACCACAAAATCCTTGAGACTGCTCACCAGCTGGCGACCATTTGTGCCCAAAGGATTGTAACGCTGCAGGACAGCAAGGAAGCTTTGCAGGGCCAGCAAACGATCGCCATTAATCTCATTCAACTTGGCCATTTCGTTGTGCAATATGGTGTGTATGGCCTGCTCCAGATCCGCCTGATATATGAGATGCTTGTTGCGATGTACCTCCTTTATAATCTCATTAACAGCGGGATTTTCCGCTTTGGTCACATGCTGCAGATCCGCCGCATGCTGTTGTGGTCTGGGCGTCACATTCAGCGCTCGGAGCGCATTCTCAATGGCCTTGGCATAGGATTCGCTGGTTTGTGCCGATGGATGGTAGGTTTTTACATCGCCCTTGCGATTCACAAGCGCCAGCTCTTGTTTTGTGATGTCAATTTGAAATTTGGCTGCCACGGCAGCATCGTTAAAGCGACGCACCTGTAGTGCTGGCCAATGGAGCAGAAAGAGCGCTGTTTCTATGGCCAACGTGGAGTTCTCCGGCTCATAAATTAGCGCTATGTACTCCCGCAGACTGTTCAAACCCTCAAAGAGCGCATCGTTTTCCGTGACAAAAGCAAAATTTGGCCAATTGGTGTTATTAACTGTTTGATTCTCAGCAGCAATCATTCCAGCCAGTAGACTGCGTAATTCTTCTGGCTTTTGTGATTCCAGCTTTTGGCCATATTGATTGGCGCTCGGCTGAAAACCAGGTCCCATATAACGCAACGTTGGATATCCCATTACCTCATAGGCGCGACAGATGCCATTGTTTTCCTCGGCAGCGCAGTCTACGGCGCTGACAATGACCACATCTTGCCACGGATGCAGCTGTTCGGCCAGCTGCTTATATGTGGGCGCAAAGCGTCTACAATGCCCGCAGTATGTATTATAGAACTCGACAAGGGAGCCACGATTCTGTTCCAGCACAGTCTCATTGAAATTGGCAACAGTTAGCCTAACCACCTTATCGTTGTCATTGTACAGGCCCAGCTGCTCATCCACCGGCTCTGATTGTTGTTTTAATAGCGCTTCGTAGCGTTTTAGAGGCACACCAGCCGACACCAATTCCAAAATGCAGAATATTGTTGTTACGAATATTAAAACTGCCAGCTGCGCAACTTGTCGAGCCATTATTGTTTTATTATTGTCTTTTGGCCCAAGTTCCAGTTCAAGTGTTGGCGGTGTTGTTGCTCTGCACGCAATGATGCAGTGAGAACGACTGATACGATATTTTTACCGTAGCATTTGGAATGTTTTTTTATGGTTTCAATCTTTTTGATTAACTACAGTGTTGTTGTACTCGCTCTCTCCATTCTTTCCTCTTCTGCTTCTACTTAGAGATGCGCAACAACAACTTAACAGTGATTACTTCACTGTGACTGCAGCTAAAATGAACTGTTACAAGGTGTGAGAAACAAAGTTAACTAAAGAATGTCTCATAAAAAACCCAGATGTTAAACAAAAGTCATTATTTAATTTAAAAATAAATACAATAACTATAAATACATGAAATAGTTAAAAATATTGTTGGGGAATTTAATTCATTTGCACAGTTTTTTAACTTAATAACAATGCATGTAACTGTTAAAAAATAACAATTGTAGATTTTAAATAATTATATTATTATTATTAAATTAATATATACATTTTTTATTACATCTCAGTGATTTTAAAATCACAAGTCGTTTTTCCAACTGAGCACCTCTCGCAGTAACGTATTTGAATCGATAGGCGATATTAAATGTTATCGATATATACAATATTTATTTATTTATGAAGCACGCCTCAGAATTGGTTGTCAAACAAAACATCTAAATTAAATTGCCTAGTTTATTGAAACTTAAAATGATATTACGCTCATTGGATCGGGTATTCAAGCCCCGTTCCATAGCCGATGGAGCGTGTTTTATGCTCATTGCAACATTTGTGCCAATAACGTATATATTTCATGTTACTGTTATTATGCCGGAACTGCATGATGTGGGCAGCTTTTGGTTTTCTGCTGTATGGATGGTAGGACTCTTCTTGGTGTTCAATCTAACGTCTAATATGCTGGCTTGCATGCTTGTAGATACGAGTATTAAAAGCAAGTATTATCTTAGAATCGTTTGCAATATAAATAACGTTTTAAATACTTTGCAGCTGTGGATATACTTAAGCCACCGAAGGAGCCGGAGATACTTATTAAATGGCACATGTGCGACAGCTGCCAGGCCCTGGTTCCACCGCGTGCCTGGCACTGTGATATTTGCAACATTTGTGTGCTGAAACGGGATCATCATTGCCGCTTTACATGCTGCTGCATTGGACACTACAATTATCGTTATTTTTTCTATTTTCTAGTCTACATGAGCATTGGTGCCGGCTATGTAGCCGTCAATACCAGCATTTATATGTGGTATCTGCACGCTGATTATTATTTGCGTCCATACACACTGGTCACCATATTTGTGCCCGCTCTGAGCCTGACGGTGCACGCATGCTGGGAGAACTTTTATGTGTTGATATACGAACTGAATATCCTGGCCTTTGCAATGTCCACATTGTTGCTCATATACCATTTGCCTATGTTTAAGCGTGGTGCTGTAATGAAGGAGCGTCGCAGCTCCAAGTACAATCGTGGATTTTATGCCAACATGGAAATGGTGCTGGGCAAGCGAATGTATTTAACCTGGCTGTCGCCGTTTGTACGCAGCGAGCTGCCGCACGATGGCATCAATTGGATGCCGGTGTCAAAAACGGATTAAATGAATCTAGTCGGTCAACTCTGGTAATCTCAGCTAGCACAAAGCACTCCCATATTAGCAGTACTATAAGATAATGCATTCCTTGCATTTATTTATGATGTATTTATGTATTTATTGCAATTAGAAAACAAACTTAATGACTTTTATATAAAGCTAAAGCCTGGTTTTATTTATCAAGCAAACTATCGCCGCCCACTAGAGACTTTAATTTGGCCAAATGCACTTCGCTTAGAGTGAAGCCCTCCTGTATGCGTTGCGCAAGGACATTCGTATCCATATTATTTTCCACGGCATACTGAAGGGCCAACAGCGCCTGACTGGGCGACTTATTCAGCACCGTAGCCTCTACGTACTCGAGCAATGCGCTTTCGGCCGGCGTGCCGGGAATGCGATGCTGCTGCTTGTCAATATAAGAAAATACCTCAGTGGCTTTGTCGTAGCTGCTCTCTCCTCGCACGAGCAGCGTTAAGATATCGCCCAACATTTGACCGGTGAAGGAGACCTTTTTGATGCGCTTGGCTGACTCTTCAATTTTGTTGTACATGTCGAGTGCCACCTTGGCGCATTGTTGGGGTAACTCTCGTTGTGCGGGCAGCTCAACTTTGGGACGATTATCGATCATAATGCGCAGTACATAGAGGAGCAAACTCTCGCGATGCGTATGATCGAAGATGACCATGTCGGACCAGATGCGGGGCACGTGTTCAATGGCACGATTAATTTCTAAAGCTCGCAGTATTTCCTCCATAATGCCCGGCTCGGGTATATAAATGTTGGGCACCAGCATATCGTATGTGCTCATGAAATCATCAATGGACTCTGTCTGACAGAGCAGTGCCAAATAATTGCGATAATAGACAGACTCTTTGAAGGAATCACCAATTAGATCATAGTTGTTGCCCGTGTGCAGCAGCTCATCCACCTTTTTGGCCAGCGCCTTGTCATGCAAATGATTGCGGCACACATCCATGGCCGTGGCAAAGAAATATGTATCTTTGGGATGCTCAATCTTGAACTCTTTGCCGGCAATATCATTCAGAATATCCACAATGATGTGCGAGACAGGACCGCGCTCACGACAGAATATAATGAGTAAGTAGTAATAGGTGCCCAGGCTGGGTGTCACGCCCAATTGTTGGAATTCAGGCAACACTTTTAATGCTGCACTGCGTGCCAATTTGAAAATGCCAAAAGAACTGATGCACTCGAGCAGCGCATTGAGCGTGGCTAGATTGGGACGCAGTTGTTGCTCGGCCATTTGCTGCAGCAATTCATTGCACAGCTGCCAACGCTGCTCTGCCGAATCCTTGAGATAACTAACAATCTGTATTATGGCATTGTAGGTATTGGTGTCTAGTTGGATTTTCCTTTCATTGGCTTCCTGCAACAGCGCATAGGCGCGCTCACATTGCAAATATTTGGACATGCCGCGTATTAAAGCTGCATAGGATTGGGGCGTGTTTGGCTCGACGGCCGCATATAGTTTCTCAGCTAAATCACCATCTTTCCATGTTTTGCCATGTCGCTCGCGTCGTCGACTATTTTGCATAAACCAACGCTCCTCTATAAATTCCTCCGGCAACGGATCCTGATTATTGTAGAAGCACACAAGCTCCAACAGTTTTTGCTTTAGCGGCGCGCTCACCTCAATGCCCTTTTGCTCCATTAGATTGTAAACAAGCACAGCATCTGCCAGCTCACCTTGTGATATCAAATGTTCCAATGAGCTTGCATCCACTTCGGACTCTTCCGTGTAGACCATGCGTGGGGCAAACTTCTCAATGGTCGGTTGTGCCTCTTGGTGCTGCATAGGTAAATGATAGCATTAGAATTTATTCTGCATTCTTGCAATCTACCTACCAGAAATAGCTCGCGATGCTCATTTTTAATCCAACTGGCTGCTTTACGCCCCGCCTCCTTGGACAATGCATATGTACGCTTGGATACATTGGATGTGGGTATCAGATAGGGATCGTCATGATACTTATAGTGTGGCGCAGTCGGATCACGACTAACAGTGCTGGCCAACGCTTGTAGTATATCTGTGGGCGAGCGTTCAATTCGATTGGGAATTTCAATGTGCTCTTCGGCCGACACCGGTGCAGCGGTTGTGTAATGTGTGCCGCTGCCACTGGCAATGTGACGTGCCAGGCTGGACCTGGGCAGTAGTCTTAGCTGGCGCGTTAGGTACATGGTGAGCAATTAGAGACCAAAAAATCTGTTCACTTTCAGTTAAAAACAGATTATTTTGCGATTTATAAATATAAATCGCTCAATCAGTGATACCAACAATGTGACCTAATACCCTAAGTCAAAAAATGCGCAATCGTTCTGCAGATGCTCCACAATTAACAAAAGCTGAGTAGGTTTAGCTGCTCCACACTGAACGAAGGCAGCTCCACACTGAACGAAGGCTGCTCCACACTTAACAAGGCTCTTGCACTTAAATTAAAATATGGCGCCCAATTGCATAAATATATAAAAATAAATAAAGATAAGAACTAAATAATAAATAATTTTGTATTTTTATATTACTTATAGAACAGCTGCCGCCTTGCGTATCAGTTGCTCTTGGGTACTGCGTGTGATCGTTTGTCTTTTCGTTTACCTGAATTTCTTGACTTACCTGCTGAAATAATGTCGAACCCGATCTTATATTATGATGATCGCAGTCCACCGGTGCGCAGTTGTCTCATGTTGATTAAAATGCTGAATCTCAAGGTTGAGCTGCGTTTTGTTGACTTATTCAAGGGTGCTCAATTCGAGAAAGATTTCTTGGCGGTAAGTAATGCAAATATATGCAGAATCAACTAAAGAAATTGAATTTGCCTTTACTCCAGTTGAATCCGCAACATAGCGTGCCCACGTTGGTGCATAATGATCTGGTGCTCACCGATAGTCATGTGATACTTATATATCTGGTGGAGCAATTTGATGCAGCTGGCACACTGTGGCCCAAGGATTACTGTTCTAGAATGAAGGTGTTAAATCGACTATTCTTTGAGTGCTCCTTTCTGTTTCGCCGTGACAGTGATTTAATGGTGCATTGCTCTGTCTATTAATTAAATACCTATACTTTCACTGATACATTTTAACATCTCTTCTACAGTCGGAAATCGTGCGCAAGGAGTATGCCAACGTTGATGTGGCCTACCACGAGCGAAAGCTGTGCGAGGCGTATGGCATCATGGAGCAGTATCTACACGAGGAGCGGGCATATATGGCTGGAGACCAGGTAGAGTCTTACTTGTCTGTAATAGAGTTGTTTATTGTAGTTCATTTGAGTGAACCAGTTCAGTTGTGACTAGTTCAGTTTACTAGTTCAGCTTATTTTCTTATTCCTATGTTTCGTTAAGTTTCGTTCTTGTCTTTTAAAAGTATTTATAAGTATTTAATTATATAATTTAACTTTATAATTAATTCTAAAATAATTTCAGCTATATACTTCTGCTATTATTTTATTATTCATTGTATTTCTTGCTCTTTATTTATTATACTTTTTTTTATGTTTATTTAGTTTCTTGAATCGTTCTGAACTATTTAAATCAACTCTGGCATGATAATGTGTTAAAAAAAAGCGCAAAACCACAAAAACCAGATTCTGTTTTTTTTTTACAACACACTTTAATTGAGTTTAACGTTACACTTTTGTTATTCGGAATTTCAGTTGACGCTCGCCGATATATCCATTGTGACCACACTGAGCACCGTAAATCTCATGTTTCCACTGGGAACTGGGAAGCAGCAGCGTTGGCCGCGATTGCAACGTTGGTTTGCCACAATGCAGCAATTGGATGCCTATGAAGTGAATCGTCTTGGCTTGGAGAAACTGCGTCACATTGTAGAGCAGAAGGGCAAATTTCAATTTCCGAAGCAGGAGGCAACTGATTAAGTCGAAATATCAAATATCAGTGTAATTTTTATATACCCAATGCTAGACTAATTAAATGCCATTATTTTTGAATATATGAACATTAAAAAACAACCGCTGATATGCCCAAAAAAATGTGAAGTATTTTGGCGAATTCATTAGCATACTTGAGAGTTTTGTTGATTTAGAGGGTTACGCGTTCTGTTTGCATTCAAAATGTTAACCAATATTTGCCCGTGAAGAGCGCTTTGACCACTGACGACAACCTGTCATGCCTAATGGCCATATCAAGTGCGTTCGTTTGAGCAGGGTAATCCTTCAAGTACGTGGCGTTAATTGCACGCAAACCCCGGCAAAAAAAATAAATAAAAAATAAAACCGCATGTACGAGTAATTTACGGTCATTTCAGAGTAACCAGAGATTAACTGACTTGTTGTACCACGCACGTACTAGATAAATAGTACTTTGTGCCACCTTTGAGTCCATTTCCATTTCCATCTTAATTCTCAATTCCCATTCCCATTCCTATTTCCGTTTCCGTTTTCACTTTCATATAATCTCAGGTGCGGCTTGCAACTAGAAGTTTTCCGCTGTCAACAAAATGCAACAAGATTTGCTTTGTACTTCAAATTTTCTATGGTCACGCTGGAAAACTTTTCCAAGCAGCAGCAAGTTTTTCAATTTGCCATCATGTATCCAAACATTTATCTGCGCCACAATGACGAAACTTGTTTGGATTTCAGTTGGATAACATTCCGGCTTTTACTTGGAACAGTTGAAGTGCCACCGGAAACGATATGGCACATCCGTCTCAGTTATAATAAACAATTTATTTTAGTTTTTTTTTTTAAAAAAAAGAAACCATTTTGTAGATAGAACACTGAGAAAAATAAGCATTTTTAAAATACAGAAACTCTGTCATAACTTTGATAGCTTTTATCGTAATTAAAAATATTTAAAAATATTTGATTAAGCTTGTATTAATATTTGAGCTCCATTTTACTTATGCTTAATGTAAGACAATTGCGTTTATTTATCGCTATCATTATTTGCAGTTAATTAATGTTGCAACACAAATTTAATTTAATTATTTTAATATAATAAATTTATATATAGAATAACAACATACTCCATAAAAAATCGATTGGAAATTACAAACGTAGAAATGTATAACAAACGGCGCCCGTAAGTATACACCACTTTTTATTTATTTATTTTATTTTTGCGATATGTATAACAAAATACAAGCACCTCAAGCAATTTATATGTTTGTTATTAATATTATTTCTAGACCTTAATGTTAAACTTTAAAAAAGTTTTTAAATTCCAAGTTGTTTCTCTGCAAAAATAAATAAAATCATAATACTCTATACAATAATCAGAAAATTGCATGCAGTAACAATTAGTCATATAATATCCAAAAATTTTAAAAATTATTTTAAATAAATGTGCTTTTTATGAATAATAAATAATGTGCCTGCAAGATTGACAATTGTTTTAAATAAAGACCTTCAAGAAGTTTTCTCAAATTTAATTTGAAATTTCAAACATCCATATTTAAAAGAAAATTATTTCAGATTGCAATATTTATTTTGTATAATTTACATTTTTTGTTCAGCAGTTATGTTTTGCTTTTTTAATGTATTATATTAATTTAATGAGCCTATTCATTTTTCATTTTATTTTTATTTTTGTTTAATGATTGGATTTATCGTACTTTTAAATACATTATAACCTTCGTAACCGCAGTCTTAACCCCATATTAACCCATTTTTGAAAATAATATTTATTGAGGACAGTGTAATTTATCTTCGACATTAAAAGACCTGTGATTTACTTTTATGCATCTGTGTTATTTGCATTTTTGTGATGAAACTCGTTTAAAAACCAAACTGACAGCGATCGATTTTATTTATGGCCATTCAATGCATTCGTAAAATTTTGTCCCGTTCTGGCCATGATGCAATGTGAGGATATAAAGGAGTTAAAAATACAAACAGCTTGGAATTTTAATTTAAATTATTATTACATATGTTAAATAAATAGTTAAGCGCGTGTGTGTGGAAATTGCGAGAGAATTAATTGAAAAAGGGTTTCCAAAAAGTTTTCAACAAACGCCCAAAAGCAGGCAACGCCTTTTGTCAAGAGTGGCCATAATTAAGCGCATAATTAGCGTAAATTAGCGTAAATTAGCATAGCTGCTAAAAATGTTGTAATAAGTAGTCGAGGGTCTGGGCAGACTCTGACTGCAAATCGAGTTATAATGACAAACGACACCAAGAGTACAACTTTTTTTTTGCTTGTTCAAACTTTATGAACTCTTCTCCTGCTGCAACTTGAGCTTAATGCTAAAAAAAATATACACACATTTTTAGCAAATTGATTTAGTGAAAATGTTTGCTTTGAAGTCATCATTATTATTATCATCATCATACTGAGAAAACAATTTTTGCCAACGCCTTTCACTCAATTTACTTGAATTGTGCTTAGTCCAAAATCTTATTATATACGCTGCTGCTACTGCTATTAAGTAGTCCAGCTGCTAAATTTTAAAGTGTTACAGCCTGGAAATTCAATTAGGCAATTCACATTCTCACCAGGCAGCACCAACGATGCGTGTCCTGTCAAAGAAATATTGACAAAGTTTTATAGACGCAGACACCAAAAGACATCAGAGGCAGTTTCTGGTCAGAGGAGGACGAGGAGGAGGAGAAGGAGGAGCAGGCATTCCATCAACACTTTAAGCAACATTTGTTGATTTTATTTTTTGGGTCAGACAAGTTTTATTCTTTCTTTTTTTTCTGCACAAAATGAAAGATTTTTCCTTTACCGTCATTATACCCTGTAGTCAAGAAAAATGGTTAGAGGGTATGTTATGTAACAGGTAAAATGAGCAAAAATATACTCTATAAAGTATAAAGGTATATATGCCTATATATTATCAGTAGCCAAATCTATTTAAACATTTTATTGACCATACACAGTTTTCATTTATTTCGAATTTCTTTAGGCCTTACAACCACAATTTTAAAAATACAATTTAAAATATTCCCAACTAAGATTTTGCAAAAGTAAATTTTTCCTAAATATTTGGATTTTCATTATTATGTTATGTTATTATGCCAATAATTTTAATGCTCTGTAATTTGCAAGTGAATTTCAATTTTATTCCAAAGACATACAAAACTAATTCTCAAAATGTCAAAAAGAAAATTGAGAACATTTAAATGCTTTTTGCTTCCATAACATATTACCCTAGGTACAGCTGATTATTTTTTATAGAAAAAAAATTATTTGATATTTTTAAAACTGTGAAAATTTCATCATAATCGAATAATAAACAACAAAGTTATTTCAAAAACAAATATTTCTTGATACACAGCAGAGATAAAAGGCAAGCAGTGGTTGCTGAACCGCTTGTACTGCTTGAAGTGCACTGCTTGTATGTACAAAATTGTTTTTGTAATTTTAGAGCAGTGCTTAGGGTATTTTATAGCATTCCTTTGGCATTTTTTCTCTTTTTTGAAGGAGTTCCCATATTAAGAGTAAAAGTGAAAATTCAGTCGCAGCTGAATTATTGATTAAAGCAGCACAAAATATATAAAAAAAGACTTTTAACTTTCTGCTACTTGGCCAATTATTACCTGCACGTTTATTTTTATTTTTTATTTTTTTTTTTGTATTTACTTTTTAGTAATATTATCTGCTTTAAGCTTGAATGAGCGGCAATATGCCTGATATATTTATTTTTGGATTTTTCAGCCGACCTTTTGCGTTGCGGTTAAGTTCTTGCAACTTGGAATTTATAATTAAGATTTGTTGGCCTTATTTCAGATGATAATAAGCCACAACAGCAATCAGGCATCATTTGCTTTACTAAAGTTAAAATATATTGGTAAATTGGATTGCGGGAAAAACCAATTTTTGGTGGGCAGACAAAAAGCCAAAGCAAACAAACAACTGAAACACGAAAAGTTCAAAAGCAGCGAAATAGAACAAAAAAATATAAATAATTAAAATTTGTGTCAATAAATAAAATGCAAATGAAATGCAAAGTTCGTTATTTTTTCGCAAAAAAAGGATATAAAATGTGTTAAGTGTATTTCTTTTCTCAGACTTTTGCTCATTTCAACATTAGCGAAAGAAATTCATTAAAAATTTAATTGCTGAGGGAAAAGAATAACACAAGCAGACGTCAAGAGAAAAAAACTTATAAATATCAATTCCCTATCTATTCCCGTTGTCTATGATTTAACATTGGCCAACATGTCGTATGCTCAACGCGCTGTGTTTATTTTTATAGCCAAATGACGACATTGAGGCGAGTTTTTCCAATTAAATGTTAAGCAGCAGCCATTCGCATTACTTAAATAAATAATGTGCTTATTTTTAGCTGACTGTCTACAATGGCAAAAACTATTTTGCCACATTTGCAAGTTGTTTTTTGTGTTCTACAAGAAAAAAAAAACATCCAAATGTAGCAGCGTCCAAAAGTCAAGTGCATATAAACTATATATATATATATATATATAATACACTATAAGACGAAGTTAGCCAGCGGGTTTAGCTTAGTGTCTGACTTCATTTCCGTTTCCGCTCTGTAAAACAACGGAAGAAGTTCCTGAAAACAATGGCAGCTACAAGTGGCAACATTTTCAACCAAATATGGCAAAATAGCCAAAAAAACATCCGCCAAAGAAACAAACGCGTTGAACCCATTTTCGCTTGACTTGATTTTTGGGGATATTTAAGGATACTCTATGTGAAAAGGTAATTAGAATTTTTGTTATGAAATGTTTAAGCACATTTGTTCGAGTATAGAAAATATAAATATATAAATATATATATAAATATATAGAAAATATAATAGAAAATAAAAAAAGTGTAATTTCATAGAGATACAATTTAATTCCTTTATTGTGATAATTTTAACTCTCTTTTTGGTAGCAAAAAAAAGATTATATTAAATTAAATTATTATTATTATTTTTTTTGTAAATATTAATAATTATAAATTAATTGTAAATATTGTATTAGGCTTCCCATGAAGTGTGGTTGTTATTTATTGTTTAAGACGTCATGTTATAGTCCATTTAAAAGGCTGCTTCTTGATAATAATAATAATAAAATTAAAAAAAAAAAATTTATTATTATATCAAAATGAAAATATATTAAAGTTGATTTAAGACTCTGTTAAAATGAAACATTCAATTTAAATCGTAATTTTTTACCTAAAATATCAAATAAAATGACGTTGCTTTAATTTTTAAAAGCGAATTAATTAATATGCAGCTTTTGTTTATGTTTCAAACAGAATCAAATAATATACAGATTTTGCTTTATGTTTATATTAGTTTATAAATAAGCATTTATAGATTGATTGTGTCACAAAACTATATACTTTAAAACCATTGAAAGGAAATCTTAGGTATATATAAAAAATTTACAATAAATTGGATTACACTTTACACTCTGAAGAAAGCTTAAAAAACAATTAAAAATATAAAATATTTATTTAAAAAATGTTTAAAAAAAAAGGTCTCACCATAGGAAAATATTTAAAAAGGTTTTAGCCATTTATATGTATCGAAAAAATTAGTTTTGGTAAAAGATACAATACAAAAAAAAGCTAAATATTTTTACATAGTCTAATTTAAAATTATGTTATGATTTTTAAAATAAAAATTGCAGTAAAAAAATCATGACAATTTTTCTTTATAATTGGAATATTTATTATATTTTTATTTAAATAAAAATATTACTATATGTAACTGTTTTTATTTTGGTTCAAGAATAAAAGTAATCTTTAATTTTTATTTTAAAAATCAAAACAAAAAGTGAAATCTGTCACTTTTTTTTTAAAAAATGACAAGTAAAATTATCCGTAAATTTTAATTTAAAAAATCACAAAATCTGTTTTTTTTTATATTTTTTTTTATACAAAATCTGTAACTTTTACTTTCAATATTAAACATAAAAATTTGATTTAAAATATCTTTTAAACCATCTGAAATTTAAATAATATTTTTTTATATATTTAGTCTACTCGTAACTGCTAAGCTACCACTTAAAAATGTCATGTAAGGGTATATAAACTTCACTGTTTCACAACAAAATATTTATTTTGTTTTGCTTTTTATGCTGGCAATTTTGTCCATTATCTTATTTTTTGTTATGCTGTTTATGTTGATTTATGTGAATATAATCCGGGGCCATCTTTAGGAAGGACTTCTAGTCGTCATCTTAGGCCTAAGCTCCTTTAGCCAGCCATTTTTAGTTGTTTGATCTGCCTGCTCCTGAAATGTTTGCTCAACCAACTGCAAATCAAATTTATAAAACAAACAAGAGCAAAAAACTGAAAGTGTTAAAGCGGCTCGAATATTATTTTTTTTTTCTTCCAAGTTTTCTTTATATATATCAGATAATAGCTATATTTATGTTATTTAGCCTAGTCTTAAATGCAATAAAATTGCAATTATTATAATGTAATTGTAATCAACATTTTTCTGTGCACATCTGCGGGGCATTCATTAAATTTTCAATAACAAGATGTTTTTGTTTTGAAAAAAAAAAACAAAAAACGCCAAAAGGCAAATTTCATTCACTTAAATTAAAATGACAGTAGGCCATTTTTGTAACAAAACCAAATTTTCTTAATTGAAAAATTGCTGTCCTGGGGCGGGCCAGCTTTATTCACAGTCTCCGCAAATGTCTGACAACTGGACTGGGCCTTGGCCCACAGTGGCTGTAAAAATAAACCAACACGCCATGCGGCGAGAATGTGTGAAAAACAACAACAAAATAACAAAAAAAAAATAAAAAAAATAAAAAAATAGCCGACAGAAGTGTTTCGAGTGCTCTGAAAGTCCAATAGCCCCTCATTTTCGCTTTTCGAGAGCAACCTGGAAAATCTCAACTATTTTGGTTGCCTTTCCACCTGTTTAATATAGCATTAAAAATAGATTCAACCCAGAGCACAAATTTTTTGAATTTTGTCTGCCAAATACGCGTATCTCTGGTCCATCTGGCGATTGTTATCGAAATTGTATCCGCTCTAGCGCTAAAGTTATCGATGCGAATCATTAGAAATAGAGAAATCACCAAGGTCATCGGGCAATGTTTTTTTTTAAATTTATTATTTTTTTATTTTGCTTATTTTGCTTATTGTGTTTTTTTTGTTTTTTTTAGGCCTTAATGATTTTTTGGGCTATAAGAATAAACTACGAATGTTAAGTGGAAAAATTTCGACTAGAAAATATTCTGTTTTTAGCTCTGGAATATCCTTAAACACATTTAAACCTAAGTTTATAAATGCTGTTTGAATTAATTGATATTTAGCATATTTAGAAAATATAAAGTTTTAGGGTAAAATAAAAATATTTAAAAAAATCAGTTAATTTTTACAATTTAAAGAATTTTTTATTTAAACAGATTTTATAGTTAAATCAAAATTTATCTAGTTCCCACAGTCTGTTTAAAATGACATTTATTTTACAATATTAAAATATTTTTTTATTTATTATTAAATATCTTTGCCGAGCTAAGTTAGCTATACCCTTTTACCTACTATTTTATTACAGGGTATATTAATAAATTACATTTATTAAGGGCATAAATTTTGACTGAATCGACAACAAAAGAATTAGAAAACTTATTCTAAACATGAGACAAGAAATGCCATGTTTTTATACTCTCACAAATTTTACTCCTATTTTTTCGGATATTAATTTAAAAACAAAATAAAAACCGTATTAAAAAATATGACTATTAAGTACTTTTAATAAATTAATAAGTTCTATTAGCAATTATTATCATTATCATTAAACTACCAAAGATTTACAATTTTTTAAAATTCAATTTCTGTTTAAAAAAAAACATTATTGAATAACTTTTATTAAAATAAATATCTTGCTTTTAGTTATTTATTTAATATAATTTTATATTAAGAGAGTATTTCCACTTTCATAATTTAAATATACTTTCTACTTATTATTTGACATTTTTTCATGCTTTTGCCATAACTTAAATTTCTGTTTTTCTATGCCCTAAAGCGTTTCTCAATAATAATGAAAAGCGTATAAATTAATTTAATTGCCTGGACATAAAAGTGGCTTTGACCTTGTTCATTTCAAAGTTGTTTTCCCTTCCCTTCCCTTCCCTTCCCTTCCCTTCCCTGCTCTTAGACTCTTGTGACTAAATTTTAATGGCATGTGTCACAAAATTGTATATTTAAAATTCTCTTGTAATATTGACATTTTTATAGCATTTATTGCTTTTTATGTGCTGCAATTATACTAAAAACTAATTCAGCAAATCATTAGCTAAAAGTGGACTGCGATTAATATTAGTATGCAAATTGCATACTAATAAATTGTATATAACTAGAACTTAACTAGTTAGCTTTTAATGCAAAAAGAATATAATGCTTACTGAATTTTTAATATTTTATTGGAAATTCAAAATATATAAACTTTATTTTCTTCTAAAATCAATGTCTTTTTTATTAAAGACATAAAGATTTATTTCAGCTGAAAAATAATTAAACAAAAAATTAAATAAAATCAAAATATGTGTAAATAGAATTTTACTTAAGAATCAAATCATTTTCCATAAATATTTTGATTTTTTTCATAAAGAAATTTATTGAATTCTTATTTCTTGCTTACAAATTGCATAAAAAAATTGCATTTTAAAATATATATAAAATATTAAAAATGACTTTATAATATTTAGGTTTTTTGCTGATATAAATAATGGCTATATTTCGCGGGCAGCTTAATCAGTTTAAACACAAAATGTTGCAACTTAAATTTGTCTAAATTTTTGTTTAATTTCCAAATGAATTTTATTTTTTACACTTTGGCAAATTCCAACACTTTGAAAAGGTATTGAACACACGAAATTTTAAAGCATTTAAAAAGCCAAATTTAAGCATGATCCAATGCAATTGAATTCCAAATGGAAATTACGAGCTAAATTATTGCACGAGTTAACAAGCAAAAAAAAAAAAAAAAAATTGCAAAAGAAAAAGAAAATGCAACACGAAAGGCAATTGGAATTTGCTTAGTCCGAAAATATGTGAAAAAGTGGAAATTTTGAAATGACGAAATTATGAAAGATAATTTGAATTGCAAAGAAACCAAAAATGCTTTGTAAAATTTATATTTAATTTAAGTCGCGCGTTTCATACAATACACAAAATACGTGTGAAATATTATTAAAATTGATTTTTGGATATTTGTTGTGGATCTAAAATTAAAACGCACGACTCATGGCGAGATGGCGACGCTCAAAGTCGCCAAAATACACTGAGAATAGGAAAATTACTCACACTCGCCTATATACTTAAATATATATAAGTATATATATATACACAAACAACACGCCTACGCAACGAAATCTCAATCTCACATAGAAGACTCCGAATTCGGATATATTTTTGGAAATTTCTTGAATTTGTAATTTCTCGCTCTCGCGCTTTAAAAGCCGCATACGCCCCGTGGTCTGGCATCAGTATAGGCTTGCAATAGCTTTGGTGAAGATCGCATAAACCGAAAAACACAAAAAACTCAAATACAAAATGTCTCTAGAACGTGCTGTTCGTGCCAAGGTGAATAAAAAGTGTGAAAAATTCAAAAAGAAATATAAATAAAATATATTTAATTAAAAATATTAAAAAAAGTGTTGAAAAGTGAAGTTAAAAATGTTTTTGTTATATTTATTTTGCTTAGATTGCCGGCAAACGCAATCCCGAGATGGACAAAGAGGCCCAGGAATGGATTGAGTCTATTCTCGGTGAGAAATTCCCCGCTGGTCAGGCATACGAGGATGTGCTGAAGGACGGTCAAGTGCTGTGCAAGCTGATCAATACCCTGCAGCCCAATGCTGTGGCCAAGGTCAACTCATCTGGTGGCCAGTTCAAGTTCATGGAGAACATTAACAACTTCCAGAAGGCATTGAAGGAATACGGTGTACCAGACATTGATGTCTTCCAAACTGTGGACTTGTATGAAAAGAAGGATATTGCCAATGTGACCAACACCATTTTCGCCTTGGGCCGTGCTGTAAGTTCTTTGAGAAATATAGCTAAAACCTGACTATTTAATTTATTGTTTAATTTTAATTTACAGACCTATAAGCATGATGACTTCAAGGGTCCCTTCCTGGGCCCCAAGCCCGCCGATGAGTGCAAGCGTGACTTTAGCGAGGAGCAGCTGAAGGCTGGCCAGACCATTGTTGGCCTCCAGGCTGGTTCCAACAAGGGCGCCACTCAGGCTGGTCAGAATTTGGGCGCTGGCCGTAAAATCTTGCTCGGCAAGTAAATCGCTGACACGCTCTAAACTTCTATATTTTTTTATAAACACTTCTAAAATCTATGTTTAATTGTTAAGAAAAAGAAAAAAACCAAAACATTAAACCACAAAATATTCCTCACAACACCAACAACACTCACACAAATTCAAAAAAAGTGAAAAACAAAATGCACTTGCAGCACACACAAAGGCTTCTAGATGCGCCTTTATATTAAGTATACGCCTAAGTTTATTTATATACAAAAATAAAGATGATGACAAAAATGTGGAGAAATCGTAATGCACTATTCTATTCTAATGAAAACCGAAAATCAAACGCGTTTTGGCCATTAAAAATTTAATTAAATTATGGCACATTTTTTGCTAAAATTTAATATTTAAAAAATATAATTTCCAGCAGCTCATTTCCAATCAAAATCTACTTATAACCTTCAGCTATACAAAGTGTTTGCGTTTGTGTGGGTGTAGCTTTTTATTCGTTTTTATTTTCTATAGCTATATGTGTTCTCAATCTGCGCCATATATATATATATATATATATATATTTATGTGTGTTCTAAATATGGCCGCTGTATATAGTAGGTAATATAATTATACATACCTGAACAACGTTGGAAACATAAACAACATTTTTTCTTTAGAAAAAAGTAAAGAAAAAAACTTTCCACCGAGGCAAGTTGAGATCATAATAGACAGCTTTAGATATATCCCATGAATAATTCCACTTTGGCAATTAAATGTACATAAGGAAATCAATTTTATATTTCGTTAATAATTTCTTGGTTTTTTCCCATTTTTCCCTTTTTTTTTGGCAAAATTTATATTTCTATTTCTAATTTACCTGTATGCAGGTGTGTTAGACATTGAAAATTATTGCCAGACATATTCGGAATTTCACGCCCCCATTTATTTTGAATGCAGCTGACAACAATTTCTTGTAGTTTTATTTTGATTTATACATTTTTTTTTGCACATTGTTGTGCTATGCGAAATATGAAAAATGTACTTCATTAGTATTCGCTAATTGCAGTCAAGTCTTGTGCTAAAAATATATTATATATATGCTCATAGTTCTTAGTCAGCAAATTATCCATAAAATAAATTTGCAGCAAGAAAAAAAAAAAAAAATTGAAAAACAAGAAAATGATTTATTTAAGGGAAAAAATGTTTAGGTATTAATCCAAATTAAAAACTGAGGCGTAGAGTATTTAAAATTGATGGGAAAAATATTTAATAAAATTCAAAATGATTCAGTTTTGATTATCATGATTAAATATGCTTTAGATATCAATATTTTGTCGTATACTCAATTTTTTAGCTACAAACTAAATGTTAATTTTACCATGCCCTTTTTTTAATTGTCTAAATATAATTGCTGAGCAAAAATTTCCAAATTCTATATACATATAAAGCCAAATGAAGCGCGTGCCATTTTTTTTGGATTGTTTACAATTCAATAATTTGCGCAATTGTTTACAAAATAAATTTTGAAGGCACAAAAATATATGTATTAATAGATATTTATATATCTATTTGTTCTATATACAACTGAAAAAAATTTAACAACGCATTTTTCCTTTAATTTAATATATAAATTTCAAAAAAATAGAAAAACCCTGCCAGCATATGAATTAGAAAAATACAAAACATAAAGTATGAAACTTGACATTGAAAATGTGCAGATATATCTTGTTTGTTCATTAAAAGATTTGTTGTCCATTTCATGGCTATATAATAATGTATGTGGGTTAGCTTGATATATAGGAAATCATAATTTTGATTTTTTCTTTTCTTTCTTTTTTTTGTCATTTAAATTAATTTATGTTGAACAAACGCAACCTAAACAAGCATATATACATATGTGTTTGGCATTATTAAATTTTTAAAAGAATTTAATTAATTTAGTTTATTTATTTAGTTGTTTATTGTTTTGTTGTAAACGTGTTGCGACACAATTTGTTGTTTCCCCATATTATTTTTTTAAGTGCAGCGTGATTCTAGTTCGTTAATGCGTAAATTGACACGCTTGAATGTTTCCTTGAGTTCCTTAACACATTCCTGCTTAACTCTTACCCTTTCGACAGTTTCATCATAGTCATACATCAAAGCTGGCATTGCCAGTAATCCACCCTGAAAGGATAAATCGGAATGTAGTTTCCTCATCTGACCCCGCTCCAATTTGGCCTTATAGAGATTCTCGCGTAGCTTATGTTGAATTTTCTGAGTCTTTTCCAATTTATCCCGATGTTCTTGAAGTTTGCTAACTAGTGCAAATGCCTTCTCACGATTATGTTGAGTTAAATGCAATTCCGTATGATAATTATAACGTAGCTTTTTCAGATCATTATTACGTTCTGGCAAAAGAAAAAATGAAATACGATTAAAATGAATTTTAATGTACTGAAGAGTATAAGAACAATGTTTAATAAAAAATAAACATTTATTTAAAAATGCAACACAACGGATAAATCGGAACATTAAGCCAATCGCAATAATATAAATTAGATCTTATTCTTAGTATTATAATAATGTAACAATTTCTTACCTTCAATTTTCTTATCCAATGCTACAACTTGATTTTGTATAGCAATAAAATCATCCATGCACAGATTCTCATTAATTTGTTCTAGAGTTCGGATTCTCTATAATTGTAATAATTAATAAAAATAAAAAAACTTGGATATATAATAATAGTATAAACAATTTTTGTAAATATTTTAAAATAATTTTTTAAGTCTCTGCATTATATCCACTTTTAGCTAACTTTTGTGGAAGGAAATCTTACGAATATGTGTTTTTATTAAAAATTTCATTCTCAATAAATAGCAAGTGAATTAAATTCACAAAGTGAATATGGGAGCACTAAAATCAAATTTAGTGAAAATAGAAGCACTGCATTAAAAAATCTTTGGTTTTTTTATTCAAAATTAAATTATTAACTAAAGAGCAAGTGAATTTTATTCACAAAGTGAATATGGGAACACTTAAAATAAATATTGTGAAAATAGAGGCCCATCATTCTAAAATGCTTAGTCTTTTTATTTAAAATTAAATTCTAACTAAAATAGCAAGTGAATTAAATTCACAAAGTGATTATGAGAACACTAAAAGCAATTTTAGTGAAAATGGAAGCAAATCTGCATAAGTAATCTATCAGAAAGGTTTAGTGTATTTATTCAAAATTCAATCCTATTTAAACAGCAAGTGAATTGAATTCACAAAGTGAGTAGGGGAACACTAATATCAAATTTGGTTAAATTAAAAGCACAACCTTAAAAAATGTTTAATTTTTTTTATTCACAATTCAATTCTAGCTAAATGGAAAGTGAATTGAATTTACAAAGTGAATATGGGAACACTAAAAATAAATATAATGAAAATGGAAGAATATCATTCAAAAATATTTAATTTTTTTTTCAAAAATAAATTTTAACTAAAATAGCAAGTGAATTTAACTCACAATGTGAATATGGGAACACAAAAAGCAAATTTAGTAAAAACAAAAGCGTTTCTGTATAAGTTTCTTAAAATCATAATAATTATCTCAGTTAAACTGCAAATTGACAATATTTTGTATTATAAGTATTTTTGGATGCCTCTTTTTGTCTGTTGCATATCTTTCCCCCAATTTATTGTATTTTTTTTCTAAATAATTCTAATTTGAATAATGTTTCTAATACTTACATCTGTGATTCGTCCCAGCGTGTGCTTTCTAGTGATTAAATAGAGACGTGTATCACTAATTTCACAACGTTTCTGGCTTATAAGTCGCAGTTCACGTTCGGTTAATCGTCTAAGGAAATCGGATTTATTTGTCGCCAAAGTTTTGAGCATAACCGACTCGAAATGCTCTTCGGTATACATGCAAATGTTTTGGACATATGTGAGATCCATTAAAACACTAGACATTAGATAGGCATTCTTCTTTTTAGCCTCCGAGGCAACACCTAAAATATAATCTAAGCTAACTAGAGCTTCAGTATATCTAGTTTTTTCCTTTTCTGAATCTTCGTGTGAGAGTTTTGCAAATGATCGAAAGTTCTTCAAACGTTTATAATAATCACACATTTTACTGTTGAGATAATTGTTAACATCCTTTTGAAACAAATAATCATCTCGAACTTCCAACAATTTAGCATGAAGTTTCAGTTTATCCAGTTTATTTTTGAGTGCATCACGTTCCTGTATAATCTCAGCTTCGTTGACAGCATTTGTAATTAATTCGGATAGAAAATCGATTGTTATTTTAAGAATTTCTCCTTTAAGTTTGCGTTGCATTAGCTCTTCGGTATTATCGACTTCTAAATGTTCAACTATAAAGCTCTTTTGGAATTTAACAAAAGCATCCAAATCATCCATTTCATCTGGCTTTGCAACAGTTTTAAATACATCCATTTCATTAAAGTCCGACAATTTATCCATATCATCATCATCAAAGGCTAAGCCATCAAAAGAAGCCGCACTCTCCGCCGTAGTAGAGGTTGTTGTACTCTCCGTAGATGATAATGGTTCTCCAGTTAATGGATTCACAAATTTACCCACATCTGGTATCACACTGCCCTGAGAACCAGCTATTGTGGGTAGGGATCTAAGGTTAACTTCCACTTCAATATCGTGCTCCTCAGAGATATCAGATAATGAGGGAATTTCAAAGAAATTTAAAAAATCCGATTTTGCTTTAATTGCATCCACGCCTTTTAATGATGGCCGCACCACATCACTATCATCATCATCCTCATAATCATCATGTAAAAGCATTTCAATATCCTCCTCTTCTGATTCCATTTCATGTGCTATAGAATCCTCCAACTCTCTATCCCTTAACTGAATAGCAGATCTACTAAGAGAAGAAGATCTAAGACCTTCTGTGTCTCTATCCCCTAATTGAATAGCAGATCTACCCAAAAAAGAAGAAGACCTAAGACCTTCTATGCCTATAGTTTCTGGAATTTCCTCAATAATCTCAGTTTTTTCCTTATCCGGTTCATAAACAGTTTCACCAATTGTAAAGCGAATATTTCGTGCATTCTTCAAACGGGCTTTGCGTTCTGCCTTCTTTTCTTCATCCGTCTTTTCCGTTGCCTTATCAACATCCTCTGAGATAATCGCGGGAGCTAAAATCACCTGTGATAACTCCGATTCCTGCGAAGATCGAAAAAAGCTAATTCTGTCCGTCAGATTATCTAAGTCTTCCGGCCCATCGATAAGTGTTGGAGGTACAGTTACACGCTTCATTTCAACTCCTTCTGTAGGTTTCTCCTCTAAAGGATTCTCTTCTACACTAACTTCTGCAGCCGCTGCATCTTTGGAATTTACTGTGTCGCTGTTCATTTTAATATTTAGTGTATAATGTTTTTTTGTTAGTATATATATGTATTAATGTGTTTTAGGTATGTGTTTTTGTGTGATTAGTTGTGTATTGTATAGTATTTAGTTTGTGTTAAGTGTTAAACAACATAAAACTCTAAAGTAATCACATAATTCATATTCCAGTTATTACTCAAATAAACTGTCAAAATTTGATAGAAAAATCACTTGAGTTTGTTTTTGGTAATTTAAAAAACAACAAAGTATTTTTTTCATTTATAAAAATGAATTTTTTTTTCAATATTAATATATATTTTTTAATTTATAAACTAAATAAAAAATGTAAATTTGGTATGCATACAGATAATTTGTCAAAAATATTGCATACTTTGCGGCTGAAAATTAATTTAATTCGCTGCACAACTCGAAAAGTGAGAAAACATTATTTGTCTTAAAGCAAATTATGTTGTTTTTTCTTTCAACACAAATTTATAAAAATTTTACGGCCAAGCTACTTTAAATTTGATTGATGGCCTGACAAACATGATGACATTGATTAATTTTTAATAAATATGACAACATAAAAAAAAAGAAAACAAAAAACGAGCAAATATTTTGTTAGGACATCAGGTGCCAAATGATTTGCATAAAGTGCTGCAATGCGCGTTGTCGCAACGCGAATATAAAAAGCATAAATTGGAATTTGCATAAAAAAAAAATAAAAACTGCAATATTTTTACAGTTGTCAGTTGGAATTTTTGTTTTATTTTTAGTGTTGAAGTTTTGGCAAATTGCGTATTAACGCTGATTGAATTGAGATTAAAGAGATGAAGTGTGTTAGATGCTAGACATTTTTTTTTATATTAGACTATGACATGACAGGTCTTAACATATAAATAATAATCACGCAGCATCTTAGGACAGAGCTGTATAAGATGCTGCACAGCGCTGTATTTTAATGGGCTCCTAAAAGTAGGCAATGAAAATAAATATGCACTGCAAAAATTAATCAAGGTTTATTTTGGCTATGATTGTATTTTGACAAATGCATTAAGTTAGCTTAAAAATAATAATTTCTGAAAATTGAATTTTTTACAAGATTATAGTAGCTCAAAATCTGGAAAGATTATACGAGTATTTAAATATTTATTTTAATTTGAACTGCAAATTTAAACTGTACGAACTAACATTTTTTTTTGATTTCTGCATCAGTTTTTGGTATAAAATGAACTTGCGCCGAACCAAATAGCTTTTAGTTATAGTTTTGATATCTGCAATCGATTGGTAGGAAAATTTCAAGATTTTATTTTTTTTCAAAATTTTGCAATACTTGCAACAGGAATCAGCAGTGAAAAAAAACAAAAATTGTCAAAAAAAATTTATTTTCAGGTTTTGCAAGGAAATCAATTTAGAGGTCAAACCATGGCCAAAACGGCATTTCCCATGAAAATGGGTTAAATTTTGAAAAAGTTATGAGGGTTAGAAAGAGAAAATATTTTTTAGCAGTCAGAAAAAATATAAAAATTTCGAAAAAATTTTATTTTTAAATTTGAATAAGAAATCAACCTAGAGATCAAATCAGGACCAAAACGGCGTTTCGTATGAAAATCGGTTAAGTTATGGCATAGTTATCAGGGTTAGAAGTTTGGTGTATTTCCAACTCTATAGAAATGCTCTTCTTAAATTCACAACAGTCTTAACTTTAATATTAACCGTGTATACCCGCTAACCCTTAACCCAGCGTGCGGCGTGTAAATTGTAAATTCAGTTAAATTATGCATCAGCTTTTGATTTCAATTCGTTTCATTTCAATTCGCCACTTGGCTTTTTGATGTTTCTAACTTATGCAATGGAATATGTATGTATATATATCCTGAAGTGGCAGGACATCCATCAGGGAATCGAAATTCAATCAGTTTGTCATGAACCCATTTATATATAGAGCATTGTAGGTGTACAAAACTTTAATAAAAACTCTTTAAATATTTACATTTAATTTTAGCTGCAGCACAAGTTTTGACATGGCAAACTCATACTCTATATATATATATTTTTGCCCCTGGTGCTGCTCAGTTTTATGAAGCCATTTATATGCCCAAAAGGCGTTCAATTGTCTGATATAAATATATACTCAATAATAATAGAGAATAGAAAATGCAAAAATGTTTGTAATAATACCTTTAAGTTACTACTTGCAAATCTGAAGTTCATTTAAAGATTATTTTCAGCATTCCACTCACGTTGTCGCTTATCACAGGGAATCCTTTTTGGGTTTGTTTATCGTTCTCGGCGTCGCCGTTCTGGATTAAGTGGCATTTGCGTTCTGTTCTGGCCTGGCCAACATTATTCTCTCTCCGGGTTTTTTGTACTTAAACCTGCCACTCAATTCAATTCATACACTTAGGAAAAAATCGCATTTACAATTGTAGAAAATGAGATAAAAATTGATATAAATTTTATTTTGGTACCATATTTTGTAAACCATAAATATATGTTTAAAATTTTTTTTGTACAGTAAAGTTAGTAATTAAGCTAATAGTTGCATTGTTTATGAGCAGAAAAATCTAATTTTAAAATTTTTATATTTTTTCTATCTATTTTTCTATAAATAACCTAATTATAAATTTTTTATTTTTTTTCTATCTATTTTTGTTTTAATTTCAATATTTGTTCATATTCATATTTAAAGTATGACTAAATTTAAAATCTGAAAAAAATCCAAAATATCAAAGTGAGAAATTCGCGAAAATTTTGATTAAAAAATAAGTAAATTATGGAGTCAAAAGAATTTTTTTGGCAATATTTTCGCTATTAGTTTGTCAAGCAATTTTTAAAATTAATTGCGTTAAATTAATTGATATAATATACACAACAGAGAGAGTAAAAATTAAAAATGTTGCACTCAATTATTTTTTGTAATAATTTGTCAGATAATATTAGATTAAATGTAAAAGCAGAAATAGAAAAAAAAATTAAAATGGCAAATTAATAAATTTATGTAAAACTTTCATTGCACAATACAAATTAAAATTTTAAAATTAATTGCGTTGAGTTAATTGATAAAATATACTTAGCAGAGAGTAAAGATTAAAAATTTTGTATTCAATTATTTGTTGTAAAAATTTGTCACATAATATTAGATTACATTTAAAAAAGATGGAAAAAAAAAATTAAAATGACAAATTTAAAAATTTATAAAAATTTTGATTGCAAAATACAAATAAAAATTTTAAAATATATACTTAGCAGAAAATAAATATTAAAAATTTTGCAATCAATAATTTTTGAAAAATTTGTCAGATAATATGAGATTAAATTTAAAAGCAAAATAAAAAAAAATATATTAAAATGTCAAATTAAAAAATTAATAAAAATTTTGATTTTAAAAATATATATAAAATTCGTAAAAATATTGATTAAAAAATATGTTAAATAATCATAGAGCCCAGAAAATGTTCGGTAAAAGATTGTTTTTTATTTTTTTTTTGATTTTATCATTTAAAGCTTGTTAGGAAATTTTTAAAATTAATTGTGTTAAATTAATATTTATATTCAGCAGTGACTAAATTAAGTGATTTAATTAATTTTTTTTTTACAAAAATATAAGATTAATGCCACTATTTTTCTCTAAGTATACGCACCGTGCTACACATTAAATAATTATTTTTTTTGTTGATTTTTATCGCGTCATTGTTGTCTTAGTCCAAAAAAAAGAAAAAGAAAAAATTGTTATTTATATTTTTGCGACTGGCTAATTGACAAACATAATGCCATAAAGTATTTACACAATTTTAGTTTTCAGTTTCATAATTGCGTTTTTCTTAGCTTAGTTTTGTGCAGGTTTTCGCGTCTCGTCGATAATAACAAATTGCGCGTTCAGTTTCAGTTGATCTTTGTTGATCTGCTTATCAATTTTGTAAAGAAGCAGCTCAATTTGTATTTATTATGCAAGTCAGTTTCTGAATTTGCACACAGACATCAAATGAACAGCAGCAAGCTGGTTGATAGTTTCAGTAAATTGCGCATTCTGAAATAAAATATAAAAAAATAAGAATATTTTCTAATTGTTTGCGCATGTGAACAAAGTTTAAATACCCTTGATGACGTTGTAATTTGTTATATATATATGTTAAAAAAAAACAAAAAAATACATTTATTTCTAATCAAATTTTATTTAATTTTAGCTCAACTTTTAAGTCTATAGAATTCTACAAAGCACGGTATAAAAAACATTATTTTAATTTATTAAATTAAATCAGATATTTTTTGTTTTTAATACAGAAATGCAATATTAAAGAAATGGCAAGAAATTTTGAAAAAATTTATTTATTTAATTAAAACATTTTTTAAATACATTTAATTATTCTATTTCAAGAATCTAGCAGCAAATTTTGAAAACATTGATTTTGTCATGTTGTCTAATTCAGAAATTTTTTGTTTTTGATACAGGAATTTAATATTAAAATAATGGCAAGAAATTTTGATTGTTTAATTTTTCCTTGCTAAGAAATTAGCAGCAAATTTTGAAAACATTTTTAATAATTTATTCTGATGCCGAGAAAATTGATTTTGTCATTTTATCTAAAGCAGACATTTTTTGTTTTTAATACAGAAATTCAATATTAAAAAAATGGCAAGAAATTTTTAAAAAAATTATTTATTTTATTAAACATTTTTTTTTTGAATTCATTTAATTATGCATTTATAATAGTTTATTCTGATGCAGAAAAGATTGATTTTGTCTTTTATAATATTTTTTTCATACAAGAATTTAGTTTCTTAAAAGTTAATAAAATATTCCATCAACTTTTTATAAATTTTAAAAATAAATTATTAAATCAGATGTTGTTTGAGATTTCATTGAAAATTTTGTAGTAAAATGTACTTATTGCAAAAAATTAGAATTTTCTATTTTTCTTTAGATTTGTAGCTTAACTTAATAATTTAAAATTAAAGTACATTTTCTATAAAATTTTCCACAACTATTTATTATATTAAATTTATATTTTTTGATATGATTATTTTTATTTATTTTTTTTATTTATATTTTTTTCGAAATCAGCAAACGATTTTATTTATTAATTGACCTTATGACTTTTTATCTAAATGAATTTTTAATTAAAATATAAAATATAACCTTCAAAACTAATTCTTTCAATTCTATATTTATTTTCTATAAATAAATCAAATTTAATTGGATAGCACAGATTAAAATGAATTAAGTCGTATAAAGAATGGAAAAAATTAGAGCTTCATTAAAAAAAAAAAATTATTTCAATGTCAGCTTTGAACAGATTTAGCAATATTTATTTTTTTTTGTTCATTTATCAATTAGTCTTTAAAAATAAAATGCATTATTGTGCAATTCTTATTATGATCTGAAAAATTATTTTTTATTTATTTATTTATTAATAATGATAGCTCAGTTTATAAAACTATAAATAACAGGAGAAATATATAGCGTTGGCTACAAAGGCCTTCAGATATCTATAACAATTTGTTTTTAATTTTTTATATATTTTTAAAATAATATATTTTTGAATTATCAGATGGAAAATAAAAGAATTCAGAGTATAGTCAAGGGGGCAGTTATTTTGATTGTTTATAAAAATAAAAATATATGTATATTTTTTATAGGGTATTACAATTGTGAGGCATATGAAACCTAAACTTAGGTGTGTGTCTTTCTCTCTCTGTAGAATTCTCGATATGGATTTTGCTCTTTTAGAATCGATTGAAGCTTTTTGCTAATCGTTGATGCCTTAATTACATATCAAGCACTGTCAGCTGTTCGTCGATGATGATGTCTGTCAACAGAATGATAATGAGTAATATGTTTTGATTCTGAAGGTTCATAAGAAACTGTAGACGGCATCGTTAGTCAGTTTGAAAACACAAGTCGCAGTGTAAGCTACAAAATCAGTTGAAAGAGAGAATTCAAATTCAAGGATTAACTTCAATAAAATAAAATAAAATGCATTCAAGGATGTTGATTATATTTGCCATGACCGCATTGATCTTCAATGCTTCAGTCTTGGCTCTGCCCGTCAAATTGGATAACTCCGAGGAGGCCCAAGAGACGGATGAGCAGCTGCTTCAATTGTTGGCACCGCAGAGCATTGAGGTGGAGTCCAATGATAGCTTGGAACAACATATACGCTATAGGCGTGAATTCATAGAGGATCCTGAGCCTGGCAGACACACAAATTGTCAGGGTTCAGCACATCCTGATGAGCTGGCACATGAGCATATCAGACATGGCATATTGGATCGTCTGAGGCGTGGTTTGGGTGGTCATTCCAGAGGCTCCAGCGAGGAGAAGGTGAACAAGAAACAGGATAAAAAGCAGGAGGATAGCTTCTCCTCCGAGGAGAAGAAACCAGCGCGCATAACGCGTGCAGCTGGTGAGGATTCCAGTGGCTCCAGCGAGGAAAACAAGGATAAAAAGGAGCTGGACAGTTCCTCATCAGAGGAAAAAAAGGAGCAACGCTCCAGACGCGCAGCTGGTGAAGATTCCAGTGGCTCCAGCGAAGAAAAGAAGGATGAGAACAAGGATAAAAAGCAGGTAGATAGCTCCGCCTCCAGTTCCTCCGAGGAGCACAAGCCACAAGTGCGCCGAAGACGTGCAGCTGATGTGGATTCAGACAGCAGTCAGAAGCATCTATCAACCAGCCTGGAGCTGGAACAGAATCCAATTGACAGTCAAACGGATGATCTATTTGAAACTTTGATCAATCTGGAGGATTATGCACAGGGCTGTGAGGTGCTCGAGGTGAACTCCAATGAGGTGAACAATGATACCACCTATGTTGAATAGTTTTAAAACATAAACTAAAAAATAAACCTACTACTTTACTTAGTATTTAGCAAATAAAACCCAATATTAAAGTACAAAAAACACAAAAGAAAAAAAAACAAAAAAAAAACAGAAACTTTTCTTATTTTGCAGTCTAGTTCTTATCGCATTTGTAGTTTGTCACCTTTGACCCGTCCTTCATCTATATATATATAAATATATAGGTTGATAAGGAGTCTCTCTCTCTCTCTCTCTTTCTCTCCCTCTCTCCCTTTCTATCTCTCTCTCTCTTTCTCTCTGTGGATTTCTTTATTCAACTGCAAAACAAAATTCTTCAACTTGATTTTTCTCCTTTTGGACAACGAACTTTAAAGGTTTTCTGCACTTTCTGACAGCTGCCAAATATATATTTTTGCATATTTATTTTTTTTATTATTTTATTTGTATATTTATTATTTTGTTGTTGACATCGATAAGGCCAGTTGGGAGTTGTTTATGACGTAGTTTATATAATGATAATATGTTTAAAGCCAGGTCAAAGTCGCTTTTCCTTTAAAGATCAGATTTGGGGCAGTAGAACTTGGACTTGGTAAGTTTGTTTATGATTTATGTGAAAAATATGTTACAGCTATTTAAAAGATTAAAATATATTGAATTGGGTTAATATAAAGGTGTATAAAGCCTTTAAAAATGGCTAAAATGGCTGTGTGTATGAGGTAAATATATAAAATATGGTATATATGCTGTCATATATAGAACAAATTTATTTAAAATTATTTTTTAATTTGTTGGCTCACCTCAATTAGTTATAAAAAAAATTAAAAAATTTTTTTTTAGTTTTAAATTTTTTTTTTATTTAATTTTTTTTTTCTATATTTTTTTTACATCTTTTTTACATCTTTTTTTGTACAAAGCCAATGTGATTAATTTTATAAAAATATTTAATATAAATAAATATTTAATTTAATATATATATAAATATTTATTTAAATATTATTTATATTTTTTTTTACACATTTTTTGTGCACAAGTGCTTAATAAAGTCGATGTGATTTATTTTAAATAAATATTTAATACAAATAAACATTTTATTTAATATGTATATAAATATTTATTCAAATAACAATTTTTAATTGTTTTTTTATACTTTTAATTTTATTAATTTTTTTGTTTTACCTTTGATTTTATGTTGTGGACTTGGGATTTTAATGAATTTTTTAATGTTCACTTTTAAAAATAGTATATTCTTTATTTATTTAATAAGCATTAAAATGTAATGAAATTTGTGTTTTTTTGTTGTTTACTATAAAAAAGTATATTGAATATTTATTTATTTGGCATTAGAATTAAATGATATTTATGGATTTTTTTTGTTTATTATTAAAAAAGTATATTCAATATTTATTTATTGAGCATTAAAAAAATGAAATTATTGTATTTTTTAGTAACTGATAATTTTTTTATTTAATTTCCTAAATTTTTCATGACTTTACCATAAACATATTTATTTGCCAAACATTCTAATTAACTATTCAAAGATTTAGTTAATTTTCATTAAGCTCATTTTAAATGCTTATTGATAATTCCCTGATCTCTGAGGTGATTGATTCTATTTAACAAATAAATATGCATATTTTTTTAATTCGTCGAAAATCATTCCATCATACCTATTCACATTTTATTTAATTTTGTATTTTTCAAAATTCACTGATTTCTTAAGTGTTTCCATATAACAAATTAAAAATATGAATTTTTCTTGGAATTCCCCAAAAATGTTTCTATCTACCCTACTGACATTTTATTTAAACATATTTTAAATGCTTATTGATAATTCCTTGATCTCTTAAGCGTTTCTTTATAGCAAATAAATATGCATCATTTTTGTTTTTTAATTCCCCGAAAATCGTATTATCTAGCCTCGTGACATTAATGTGATAAGGCAGAGTTATAAACAATAACAATATATTGTTTTTAAATGCAGAATATCAGCAGTAAACAACATGCTAATTCAAAAGTTCCCCTGACATAAATGACGTACTTAATTAAATGAAATTATTTACCTTTTCCAAGAATTTAAAAGCAATTGAAAATTGTTCTACAAATTGAACTCTGTCCCCTCTAGGCAATAATATATAAAATATATATAAAGACGACAAACATTGCGTTGTCAGCTTAAAAAATAAATAAATATACTATAAAAGCCGGTAAAAAGTTTACATGGACCTATCCCAATACACAACACGACGATAAGACATACAACTAAAATAAAAGACCGAAAAAATATAAATAAAATATAAATAAAAACATGAAAAAATGCTGAGAAAGCGGAACTGACTGGGAAATACCTAAAATATTTAAGCGAAATACTTTAAGTACATTTACATTGAAATTTGTTTATTTTTTGTATCTAAAACTCTTAGATATTCATTGATATATATAGAGTAAAATGCTCTAAGTAGACTATTTAAAACTTTCAAAATAAAATACACGATGAAGCAATTTAAATTTTCAAGTTATTTTTAGGAAACTTTTTCATTATGCAATGGCAATTTGTGAATCTATGAGTAAGTTTATTCAAAATATATTCTAATATTTTTTTTTTCTATATCTTTATTTATATAAACTTATCACTAAATTTGTAAAGCATAGAATAAAGCATTTTCGATTTATTATATTTATTATATTTATAATATATATTTTTAATTGACTTCAACATTTGTGTCAATTTAGTTTGTATTTTTTCCGAAGTTTTTTTTTTTATGAATTTTATCTTAGATATTTTTTTTTAATATGCAGCAATTCTATTTTTATTGTGTTCTTTATTGTTTTTTTAATTTTATTAAAATCAGAATACTGTATTTTATTTATTATTGAATTTTTCAACTATAAATATATTTAAATAAATATAAGAAATATCGAAAGAAAATTAAATTTTTGTAATAAAAAACCTCTTAACAAAAGGAGAAAATTTCTTCATTGAAATATATTGTATAGATGGAATAATTATTGCTGATTTTAAACAGATTATATTCTGTTCAAGATTTACTTTTTGTTTAAAAAATTACTGTATTTATTAAGCAATTCTTAAATATATATATTTTTAAATTGTTAAAATTATATTAAACTAAATTATTCCGATAACAGACATTTAAAAACTGTAGAAAACTGATTTTTTTGTAAAAAAAGCTTCTCTGCAAAAATATAAATTTTCGGCATTTCAGATATTTTTGTTTAATTTGTATAAATTTTTTTTTTATGTAAGGAAATTGTTTTAATTTTTTCTTTAGCTAACGATTTTAAAATTTATATATTGTACTATATTTTTGTATACTTTATGATCATGTCTTCTTTTTTTTTTTGTTCATTTATATTTTTATATATGTAGATTTAAAGGTTTTATAAAAAAAAAAAAAACGATATAAGTGTTAATCAATTTAATAATTAATTAATTAATTAATTAGTTTTGTTTTTTTAAGTTGTTTTGTTTTTATTATTAACCAAACTTATTTTTGTTATTTTTTTGTTTTTGTTATAAAAAGTTTAATGTAAGTTGTTGAGAAATAACAGTAAAATTAAATGTTTCCCAAAAAAAAAAAAAAAATGTATATTTTTAATTTTATTTTCTATTATTTTATTTTTTTTACATGTATATTTATTTTTAAGTATGTAAATTTTTTTTATTTTATATTTATAAGCTCTCTTTTTCAAATTTATATATTTTACAATTTATTTTGTATTTTAAATAATCATGTCAATTTATGCCAAAGTTCTTGAGCAATTTAGCTCTTCTATCAATAAATTATTTAATATTTTTATATTTCACATAAAACCAATATACCCGCTTTTGGCTTACGGTATATTCAACGCAGCATCCATTGCCACACGCTAGCTAAAAAAAAAAAGAAGAAATAAAGAAAGATAGAAAAGGCGAATGCACCACAAAGGCAAAACTTCTCGAAAATATTTGAACGCTTTGCCTTTTAGTTTTAGTTTTAGTTGCCCGAGTCGTGTGCAATCGTGTGGAAGCCAAAGAAAATTTGTGGAAAAGCGGAAAAACTTAAGGAATAAGAAAAGGCTGACACTCAATATAAGTTTGCACTTTCCAAATACTGTCAAAAATGCAGTGTCTAAAGTGCATAGTAATTTGTCTGGTTCATTAAATTTAAAATAAAAGCTAAAAGACTTTGGAAAACTACAAAATTTGAATGCATTGTGCAATGCGTGAATGAAGATTATATAAGAGAATAAATTTTGGCTTAAAATTGAAACACTTTTGAAAGTTTTAAACATATTAAACAAAAGCCGGCAAAATACAAAAATAAAAGAAAAAAAATATTTTGCGTTTTCTTTGGCAGCTGAATTTTGACAGGCAAAAATAAAAGCAAAATCAAAAGCAAAATCAAAAGCAAATTTAACTGAAAATACAAAAAAAAAAAAAAAATAAAAATAAACATAAAAAATTCAAACAAAGAGCGCGAACAGATTTATAAATAAAACGAGCAGCCAAAGAGCGCAATAAAAAGCGAAAGAGCAAGAATATAAATAAAACAAAAAAAATAGAAAATAAAATATAAACAAACAAAGAAGATAACAGCAATAACAACAACAACAACAACAAGATGCCGGAGCAAGTGGGCATAATGTGGTCCATGCCGGAGACAAAGAAAAAGGCGGCCATTATTAAGATGTCCTGCGGCATTGGCGATACAGATGGTTTTCCCGCCTTTGACGTTGAATCGGATATCTATGATTCCAAGGATGATACCAAATGGGGTTTTCTAATAACCGGCGGCGCCGAATTTCATATGCCCCTCACCGTCTTTCAGGTGAGTTCAATAATCATGCTCCTCCCACTCTCATTCCTTTCACGCCCGGTTAACTATGCATAAGTCGGTAGAATCCTGGGAAATCAAGCAACTGTCGCATGCCAAATAATACTTATTATTATGCTTTGAGAATATTTCTCAATTTAAGGATTGATGGAACTGACACAACCAATTTCCTATCGATATTGTTTTCTGTCTGCCGCTGCGACAGCTGCAATTTGCGTTTCGTCATTGCTCAAAATTTTGTTTTCTATTTTTTTTTTGGTTGCCGGCCAACAAACACAACAAAAAAGAAAAAACGCATAAAACCAATTTTTGTATTATTTTTTCTATGACGAAATCAACGCAGCCAGCTAAAAGTATAAATACGCTGTTCTTAAATAGAAAATGGATATAATGGGCTTGTGTAAGTTTTGTCTGATTTTCTGAGACTTTATTGCAGCTAAAGCTATAAAAATTTGGTATATAAAATTTCAAATTGTGTAATTAATAAGATACAAATTTATAAACTCGAAATTCAGTCTGAAATTTTTATAAAAAAAAAAAAATTATTATCAAATAATACCTTATTTTAGTAAGGTTTCAAAATATTTTTTCGCCGGGTTTTTGATTTAAATTAATAAAAAATAAATATAGCTAAAAGGAATATTTTGTACTAAATTATGATTTCAAAATTTTTTTTGCAAGTTTTTTGATAAAAAAATTTTAAAAAAATAAATAGGATAATTACAAGAATACTGTGTAGTTCGCTTTAAAAAGGATCATGCATTTTTTTTGCCACGTTTTTCAATTAAATAAATATGATAAAAAGTATGTTATCTTGAAAAAAAATATGAAATTGAAATATGAATTTAAATTTTAAATATTTAAAAAATATTATCAAATAGTACCATACTTAAATAAGGTTTTAAAGCTTTTATCGGCAGATTTTTTATTTAAATACATAAGAAAAAATATCACTAAAGTGAATATTGTGTACTATATTATAATTTCAAAATTGTTTTACTCAAGTTTTTGGGTTAAAATAATTAAAGAAGATTAATATAATTAATACAAGAATACTGTGTAGTCCACTTTATTAAGGATTAGACACTTCCTTTTGCAAGGTTTTTAATTTAAATAAGTATTATAAAAAATATGTTATCTTAAAAAAAACTATGAAAATTAATTTAAGCAGCACAAAAAATTTAAATTTTGAATTAATAAAAAATATTATTAAATAATGCCATACTTTGAAATGGTTTCAAAGCTTTTTTCGCCAGGTTTTTGGTTTAAATAAAGAAATAATATGAAATAAATATCGCAAAATAAAAATAAAGTGTACTCAATTAAGCTTTCAAAGTTTTTTGATTTAAATAATTTAGAATATGATAAATAAAACAATACTGTGTACTTTGACAAGGATAATGCATATTTTTTCTGTCAGGATTTTTATTTAAATAAATATGATAAAAAATATCTTACCTTGAAAAAACTATCAAAATTAATTTTTGAATATATAAGAAATATTATTAAATAATACCATACTTAAATAAGGTTTCAAAACTTTTTTCGCCAGATTTTTGATTGGAATAATTTAAAAATAAATATGATAAAAATTACAGTACTGTGTAACCCACTTAAATAGGGATTAAGAATTTTTTTGTCAGGTTTTTCATTTAAATAAGTATGATAAAAATATATATATATATATAATTTAGCCTAATTTGCCCTTACTAATTTGGAAATATTTCTGAATTTTTTCGCCACACCCAAAAAATCCTCAGTCAATATGCAAAATTTCTATTACTTTATAGGAATTGTCGATCAAATAACAAGACCTAACTTAAAAGTTTAGTTTAAAAAATCTTTTGCCACGCCTTAGAGTTTATTCTCTGAAAACAGAGTATATCAGTGTCAGTAGCTTCCGAACCACAATCATTTTACTTATACTTTACTGCCGCTTTGTGCGATGGGGCGTATGCGCGACAATTGTTGAGCGCAAATGCACAAGACAAAAGACAAAAGACAACTTGTTCTTATTCTCGTTCTCGTTCTCGTTCTCATTTTTTATTTACGTTCTCGTTCTAAAGTCTAGGCAATGTACAATATTTGGGTTAACACTGTTCTGCCTATGTCTTGTTGGTATTGCTTTAGGTTTTTTGACGTCTGGTTTTGCAGTTGAAATAAGCTAAAATATAAATTGTTATTTTTTTTTTTTTTTTTTGGCTATACACTGCAAATGGGGCCTAAGGGAATTGTTGAACAAAATAATTCAGGGTAGAAAAGGTAATTTTTACTATAAGAAAAGCTTTTAGCAACTTGGAGCATAATTGTTTTTTTAAAAATAAAATTTTAATTTTTATATTTAAATATGTTTTATATTGGAATTTTTTTCAGAGATAAATATACAATATTTTCGTGCATTTATTTGAATTATTATAATTAGGTTTTATACACAAATTATTTGGTATAGAAGTCCTTTACAATATGAAGAAATTTTTTAGAAATTATCAACGAATTGATTTTCAAAAATAAAATGTTCACATCATATTTAAATATACATAAATTCCTTTAAATTAAATACATAATATTAAAGTATTAAATTCTCAATATATCTGCATTAAAAGCTTCCAAAATTGTATGTTAATTCTTTGTTTAGGATAGGAATTCCAGAATGTTTGTAATACTATCAAAAAAATAAATATTATATATTTTTAATAAAATCATTTACAAAATATACAGAATTTTGCCTTCAAACATTATATATAGAGCATTTTAAAATTAACATATACCCTTCTTCATTTAGTTCAAACAGACAATTTCAAAAATACATTCAAGTATCTCATTGTGGTTTTAGCAGAGCAAACATATATATATATATATCTATATACTCATAGATTGTACTCGCATCCATCTGTATCTGTCTGTCATATATCATAGTATATAGAACGTATATATATATATATATAAGCATTTGTTCGACCTAAACTCGAACTACGCAAAAATCTCGATCAATTGCGTGTTGACTGTCGTCTCGTTCAGTTTTATATTGTTGGTTTAGTAAAAGTTTGTTAATATATAGTTATTATTATAAACTATAACTACAGGTAACACCCGATGGTCTAGCCGACAAATCGGGCATACGTCTGGGCGATATAATACTAGAAATCAACGAAGAGGACGCCTCCCAGCTGACCCTGGCCCAGGCACACGAACGCATTAACGCGACCCCAAAGAAGGTTCAGTTCCTTCTACGCAAGTAGGTTGATCTACAAGTTCTTCCAGTTTTCCCTAGTTATAAGGAAAATCTCTGCTTTTGATTATATAATACAGCATGGAGGAGGATGATCCCATGGGCATGTACGAGGCGGGCGAGGAGAAGTCCATTGTGATGCGTGTGCCCAAACCGATGCCACCACCAAAGGGTAAGTTTTCAAAAATTCTTTAATATATTTTCTATATATTGAGAGCATGTAAAATGTAGTCGAAACCCTCTTCCATCTCCTCAAAAAATACCGGCATGATTTATTGCATTTTGTGTTCTTCTAAAACTAGAGTTGGATGCGTGTCGTGTTTTATTTTTGTCTGTGTCTTAAAATATTTCTGATTGCTTCTGTATATTGTCCAGAGAAGGTTCTACAATTTTCTTCTACTTAACAAAATCTATAATATTAAATAAGTCAATTAAAGTAAAAGAATAAATCTTACAGGTTGCAGTACAAATACCTCAATAATATAAATAGGAAGATTATTAAGATATAGTAATGTTTTAAATCAATATAATATCATTTTATAACAAGGTAGCTTCCTTCTGAAGAAGAATTATCTACTTTTGTAATGAATTTTCTTATAAGTTCACAATCTTTAAAATTTTCGCCTACTTCTACACCAAAGAAATACATAGTTTTCATTATGAAAACTAACAAAAAAAAAAGAAGAAAAAAAAAAAATTTTTTTTTTAAAGTAAATTAATATAGATTTATCATTATTAATATTGTACTGCAAACTTGACAAAAGTGAAAGACTTTGTTAGCCGACTATAGGTACTCTTGACTCTAGTTATATATAGTATTTCTGCATACTTGAAATTTTGTATTAATTTATTCATTTCTAAAATCTCGAGTTAAAATCCATTTATAGTCAATTCAAGAAACAAATGTTATCTAGTATTTATTGGTCTTAATAGTAGCTTGTCAAAAAAATTTGTTTGGTTCTTTTAAACATTTCAAGACTATATTTTTGTATTTAATATTCTATAATTTTTCTGTATATAAACGATAATATTCATATTAAAAAAAATTGCTTTGAACATAATACTAAAATATTCAAAATTACGCAATATACTCGAACAAACACAATTATAAATATAAATAAATAAATAAATATAAATGAGCATAAAAATATTATGTTATATTACTTAAACTCAATTTATATTATATGAATTATATATGCATATTCTTAATACAGTGCACGCTCACAAATTAGCATTAATTTTGCTTTATTATATTATAATTTTTTTTTATTATTTCTGAACTTTTGTTTTTGGATATAAATAAAACAAATGGCATAAATTTATTCCAAGAGCTATAGTAAATTTTCCTTTTAATTAAATTCTATTAATAAAATCAACAAAAAAAAAAAACAATCGAGTGCAATCAAGTTCTTTTTGTTTATTAAAAGTATTTGTTTGCATTAAATCAAAAATAGATGCAACAAAAAATAAGAAAACATAGATTTACTCCAACTACAATAAATATATTTTTCCAGTTAAAAATAATAAATCGATATGTATTCAATAAAAAGCAGAAATAATATATTACAAATTTTTTTTATTTTTTTTTATATTTATTTTTTATCTATTTATTCTAGAAGACAATAATAATATTTCTTAAATATAATGAAAGCATAGAAAAAGTCTAATGAAATTACATAAGTTTTAAATATTAATGACACTGAAATTCTAATTACTGAAGGTTCTAAGCTGTGAGAGTCGACTGTATATAAAAGAAATACATAAATCGAAATTGAATTAATTCGTTCACATTTACTAAAAGGATTTCATCGATTAAATTTGGCAACGGTAATAATATTGAGGACATAAAAATCAAAATTCTTGATCTATAGTTTATTTAAATGAAAAAAAGCTATATTCAGTAATAAAACTATTGTAAATGAAACTAAAAAATAAAAAAAAAACCCTCAAGCCCATTGCATGTATTTTGTAGTTAATTTTTTGGTTTATTTTTTACACACCTGGCAAAAAAATAAAAATCCAAAAAATCCAAAAAAAAAAATAGAAATTGATTGTAATTTTTTTCGTAGACTTCACCCCAACCCCATTGCTTGGCTCGCGTTGTTGGCATCCGATAATGTGGCAAGAGCCGCCCGAGCCGCCCAAGCCCAAGAAAAAGAAAACCAAAACCCAACTCGATGAGGAGGGCAACGAGGTGATCATAGAATTGAGCGAGGATGAGTCCTCCGACGATGAGGAGCAGGTGAAGCAGCGATATGCCAACAACACATTGCACAAAGCTACTACATATTCCAATTTATTAACCCCTGCTGTTTATTTGTTTTTTTTTTTTTTATATATATATATACACACATCCTGGCAATCCCAAAAAAAAAATAACCAATTGCAACAACTGCAGGAGCAGCCCCATCATCGCATTGTGAGGAATATACGGCGATTCTTTGCGGAGGTTGGCGATAATAAGGAGCTGCGTAGCAGCACCATTGAGAATATGCTGATGGCTTTGCCCACCGCCTCCAAGTCCAAGTGAAAACCAGGACAACCCCAAACACGCATCCTTTTTTATTGATAAACCCCATATTAATGCTTGCATCGTTTTCTTTTTAGTTATTCATGTACATAAATCTTAAGCATATGTAATTCTCTCTGTGTGTGTTTTGTTTTCTTATTCGCCAATAAAAACTATAAATCATAAAAATCCATAAATCAAAGTGCATTTCCCCATGCAGGACGCGTGCTGTCCAGTTCCATTGAGATGCGTTTAATGGAAATGCAGCGTAAACTGTCGGCCATTGCTGAAATACCAAAGATTTTATCCTCAACGCTGGCCACAGTCTCGCAATCCTTTAACAGCCTCAACTCCGAGGAGCAGGCTGCCTATATGCGACGCAAATGTTCCTACGATGAGGATGCCTTAGACTATGAGCTCTTGGAGCAGGACGAAAGCCAGAGTGACAGCGAGGATGATGAGAAACAGCAGGAGGAGGAGGAGGATGATCTGGTGCAGGTGCAGGATGATGATGATGTTGAGCTGCCCGTGAAACAATTCCAAGCAAAGGATATAACGCCGGAATCGGATTATGCATCGGAAGCCAATTACGCGACAAATGAGCTGAGTGATGAGCCAGACAATGACAACGATGATGAAGATGATGATGTTGACAATGACAAGACGGTTTACTATATTAAACTGCCTGCAGTGCCTGCTGTTAAGGATAAGGAGCAGAACATCAGTTCCGACGATGAGGATGTGGATGACAGCGATTTCTTGAGCACCACTTACACATGGAATCTGCGAAATGTGCCCAAGCTGTGTATAAACGATGCCGAAGGCGTTTCTGATTTGACACTGAGACCACAGCAGGAGCAGGAGCAGAAGGAGTTGCAGGATGTGGCAACAGTTAGATTGGAGGAGCAAGCAGTCACAGCCACAACACCAACACAAAAGGTAAAAAGCAATCAATGTGCCATCTCATTAGGGACACAAACATTATGACATTGTGTCACATTTGCAGCTGCTTTTCAAGCTCGATAATCTGGAGCGCGCCTGGCCCTGGGCGGATCGTGAGAAAATCATTTATAAGTAAGTAAGACGGCGAAGTTATATACCCTTGCAAAGGATGAATACTCGACCGATTGTTCCTATGGCAGCTATAAGATATAGTAGTTCGTTTTTAGTCAATCTTTATCCGAAAGTATAAAGATTTCTATATCGATTTGGTGATTTTGTTTTCGATATTTTTAAAATTAAAAAAGTTTTGCATAGAAGAAATGGGAGCTATAAGATATAGTGCTTCGATTTGACGGAAATTTGACAAGTAATATTTCTACATCGAATTGTTGAGTCTTATTTCGATATCTTGAAAATCAAAAATGTTTTTCATACAAGATCTCTTTGATCGATATTTCCTATGGGAGCTATTAGATATAGTAATCGGATTTTGATAAAACTTGATCGGATTGGTCAGTTTATTATACTACATCGATATACCAAGTTTGGTTTTAATATCTTGAAAAAACAAATTTTAGGACCGTTCTTTTCTATGGTAGCTATATGATATAGTGCTATGATTTGGCTGAAATTTGATTAGATTATAAAAATCATAATTCTACATCGAACTGTAGAGTTTGGTTTTGATATCTTAAAAAACAAAAATGTTCTTCATACAAGAACTTTTTGATAATATTATTCCTATGGAATCTATAAGATATAGTAGTCCGATATTGGTGAAACTTGGTCGGATTGGTCAGATTATAATACAACATCGATATGCCAAGTTTGGTTTTGATATCGTAAAAAACAATTTCTACGACCGATGGTTTCTATGGCAGCTATATGATATAGTGATATAGTAATCCGATCGTGCCTATTTTTACATGCAAATTGCCTGCTAACACAAACTGCCTCTGCGCCAAGTTTCAACAAGATAGCTCTCAGAAAAAGCCAAAAAATAAGCTTAGAGACCGAGACGTCTTTTATTTGAGACAAAAATTGTAATATCCTTTTTGCAAGGGTATAAAAATCCAAAAATTTAATATAATGTGTTAATATTTTTTTATTTATTTTCTTTTCGTACTTTCGTGCTGCTTGGCAGGCAATCAACTTGTCATCTGGTGCCGCGCAAGCCACTGGGAATTGTGGGTAAACGCATTCAGCTGTTGGCCAAACAGGAGCTTGGTCTGCGCCAGGATAAATCGCAGTAGTTATTCTTGGCTACTCCAATTCCTATTTTTCCTATTTTCAACATAATTAGTTTCAGCGAACCAACTTTTAATTGAGTTTATTATGCAAATGCGTCACATGCAGCTCAATCCACTCGCAAAATCCCATAACCACACCACACACTGGGCGTATGCGCAACTTTACTTTACGTCACACCACACACATATTTTCTATTCTTCGGATTCCTTAATTAAAATTGCATTCACAGAAGTTGTGGGTGTGTGTGTGTGTGTGTGTGTGGCAAACAATTGCAACTAATTATGAGCACAATTATTTATTGCTTTTCTTTTTTTGATTTGAAAGGAATTCTTGTTAAATTCTCTGGCAATTCATTTTTAAATTGAACTAGTTTGTAAAAAGCGTTTTTTATTGAATTTAAATTAGTGCATTAATTTGTGAATATATTGTGAATTAGTTAATAAAAGAGTTAAAAATATTTATTGTTTTTTTATTTTACTATTTGTCGGAAACCAAGCCCCAAATTTTGTTTATTTATGTTACACTGAATTAATTCTCAATTTTAGAAAAGTTTTTATTGAAATACATGAAATATAATTATTGTCAATTTCAGGGGGATCTTTAATGTTTGAATAAAATAAATGTTTTCTTAACAGAACAATATAATCAGTTTGTAAGCAATAAATAAATAAATAAAATTAAAAAAAAATAAAAGAAAAACTAATAAAAAAATAAATAAAAAAAAAATTATAATTCCCCACTGAACGGAACAATAATATACGTTTGTATGCAATAAATAAATAAAATTTAAATTAATATTAAAAAAAAAAGCATATCAAAATAATTGAAAAGAACATTATAATTCCCCCCTTGAAGAAAAGTGTAGCATACGTAGAGGCGCTGCTTCTTACACACCTGTGCATCTGGAATTCTAAACTGGGACTAGCAGACAGTATATAAGGCATAAAGGTTTTCTGCACATTAATATTTTTTTTTTGTGTTTTTTTAAATGCTAAAAATTAAATTTTTATTGCATTAAAAATACGAAAATTTAAGGGAACTGTCGCAAACGTTACCCTAGTCAGGGAAATCCGCTTTTCACTAAAAAATAAATTTTGTGGGCTAAAATCAAGTAAGTGCAAATTATTTATTT
Source organism: Hirtodrosophila alboralis (assembly GCA_035043045.1). Taxonomy (NCBI): domain Eukaryota; kingdom Metazoa; phylum Arthropoda; class Insecta; order Diptera; family Drosophilidae; genus Hirtodrosophila; species Hirtodrosophila alboralis. The sequence goes on from JAWNNH010000243.1 coordinate 102,827, forward strand.
TGATAAAAAATCTTAAATAAATTGGCCAGAAAGTTCTTCATAAAAGACTATTGTCAAAAAAATAACAATGCATATTTCTCTTAGTGCTCAGTATTTGTTAAAGTAACAAATATGTAAATAAAATAAATATAATAAAGAATTTAAATACTTCAAACTATGCAAGAAAACAAACTAAAGGCTAAACATTTTAGTGAACTCAGTAAAGATAGAAGAACTAAAAATAAATAAAATATTCTACACACTTTTCACTAAAATTATATCGTAAGTGACATTTGAAGCATGCCTGTGGAATTTAAACATAAATTTCATATCTGTAATTCAATTTTTTGCCAAGTGTCTGTGCAGCAGCTACAACAATTTTACAAGTAAACTTTGTTGTTATTGTTGTTGTAGTTTGTTTGATGCACTCTTGTTACCTTTGTGCCAAAAGGTGTCCAGTTCAGGTTCAGCTTGAGTGCTCAAGTGCTAAATCCTTTTGTAAGTGCTGCATTTGAGAGCTCAACAAGAAAAGAAGAAAAAGGATTTTGTCTTCTTTCTGTGCTTTCAATAGTTGCAGACGCTTCAGGCATATCATGTACTTAACTATACAAACATACACATATATGTACCTATAGAACACACACACACACACACCCAATTAAGCAACTCATTTGCTGGTTTTATGGTTAAACTTTTTGCTGGCATACGCGGCGTATGATTATGTTCTTTTAGCTTATTAAGTACACGCGGCATATAAGTTACATGCTGCAAAACTTCCTCTAGCATTTGAAGAGTTCTTTCTGGATTATATATATGTTTTTGACTTTACACATTTCAACAGCAATAAAAGGCCACTTAACACATTGCTTTACATGGCATAAAACATGCTGGCATTAAGGTGTGCTCATAAAACAGCAGCTGCTGCTGTTGGTGTTGTTGCATGCAACATGGCACCATGGCAACCTGATGATGGTGGCCATCATTAAAACCACAGCAAACAACAACACACTGGTCCCCGACTGCAAATGGCATACAAAACAATTCAAAAGTCAACTTGTACAAATAAGTTTCAATAAATGTCAAACAAAATGCTGACAACCAAAATGTTGTTGTTGTTGCTGTTGTTGTACTCATTATTTGTTGCCGTTGTGTCAGTTGTTGTTGTTGTTACTGTTGCCTTGTTGTGCCCCAATAAACAAAGAGCCAGCCAGCGAAATTTATCATCCTTTATATAGTGTTGACAAATGAGTTGGCCACTTCAGCAGGTATTCATGGAATGTGTATAGAGAGCGCCATAGAGCTCATAAAAGTTGGCTAATTAACTGAGTTTTTTTTTGGCGTTGTTAATGACCATATAATACATGTACTTACCTATATTTAAGCAGAGAAAACTTGGTCTCATTTGTTACAAATTTAATGTACAGAGAGGTTGAAAAAATTGCTAAAAATTTTCGTTTTATAGAAAAAGTTAAATTTCATTATTGCTGTTGCTGAACAAGAATATAAGCTGTAAATTATAAAAATATTAAAAAATCACTCTTCTGTTATTATAATTCACATATATATATATTTTTTTTTTCATATACACAGATCGAAGCATTATTCTATAATGGCGAAAACATAAATTGCTTAGTTGAAACGGTATCAGAAAGCTAAGCTTACCACATTTAAAAGTTAGCCACATATACAATATATATTTAATAGAGACATCTAACACTTAGTGACAACAATGATATTTGATATCCACATAAATTCTTATACATCATATTAAATTAATTATATTTTAAATATGCTTAAAAACTAATTGCAAGTTGCACAACTTTAATGCAGCATACTTTTGGGCGCGTCTTAAAACTGAATTCATAAAGCGTGTGAGGTACAGAGTATATAAATAAATAAATAAATATATATTTATTTATTTTTAATGATTTTATGGTTTCGATAACGCTGCTGTATTTTGTGCTAAATAAAAATTTAGCTTTTGTTTTTTTTATTTTATTTTTTAGCTTTCTGTGTTGTGAAATGCAACTTTGTTGTGATATTTTCTAGTTTTGCATTGTTCAACTTGGGACATTTTGTTGGTGGGGTGTTTTGATTTGGTTTTGAATATTTATTGTTTTAGTACAATTGTCTATTTGGGTGGGTAACTATTTTAATGTTTTTTATGTATTTAATGTTTAGTATTAAGCTAGTTTTTCAGCTTAGACTATGAGACTCGTTTTAAGCTTTGTGACTTTGTTTTAAACTGGCTAGCATTGCTGCAAAACTATCGTTAAAACTATCGTCAGTATTATTTGGGTTGCTTTTGTTAAGGTATTTAGGTTTTATTTATTTAAATACAAAAGAAAATATTCCATTTTTTTTAGGAAAGAAATTAAGAAATTTAAGAATTAAAATGCAGCTTTTAATTTATATGAACAGAAAAATTCCTTTTTTTATTTGCTAATTTCGATTGATTTAGGAACTCTGCTTTTTTTATGAATCAATTTAAGTATATTGTAATTTTTATGTGCATAACTTTTAGACTTTAAAATATTATTTAACAAATTTATTTCGCAACATGTGTTCAAATTTGAAAATTAAGACTGATCAAATGGATTTGTTCGAAATGTCTATTTAATTTTATTTTTTATTTAAAATGAACATATTAATTTTAAAAATAAAAATAAAATTTTGAAATTTCTATTTTTATATCAGCTTAGCTGCGAATTTCTCTTAAAAAAACAATTTCTAAAAAAATATATATAAAAAGATTTACAGAATTTAGTAGAAAAATAAATATAAAATTAAAAAAATTAAACTTCTCCATAAAAAGTTTTACATCATTATGTAGAATAATAAATAAAAACATTGAACTAAATGTGATATACTCGTAGCTTGGTAATTTCGATATTATACGCAAATATTTTGATAAGAAACTGATTTTTATAAAATTTTTATTCTATTTTGCTGATTAATAAAATGTGAAATTAAACCGAAAGTGAAATTTGAAACAGGCCCAAACCTAACTTAATTATCGATAGCTTTGCAGCAGGGCTGCATTTTAACTTTTAAATACCTTAAATTTATCGATATTATTAGCATCTCCAAGTTATCGATAGTTTTGCAGCTAGCTATTTTAGTGTTTTTTCAGTGGGCTGCTTAAAGCGCCTCATCGGCAATATTTTGCTGGCCAGCCTCTGCATTCATGCTGACAATTACAACCCCCCCAACCACGCCCATGTTCATGCCTACACCCCTGCCATTCGTTGTTGTTACTGTAGTTGTTGCTGTTGTCGCAGTTGTTGCTGTTGTTGTTGTTGCAGCTGCTGCTTCGGCAACATCTTCCGCTTCCGCAATTGTCATCATCATTGCTGGCTTGGCCAATTCGGTTGCATGCTGCATGGCGGCATTACTTGCCGCTGTTTCTGCCCCCATCAGGGGCTGGCATTGTTGCTGGGCATTATTATCGAGAGTTTGGCGTCGAAGGAAATGCATTTTATTGCGCCAACCATCGATAATGCGAGACGAGGTGGAGGAACTTGAGGTGGCACCTGTCAATGCCATGCTCTGACTGCGACCACGCTGTTGTTGCAATTGCTGTTGTTGCAACTGCTGCTGTTGCAACTGCTGCTGTTGCTGATGATGGGGCGCTGAGGAGGCACGTCGCTTGGCCGCCGCCGACAAGTCCTTTAGTCATACCTTCTCCTCGCCGGGCATGGGCGGACCGCAACGCACGAACTACAATCAAAAGAACTGAGAATTTGCTATCATGGTTGGTTGGCAGGTTGGAAAACGGTGCGTTGCATTTTGCATTTATTTTTTAAATTTTTTAAAATTTTTTTTATATTTTTTTGGATTAATTTGAATTATGTAAGCCATGCCACAAGCATGGCTTTATGCTTAATATGCGTGATTATCAGCAACAAGCATAATGTTAGTGTATATCTAGTGTGCGTATATAGCCAATTGTTGGAATGCTAGTTGTGCAGTGTGTGTGTGTGTGTGTATTGTGTGTATTATAGAGCTGGCAAAGCTATTGATTGTGGTGGCAGTAAAAAGCTGTGATGGTTATAGCTAAACTCTGCATTTAATGGGCATAATTCGTAAGCGAATTGATTTATAGTATTGCAGAAATCATTTAAAATTATCGAAAATATCGAGAAAATTCGTAATCGAATTAAAAGTGATATTTAACATAAACCAAAATCATAATTTGCTTTTGAAAATACTAAAAAAATATTGCACAATGAAATTTGTTAAGGAATATCTGTTTAGCCCAATTTCGAACAAATAAATTTTGTCTAATTAAAATAAAAAGAAATTATTTGTTCAACTAAATTATAGTTTTAAAAAAATTAAGGACACAATATTTTAGTTCGTAGAGTTGGCTTTCAAAATAAATTTCTAACTTTTGTCATATAATTTTTATTTGGGCTTCAGCTGGTGCTTGAAAAAAAACCTAAGAGCTTAAAAATATTTTTTCTTTATAATTAAAAAAAAAATTGCTTTTTGCATAAAAAAAAAATATTTTTTAAGCTGCCTTAAATGAATTTTTATTATAAATAATTGAATTATTAATTTAAATGCAAAAGCTGAATAGCAATTTTTTTTATTTATAGAAAGCTTTTAAATTTTAAATAAAAATAATTCATTTAAGAAAACTTAAAGCTGAAAAGCATTTTTTTATACCATAAAGAACTTTTAAATTTTAAGTAAAAATAATTGACTTACGAAAACTCTAAGATTTAAATCATTTTTTTTAATTTATAGAGAACTTTTTAATTTTAAATTTATTTAAATATATATATTTAAGAAATTTCAGCTACCATAAAGCTATATAGAAGAAATAATACAAGAACATTCCTTGGCTTAACTATGCCATTTCAAAAGAATTAAAAGCAGAAATTTTTTTTTTTGTGGATGTTTCGATAGTAAAAATAATTAAATTCATAATTATAAAAAGTGCTAAATTTTCCATAATTCAAAAAATTCTTTTAAATTTATTAAGTTCTAGGCGATAAAATCAAAAATAAAAGAAATTTAAGATATTTTTCTTAAATAAATAAATTACCCTTCAATAAAATAAATAAATAGTTTGTTAACCAGCTCTAATGTGCGTGTATCTTTGTCAGTTTTTAATTATTTTGCATTCTCTAGTTTTTTTTTTGCTTGCATTACTCATACGCGCCGTAACCCGAGGATAAATTAAAATATAGGCATAGAAAGCATGTGAAGCACATTACAAATCTTACCGAGACCTGAGTAGCTGTATAGGAGTTGGTACGAGGACGATTACTAAAACAGAGCATTCGCCATTTGCGCTTCACTTGAGCAATCACCTCGCCGTTGAAGAAACAGAATAATGTGGCCACGCACAGACCCTGCAAAAGAAGGAGAAGAGAGGAAAGAGAGAGAGAGAATAAGAAAAATTATTATCCAAGGCATCGCAATCGTCATTGTCCTTATTAGATTGTCCTGGCGCAAAAGATAAAGGTCCTAAAATCTAATGCAATTTTGTTTATTTCCCATTTCGGCAGGCTCAACAGTTTCCAATTCATTTTGCTTGTCTCATTTCGCTGGCATTACGCGCCCAACCTATCTGTATCTGTATCTTTTAGCTGCAAATGTATCTACGTATCTATATATATTTTGTATATCTACTTTAGTCAGTTGCTTGCTTCAGTTATTTGTCACTTGTCCTTTGTATTGCGTCTCTTACTTTATATATATATATGTGTTTACCTACGTATTTATTGTTTAGTTGCGTACGTGCAAGGGGCTGACTCTTTGGATTTCTTATTCACACATTGCCTGCATATAAATGGAATTGGCAAAAGGTTTCATTTGATTGCCACTGCACAGAGTCCTGTTTGTTCCTTTTAAACACTATTAGGCAAACAGGGACAATTTAAGGAGACGCAGGAAACTAAAGAAACTTTGTGTCTCTTCTTGTAGTTTTATAAAGAACTTCAAGTAAATTTCTAAAGCAATTCAAGAGATAAACATTAAATTTGCTTTAAATTAATTGCTTTAGAAGAAATATCTATAATTTAATTATAATAACTATAAAAGAATTTATATTTAGGGCATTAACTAGTAAATATTTGTTTAAAATAAGCAAGCTATATTCATCACATTGCAAAAATCAACCTGCAAGCAAGCAAATCAATTCTATAAGCTTACAAGTCATAAATTGCAGGTATTCAAGTCTTGCTTTATTTCAAGCAAGCTTTCAAGTTTTTTTCGGCATAATAAGCAGCATGAACTGCTGAAATTAATCAGTCAAGAAACTGTAACTTGCCTTCGATTTATTTAAACTTTCAAGTTGTTTTCAAGCAAACAAATCAATTCAAATCAAAGCGATTAACTCAATTATTTACAAATATACAAGTCAATTGTATTTGCTTAAACATCTCCAAGCTGTATAAACTTGTTACTCATAGCTTGCTTTCTTCAAGCAAGCCTTCAAGCTTTCAAGTAAAAGCGAGTTACTTGTTATGCTTGAACTGGTCAGGGGACTTACTTAAACTTGACCTCGACTTGTTTAAGCTTTAATAAGCATTTATTAAATCATAAATACACACTATCACATAACTTACCAATAAACGTAGTTATTAGAGACTAATTTATTCAAAAATACTCGAAACACAAAGAAAAAGAAAACTTTCAGCAAACTTATGAAAACATTTATCTTATCATGTTGTTTGTCTTGGCAAGTATCAAAGATGGCCCCCTTTGTTAGGGCAAAACAATTAACTTCTGTTCGTATTGTTATTAAAACATAAAGAGCCAAAAAATTATAATGCAAAAATAGTAAAAGCCAACACTGACCTTAGGGTAATTTCAAAGTCGACTTAGGGTTGTTTATTTACATATTATATTCATTTTGTTGCCCTTTTTTGTGGTGGACGTCCATTTATAAAGCTTTTCTCCTCACATTCGCTTTACTTTCTTTTATCTTGTTGCCATAATTCTAATAATTCCAACAGCTGTGCTCACTGAGCTGACTTTATGTAAGTTCAACCATATTTAGCTAGTTATTATTCAACAGGATGTTTTGCCATTACTCAGCCAGCTGCCAGCTGTTTAACGTAGTTAGCCAAGAAAATTGCACTGAGTACATATTTAGAGACTTTTCTTTATACATATGTATATGATGACTTGTTAATTATTTGAATAGCCCAAGTTGATGGCAAAAGTGCAAAACGCTTTGCAAAAAAGTAAAGTAGTTAGCAAAGTGAGAGAACAAAACTTTTTAAACGAGCATGTGATTTTTGTTTTCAGAAACTTTTCAATTCAATTTATTTAAAAACAACAGCAGCTGGCAATAAACTTTATACATATATATGCTCATATAGGGACAAAAATGTTTTTAATCCTTATTGGCATTCCAGTTGGCAGGCAAACTTTCAACTTAATTAAATTCTATTTCATCTAATTGCACTCTGCTGTCCACAGTTATTATAAGCTATTGATTGATTGAATTGCTTGGATTGCAGTCATTTATTATGATATGTCAGGAACAAGTTGACAAAACGGAAAATTCCATTAAATACTGCAAATTGCATTGAGCTGTGAGAATATTTAATAAATTATTTCACACTTGTGGCAAGCAAAATCAAAAAGTCTTTAAATTTTTAAAAGAATTTTTAACATTTAAATTATTTATTGTTACGTGGCAATTTAAATTAAAATATTTACATGTAAAAAATTCTTTAGAAAAATTAAACTTTTTTATTTTTTATAAAATTAAAAAATTTACATGTAAAAAATTCTTTAAAAAAAATTAAAGACTTCTTTATTTTGCTTTCCACAAGTGTGAAAATTCAATTTAAATACAAATTTCAAGAACAAAGCTTAAACTCGTCTTAAATTATGACGAATTGTATAAAATCATTTTTTTTTTAATTGTTTTAAATTGATTATTAAAATTTGATTTAAATCCTTCTGTTTTTTTATAGTTCTCTTTTTTTTAATTGTTTTAAAAATCAAAAAAATTAAAATAGATTATTTACGTATAAATAATCTTTGCTTTAAATAGAATGAGTTGCATTTTATATCCATTTTTCAAACAAAAGATAAGCTGAAGCTGTAAATTCTCTTTTTTAAATTAAATCTAATTTAATTGTCAAATTAATTTAAATGCGAAAAGTATTTTTTATTGAATTTTTTTGAACGTTTTTATATTGTATTTAAATCAATCTCACAAATTTGTGTTTCTATTAAGCGGCAATTATTTTAAATAAGTCAATTAAACCTATAATTGGCTGCACTGTTTAACGCTTTTAAATTGATTATAAAATATTAATTTAATACAATTTTTACCAGGCTTGAAGCTGAAATAAAAAGTGTATTAATTTCCATATTTAATGCACTTTTTTAACGAGTTAAAGCTGGGTGTATATTAAAAATATATATATCAATTTTAGTTAATTTTTGAAGACTCTAAAAAAACCCTATATTAAGTACTCTAAATTTTTAATAAATATTTTTATTTGATATTGCAACTTATTTTAAATTTACTACTCAACTGCTGGAATTTTATGTTGAAATTTCTTAGGGTATTCTATAATAAAAATCAAGTATTATGCGAAAGAATATCTTTTAACTGTAAGCAGCATTATTTCGACTTTTTGTCACAAATAATATAAAAAAGTTACGCAAATTCTTCATTCATTTATGTTTAGCTGCGTTTGTGGATTTCGTTGTTTAATTCAGCACTCTTTTTTTTCTCTGTGAAATGAAATCATTTTATGTATAGAGTACTTATATATAGACAACAACAACAAGAATATTTTTCATGACGCTTAAAAGTTGTGCCGAATCTTCTTTTACGATGCCACGGAACTGCAGCTGACGCAATAAATCCAAATTATATCCATGCCACACACTGAAAGTGCCTTTTGCCACTTGAGAAACTTTGCAATTTGTGTGTAGCAACAAAAAAACAAAAAAAAAACAAAAATATAAAGAAGTTGCTTTGAAAATATTCAACAAAAGTATTTTGCTTTTGCATTTGTCACTCGTATTTTGTATTTTTGGCTGCTCTTGTGGTAAATAAAAGTTGCAGATAAAGAGCGTATTGTATTAATACCCTGTAATCTGACAAAACTAAAAGGGGTATTTTATTAACTAAGCCTGGAAACTTGGAATTGTAGGAAAATTTTGTTAGTCTCCTTCTAGCATTAGGAGAATCTTAGGTTAATTTTATATTTTAGTTATGGGCTTACAAAGAGAGACTTGCATTTAGAATATAAATTATATAGAGAATTTAATTTAAAAAAAAATGGCGTCAGTTATATTAAGCAAAATATTATATATTCTAATAATAAATTTAAGAAAAAATTATTTTAAAAATTAATTTTTAATATATTGCTTTGAAACTCACTATATTCATAGATAAAAAAAAAAAAAAAAAAAATTTGAAATAATTGTGATTTTTATATTCGATTAAAATATTAATTTTATAATTTAATATTTTTATAATAATCGTTTAGAGAACACAAAAGGAAAATGTGAATTTATTTTGAATTTTATATTTAATTAGAATATTAATCTCTTAATATAATAATTTTATAATAATCGTTTAGTGAACACAAAAAGAAAGTTTAAAATAATTTTGATTTTTATATTTAATTAAAATATTCATTTTATAATATTTGCTGCAAATTTGCTAAAAATAGCTTCAAGCACATTTCTGCAGAGCATCTGAATATTTAAATTGTGTTTATAAACAAAAATTTAACTAAATTTAATAATTTACAAATGTGTCGTCTTGGAAAAAATTTAAATATTTAAAATATTGTCTTAAACTTTTGTGTACCCATATTTTTACTAATTTATCTACTTATGCCAAAATTCTTATATTAAAAAGATATTTAATGTAAATACATATTTTGTAAATGAACTCAAAAATATATTACACACATATTTAATTATATTATGGTATTAATTAATAATTATATATAATAATAATACAATAATAAAAATATATAATTAATATACTACAACTTTTTTTATGATCGAATAAAAATTATTAATGTAATTTCACAACTTTTTGAGTAGGTTTGCAGTGTGTTTCCTATAGCAAAATTCTACAGGGTATTTTTAATTTCAGCAGTCTGCTATACACAACTTTTCTATGAATTCTAAGCTAATTTCAAATTTAAGACATGTACCGCCAGTTCGTCGCAAATTATTAAAAGCCTACTTTAACAATGTTTTATATGAATTAAATTATTTCTTATATTATAATCAAAGTGCAATAAAAATAAAATTTTTTTTGGTTGTATTTTAAAGCCTATTCAAACAAATAGAGTATCTTAAAGTCTAGACAATCATGCCTATGTTTGCCTAGATTTTCTGCATTTGATGTTAAATCCTTGTAATAGTAATTCAAGTGCAGCGTATAAGCATGCCCAAGGCGACATTGGGAATTTAGCCTTTTTGTGTTGAACAGCTTTTTATAGTTATTTGCACTAAACTAAAAGGAACAGATGAAGATGAGAAATACTCGTACTATATACAGATATATAGCTCGAATTGGTTTTATGGTTTTACGCGTCTTTGCACGCGTTTTAACTTAACTTTTACTTTATCTTTATTTTTATTTTGATTTTGATTTTTATGAGCGATGCATTTCATGCTCGAGTTGTGGTTTGGGTTTTGTCTTATGGTTTTTCAAGGGAATCTCGTTTTATACAATTTAATATGCCGCTGATCAAAAATATCTGACAAAATACCAAAGTAAATTGTTGCACAGCGCATTTGTATATTGATTTTCCCCCCGGACTTGGCCACAATTCAAATGAGCTGCGAGCCTTGGCAGCTTGGGGATTTTATGAGCATGTGCCTGGCATTTTAATAATTTAGCCCTAAGCATTATATCAATGATATGATGATGTTTGTTGATAATATATATAAACAAGCATTGACATGACTTTAACATATTTACATTTATAAATTATGGATAACATCCGATGGCTAAAAATCAGCAACATTTTTAGCCAATTACCATATATGTACTATGTCTGTGTACATTTCAACCTCAAAAGCAGACTGAAGTTACTTAGAAGGAAACTAAAGTGAAGTTTGTAAACATTTTTAAATTATGCTTAAATATGAAGCATGAAAGCGAGCTGGGAGAGAAATTTACATAACTAACATCATAAAGTGTTTAAAGTGAACAAAGTCATAAAACAATATTAAAAGCAGCATGGAAGAGCAGTTTGATGTACTACAAAATACTCTAAGTTAAGTTTAGAATGAAGAAATATAAATTATTATTATTATATTAATATAAATTAAATATTTTAGTTTGTGGATATAGAAATTGAGCTGGGAAATAACTAGGAATATTTTATTAATTTTAAAAACATTTTCTACTTTTAGCAACGTTTTTTTTTGAAGAGAACTTGCTTAATTGTTTCCATTTTTCTTCTAGAAGTTGGGAAGATTTAAGGATAATTCTCATCCACTAAAATAATAAATAAATATATTTTAATTACAGAATTAAATTTCTAGATCTTTAAAAGGTCCTAAAATTCTCAAAATAACCATTATTGCCGTGGAATGAACTTTGGTTTATCATCTTCAGAAAAAGTTAATAAATTAATTTTTTAAGCAGAAAAAAGTGAGTTTAATACTCAAAATCTTGTTTATTATAAATTTAATCTCTTTAAAATATATCTGAAAATAGTAATCGGGCTGTTTTGCTGTATTCCATAAATAAATTGAAAGGAGTATTAAAATATTCAGTATTTGAATTCAGACTAAAATGAAAATCAAGTAAATTTAATTTGAAAAAAAACCTAATCAAAAGTGAAATTTAAAGCTATAACTGTTTTCTATATTTTTATATATTCAAACTTCTTCTTTTTTTAACAACTGCTTTAAAGTTTATACAAAAAATTCCTCAAATCCCAGTACAGGGTATACAAAAAATAAGTGAAAAAATTACTTACTTGAAATGAGGCTGTAAATGCCGAGATTACTTGGTATGTATTCTCCCAGGGATGTTTGGGGCCAGGACGAAACGGTGTTAACATATACTGCAAGCCCAGCAACGGCACCAACAGCAATGTGGCGCTGCAAAAGGAATCAAAAAGGAAAAAATAAAAATATAAAAAAATATACAAAATGTAAAGGAGAAGAGTGTCGAGATGATACTGAGAATTTAGAGGCATTGTAATAATACTTATGTATAATTCGTTGTCGACGAGCGTATTAAAATGCAAGTCAACGCTGCGTATGCGTAATTTAAAATGTAAAATGAAGTAAACTTTCAAACGTAGCGAAGCGATACGAAAACAAAAAAAAAACATGCAAAAAAAATAAGAGGAAAAAAAACAACTTTATTACGCATACGCCCCGCGGGTCAGCACTTCAGAGCGCCCTTTGTTTGGCCGTTCAGCGACCCAAATTATTGTTATTGAATTGAAGTTTCCTTTTTGTTTCTGCTTATTTTTAAACATGGCTTCAGCGTGTGTTCTTTGTGCCTGGACAAAAAACAAGAAAACTTACCGAAATGCCTGAAGTATTGTACGGGATGGTCCGCAGCTGCCCTGAATGCTGGCCGGAGCATTTAGCTTGAGCAACACCACACGCACAATGTTGCAAAGGAACAGCAAATTGAGGAATATCGATATGCAAACTGGCACCATCAGGATATAGTTAAAGTCGGTGTCATTCATCCAGCAGCTGGTTAAGTTGAGTTATAGAGAGAGAGATAGACAGAGACAGTGTGAGACAATGTGGAAAATGTCATCTAATGATTTGCAAACGAGCTGGCTTGCAATTGATTTGATTTCAGTTTGCAAATCATCATGCATGTGTGCGTTTGCACAATCAATTTAGCTAGCTGGCCACAAAGTACACACATATTTTCAAACTAGAGTTGTTTTAAATCGTTCTATAAAGAAAAGTTCAATCGAGCAATTGTCGCACAACTAGTTCGAAAGTTTTTTAAACGTTTTGACAACTTTTCAATTGAACAAGTTGCATTTGTCAAGTTAAAAATTTGTTCGTTGTGTTTCTTTTGAATTTTATTTTTATAAAATAATTCGGTTTTTATTTGCGTTTTTTTCAATCTTATGCGATTGAGTTTGTTTGTGTTGAGCACAAAATTCAAAAAGCAATCAAATGAAACGAATGATTCAGTTTGATTTGACAGTTTCTTTAGCTCGTTCGACTTGCTCGTTCGATTGATTCATTTATTTGTTCGATTAATTGTTCGTTTCATTCGTTCAATTGTTTTTTTAAGGCATTTTAGTTTAATTTTTAATTATTCATATAATTTGTTTGTATTAGCTTCAATCAAATGATACGAATGATTCGGTTTGATTTGAGAGTTTCTTTAGCTCGTTTCACTTGTTCATTTGATTGATTCATTTATTTGTTCGATTAATTGTTCGTCTCATTCGTTAATTTGCTCAATTGGTGCATTTGAGCTTAATTTTCATTTATTTATATAATTTGTTTGTATTAGCTTCCAAATCTTTTGCTTTATTCGATTTTGATCATTTGTTTAATTGATTTATAGTTTCGAGTATCGTTCTTGTTTGATTTTATTCATTTATTTTATTGCTTGTCTTATTATTACAAGTATATTCGTTAGAGTTTCAATTCATTCTCAATCGTTTCTTCGTATTTCTTGTTTATGCAATTGCATTTCATTTCCATTCCTTCCACTTACTTTATTTATTTGTTTTACTTGCGTGTTTCATTTATAAGCTTGATTTCATTCTCGTTCGTTTGTTTTATTCATTCTGATTCCTTTGTTCGATTTGTTTATGTTTGGTTATTTTTATGTTTTATTTTTGTTTCTGCTGTGTTATTTATTGTGTTATTTTATTGCTTTGAGTTCCTGGCTCTGTTTTCATTTTCTTTATTCGTTTGTTCAACAGAAAGTTCTTTTGAATTTCTGTTCGTTTCAGCTGCTCTTCGTTCGATAATATTTTGTAAAATGAATTTATTTAAACAAACTGTTATTATTGAATAATTAAAACACTTTAAATTGAATAATTCTAGTTATTCCTGCATTGGAACTATCATTTTGAACAACTCTAATTTGCAAACATGTCATATCATTATTATGCACTTACTGTTGATTTTGTTCCTTGCTGCCACTGAATCCCCGTGCTATGGAATAGATGAATATGACAATGGCTGGGGAACACCAGCCGAAGGCTATCAGCCATTTGACCAACTTTTTCTCGGATATAAATGCTGCCACCAGGACTGTGTGCAGATAGAAACCCTCACAGAGCATCCAGGAATAGTTGGTCAGCAGAAAATAGTGTAGTATTATGTGAAGTGCCACACAATAGCCCTGCAGGCAATTTAAAAACAGAAAAAAAAATGAAATAAAATTACAGTTTTCAGTTGTTTAACTCTGGGCAACAAAATGAGAATGTTGATTGAAATTAGAAACGTTGTAATGCTTTGTTTGAATAAAGGGTGAACATTTTCTCTTTTGTTTATTTTTAGATTTTAAAGTGTTTTTTGTGAATTTAGTTGGGCGTCTTATAATGAACAGTGTGGTAAGAAGTTTTGTGACAGGTTATTTTCTTTTAATATTTAAAAAAATTGCATTCTCATACGAATGTTTATTAATTTTTATATTAGCTAATACACATGTCTTTTATACATTTAATATTTAATATATATTCCTTCAATAAGTACATATATTACTAACAAAAGAAGCTTTTTATTAATTTTTAGAGTATTAGGCAATTAAATTTAAAAATCTAAAATATTTCAAGCTAAATATAATTTTTATTTTAAATTGATTGTGATGAATTTCAGAAGAATTTTTTTTTAATGAATTTTATAATAAATTCAAAAGGTTTTAATCGCAAATAATCGAGACTGTTGGAAGTTTTTTTAAATACATTTTTAAATGTTTTTTAGTAGCTGTATAATAATTAATAAATAAAATTTCTTTTAATTAATTTAATTTCGATTTGATAAGAAAAAAAAAAAAATAAAATAAATATACAATTAAAATATTACATAGTAAGAAAAAAAAAAATATTTTTTTTTTGTGAATTTAATTGAAATATAAGATAATAAAACAAATTTTTGTTTTTTAAATCAATTTTTAAATATTTTTTAGCAGCTGTATAATATTTAAAAAATAAAACTTGATTTAATTAATTTAATTTCGTTTTGATAAGAATCAAAATTATATAAAGTAAATATATATAAAATTATTATTTAAATAAAAAAAAATATATATATATTTTTGTGAATTTTACTGAAATATAAGCTAAAAAATCAAATATTTTTTTTTTAATAAATTTTTAAAGTTTTTTTTGCAGCTATTTAATAATTAAAAAATAAAATTCAGTTTATTTAATTTTGTTTCATTTTGATAAGAAACAAAAAATATATAACATTATTATATAGTAAAAAATATATATATATATACATATATATATTTTTGTGAATTTAATTGAAATATAAAAAAAAAAAAAAGTTTTTTTAAATAAATAAATTTTTAAATGTTTTTAAGCAGCTGTATAATAATTTAAAAATAAAATTTGATTGATTTAATTTAACTTCGTTTTGATAAGAACCAAAAAATATATAAAATAAATATATATAAAATTATGATATAGAAAAAAAAATATTTATATATTTTGTGAATTTGATTGAAATATAAGCAAAAAAAGGAAATTTTTTTATTTACATAAATTTTTAAATGTTTTTTAGCAGCTGTATAATAATAAAAAAAAAATTTTTTTTAATTATATAAAATAAATATATATAAAATTATTATATAGTAAAAATAATATATATATATTTTTGTGAATTTAATTGAAATAAAAGATAAAAAAAATAAATTTTTATAATTAAATATATCGGATAATGTGCCAAACAATTTTTTTTTAATAATGTAAAAAAAAACTTTGTTTTTTTTTTGTATATTTCCTGCATATTAATCTACTGCAAAATTGCTAAAATGAGCGCTGATGTTGTTTAATTCAGTTTAAGCTAAGAAATATCAATACAAAAGTGTTGCACATAAAAGTAAATTAACTTTTCTAAACTTTAAATGCTTGTTGTCTAGTGTATTCAATTAAATGGCAGTGTTTACTTACCGGACTTAACTGTAGCAAATCCCCATTTGGCAGCACCACCAGATACCAAATGAGCCACAGCGAATTGTTGGCCGCAAATGAACTGAACAGATTCATGTGCAGTGTGATGCGGGCACATTTGAGAGATCTGCAAAGGAATTTTCAGAAATGTTTAGAGGATGTGAAACACTTTAATTATATGACTCTAAATTCGTGTGACTTTTGAGAAATTTCAAACGAAAATTCAAACGAAAATTCGTTTATTTGTTGGCACAAATATTGACATAGATTTTAGCGGCAAAACACGTATTTTGCATTTTACCCGGAATATGGAGAAAATTGCACAAAGTTCCTTTTCAATGTCAATACGGACTGCAGCACGTTTTCTCTTCATTTCAGTTCTATGCACTTTTGTTCTACACTTCAATTTGTCGAATTTTGCAGACGGCCAAGGCCAAAAGGACCAAGGACTGCATATTAATGCTCAAATCCTGTTCACTCTCTCTCTTTGTGTGTCTATTAATGCATGTTATGCATATTGAGAGAAAGTTCTTAGAAGTTTTTGCCTCTTGGTCAAGTATGTGACCATACTGTGAAATTATTATAGATTTTAATATTTCTTTGAATATGAAAACTATTTAAATCAGTTTTTGTCTTACAGCACGAGTTGACAATGGGAAAAGTTTTGAAAATAGCTTTAGTTGTTTTTAAAACTAATTTATTTTCAATGCAGAGAATGTTAACAGGAAAAAAATGTTTGTATAAATTTATTAAAATTTAAACAATTTCGTATGCGAATATTTTTGAGTTAATTCAAAAAAGCGAAGATTTATATAAATAACAATATATTTCGCATTAAAATTAATTAAGTTTTGACCATAATTTTAAACTTGATTATATCGGAAATGGAATGGAAATAGACTTTAGTTTTATGAGGCGACATTGTTTTTGGTTTATTGCAAAAAATTGGATTTAACAATTCAAGTTTTTAAGTCCAAATATCATTTTATACTAATTTTGATGCCCACAATCGTTTAAAAGTAAAAAATAAATATTTAAATTTTTTTGAAATTTTTTCAAAAATTGTAAGGGGTAGGTAAGGAAAAATAGCCAAAAATATTGATTTTTCGAAAAGTCAAAAATTTAAATGACAAATCAATCTAGTTGAGAAACTTTAAATAAAATGCCATTCGGCATGAAAATCGAGTAAGTTTTGACAAAGTTATGAGGATTAGAATGTAGCCCTATATATTTTTTAACATTAAAAAAAAAAAAAAAAAAAAATAAATAAATAAAAAGTCGAAAAAATTTTATTTTTAAATTTAAATGGGAAATTAATCTAGTTGAGAAACCATAATAAAAAAGTCATTCGGAATGAAAATCGACTAAGTTTTGACAAAGTTATGAGGTCTAGAATGCAGTTAAAAAAATAAAAATAAATAGAAAGTCTAAAAAATTGTATTTTTTGATTTAAATGAGAAATTAATCTAGAGTGTTAGCCATGATCAAAACGACTTTCCAAATGAAAAAATGAAAATTGACTGAGTTTCGACAAAGTTATGGGTATTCAAACTTTTAGAAGGGAATTATTTAGAAATTCGACGTCGGGAAAAAGATAAAATAAGTCAAAAATTTTTATTTCCAGATTTGATTGGGAAATCAGTCTAGAGGTCAAATCAGAAAAAAGACTTCATTCCGGTTGAAAATTTGATGAGTTTTGACAAAGTTATAAGGGTTTGAAGTTTAGGAGTTAATAAAATCAGGTTAGGAAAAGCTCAAAAATTGGTATCATATTTTTTTTTGTCTCCAAATTTAAATGACAAGTTACTCTGTGGAACCATTTATAATCTAAAAGATATGCCGCCTGAAAATCACTTGAGTTTAAACGAATTTATATGTGAGAAAAGTCGGCGGAAAATAAAAATCAGTAATCGATATCATTTTCAATTAAATAAAATCAGTCTAAGCTCTGCCGAACAAACATTTTTAATAGTTAATTTTAAACATCAGCAAAATCCAGCACGTTCCAAATCAGGTTTTATTTGTCTTCTCACACAATTTAAAAAGCTTTAGAGAAATGCTTAGCAGTTAGACTGTCTGATTGGCTGATTGTCTGAATGTCTGACTGTCTGATTGTCTGAGCTGATAATAAACAAGTCCTGGGCACTAATTCTGCCATAGACAAGTGGAAATTAATCGATATCCTGTTTGAAGTAGACACACAAGCAAACAAACAATCTAATACTTAACAGACGTGTTGGAATTGTTGCAGGGGCAGGACGAACGAACGGCGGCTAAGAAAGCAAATATTTTCTCATTTCCGGCGTCAAGTGTGTCGGATTAAATGGTCTTAACTAAATAAAAGTGCAATGAGGCAACAGACACAAAACACACTCAGGTTCTTTCAGTTGATTAGAGGACACACATCTTCACATCTTTGTTTAACAATAAAATTTGGCGCCAAGCTCACAGCGTTCATAATAGCAAATGGCAAATGTCCTGCTCATTAGTCCTGAGTGGCTATGCCGCCATAAGGACACAAGATGCTTACTCTAAATAAAGACTGCAGCTAATTGATGCAACAACTTACTTGAAGTAGCCCAATATGGCCAGAGATAATAATATGGCCAGCAAGGATATGCCATAGCCCACCTCATAGATGAGTGTTACATTGTGATTCCACTGTGCAAGGAGAATAAATAAAGTGTTATTAAGCCAACTTAATATACAATTATTATTTAAGCTTACCGCCAAATCGTCCAAATTAATGCAGGTTGTATAATTCGACCAGGTTTTATTGTTCAAAGGATGTTTAAACCATTCACCATCCTCGCCGCATTCCTTGTGTGCATATCCTGTAATTAGATGGAAGCGATAAATTAGTTGTAAAGCTGCAAAACTAACACTGTTATCGATTATTACAATTGTCATTAAAATTTCCACTTTTAGCTCAATTAAAAATAATTACCAAAAAGGCTATCAATGTGCCAAAACTCATTATATAAAGTAATATTCGTAATTAATTTTCTACTTAATTACATATTTACATTTTCGATTAGCCAACTAGGTGACATGCAGACACAAAATTACATTAACAATCAAACTAAACCGCTGATTGCGTATACTTGATAATTGATTTGACCGCTGCTAATTGATTTGCTGTGGCTAAAATAAATACTATTTAAATATATTTCTATATAAATTTAGTTCTCTACATAATGTTTAAACTGTAATTGAGCATAACAAAAACTTGGCAAGTTTTCAATGCTTTTGGCATGAAAAATGCTTGAATTGATTTATGATTCATTTTTCTTTTAAGCGATTTTTTGTTGAAACTTTCCAGAAAATAAGTTAAGATTCCAACTTTAAAAGCCAGGTTACAGGTAAGTTTCACAGCTCGGCAGTTATGTATCACACTTTCTTGCTCTTCATATTCGTTTTTATCGCCAGTTGGCACGCAGAGTCAAAAAATCACGTATACGCGCCGTGAGCCAGATATGTAGAGAGTATGACAACATAAAACAAAAAAAAAGAAGTAAAAATGTTGCTGCCAACTGTATACTCTATTCCTAAATATTTTCATATTTTTTTCTTATTTTAGGTGTGACAAAAATAATGTAGTTCTCATTTTTTCAGGGAGCTTGTTATTAAATTATATTAAATTAAATTAGTCTTCTTTAACTATAATATTTTGACAGTTTTTTTGTGAAGAAAATTTTAGCAGATAATTTATACATAATTGGCTAATTTTAACTTTAATTAAACATAATATCAAAATCATCAAAAATATAATTTATGAGTTGTTAAAATTATCTTTTGTATAAATTTTTATATTGATGAATTAATTAAAATAAATAAAAATAAATATATTTAAAGCTGCCTTAATAAATTGCTGCTTTAATTTGATGTTTATTTAATTATTAAAAACATTTTCTACTCAAAAACTTTTATTTAAAAATATAAATATTTACGTAAAAAAAAAAATCAATTTTTTGTTTGTGAATTTATAAATCATAATAATTTTTATAATTTATAATTTTTTTTTTTAAATCTTCAGACTTTATAATAAGTTTATGCATATTAAATGCATTAAGCGCAAAAGCTGCAATAATTCTTATTAAATTTATTAATAAAGGAAGTTATAAAAAATTTTCAAACATTTTTTTTTTATTTCCACATAAATCAAACTATTTAAAGGGTATAAAACATTTGTTTGGGCAAAATTTTGTTCTATATATGTTTTTTCAATAAATTTGAGGTAACAATATTTTTTTTTAGCTTTGTTTTAAACGATTACATGCCTATATATATATATAAGAAATTGGATTGCTCTAGTTTTCATAGTCAAAAAAAAAAAAAAATAGGAAAATTTGCATTCTTATATTGTTACAAAAAGCACAATGCACAAAACCAATATGCTTCATTAGCCATTGGGGAAAAGTGTATAAAAATCGCTGCTGTTCCTTTAGCTGCTGCTGCTGTTGTTGTTGCTGTTGCTTCCAATGCCAACCACATCCGCCAAACGGAAGTACCATAAAAGTTAATGGCGGCGCAGTGCAAAGCACATAATCTTGTACAAGCTGGCGACCCCGAGGCGCCTCCTCGGCCACTGACTTCAGTCGGCGCATTGGACTTGGACGCGGCACACAGGACACAGCACACAGGACATAGGCCACACTGAGGCGAGTTGAGCCATAACAGTCATAAGCTAAATGTAGTGAAAGCAACATTTGCTTGCTACAACAGCTCCTACATGCCCCTTGCTCTGCTCTAGCTGTACTCTTCTATACAACACCCACTAGACACCCTGCCACAATATTTTTATATTTATTTTTTTTTTGGCACACACAAAACACACACAAAAAAGTCATTCAACTTTTGCCATTCACGTGACGTCGTTGTTGTGCCTCGTTTTGGGGGCAAATAGGTGTGGCATGCTCGATTAATGCAAACTGACATGCCGCAAAAATTGGCAAAAACATTTCCACACTTATGTACTTAATTATTATTATTTCATTTGTAGCGCTTTACTGTTCATAAATTTAGCTGTGATTCGAAATACCATGTAGGCAATGAACATGTTTGAGACAAGTACAAAATCTAATAAAAGCCACAATCTTTAAATAAAAACATAAGTAAAAAATGTAATAAAACTATTTATAAAATAAATAAAAAATAAATATAAATAAATAAACATAATTAATTAATTATAATAAATATATATTAAAGTAAATTGTAAGAAATAATATTGACAAATCAATCTTAGGTAAAGTGTTAAAGTTTTAAAATAAAGCAAAAATAAAAATATAAATAAAATTATTAAAAAAAAATTTTATAAAAAAAAACAAAAATTAAACAGAATTAAAAAATAAAATAAATAAAAAAACAAAAAAGAAATTTAAGTCACTCGTAAGAAATATAAATGTCAAATAAATGTTAAATTAATAGCCAGAAATTTAAAATAAATAATAAATAAGAAAGAAAAATATAAAAATAGTATTAAACAAAATTAATTAATAAGTTTTCTACTAAAATAAAATAAAAACTGAAGTAACTCGTAAGAAATAATAATGTCAAAGAAATTTAAAAATATATAAATCGATTATAAAAAAAACTTATAAAAAACAAAATAATTAAAGAAAATTAATAAATAAAAATTGAAATAAATCGTAAAAAATAAAAGTGAGAAATAAATGTTAAGTTAAGAACAAATATTTTTAATAAAAACAAAAACAAAAATATAAATAATATTATTAATAAAAAAATTAAAAAAAAAGGAAACAGAATTAACAAATAATAAATATACTTAAATATAATTAAAATAAAAGTTTCTGGTTAGTAAAAATAATGTCAAATAAATGTTAAATTCACAGCCATATTTTTAAAATAAATAATAAATAAAAAATAAAGAAATAAGAACTGTAATTTAACAAAATCAATAAATAAGTCTTATACTAAAATAAAATAAATATTGAAGTAACTCGTAAGATAGAATAATGTCAAATACATTTTGAATTAAGAGCCAAAATTTTAAAATAAAAAAAAAATTGTAAATAAAACAAATTAAAAAAGAAATAGAAACAGTAGTTCGACAAAATTAATAAATAATAATTATACTAAAATAAATAGACATTTAAGTCAACCGTAAGATATAATAATGACAAATTAATGTTAATTTAAATTAATGTAAAATATATTATTAAATAAAAATATTTAAGTAAATCGAAAAATGAAATTATGACAAATTAGTGTTAATTTAGAAGGAGAAAGAGTTTTTTTTTTTTGGTGGTGACTAATAATATATAAATTATTTCTTTCTGTACCTGGATAATAACTAAAATCTGACTAATTAAATAATTACCTTGATTCTGGGCATAATTTGAACAATATACCACAGTTTCATTCAGTCATAACAATCTAATAATAAATATCAATCAAAAAGTTATTTTCCATAATTTAGAGCGTCCAAAATTTACAACTGCTTGCAGGGTATTTCGTAGTCATATTAAAACCTAGATCATCTTCCACGCATTTATTGTTGTTTATTATCTTTGTGGCCTGTTGCAATTGTTTACATTTTATGTTTTGGTTCGTCATACATAAACAATTACACACAGTTTGCATAATTCAACATTTTCTGAATATTCACTGATGGATGCTCTTTATTGTTGTTGTATTTGTTGGCTAACAAAAATAGCCAGAAAAAGCCGCGAGCTAACAAAATAAAATTCGCTTGGTTAATACTTTATGTAAATGTATCTGATATTCTATTTGGAGAATATATAAATATCTATTTAATTATGTGTGGGAATCAGCGCGGGTTAAATGGTAAAGTTCATATGAAAGTTTGTGGTTTTTTTGTTTTTGATGGCTTGTTAAATCAACTTTAGACTTAAATTAATTTTAATGTGAACTGTTTGGCTTAGTTTCGAATTTTGTATTTGCTATTGATAAATAAATAATGTGACATGTACAATTTTGTAGTGTGCTAAATGCACAAATCAACTATGTATAAAATCCAATCAAGTTGATTAAATGACAAATAATTTTGTTGTAGCACATTTTTAATAAAAGAAGCAAATAGAAATATATGTTGTTAAAAGTTGTTGTAGGAAAAATATTTATTTAAATTTTAAAACTTTATTGGTGTGGAAAAAAAAATATTTTGGAAGTTCCTTAATAGTTGCTTTAGAAAAAATATTTATTTAAAATTTAAAAATATATAATTGTGGATAGAAAAATATTTTTTTAAATTCCTTAATACATTTACTTGAATTATTTTTTAATCTGATAGATTTTATATATGGCTTTTAGTTCAATCTGAATATATAAAATACATTTTATGGGAAGGGAAGGCGACCAAAAAGCAATTTTTTAAATTTAAATAAATATAAAATATAGCAAAAATTCATTTTTTGTAATTTTTAAATTAATTTCTAATATTTAATTTTTAAATATCTACAAATTTATTTTTATATTGCAGTTTTTCAAATATAAATAAATATAAAATATAACAAAAATTAATTTAATATAAATGCAAAATTTTTTGTAATTTTTAAATTTATTTTTAATATATAATTTTATTATTATTTATATTTTAAATATTATCTACAAATATGTTTTTATATAGCACTTTTTCAATTATAAATTAATATAAAATATAACAAAAATTAATTTAATAAAAATGCATGATTTTATGTAAATTTTAAATTAATTTTTAATATTTAATTTTTTAATATCTACAAATTTGTTTTTATATAGCAATTTTTCATATATAAATATATATAAAATATAACAAAAATTCATTTAATATAAATGCATGAATTTTTTGTAATTTCTAAATTAAAAATATCTACAAATTGATTTTTAATTATATCAATTGAATAACTGTTAGAACTTTGTGTTATTTTGAGTTATTAAGTTGATTTAATGTTTCAAACTTAACAAGCTTCTTATTAAACTTTGCATAAAATAAATATTGTTTTACATATTTAAAACTTAAACAAAGCAGCTCTCAGCTATAAATGTTTAATTAACTCTAGTCAATTGAGTAGTTGATTTGCCAAATTAAAATTATGTTTAAAGCAATTGAAAATTAGGTTTAAGTGTTATTAAACAAGAATATTTTGTTGTCTTAGCCAAAAGTCAAGTTTAAATCTATAGAAATAAGTTTAGCTTAATTGTTTGTCAATATACAATCAGTTTATAAGGTGTACACATTTGTGTTTTATTTTTTTTTTTTTAGCAATTTTATTTCAAGCATATTTTACAAATTGACTTTTCAACTTAAAAAAACAAGAATTTTTTTTAGGCTCTTGAATAACAAAAATGTGCATAAATTTTGTAAAAAAAAATAAACAAAAAAAAAAATACAACGTTGTAAAGCCTGTCATAATTCAAGCAAGGATGTTTAAGACATGTCTTATAGAACACACACACACACACATGCTGTCTATGTGTGTACTTAAAATCAAAGTTGATAAAACCAAGCTTCCAATTGATTTGCCTGACTGCCTATATATATATGTATATTTTTTAATAAAAGCCAAAAAAGGAAAAAAATATATAAATACAAAAAAAAAAAGAGAAGAAAATATAACCACATCCTTAAATACTCATAACAAACGAGCAAGAAGTAGAAGCAGAAGCGTTGAAATATGTCCTGAAAGTCACTTACACAAGGGGATGCAGCCAATTAGCAAAACCCACCTGGTGTGCGGTTTTGTTTATGCATGTGTGAGTATGTGTGTGTGTGTGTTGGGTATGTGTGTGTGCGTGTGTGCCTGTATAGCCTGCGGCACTGGGACCTTCATTAGCCAGGCAGCATTGGTTTGATATGCACAGCAAGAAATATATATAAATATTTTTTTGTGTTTTACCTAACAGAATATTTAAGTGTTCAAACCCCAGAATGGGTTATAATATTCAAAATAAATATATGATAAAATAAAAAAACAATTTTTTGATATATTTATTCATATAATAACGCTTTATAACAAAATTGAAAATTAGAGTTTTATATTACAATTTTCAATTAAAAATTAAAATTGTATAATTTTTTCACAATTTCATTTTTTTTTTTATCAAAAAATGAGAATTATTTTTAAATTTTTTGATAAGAAAAAAAAAATTGTAAAAAAATAATTTAATTTTAATTTTTAAATGAAAATTATAATATAGCTCTAATTTCCCATTTTTGTTTTAAAAGCGTTATTATATTAACTGAAAATAAAATTATAATAATAAAATTTAAAATTATTTTTTCTATTTTTATAATAAAAATTTTAATAAAAGTTACATTGTGTTTTTTAAATTGTTAAAACCGAGCTGGCTGGACGTCATTTTTGGATTTTTAAAAATGAAAAGTTAAATTTGTTTTGTATTAAAAAAATTAAAAATTAACTATTTTTTGATAATAAAAAAATTAAAATTCAATTTTATACAATTAGTATATTTTACATTTTCTCATCATCTATATAAATAATTTTCTACTTGTTTGATATTTTTAAACTCATAAATTTTATTGTGATTCCTGATTTTATTATTTTGCTGCCTCGTCCAAATATTGTTAAATAGAAAAATATGAATTATTCACAATAAATAGAACTTTAAAGTAAATTTATTTTTAAATTAGGTCAGTACTCTTTTTTTAATATATTTTCTTTTCAAAGTTTACTGAATCAATTATGTGAAATTTAAGTGTAATTTTCTTTTACCCAAATTTAATGAATATATGTACTAAGTTCTAATTTAACTAGCATTAAATAGCACTTAACAGATTTGACTTGAAAGCTATTTTAAAGAAAGTCGGAGCGAGAAGAGATATTTTCTTTGACTGCTGAGGAATTAAAAACCCTTCTGGAGAGCTCATAAAATTGCTTTAATGACAACTTAAAAAGTGTAGAAATTTTGTAAACAAAATAAATGCAATAAATTGCTTTTATTTGAATGGTGGGCAGCCGACTTTAATTTAATTTAATATAAAATTAATTTAGTATAATAAAGCTTGTAATTGCTGCTTTTTTAAAACATGTTTTATTTTAAGTAAATTAAATAAAACATTAATTTAGTATAATAAAACTTGTAATTATTGCTTTGTTAAAATCTGTTTTTCCCAGTCGATTTTTTTCGCATTAGCTGCTAGATATAATGGTTTAATTTGTATTCAATTTGATTAAAAAATAAACATACAAGCTATAATTGAATTTGCAGTAGTTTTATTCAGATTTGGTTATTTTAATTTTTTTATTAAATTTCTCGCGTCAAAAAGTAATTCAATGTGGCTTTAAAACAACGAGATTCATATGATTCAATAAAATATTAAAGGGTCATTTAAATTGCTATATCGTAAACAATTTAAATACGTGACAAAATATACCCTCTGCAAGTCTATAAAATTAATTTAAATTCAGCACCTAATTGAATTAATTATTCAATTTTATTCAATCAAAATGTGAGGCAATTCTTTAATGACCTTTCCATATTTCTTACTGTGCATGACATACAAAATACTACATTTCCGTTTCCGTTGTAACTTTGTGCCTGACATTTGAATGCGTCGTTTATTTATGTATATGTATATATGTATAAGTATATTAAATTCATTTCAGTATTTGGATTGTCAAATGCAGATACTGAATGCCATTGGAACACTGACCCCTAGAGGCCCTAAAGCGGATGTTGCCTTTGTGGAATTCAATAAACAACCAAATTGCGTCACTTACTTGCCGGATCAAAGCCGGTGATGAAATCCGGGCACAGCTCGTAGGCGGATGTTCCGGCGGCTGTGTCGGGCCAACAAAGCCAACCATCAAAGGTGCCGGCACAATAGGCATCGCCTGCAGCACAAAGGGATTTCGGATTAGGATTAGGATTATGAATTTGAATTTGAGTTAATTAACAACTTGGTTGCGGTTGCAAGGCTGCAATGTTGCATATCACTTACCTGCCAGCTGGTGGCTGTTGCTGCTGTTTAAACGCGCGTTGCATGCAACGCGTAGAGCATCAAAATCGGGTCCACTTTCGGCAGCGCTGCTGCTGCCTACGCTGACGGCGCTGCCAACGCTGCTGTTGCTGCTCTGCTCACCCATCGCTTGGCTGCTGCATTCAAAAAAAGTTTGGCTGTAAAAACAAGTCAAAAGACACAGTTGCTGCAATTAGTTTATGGCCCACTTGATGGCTTTTTTAACTGTTTTGCAAATGAAATGGGCTTTTAGGAAGCGCCAAAAACTAGGCAATACTTTTTTTGTGGCTGTCCAACCGCACAACCGAAAACCCATTCCCCGCTCCTTTATCTTCATACACCCACATTGTGTGCTTGTGTGTGTGAATTATGATAGTTTTAAAAGTCCTAAAAATAAACAATTTCTATGCATTCGCACACATGTACAAATTTCTTGAATTTTTAATAGTTTTAATTGTTTTAGATAACAAAATGTTTTGGCGAAAAATAAGTTATGAAAAAACAAAAAAAAAAAAAAAAAAAAAAATAAAAAATAAAAAAAAAATATGTTGATAATAGATATATTAAAGGATTTAAAAACTTTGCAATAATTGAATATTATATATTATATGCAGTTTAATAACGAACCATCCCAGAAAAAGTTTCTAAATATAATTTAATTTTATATATTTTTAAGTTTTTAATCTAAAATACATTTTTTTTCAAGCTACTATTGTTTTTATTTTTGATAAAAATGTACACAAAAATTAAGAGATTAAAGATTTCTTATGAAAAGGAAAACTTTCCTGAATTTTAAGCTCCCATAAATTTGTCAAAACTCAACCGATTTTCACGCGGAATATTTTATAATCAGAGCTTGTCAAAAATATTGATTTGTCATTAAGTTTTCACAATAAAAATTTTTAAATTTTTGGTCATTTTATCCTTACTCACCCCTTGAAAAAATGATGGACATTTTTAAAAAAATGTAATATCTTATAATTTAAATTGTTTTTTAGCGACTATGGGCAACAAAAATTAATATAAAAGCTATTTCGTTTTAAATTATTTAATTTTTTAAACAAAATTAAAACAAATATGCAAATAATTTTGTCTTTTTCCATGAAGATGCAAAGTTTAAATATTAAATGATTTGCAACTAGCAAAACTTCGTCAAAATCGTCCGAACGTAAATAAATCATTTTCTATATATTTATTTGGTTACTTTACTCAAATCTTATTTTTATTTTTGTAAATGTCTGGCATTCATTTAAACCTACAAACGCTACTCACGCTTCATTGCATATTTTGTGTTTCACAGTTCGTTTGAGCCGCAAATTTAATTGGTTTTGTTGGGTCAACGCAACTGCGTGTGTGTGTGTGTGTGTGTGTGAGTGCGTGTGTGTGCGTGTGTATTTTACGTGTGCGCAATTTATTCATTTAGTTTCTTTTTTTTATTGCATTTTTCTTATACTGTTGCGGGGAAGGCTATTTAATGGAAATGCCCAAAAGTATGCAATGAATTTTATGCGGCTCTGCAAATGGTTTTAACGAATGTTCGGATATTAAATTACGAGTAATTTAATTGCTTTTGATATAAATAGAAGAGCTGGGCAAATAATAGAAGATGTAGGATTTTAACATTGGAAATTATTTGCAATTAATCTTAAGTATATAAATGTATTAGATTGTTTAAAAGAACATTTAAGAGAAAGGCTTAAAAGTAAAGAATTTAAACAGAATATTTATTCTAAATATTGGCAATTTAAAAAGGAAAATTTATGTGATGGACTAGTTAATTTTTAAATAAAATTAAAATAAAAAAGTCTTTGTTATTTTTTTTATAACTTACAACAGTAAATATATATTAACAAAATGCAATAAAGCTCATATTATTTAAATGTAGAAAAATAAATTGTAGAGCAACATTTTGTCCTTTAACTTAGTCAACTGCTTCTATTTGCAATGAAGCATAACCAATTACAATTACATAAATAAAACTAAATAAATGCCAAACAAAAAGACACAATATTTATGCAATTTGTTGCATAAATTTACAAAAATATATGCATATTTTATATACTGACAAAAATTCCAGAAATTTGTTTTTCTCTTGATTGCAACTAATATTAAATATAAAAATTCACAAATTTAGCATTCCTTGTGCACATTCTGTGCACATTCAACTTGAAAACATGTGTGTAGTGTGTGCATTCATGATTTTCAGAGTCGAACAATCAACACCCAGTTGATCGCAGTCTAGTCCTGAGTAAACATTCGCACCACACTGATGTTGATGTCCTTCAGTGTCGATTAGGATGCGAGTCCATTGAGCCGGAAGCCAGAGAGTCCAACCAAAACAGGACGCAAAACAAAGCAAATCAATGGCCTCAACAGTCAACAGGCAACAAAACTGAAAGCTAAACCATTTAGCAGGGACCGCAAAGAGCATAGATTTTCAAACATCTACAAGCTGCAGGGAGGGGGGGGCAGCAAGGACACAGGACTACACAAAACGGAACTGCAATCATGCGTGTCAGGACGATAGGATAGTTGGAGCAGCAGAAGCTTAACTTACTCAACCAGGTAGGACACTGAAGCTATTTGTGCTTGCTGTGAGATGAACACGCAAGCAGATAAATTCAATAGAGATGGCAGAGAAATAAGGGGGAAATCGATAGTAGCGTTAGGTTTGGGCTTTTTGAAATACACTTTCGATAGTATCGAATGGATGTATGAAAGCTATAAGTTTATCTGTTTTAATGCTAATTGTACTTATGGCTTATAAGCTTCAGTTTACAAATTTTTATTTAATTAAATTAATTTCTTTATGTCTAAGAGAATTGTTATCGATATTTTCGATACTTATTTTAAGCTGTTTTTTAATTTTTCTATCTTTGCTATTGAAGTGAAAGTTTTGTCTATTTGAAACCCTAAATTTTAATGTTTTCATATATTTTATTTGATTTTATATTGACCAAAATATTAAGAAAACTCTTTCATGTTGATAACGAATATTATCGATTATATCGCTAGAGTCGAAGTGTTTACTATTACTATAAAAATCTTCTAGTATCGTTTACATTCAGAATATTTGGCAGCATTGCATATTTACTTTGTGTTTTCCCAAATATCTTAAATAAGCTGTTTAAATTTACACAATTATCGATTGTTGGCATTATCGATGTTTTTGACAGCTCTATGGTAACAAATATCAAATTTGCAGTGTACGTAATAAATATTCTTTTATTTTAAATAAGGTACACAATTATTTCTAAACTTATTCAACATTTAATTAATATTAATAGTTAAAAAATATTTCCTATCGATAATATCGAATGTGATTCAATTTACCATCTCTAATATACAGCTGCTAGCTGGTTGTAATCTTATCGTTTAGTCAAATTGCAGCATGCACTTAAAGCAACAGCTAGAAATGCATAAAAACATTCCACAAAACGATGCAAATGAATTGTTGAAAGTGGCATTCACTTCGGGCTGAAGCTTTTCGATAGGGTGTAATGCAAAATGTGGGTTGTATTTGTGTGCAGAGCACTTTGCATACATAAAACTGAAAGCGTTTTATGACAAAACATCAACAGCTGTCATTTGTTGTTGTTGTAAAACTATAATAATAACATAAGCTGATATTTATTATATTTATTTAGCGTTGTAAAAGTTGTCCTCAAAGCTACAATTACCTGAAAGCCGAAAAAATGTTTATTAACGAGCAAATGCCAAATAAATGTGCTACTGCCAATTTGTGAGGCATGTTTAATTTTGAGCTCGCGGAATCACTTAAATTTTACGAGTTGATGGCGACAAAAGCGGCACCATAAATTTAGGAATCACTTTCAACCGAGTCACGATAAAGTGAATGACCCAAAGTAGAATTATGATTATGGGCAAAAAGGTGTGTCTACTTAAGAGCATATTATTGCATATTAAAAGTTGAGCTATCGATTAGAGTCTAACGATGACAGTACTGACAGCGATGACAGCTCTGACGGTTACTTAGACTATTGTAAATTGTGACTAGGACTTATATATTAATTTATTTGATATAAAATATATTTAATATATGTGCATTCAAAGGTTGAAATCCTGGAAATGTTGCAGTCAATAAAATAATATACTGATAAATGCCAAATGAATGTCAGATTTTGGTTTTAATATCGGTACAATGGATGTTATCGATACCGTGTTAGTTATCGGAGCTGGGAATGCTTATATCGAGAATATGTGCATCTGAACTGTGACTGTTCTTTTTATGATTTTGACTGTTAACATCAGCACTGAGTCTGTTAATCTTTGGAACGACACTGTTAAAATCAGGTCTGCAACTGTTAACATTAGAATTGTCACTGTTAATATAAGAACTGTGACTGTTAATATCAGGATAGTGACTTTTAACATTAGAACTGTGACTGTTAAAATCAAAACTGAATCTGTTAATGTTTAAACTGACACTGTTCACATCAGGATTGTGACTTTTAACTTTAGGACTATCTCTGTTAATGTTTGTACAGACACTGTTAACATCAGTGCGATGACTGTTATCATCTAGACTTCGACTGTTATTATAAAAAATGCGACTGTTAACATTCGAAATGATTGTTAACAGTAAGAAATATATTTGTTAGCGCTACTGTGCCTGTAAATCTCAGATTTCAGTGATATTAATAAAATTAAAGCTTTGTCTGTACAATTCCATTACTTCTGATATTTAATCACAGTGTAACATGATATTTATAAAAAACAGCGACTTAACTAGTTACTACAACGATATTGCACATTTCTACTAACGATATAAGCCAAAGCATACGTTAAATGTCGCTAGAAAAAAAACATAGCACGGTTTTTGGCGTAGAGCCAAGCTAAACATTGCGTAGGGGTAGGCCGGAAATTTTTAAGGGCATTCACGCCCTGTGATAATAAAAATATTTTACGAGTGTGCACAGGCCGCACGCAACGCGAGCAATAACAGAAATTAGCAATAAAAAAAAAAAAAAAAGCAAAAAAAAATAACAGAAAATGCCTAGGCGAGAAGTAAAGTGGAAAGTGGAACTCTCAACAACTGGCAAGCAAAAGAAGTAGTCGAAACTCAACAGAAAATTGCGTTTGTTGCAAGTCTTTGTGTGTGGGAGGAGGAGGAGGAGCAGGAGGAGGGAGAAACTTCAATAAAACTCTGGCAAGTCAACATAAAATGGCAAAAATACGAGTCTTGCGACTTACATTACATGCGAGTGTGTGGGTGTGTGTGTAACTACATCTATTTTGAGTGCAAACCCCCCTCCGCTCTTATCTTGCCACAACACTTACATGCCACACACACACATTGTTAAAGTCGCTTTTATGTGGCACACATGGAAATTGCAGGAACATATTAAAAAAGCTAGCCAGGCGCGTGAAATTGCGCTTTGGCATTTGACCTGTATTACATTTGACAGAAACTTCGATATAATTTTTTTTTTCTATAGTCGAAACCGTTATGACAGCCCGCATTTCCGCTTGATGCCCACATGACGTATGTGTAATGAAAAATACAGCGAAAATGCCTTTAGTGTGTGTGTGTGTGTGTGAATTATTTCCAATTCGTTGGCTGTCAAAAAAAAAATAAAAGAACTTTCAACATCTATGTATAGTTTATGGCATATCTTTCAAGCTATTTCATCTAAAAATAAATCACATTTATTTTCCAATTTATTAAGCACATAAATCATAAGCTGTACACACACAGATTTTCCGCTCTTAAGAGCTATTATTTTTGTGTGTAAAAAACAATTGCGGTTTTAAATAAACAATAGCTGGACTATTAACGCAGCCATTAAATGCAATTAAAATTGGCATTAATTACAAATACTCATGTGTTTTCCAACAAACATAAAAAATACAAGTGAGTAAGCGTTAGCCTTGAATTAAAAATCAAATTTTTTGTATTTGTTTATTTTCTGCTGTTATTTGATTATTTTTGATGTCAGCTCCTATTCTAGTTATTCACTTTGAAATCTCTGTCAAGTTTGATGAGTAAAAATATTGCAACAGCTCAATTGAATATGCTGCCTTTGGCTTTAGTTTAAATAATTTAGCAATTTAACAAAAGGGCACAGCATTTTTTTCTTTTTGAATTTAAATTGGACTATTGAATTGTTGGTATTTATTTATTTATTTTTTTTTTTGCTTACATTCGAGTGAAACACGAAACGCAAACATGTGCATAGTTTATGGGCTGCTGTTGGGTATTAAGGGCACAACTACTGGGAAAATGAAAATGAAATTGCATTGACATATACGAGAGTACAACAAGAAAATTGTATAAGCATTTATTTAAATGCTGATTGTGTCAGCATGATTGTATTATCAAGTTTACAAAAAGGATTTTTTGAATAAATGTAAGGAAATGTTGTTTTAAATGTAGATTTTTTTAAAATTTATAAACAAAAATATTAATTGTAAGCTGCCTTTAAACCATGTTGAATTTAGTTAAAGATATAGAATAAATATTTTATAATAGCTAGAAAAATGCATTTACTATTATTTGAAGTATATATATTGAGAATTATCATAAATATTACATTTTAGTCCATCTAGCTATGTTCAGGACCATATGCAGCTGATGTTTAATTGAAATTTAAAATTTTCTTAATTTATTTATTCGTGTTTTTCACTGCTACAAGTGAAATTTATAAACACACAAATTTTTTACATATTATAACATTATTTTGGAATTTAAATGTTGTTAATATTTTCTTAAAACCAGTAATTTTATTTAATTAATATTAAACCTAATTTTTTTTATTAATAAAATATTTTTTTCCTTTTTTTAATATTTTTTTTAATTATAATTAATTTTGGAAAAATTTATTTTACAATTTTATCGCTACTTTCAGCGTCTTCTCCCAGTAGAGTATTTATTTATTCTCTCTTAAATAAATACAGCTGTCAATTTAATATAGAAGCATTATTTACTTAAATTTTAAATTATTTTTTATATTTTATAATACCTAGAAAAATGCATTTACTACTATTTTAAGTATATATATTCTAGATTATCATAAATATAACAATTTATTCGATCTAACCATGTTCAGGACCATATGCAGATGATGTTTCATTGGAATTTAGAATTGTCCTTATTTATTTAATCTTTTTTTTTAGTGTCACAAGTAAAAAAAACAGATTTTTTACATATTAATACATTATTTTGGAATTTAAATTTAAATGTTTTTAATATTTTTTTAAAATCAGTAATTTTATTTAATTAATATTAAACCTAATTTTATTAGAATTAAAAAATTCAATTTTCTTTTTTTAATATATTATTTAATTGTAATTAATTTTGAAAACATTTATTCTAGAATTTAAGCGCCACTTTGAGCGTGTTCTTCCAGTCGAGTATTTATTTTTACTCTCTTAAATTAATACAACTTTCAATGTAATATATAACCTTTTATTTATTTAAATTTTAAATTATATTTTTTTCACAATAAATATAAATTCAAAATATGCAAATAAATCAAAGCTAAAAATATATCACAAAAAAAAAAAGAAATCCCATTTAAATACCACCTATCAAGCGGGCAGATCTAACAATTTTTAATATCATAAAAAATATTTCGAAGCTCTTCAAAGTGAAACTCTTTTTAAATGTAAATACTTGGAACTCTTAACTGACAGCTGCCAAGGCAACAATACAAAATAAAAATTTATATACATTTGAAGTTTTGAGAAGCACACAATGTAGCTAATATTTCAAATAAATACAAACAGTATGATATAATTCAAACAGGATATACAATGAGTACGCTACGGGCTTTAGTCCTCCCTATGTGTGCCTTAATGTGTCCAGGAGTTTGCCCGAGGATTATGTCCTTGGGAGCATGTTGTACAAATAGCTGGAAACTTTTGGAGTGCGGGGTATATAAGTATATAAAAAATTGATCAAAATGTTGCTGCGTATTAAGCGCACACAGACAATTTATTTACTTATTTTTTTTTTGTTTGGAATGGACCTTAAATGGAATAATTTATAAAGCACACCGAGTAGCTGCTTAAGCGCGCTTAAGTAAACCAAGCATAAGCATAACTTAGTCAGGGTTAAAGGTCAAGCGTAATTGCAATTGAAGCTTTAAGTGAACTCTCTCGTTGCAATGTTTGTGTTGAATGCTCAAAGGCAGAAACCAGCTGGTTGCATGCCCCAGGTCTTGTGCGGTTTGCTTTGTGCCACATGCTGGCCTTTGTAGCACATTGCATGTCTTTATTTTTAGTTGAAGAGGGTATTCTAATTTTGTGGCGTGGTATGTGACATTTGAAAATAAAATGTATATATTTCAGATCATCATTATTTTAATTGATTTGTTTCTGTATAAACTAATTTCTTAATTTTAGAGCTATCCTAAGGAATCTTATAAATTTTGATAAAATGCGTAAATATGTCAGCATCGACTGGATCGCATTATTATATCATATAGCTGCCATTGAAACGATTGATTGAAAAATATGTTTTTTTTTTTAAAACACTCTTTTATTTTTATAGAATTTTTAACCATATCCAATTTCCAGAAAATGCTTTGCAAACTTTTCTTATTTTATTAAAATTAAGTTACTATATTTTATAGCTCTAATGGGAACGATAGATAGAAATCTAAGTTATGATATTTAAATTATTCAAAATAATTAAATTATCCTGATTTTCCACGGATATAAACTGTAACTTTACCAATTCTAAAGTTCACTGTGCTCTAAATAAGTTAAATCAAATTTAATTAAGAGCTGGCGACTATATCATATATCTGCTACTAAAAGAATAGGTTGAAAATTGAGTTTTTGTATATAAAATTTCTTGCGTTTTAAGCAATCTATATCAAACTCTTAATTTCAATGTTTTTTTTTTATTTCTATCGATTGAACAAATTTTATGTTATATTATTATATTTTTTTTTTTTACTATTTATAGAACAATTTTTTAATTAGTTTTTGTAGGAAAAACTTACTTAACTTATATTATAAAATATTTTAATAAAAATTAGCTTAACTATATTCTTATTATGTGCTTTATAAAGCTCGAAACATATTTGATGAAAAATTTGAATTTTAAAAATATAGAAAGTAAATCCTTTTTATTACTTATAAAATAAAACAATCATAAAATAAACTAAATTATTGATATTATTCATGTTAAACTTATAATCATTAGTTTTAATAGTATAATAAAAACATTAATCTTGTAAATCAAAAATAAAATATATCCTTTTCAAATTTTAAGAGCAAATAATTTATTTTTCCTTAATCTCCAAAATTAATATTCATTTATATATATATATATATATATTTTTTGTTTTTCTTCAATTAACTCTATATTTTCTAATTTTTTTATATTAATTTATATCAATATAATTCAATCATTATCTATAGGGTTAACTTTTCTAATACAAACAATTTTTATTTGTTTATTAATAAGACTATATATCATAGCTGCCATAGAAAAATGGATTAATAAATCAGTTATTATATAAAACATTTTTACACTCCTAAAGCTATATCTATCAAATTCGGCAATTATAAGTTTCACTATGATTTTTAACAATTTACCTCAAAAATAGATTTGTTCACATAAAGCATATATTTTTAACATTTAAAATAAAAATAAAAAAATAAGTTTTATTTAAAAATTTTATTAATTAAATTAAATTTAATTTTATTAAATTTATTTATTCTTTCATATTTTTTTTTTTTTATTGAAAAGTTCAAGTTGAAATGTAATTTTTTAATAAATATTTAAAATA
This sequence comes from Hirtodrosophila alboralis, assembly GCA_035043045.1. NCBI lineage: Eukaryota > Metazoa > Arthropoda > Insecta > Diptera > Drosophilidae > Hirtodrosophila > Hirtodrosophila alboralis. The sequence continues at coordinate 139,597 of JAWNNH010000243.1, forward strand.
AGAGCTTGCTCTCTGAATTAGTATATCTAAGATATATCGAAGATTTTCTATTATATCTAAGTTATCTAAGATTTTCCCAATCAGCTAGAAAATTGTGTTTAAAGCTTAGATTTTTTAAAACTCATAACACTTATTTTTTATCCTTAATATAAACAATTGCTTTGAAAGGGTATATATATCTTCGTCACATGCATTTGTTAATTGTCCTTACTTGTTTTCCTTTGCCTCAGAGTGAAGAAAAATTCTCATAAACTACGTGCCGCATTTCATTTCTTTTTTTTGCAATTTTTTTCCGCAGTTTTCTTTTTTTTTTATGTTCTGTTTTCTTACACTCGCCTGTCAGCTGCGTTATACAGTGCCGGGCATTGTTACGCATACGCCGAGTGGGCCGTTCCAAGGTTCATTGCTTCTCGCTTAACTAAGCGACATGTTGCTTGGGCTTGGGTTGGGTTTGGGCTTGGGTTTGGGTTGGGTTTTGGGTATATATTTCTTAAAAAATGAAATACGTGCCACACGTGTTAAATGCGGCTTTTACCTAGAAGTTTGTTAGCCGGGCCCAACAATTGTACAGTTTGACAACAAACCCGTAGAAATTTGCATATGTCGGCACCTTGTTTGTGGTGTGTGTGTGTGTTGTGTGTATGTTGTGTGTGTTTAATAAAAGCTGTGTGCCTTGTTTGTTTATTTTTTTTCCTGAGCTGTTTGTCCTTTTTAATTGTCTCGCGGTTGTAAAGTCTTACACACTCAGATACAAATACAAACAACAGCTGCTCAGCATGTTTGGTCCTGCATATCCTTGTATGTGACATTCTTAACTAGAAGCACTTTTTTCACTTAAATTTAACTTTGTCACTTGGCAAGTCTGTGAAAAGTTCGCAACTTTGACTTATTTGTACTTTATATATACTTTGATTTTCGACAACTTTTTTTTTGCTTTCTTTTCTTTTCGTTTTGTTTTTTTTAGCCTTCTATAGATAAAATGTTAAAGCCTGTCAAAGCCTAAGCAGCTCAACTTAAGCGCTGACAACTTGTCTTTTAGGGCTTTTTTTTTATCGGAACAGCAAAACAATTCACACTTGATTCGCATTGAAAATTTGTAGCTTTGTTCGAATTTAATTTAATATTTTTTTATAAGAATTCAGTCAATTAAAGTGCAAATTCTTATAATTTAGTTAGAATTACATTTTTTTATAAAAGTAAATAATTTGTATTGGGTTTTTTTTGCCTTGGGCCAGCTCACGCAATTTTACTTCCGTTTCATGTCTAAATATCCAAGTCAATTCATAACAATAATATTATTTGACACATAAAGATCACGCACATAATATAGCACTCAATATAAATAATAGAGTTGCTTTAAATTGTTTGAAATAAGTTCAATTGAACTAAGCTAAATGAACGAACAATATTCAGAAGGATTTTTTTTTTTTGAATGAGAATTTTGCACATTTTATTTGAAATGTGTTTCCATTTATAAGAACATTTAATTTAATTTCAATTTCGATTTATATCTTATAAATAAAGCATTAATTCTGAGGGTGCTTAAAACAGTTTTTAAAAGGATTAATTTTCAAACTAAATATTCTAAAATATTAAAGAATTTAGGAACGCTAATTCCGAATGATTTGATTGGAATATGTTATAAATAAATACAAAAAAAAAAATTCGGAAAACAAATAAATTTTAAATAAATTGAAAATAAATGCTTTATGATATTAATTTTGTTTAAATTTAATAAATTGAAAAATGACAATGAGAAGCGTATTTCTGGAATGGAAATATAAATAATAATAATGTAAAGGAAAGTTGTTTTTTTTTAAACTTAATTTATTAAAAATTATTTTATTTACTTAACTTGTATTTTATTTGGTAATTTATTTGATTTTACGCAAAAAATCTACTGACGGCTTTAAATTATGCTAAAGTGCATAGAAGTATAATTTTGTGAATATTAAATAGAAATATTATTAGATATTATCTGCTGAATCCCTATGAAACTGCAAAAACAAGAAAATAAGACTCTTTTTAGATATTATTGACTCAACCTTACTTGCGTTTATTTATTGTTCTCTTGAGTGCATTAAATTTTATATTTTCAATTACTAAAAATTGCTTAAAAACCAGCTGAAAATTCAAAAAGTTTGTGAAATAGTAGAGTATAAAACCAAAATACATATAATTATATTAATAATATTTGATTTTTAGCAAAAATGCAATCATCAAAAATTAATTTACTGAATTAAACGTAATCAATTGAAAAAAACTGCTTATTTCTTATTCTATTTTAAAAATAACTTCAACAATGTTTAAATCTAATACTATTTTGAGCTATATATGATTTTTTTTATTATTTGTTTTATTTTTAATATGACAATATCAGAATATATTTTGCACACCATCTTACAATTTATTATAATCTATTTGGTATAATTTTGAGCTACTGAAACGAAAAAAATTTAATTTATTTATATTTTTTATATTTTTTTTAAATATTACGCTGAGCTTATGAACTGTTCGCCACAATTGAACAACTTTTGAACTAAAACATGAACTGCTTCTTTGAACATAAATGTACAACTCTTATATACATATACACACACCCACATTTGAAATTTCCCGGCCAATTCAAACAAGGTCCAATAGCAGACGCATTTTTCCAGCCATCAGCAATTTTCTGCACGTTTCGCTGAGTTTTGTTTAAAATGCTTTTACAATTGACTTGCCACCGGTTTTAGGATCCTTCTACGGGTTTCAGTATGAGTTTGAGTATTGAGTATGGTGCAGCATTTTGTGGTGCCACACATACATACATTTAAGGCTTAAATTGCTTTGTGGCAACACTTTACCCTGCCCCTTTGGGCCTTGGGTCCATCTGTCAAACCCGTTTAATGTCAATGAAAAGCACTTTGATTTTCATATTTCAATTCATTTGTTTTGCTTTTTTCTATCTTTTTCCCATAGACAATTGTTCAATTCAAATGGAAATTGTTTTTGTATCTTTTGCTTCATTTGTATATCTGCATAATGAAGTTTTGTTTTGTCACATAATTCTCAAAGATTTCACTTTCTCAGGCCTAATAATATATCACAACTTAAGCAAAAAAGTCAAAAGTTAGGGCATTGTCCAGGGCATTGTTTACTTGTTGCTTCAACTTTGTTTTGAACTTTTGAATACAACAAAAATTGCAATTTATTTATGATTTATGGCAATTTGATTTACTTTGTTGAATTGCCGCACAAACTTTACTTTACAAAGCTTCCACTCAATTGAGCTTAAATGTATTTAAGTATATACTTAAATAATTTAAATAAGGCGACTAGTCACACTCAATTGCCTTGGCATGCAAATTTAAATTTATTTAATTTAAATAAATAAAAAAAAAATGTTTAAATGCAAAAATTTTCATATTAAATTTTTTATAAACTTTTTTTTAAATATGGCTGCAAAAATTTTAAAAATTATGTATAATATATTTTTGATTGGAAGAAGAAGCTCTTTTTTTAGCTCTATAAAATTATTTATTTATTTGGGTTTTCTGTATAAATCAAATATTTCGATTAAATCGTTTTCTATACAAAAAATATGATAAAAATTTAAGTTCTTGTTTAGCAAACTATTTTTGTGTTAATAGATATTTAAATCAAGCACTCCAAGTAAAAATTCTAGAATAAATTTATTCAAAGCTATTTTTCTGAAAAGCAAAAATTTTGACTTTTTGCGTTTAGCTCAAAAATTAAGCCAGAAAAAATTATAAACATTTTTTTCGAGTTCAGCGAAACATTTGATTTGACTTATTGTTTCAAATTTATATTTTCAACAATATAAAAAAAATTATATACAAGATTATCTGGCATAGGAATAGAAGGACTTTATATGAGTTTTTTTTTAAGTTTAATTTATATTATATTTTATTTAATATTTTCATAACCTGCAACAGTATTCTCAATTATTTAACAACTCAACAAATATTTTAATTTATAAAATTATTTCTTTTTATCATTTACTTTAAACTGCAAAAAGAGTTTCACCTTTATCTTTAGTTTGACATCAAATTGCATTGTAATTATTTTATGCAACACAACTTAAACTTTTAATTAAAACCAAAAGTTTCAGACTGAAAGTTGACCCAAGTGCATGGTTAAACTATAAACTGCAATTAGTTATATATAAAATAAAGACAAGAAAACCGAGAAATCTTAAACAAAATCAATAACAAAGTAAGGTCAAGTGCAGCTTGAAATTTAATTAAATACAAAACTATTTTTTTAGTAAACAAATAAGCAGAATTAAACTTGTGGCACGTGCTGTATTTAAAAAGTTAATTGTGTTGCACTTTTACAGCCAGAAAAAAAAGGAAACTTTTAGTTCAACACTTTGTTGACTTATTTGGATGAGCTAACTTCGAAGATAGTACTAACTTTAGTAAGTAGATTAACCAAGCTAAAAGTTACAGCTGCAACTTGTTAATGAAGTTACGCTTAATTAATTCAGTTGTATGTTGTCTAATTATTGTGTTTTTTTTTTTAGGTATATCCTGTAAATACATGCAAATGGCTAAAAGGTGATATAAAATTGTGGTTTCTGGTTTTTAGAAGGAAAGAAAAAATGTTTTTTTTTTTCAATATTATTTTTAGTGAATTTCATACTAAATGCTAAATTCCTTATACTAAGTTTGGTAATGTGAAAGTTTCTATAAATCCAAAAATTAATTTAAAGACACTTTTCGAGAATATATCAATGTGAAAAATAATTCTTGTCTATTTTCCTAAATAAAACATATAAATACACAATGAAAAATCTCTACATAAATATAATATATTTTTATCCAAATATAAATTTACAGCCACATATTTAGAATATGGCATTATATATTTAGCCTATTTTTCTATAAAAAATATAAAAAAATTAAAAATATACAGAGAAAAATCTATTTAGATATATAAATATCTTTTTTTAATCCAAAAAAAAATTTACAGCCATATAAAAAATATAAAAAATATGTCGATATGATAAACAATAATTGGCTATGAATTTTCATTAAAAAATAAATACACAGGGAAAATTTTGACCATGAATTTTCCTTAAAAAAATAAAAAATATAATTACACAGAGAAGAATCCATGCAGATGTATAAATTCAATCTTCTTTTTTTAGACTTGATTTTTCTTTTATTTAGATGATTTTTTTTGAAATTTTTCCAACCATCAAATTTGGTTTTCTTTCTATAAATATGCTTTAAATAAAACACAAGCAAAATAAATAAATAATATCTATGTTTGCCTTGCACTTCATAGATTATGAAAAGAATTTTTATGCAAAATTTGAATATATGAAAGAATTAGGCATAAAATACATAGAATTGAAGATTGATAACATTCATAGTTATTAGTTAATTATGCACCTATTTTTTTTTTAATATATAAAAGAATTCTACACAAAATACATAAATATTTATTTTACATCTATTTTTTTGAACATAAAAAAAGAATTGTGCATAAAATACATTTAATTGAATTTTGATAATATTCATAGTTATTTTGCATCTATTTTGTTTTTTTTTTAATATATAAAAGAATTGTGCATAAAATACATACAATTGAAGTTTGAATATATAGAATTGAATTTTTATGCATAAAATACATAGAATTGAGGTTTGAAAATATAGTTAGTAATTTTAATTAATTTTGCATCTATTTTTTTTATGCAGCTTACAAAAAACTATTTTTCGTTGAATAACAAAGCATTTATTTAATTTATTATTTAAAATTTTTACTTTGTTGCACAATCAATGGACATTTTTAAATATTTTAAATTTATTGCTTAAAAAAAAATATATATATATTTTTGATTGGGAATGAAAACTGAGGCAAACACTCATTCACGGGGATATTTCCGGATATTGATTAACATATTTAATATAAATGTTTTCCTATATTTTTTTATATATTCAATTATACATTTTGTTTTCATATCTCTGTGAAATTATATATTTTATTATATAATTAAATAAACCTAAAAAAAATGCTTAAGTCTGTGTACGAATATCAAATTTCTGCCATCAATAGAATATGAAATTTCAGAGTATATTTCACTTTCGATAGCAACTGCAATATTTCTAATATTTTCGGCTTTAATACAGGGTATTGGTCAGTCAGTTAATGCTCACATATTTTTGGCATTTTTGGCAACTTTTGTCATTTAATTAGCAACTGCGCTTGACAACAACAAAAACAACACAAACATGAGCATAAATCTGAGCGCAACAACAAAATAAATGAGTCGAAAGTACAACACAAATGTATCTGACGGATACAATCACAAGCTCATTACAAGAGATACTATATATGCACATATATATATATATGTATATATTATATATATATATATGTTTATTTGTTTATTTGTTGTTCGTTTGTTGTATTGTGCCCTAAACCAGTTGTCCAGCGAGTGGAAAGCATTGTATTCTGTACATATATATTTATATATTTGTATATTTGTATATTGTGCCTGGCATTTTGGCATTATTTATCTGATTTGACATTTGCGTTTTGCGTTTTGCCTTTTTGGCCCCGCTGGCCAATTGAATTTCAGTTTCTTTTGTTGCTTTTAACCTCCTCCGTTGTGTTATCTGTAAGATACATTTTGATAAATTCAGATTGCTCGCCATTGCTGCCAATTAAAATGACGTTGCCAGCTAATTCAATAAGCGAAAAATTTATATGCCATTAAAGAGCAGAATGCCAGAGCCAAAAAATTCAAAAATATATATATATATAGAAAATTATGAATAATATATAGTTTGGCTTATTCTTCGCTATCTGCATTCCAAATTGCAACACGAAATGGAGCTTGTGCTATATTTTCTTTCTATATTAGATAAGCTTAACAATTTGCAGTTGTGCAGCTGCTGAATGTTGCTTTTGTGTTGCTGCATAATTTTGCATTTAGATATTTCATGTTGCATGCAACAAAATGAGGTAGAAAGCCAAGCCAAGCCAAGCCAAGCCATGAACTGAACTGGGTTAACTAAATGCAACATACGTGTGTAATATGTAAAATGTTTTTTTATTTTGGGTGAAAAATATATAAAAAGTTTCTGCCAAGTTTAATTTACTTGAAGAGTTTTTATTGAGAGTTTTTGTTTTGCCAACAATAGAAAAATATAGAGCTAAATATGTGGAATAAAATTTGTTATTTAAGTGCTTGGCAAGGAGATTTCACAATTGTTTTTTTTTTTTTATTTTAAAATATTTGGGTTTGTATTTATTTATGTCTTTTTTATATCACTTCTTATAAGCCTCTTAGATTTTACTGAAACATGGTTTAATTTTTTATAAAATTTTTCAACAATTTCATCTCACTTTATTATATAATTACCATAATTTGTCAACCGATTTTTTTTTGGCAAAATATAAATTTATTTAGCATAAAAATTTTTGTGAAAATAACACTATTTTACAGCAAAAAATGAGCTGGGCTTTCATAGACTACTCTTGATGTATTTTCGAGCGCTGATTTCAAAAACCTAAGCTATTTTTTTTTTCAAAGAATGGTTTTTGAGAAAACCGCAAATAGCTAGATTTTTTTTAAAGTTATTCGACATATTTGTTCATATCTACATTAGATCTTATTTGATCTTAAATATTGATTAACAATTCAATAGATAATTGTATCCACTTTCTAACGATATGCCGTTTATGCGGATCGAATAAGAATAAAAGCCATTACAAACTCTCAAAGTTGAAAAATAAAAAAAAAATAAAAAAAAAAATTATAATCGATAAAATATTGGCTTAATATTTTTATTTTATTTATTTATTAATTCATTTAAATTTGTTTAATTTTTAAATCAACAGTTTATACAAATGTTGACTGGTTTAATATAAAAAAAAAACTAAGTAAAATTAGCTTAAACTATTGTTTAAAAATTACTTCAAACTGTTAGCTCTTGAAATTTAACAATTAATATTTAAAGCAGTTAAAATTTTAATTTTAATTTAAATTTAAGAATATTTTTAAATAAAGGACATGAAAGCTTAGCTTTGTTTTCCTTTTTGCCTTTTTGCTAATAAATTTAAAAAAAATATAATAAATTATTGTGGCAACATAAAAAGTTATTTTTAATGTACCTTTTATTTTATTTTTGATGAAAAAATATTGATAAAGTTTTGTATAGTTTTATTTTACTATAAATACCTCAGCATATTTTTGTTACAAGAGTTTTGTTATCTTTTGTTATTTTCTATAATAAATAGACTATTTAAATGTGAGTTTTATGCACCAGAAAAATAAACAAAACTATCTACAAGGTGCTTTCATCTTTGAAGTAGAAAATCTAGCTTCATTTCAATAATTATGGTTAATTAGAAAACATGATTCTATTATGGCATATAAAACAAAATTTATTAACACATAAATTCTAATAAAAGCGAAAAATCAATAATAAAGAATAGCTTGGAACTTTTGACCAACTTCTACACCCATTAGCAAATTAAAGAAATGCTCTCAAGTTAAATGTTCCACTCTCCATACCCTCAATTGAAACATTTCACACTCAATCGCCTTAGAGGGCCTAAGAAAGGTCTTCATAAAATTAAAAAATAAGCCTTGACGCACAATAGAACGTTCTCAATTTTGTGGATTGGGATACTTAAGGCGTGAAAAGGAAGCATACCAAAATGAAATTCAGACAGTGAATTATGTAGGGGGGGGTTTCCTTTTCCTTTTAGCCAAGGTAGTGGGGGCATCTTAATTACCTGCAATATTGAAGCCGCAGAACAAAATAAAATAAAAACCGTCGGAACGCCGAAAGGACGAAGGCAAAAAGGCAACAAAAGGCTTTTGACCAAAAACTGCCGGCAGCAACAACAACTTCAATTAAGCGTTTTAATTTCAGTGGCTGGCAACCGTTTTCTAGAGTCCTTTTGCCAGTTAGTTGCTGGTAAAAAGGATATTCTTAATGTTTTGTGGGAGTTCTGCCCAGATACTTGATATATATATATAGTATAAATAAATATATAAATATATGCAATAATTTAGCATAAATTACGCAAACCTTACTCATACAATCCACTTAATTGCTGCTTATGCATATTTTATCAAAATAATAAAAAAAAAACCCCAAAGAGTTGTGGCTTTTGCCAGGATTTAATTAAAAGTGTCACACAATCTTCAAAAGCCAAAAAAAATGTTAAATAACCAATATTATGCCCAGTCACGAATTTCAAACATGCCGCCGAAAACTTAAATTACATTTTAAGAAAATTTTGTTAGTTTTGGCTGTGAGCGCAAACAAAAAGCCAAAAAAAAAAGCCAATTGCCAACTTCCCCGCCTCTGTTGGCCTTTATAAATAACACAAGTAAACAGTGTCCTGATTTGATTGCCATTGCGTGCATATCGAGTGTATATCAATATCTATATAGACACAGAGTACTATAAAACAAACCTGAAACGCCCAAATAACCAACACCATCAGCTTTTGTGGAGAGAATAAACAATGGGGTGTTTTATTTAAATAATAGATACTTATTTATGTGGTAGGAATTAAAATAAAATGTTATGTTTTATATACAAAATGTAAGCACAAGCAATGCTGTTAAGTTTACAGCTATTAAGCATATTTATAGCTGTTAAAAGTTTCGTTGATATTGTGGAAAATTTAAAATGTAGCATTTGACATAACAATTTTAATTATTTCTTCAGTAGTTGAAATAAAATGTTGTTTCATATCATAAATGTAAGCACAAGCAAATATGTTAAGTTAACTGCTGTTAAGCACAGTTTAGGCTGTTAAAATTTCTGTTTATATTACAGAAAATTAAAAATGTATTTGACATAATTAATTTCAATTCCATCTTTAAATTTATAACATAAATGTGCTGTTATATCCGATAAATATGAATATAACCAGAGACTGTTGGAAATTGCAGAAAATTTAACATTATTATTTTTTTGCAGTAATTGCAATGTTATATATCTGAAATGTGAATATAATCAGAAGCTTTAAGTTAACAGCACAGCTTAAGCTTTTAAAAGTGTTGTTGATATTACAAAAAATAAAAAATGTAGCATTTCACTAAATAATTTTTTAAATATTTCTTCGACTGGATAACTTTAATATGTAATGTTATATCCGGAAAATATGAACTTTACAAGAAGCTGTTAGAGATTCCAGTTAAATGTAATATGTCAGAAAGATTAACATAATTATTTCTGCAGTAAAAATATATTAATGCACAATTTTATATACCTGAAATGGGAATTTAACTAGAAGCTGTTAAGTCAAAAACTGTTAAGCACAGTTGTAGCTGTTATATATTGCAGAAAATTCACATATGAAATTTAAAATTTTTCCTTCAAAATAATAACATTAACGTGTTATTTAACATACCAGAAATGTTAACATAATCAGAAGCTGCTAAACGTAGCTTTAGCTTTTTAAAATTTCTGTTAATATTACAATTATTTAAAATATTGAAAAATTTTAATTTAATTTAAATGGAATAGCATTAAAATGATATGTTAGCTAACTGAAATTTAAATAGAAGTAAAGCGAAGAATATGTATGTATTTGACATCATAATTTTCCCAAAATATATTAAAATTTTGTGCTGTGCATTGGAAATTTGAACATAGCCAAAATCTGTTAAGTTAGCAGCTGTTAAATACAGCAATTGTATTTCAAAAAACAGCTTGACTCACTTTTATTTTTTGGTAAATTTATTATAATAATTTCTTTTTATTTCTTTAACATTTTATTTTAATTTGTTTTATTTACTTAAAATTTTTATCAACTCAAAAATAAAACTTTGCAATGGAAATTTAGCATCTTATAAATTTTAGTTTAATAAAAACTTGTGTCATATTTAAAAAAAAAAGTGTGAAAATGTTTTTTAAAGAATTTTCTGGCAACATTTAAAGTTTTAACACACACAAAAAAATCCATTTATCTATGAGTTAATAAATAAATAATATTCCATAGTACATAAAATGAAATGTGTCCTGCACAGACAAACGACAAGCATGTGAAGATGGACATTTGTTAAAGCGTTTACAAATACTTAAACATGGACATGTTCAACATGGCGTATAAGCGATGTCAGCTGCCAGTTGCTCAATTTGTTGGCTGTCTGTCTATCTATCTATCTAAATGTCTGTCTGTCTGTGTGTCTGTCCGGTGTATATATCTAACCACCCGTCGCCCTTTAAGTGTAGTTATGAAACACTTTGTATTATTTATATTAATATTTGTAGTCTCCCTAACAGACAGAGTTAGCTCGAAGCAAATTAGTTGGAATTTCATATGGTTTTCTAAGTGCGCACAAATCCTGACTGAGAATGCAGTTTTGTTTAGTTGGATTGACTACGAGTTTTGCCTGTAAATGTGGTTGAAGATGGCTTGGAATGCTTTGAGAGCTAAGTAGGAATTAAATACATATTTAAATCAGAGAGAGCATTGTGCATATTTTTGTGTTTCTAATGGGTTGTTAATTAGCTGAAGTTATATTTATTAACATATATATTTTAATGTATGCCTTAAAAAATTAATAACATTCATTTAGCACGCATTAAAAATAAATTCATCTTCTCTTGTTTAATGTTTTTGAAGCTATAAACTAAATGTAATTTTTGTGTTTTTGGAGAAACTTGATAAGATAATTAAAGTATGAAATTATATTAGTGCTGTTCATCTTAATGTCTTAAAACATAAAGGATGCCTAAGAGCCTTTTTTAAGAGTTTACAAAGCTTAAAAGAAATTTTAATAGCACTTGAAACTATTTAAAATTTAATATTAAAAGTTGGTTTAATTTTTTTATTACTTAAAGATTATTCTGAAAAGAGAAATTAGCTAAAAATCTACATATGTATATAGTATTTGAAACATTTTAAAAGAGAAAAGAAAAATTAACTAAAAATCTACATATGAAAATAGTATTTAAAACATTCTGAAAGAGAATAAGTTCGAGTTATAAAAAATTATAATCTTTATAGGAATAACAATAGCTAAAGGTACAAAAATATATCGAAGAATAGGTGGATAATTTTTAATAAATAATAAACATTTATTAAAAATGAAACACAATATTTGTTATGTGTATACAAAATTTATTTATTATTATATTATTAACAATAACTAAAGGTACAAAAATATGCCGAAGAGTAAGAGGATAATTTTTTATAAATATTAAACATTTATTAAAAATTAAACACACATAAATTTAATTATTATTTTATATTTGTCTAGTTCTTATCCATGTTCCAAGTAATAAATTACAAACATGGGGCACTACTTATTAATCAAATAAGGTATTAGAGTATTTTGATTATTTACTATACATTTTTTTATTTTAATCTTATTTTATTATATGTATTTATTCTATATTCATTTTTTTATTGTTATTTTTTTATAGTTTCTTATTTAACATTTTTTATTATTTTTTTTAAATTTACTTTTTTTTAATTTTTTTTATTTTTGTATTTTAATTTAATTTTATTTATTTTATTTACCAATTGCGGTATGTATTTTATTTTTATTTTTTTTTATTATTTTAATTATTTATTTTATTGTCTTTTCTTTTAAGTTTACTATAAGTTTTTATTTTGATCTTATATTATTGTAGTATTAATTATTTATTAATTTTTTAATGTTTTTTTTAATAATTTCTTATTTAATATTTATTAATATTTTAATATTTATAAAATTTTAATTTTATTGTTTTTTTATTTTTAATTCGTGTCTTAATTTCATTTCTTTAATTTATTTACCAATTGCGGTATGTACATATATTAACATTAATGTGATAATTTCTTTGCAAGTATAAATGAGATAAAATTCATGAGTAATACCAAATAATAAAAAAATAATTATAATAAAAATTGCCTAAAATTGAAGAAATTTTCGGAATTTATAATGCGAAACTTTTAATAAAACGAATTAAGAACTGAGAAATATACATTAGAACATTTTTATTTTTAAATTTAACGACCTTAAATTTAGCGTGATTTAACGAGCTAATAATTTAGGAGTCTTTAGATTTAATAGACGTCAACAAATAAGGTAAGTCTATAAACGTTTAAGAAATATTGTGATATCACCATTTTCCTGCTGACGTATTTAACTAACTCAAAGGTATTATATACCCCTTTTCTCTGACTATTTTATACAGGGTATAAATGAAAGCTGTAACACATTTCATACAGCTGTCGTGTGGCCACTTTGTGACATTAATTTGGCTCTTTGCTTTGAGCAAGATTTTTATTTTAATTCGCCCGCATGCAGGAAACAGGAAACAGAACAGATTTCAAAGCAAACCCCAACTGGGTCAGTATCCTGCCACTTTGCAGGACATTTTAAATATGACTGAAATCCTTGTCGTACAATTCTACTAACTGCATAGCAATTCAATTGATTTGGCACTCTGCTGTTGCTGAAGAATGTTGTACAAAGTTCCCAGTGGCATTTGCTACAGTTTGTGGCAAGTTTGTTGTCTTGTCAACCGCAAAGCCAGAACTTTTCGGTTTTTATCTAATTGAAAGAAAATTTCTTGCCAATGCTTATTTTGTATGTTTTTAATTAAATGCTACACATTTGTTTGCAACAATGTGGCAAGTTTTGTGGTCCACAACTAATTAGCGCCTGTCAAAATTGGCTAAAACTCATTTAACATTTAGCATTTACCATTTGACATGCAGATTGTTTATTAAACAAATAACTAAGCAGAATTATTTTTCAATTGTTGAAAATTTATTCTCTAAGGATTTTGAGTTAAGTAGAGTGTTAAGAGTGTAATTAAATAATAATCCGATTGTTTTAAAATTAAATAAGTTTATATGGATCATGAAAATTTATGCTCTGTGGATTTTTAGTAAAGTAGAGTGTAAAGTGTATAATTAAATGTTAATTTGATTGCATTAAGATTCAATAAGTTTATATGGAGCATAATAAAAATATGAATTTATTTAATAGTCTATTTTTTATGCAAGAAGTCAATTTTGCACTATTAAATAAATTTTTCTATTGAAGCTGCTGTGAATTATACTATTACTTTTTTTAATTTATTTTATAATTTTAAATCAATATTTCACACAATAATTCAATTTTCGACTTATAAATTAATTTATCTATTGATGCTGCTCAGAAATATTTTATTTAATTCTATTTTACATTTTTAATATTTTTTCATTACATATTTTAATTAAACCTATGAGTTTATAAATAAATCAATATTTTAAATAAAAAATCAATTTTTAACTTATGTAGCATCGATATATCTGTTGATGCTGATATGAAATATTTTATTTTATTTTATTTTAACTTTTTTAAAATTAATTTATTAAATATTTCTAAACAAAACTATAAATTGAAATTAATACTTCACACAAGAATTAAATTTTGGACTAAGAAATTAATTTATGTATTGATGCTGATTAGAAAAATTTTATTAAATTTTATTTTACTTTTTTTAAATTTATTTAATAATACATTTCGAAAGAAAATTATGAATTGATAAGGAAATTAATATTTCAGACAAAACATTAATTTTTTGAACTAATAAATGGATTAATCTATTGATACGGATCAGAAATATTTTATATATATTTAAATTTATTTTTAATTTATTTTATTACATATTTTAAAACAAAACTATAAATTGAAATTTATATTTCACGCAAGAATTCAATTTTCAACTTCTATAGCTATTTATATTTATTGCTTCTGATCAGAAATATTCTCTTTATATTGATTTAATTTTTTCTATATTTATTTTATTACATTTTTCATTTTATATTTAAATTAATTTTTAATGTATTTTATAAAATATTTCAAAACAAAACTATAAAATGAAATTAATATTTCACGCCAGAATTAAATTTTAGACTTCAAGATCGATTTATCTATTAATGCTGATTAAAAAAAATTATTTATATTTATTTAACTTTTTATAAATTTTACTAGCCATAATACTCTCAGCTAGAGTATTAACAGGTAATAAAGCTGTGGTGGGCTAAACAAAGTTGCAAGATTTGTTGCCACAATTTTTGGTTTTGATGGACACTTTCTTGCAAGAATTTTGAGCAAGTGGCAGGCACTTCTAATTTTCTATTGCAATGTCATTTTTAATTAAATTTTGTGTAGTTTTTTAATTGCACATTACAGCTGAATGGGGACAAAGTTATGCCAAGACGAAGACATCGAATGACTTTATGTGTGGGTGCTCCTCCTCGCCCTCCTCGCCCTGCTCTAATGCAATTTTCATGTTGTCTGCCTTTGAGTTGCATGCAACGTACGTACCACAAAATGTGTTTATATTTATGCCACGCGACGTTGCCTCAGTTGGCACATTGCCACATGTGCGCCCAGTGTACATCACATAAATATTACGCATACGCCACATATATTGTCGCCCAGGTTGCCAAAACACTAACCTGATTTACACATTAAAATGCAAAAAAGCAACCAAAGCAACACACATGCCCAGAAGTCACATAGATAAATGTCATCATTTTGTATTGGAATGGATATTGCGATTGGATTTGGGATTTGGCTTTAGATTCGCCAAGAAACTTGTTAAGAATTTAAATAAGTAGGTGTCAAAAGCGCATAGAGAATTTTAAATTTCAAAGAAATTTTAATAAAGTAGTATGAATGAATATACAATGTAAATAATAATGGTAAATTGCCAAATGCTTGTTGTATTTGTGTTAAATATATTTTAAATCCAAATTATAATAATATAAATCAACCATAAATAGGGCTTATTTATTTAACATTTTATTGGCATTCCTAATGCACAAATACTAAAGAAATTATATATAATAACATAATATTGATCTGTCTAATCAGGCGTAAATTTGCTGTTTATTCAAGTATAGTTATTTCCGGCTTTAAGCTGGCTTAAACTATTAAAATTTGCCACAAACTGTAAACAATTTAATCGTATTTTATTTTCTAAAAATCTTGTGTTTTTTCATCGTCACATTTGGCATAATTTGTCATTGTCGTAACGCATACGCCCCACACACCAAACACGCATCATTTAATTGCAATTGCAATGCCGTACAATAAAGTTGGCAACAGTTGTTGTGTTTTATACTCTTGCAGAGGGTATTATGAGTTTGTGAGGAAATTTGTAATAAAATAATGTTATAGAAATTTTGATAATTTGTAATATAGCAGATCATTAACTAAATGAACTTTCCTACCCAATAGCTAATGATATTTCTTTAAATATATCATATTTAAGTGTTAACTAAATAAAGCAGTCATATCAGTAATAAAATGATTATAATCGAAGTTGCTTAAACTCCTACAATGTTAGGGTAATTATAAATCTAGGAAGCGCATTTTTTCCTATGCATTTCGGCATCATTATATTTTTTTTTTTGCTTCAATAACGCTTTAAATATAAACAAATTTACAACTGAATAGTTATTCATATTAATTTTAATGTCTACAATTAATGGAAAATTTATATTTTTTATGTCCACAATTTCTTGGAAATATATTTTGTAGATGTTAATTTTTTTTTTTCAAAATTTGTTATTTTAGGAAAAAAGCTAAAAATAATGATTTTCCGAAAAGTGTACAATTTAAAACTACAAATCAAACTAGATGAGAAACCACGCTTAAAATCATATTTCATATGTAATTCGGTTGAGTTTTGGCAAAGTTTTGAGTGTTAGAAAAGTGGGAGGTACGTCTTTATAGAAATAAAGTCAAAAAATGTCAGTTTCAAATTTAAATGAGAAATCAATCTAGAGTTCAAACTATGATCAAAACGGCATTCCGGATAAAAATTGGTTGAGTTTTGACAAAGTTTTAATGCTAAAAAGGCTAAATGGTTTTTTTTTTAATAGTCGAAAAAAAAACATAAAAAGTCGAAAAAATTTTTTTTTGTGATTTCATTGAGAAATTAATCTAGAGGTCAAACCATGAGCAAAATGGCATTTCATATGAAAATTGATTGAGTTTTGACAGAGCTATGAGGGTTAGAAAACTTTTATAAATTATATTTTAGCAGCCAGAAAAAAAATATATAAAAAATTGCAAACAAATTTTAATATTTAGATTTGAAGACGGATTTAATCTAAAGGTCAAACCATGATTAAAAAAATTAAAATTTTAGATTTGAAAAGGGTTTAATCAAGAAGTCAAACCATGATCCAAAAGCGGCATTCCGCATAAAAATTGATAGAGTATTGACAAAGTTATGATGAATTAAAGTCTGGGAAATTTTTTACCTTCATCTACTTTTAAAAGTCTCTAAAAAATAAAACGTTTTGCTTGGAAATACTTTGATTATATTTATTTTGCGAGTGTATTTAAAGTTCGTCATACCATAATTAAATTATCTTTTTTTATATATATATATTTTTTTATTTTTTATTTTTTTTTTTTTAGCAATTTTTAGCTCTTCTGAAGCCGTGCCCAGAAGACTGCGTGGGGAATTTTTTGAATATTAAATGATAATTTTTTACTTGGCGCTATTTTGATTTGCAGCTGTCAACATTTTTGTGGCGGCCAAAATGCCAAAATGATGTTTGACAAGCGACTTCCGGTTTTTGTGGTTAAAGATTTGATAAGACCATTTAAGTGTGTGTATATACACATAGTATGTGTGTGTTTGTGTGTCACACACTCATCGCTTGATGTGTCAATCAAGTGTGTGCGCACAGTAAAGTCAACGGCTTTGAGGCGGCAACAAATTTAGCAAATGACGACGCCGTGGGGCTTAATATATATATGCGGCAGGCTTCTTGTTGCAGGCTACTACTAATGGCAACAAGTGTCTGACAAGTGAGAAACGAGGGGCAGGAATGTGAGTAAAAGTAGGGTTACCACTAGGAGAGTCGCAGAGTAGAAGGAGTTGGCAACACTTGGCAATTTGCGCGAGATTTATGGGCTTGGCAGCATGACATGTAAAACATTGTTGCTCAAGTGTCGACAAAGTTGAAAATTCTTTGCCACAGCTACCTCGGCTTCACAGCGTTATCTTAAGAGCATATCAGTGTTCAGAGTCGCCTTAAAAGAGTCTGCAAATCATATTTTTTTTTCTCTTTTTTTGGTATCAGATAGCGCGTCTAAAACGGAAGTGCGGCAACTATAGGCGACAAAAGGTGCATGCAACAACAAAGTGGCAACAGGTGTTGACTGCTATCCGAGTAGTTGTAGCTGCTATCTGCTATCTGTTGGCCATAACCAGGAGGGCCCCTAATTTATGGCCAACTCGGCTCGGCTCTGTAATGTGATGTCGTAGACAGTGCTAAAATCTAGCCAAACAGTGTTGACAATATACGCTATTTTTTCAATAAAGTAATATATTAATTATATTTTTAAAAAATAACACTACAAAAGTATTTAGATATATATGTAGGGGAAGTAGATATTTACCAAAATTTTTGTATATTTTTAAGTATTATACTTTCTGCAATTATAGCTAATTCTATAAAATCTAGCCAACAGTGTTGAAAATATACGCTATTTTTTTTTTAATATAGAAATATATTAAATTTAATTTAAATAAATAAAATGAAATCTACAGTGATTTTATATTTATTTTTGAATTATTACACATTTTTCTGCAATTTAGCTATTTATAATCGAATTTTATTATATAAAATTATAATTTTAAATTTATTTTAAAAAATTTACATTTATTTTCTGTATTTTTAATAAAACTTAAAAAATAAATGGGTTCCCATATATTTTTTTTGAAATGTATTTTGGAGCTTATATTTTAACAAATGTAAACCATTTTTTTGTCAAAGAATAGTTTTCGAAATAATTATATAATTATAATAATAATAATATATAATTAAAATACTTTAAAAGCTCACATTCATTTTCTGACTTTTAAATAAAACTAAGAGAATAATGTAATATATAAAAACGCCATGGGAATAGCACTGGTTACCCATGGAATTTTTGTTAAATCTATTTTGGACCTTAGATTTCTAAGATTTTAGCGTTTTTTTTTTTTTTTGTCAAAAAAGGATTTTTGAGAAATCCGCAAGCAATTATTAATAAATAAATTAAAGAACTATTATGATAGGTTTTTTGACACTATGTTGACTTATTAATATAATATTAAATATATTTATTTTTTGTTTTTTTCTAAATAAATATTATTCAGTTAAGTTTATTTTTTTTACAAAAAAATCTTTCTTTCTTCTCAATAAGTAATTAAGTCAAGACGTAGCTCAAAAATAAATTTTCAATATTTTTAAAATATATCTAAAAATAATAAAGTCTTGCCTCTTTAATGCACTTTTATAGTCTGTTCAAATTTAAATTAAAGAGTATATTAGGAATGCCTATTTTATTTTATTTTCTGCACTCAGACAATTTTCTTACTAAAATATTATATAAGATGTTCTTTTATTAAATTAACTTTTCAATATAACAAAAACGCTGATTTTAGATTTCTATTCTGAGAATTTAAACACAAGTTTCAATTTTATTGTTTGTACTAGTAGTAGAAAATATACACTCACCGTATACCCTACAGATTATAATCAAATAAATTATACAAATATATAAATTATGATTATTATTAGGGGAGGGATTATTATTATTATTATATAAATACTCAATATAACCACAATAAGAATTTATAATAAACCACTGAAAAGTTATTCATTTCATTGCATAGATTTAGGCACTGTTATTTCTACAATTGTGCGCCTGCAATTCCCAAACGGTTTAGTAGTCTCCATATAAGGTCTGTGTGTCTTTTCTTGATTAAACTTTTTTTCTTTAATTTTTTTTTCAATTTATTTTTAGCGAATTTCTGTTGCAAAGTGTTTGTTGTTGCTTGGTGATTTACTTGGCTTTTTTCCCCTATAATATCATCTTTTCTTTGTTGTCTTGTTGGAAAAGTTGGCAACACTGTTTTGGACACCTTCTGGCCATGGGATGCGACTTTCATGCGGGTCCGCGGATCCTGCTGAGCGAGTGCACGTTGCAATTGATTAATGTCAGCGGCGCGGCGTGCGGCCCAAATGTTGCATGGCAGTTGGCAGTTGGCAGCTCGGAGCAGGGAGTATACTGAGGTGGGGTGGAGGGTATTTTTTAGAGGCGAGTTTGTTAGCCAGATGAAGAAGGCTGCATTTTGCTTTGGCGCTGCAAAACCAGTTAACTGCCTTTTGGCTTATCAAAAGATGCGGCACGTGTGACATGTGCAGCAAAACATTTTTTTTTTTAATTTCTTTTGGTGTTGCATTTTGTGTTTGTTGTTGTTACTTGTTGTTGTTGCTGCTTCATTAGCGTTGACATCAACACAAAGGTGCGTTGAGGCTGCGGCAAGAGCTGTCAGTGGCAACAGGGAAAGGGAAAGAGTTTTATGCCCCAAAAAGCAAAACAACCCGCATTGCCAACTTGCCATGCCAAAAGGCAAAGGCAACAACAAAATTATTAAACAACAAAAAATAGAAAAATTTACAAAAAATATTTAAATTAAATTGCAAGCACAGCGAATACTTTGAAGCTTTATAAGGTCTTTATATAATTATTTTTATATTTATATTACATAGTTTGTTTTTTTCTCTATAGAGACTGCTTATAACTTTTATGTGGAATATATATTAACTTTAATATACTATTTAATATAGTACAATATATGTAAAGAGAGAGGGAAACAGAGTGACAAAAGTAATGGCATTTTAAAATATGACTAAAAAAGTAATATATATTTATAATGATATTTTATTTGGCTTGGCTAAATTACAATTATTTAAAGGTTTAAGATTTATAACCAGACTTAATTTTATTGTTTTTTTTGTTAAGCTGTTTTTCTTATTATTGTTTGTTAAGTTTGATTTAGGTTGTTGAAAAATAACAGTAAGATTTAATGATAAAATCAAAAAAATAAAAAAAAATACAAATAAAAAAATACATTTACATTTATTTATAATCTACTTTGGAGTCGTTGTTCAGTTGCTTTATTTTTTGGAATGTGTAGTTAATTGATTTTTTTTCATTGTTTTTATATTTTGCAATTGGGTTAATTTAATTTCATATTTTTCCTTTGACAATTGCACGATACGAATAATATATAGGGCGGAAAACTAACCAATGATTCAGATATATAAATTAAATTATAAATGTGTTTTGCTTTGATCATGGATGAATATAAATTTGTGCTACAAGTTATGAATAATTTTATGTTTATTATTTTCAAGGCGATTTCAATTAAATCATTTGAAATCGAAAGTGTTTTGAGGCCCAAAAACCGTCACAAAGCACAAAAAATTAAATTAATTAATTTTTTCAAGTGGATTTTAAAAAAATATAAATATTTTGTTAGCTGAAACGTTTTTAATTTTATTGAAAAATTAAAGAATAAACTTTTAATTATAAGTAAATTATTAAAAAATACTATACATTTTATCTGAATAACTTAAGAATTATCTAAAATAATTAAAGAATTAATTTATAACTATAAGTAAATTATTAGAAAATCTACAAATACTTTACATTTTATCTGAATAAAAAAAAAAAATAAAAATTCTGAATTATTTTAATATTACAATTACATAGCATAGTACCCAAAAATATTGGGCAAAAATACTAAAATTAAATTAAATAAAATTAAACCTCTTCTTTCATTAAATAAATAATAATAATAAATAATAATAATAAATAATCAAATAAATATTAATCAAAATTTCTTTAAAAAATCAAAATAATTATGTAAACTATTATTATATTTTTATTATTTAATTCTTAGCCTTACTGATTGGCAGCAATCGCAAGCTAACTAGATATTTAATATTATTATATTAAATTAAACCAAAACAATTGATTAATTACTCTTTAACAATCCTTTATTACTACTAAGTAATAGTTGCTTATAGCTTAGTTTCACTGTAACTGCATGAGCCCACGATTGAATGTTCGAACTCTTGGACAGCGGAATGCAGCGTTGAGAATCACGATTCTCGACTGCATCTGGGAATGGTCATGGCCTGTCTAAGTAACTGGGCTAAAGGGGTATATTACTGGCAAGGGGGGGAAACTGTAGACTGGAACCAGGACTGGGTCTGTGGCCTTTGATATCAGCTTTAGCCAACAAAGCAGCTGCTTGACTTTGAAATGCTTTAGATGGGCGGACAAATAAGTTGATTGTTTTGTGCCTCTTGCCGGCACGTAAATGATACTGACAGGCCCAACTCAATAATGATGATGATGATGATAATGATGATGATAATGATGATGGCAATGCCTGTCCATCTGACATCAGTTGATGCTGTAGTTGAAGCTTTAGCTTTAGATTCAGGCATCACTTCAAAACAAAACTTAATTTCTACATTTGCTGACACGATAACAAAAAAAAGAAAAAGAAAATAAAATAAAATAAAGATGCCTTGGTGCTGTCAGAGCGAATTTACTGTGTTGGTTGAGTGGGTAAACTGGTAACAGTAGCAATAGCGATAGGGTTCAGAGTTGTACAATCTGGTTTAATTGAATTAAATGAATTTAATTGTTCAATATCTAAATGAATCAGTTAAATAGTTACTTAGATATTCAAAAGAGAGAACTATATGTTTAGTTTAACCATTTGTATTGATCACATAAATTGGTTGTATATTTTTTTGTTACTTTTTATTTATTTGAGTTGCCAAATAGTAGTTAGAGATAGGTAGATAGAGTTTTATTCTTTTGACAATCGTTTTTCCGAGTAAAAATATCTAAAATATATTTAATCGGAAAAACGAATACAATTTACAATCCTTTAATACTTTCAGACTGGTTAAAGTTTTTTTTAAAAAATATCTCAATAATCTAATCAGGAATAAATGAGATGCTTTACTGATTTTTTCACTACATCTTTTTTATAAAACAATATCTAAAATATAATATAATAATATAATACTTATCAAAATTTCCCTACCTGTTTGGACTTTAGAAAATCAGTAAGCATATTTTTATATAATAAATATTTTTCTACTTAAAAAAAAATATGTGTATGCAGAAATGTAAATTAGATTTATAACATAAAATTATATCAAAAAATAGCATAAAAATTATCACAAAAATTAATAATGAAGACCATAACTAAAGAACCTTAAAATACAGCAAAAATTTAATTTTAACTTAGACAATTTTTATTTTATTTTTTTTTTGAATAAAATAAATATTTTATTTGAATATTTCAACAATAATTCAATAATAATTCATAGTACTAACAGGGCACTTAATTAAGTTGTTCTGACTATCAAAAAACATAATAAACTCCTAATTATAATTTTAAGCATACAAATTAAATTTTTATTATTATTATTTTACTTTTGATTTCTATTACAAAAAATAATAGTACAATTTTTTTAATTTTTACTTTATAAATTAAAAGTAAGAATTTTTTTTGCAATGCTTTGAATAAAAATTTAAAAATTAGTATTATATTTTACTATTTATTTAATTTTTATTTATTTACATGATTAAATATTATAAAAAAAAAATATTAATTAAAAAAAAAGGGAGGGAGTTATGGCATCTACTCGCCATCGACTCAATATTATATTTGATTTAATATAAATAGTATGAAAAATAATTATTTATAGTTAAATTTTTATTTTAAAAGTTATAACAGCGCTGCTAGAAAATTTGGATAATTTCTTGAAAAACTTTTTCTTTTTGTTTACATTTGAATAGTTTACGTAAACATCAAACATTTTTCCTTTAATACGATGAGTCGACGAGCTTATTATTAATCAAACAATCAGTAAAAAATATTTTAACAATTAAATTGTAAGAACAAGAAATATATGAATATATAAAAAAAAGGCCTAAAATAAACGAACAAAGCAAAGTAACTGCAATTTCATTTGAATACAAATCTAATTCATTTAGTTCATTTAATCAAAATTCATTCGGGAACTATTCTTTACAACTCTAATAAAATATTTAGCTCATCTTGAAGAACGTTTTTGTCTATTCCTGGGCATTGATTCCATTAGACGCTTTTAGTGCTTGTTAAATTCCAATTAACAACTTTTTCTGCCAGTTTCAACGATTGGCGATTTGCTGCATGCTGCATGCCGCTTAAGGCGTGTGGCAGGTTCCACCACACACTGGCCTAAGCCATAGCATCTAACCCTCTTCCCTCTCTCTTACCCCCTTCACTTCCACACCCCCCTTTAACCCTGTCAGCAGCATCTTGCTCGCGCGCTGTCTTCGCGTTAATTGAACCCGCACACAGTTGGCCATGTAAAAGTCACATTTGTTGTGTAGTTTGTTTACCTGTCGGATTGTCTACCTGTTGGTTAGTTGGTTTGTTTGTTAATTTGTTGGTTTCTTGGTTTTGTCAGTCACGCAACTGTTGCACGTTGAACGTTGCACGTTGCCCATTTACAAGCGGATGACTCAGCGTAATGTACGCGCGTTTCATTAGCGTTTTACGCGCGTTTTTTACTTTATAGTCTGTTTATTAAGTCAGAAAGGTGTATATTAGATGTGTGTGCAATTATTAAAGCTAGAGCAATCAATTTTAAGCTAGAGTAACCTATTTTTAGCATATATTCACCTGAGAGAATGTCAAAAAATTTACATCTAATGCTTTTACCTCAATTTGCAAAAATCATATAATTTTTTTTATTTTTTTAAATATTAATATATAATATAATAATTTATAATTTCGGCTGAAATACAACATAATCTAATAGCTAATGCATCAATTTAATTTTGATTTATTTTCATTAATTTATTCTAATTTTTTTTATATTTAAAAATTTTTGTTTAATATTTTCTAAAAAAAATTTTTTTCAGCTTTACTCTTTCCACCCACAAATCAACAAAAATACACAGAGTATTTTGCAGTTGATCACTTCCAATTTTTGTTTACCTACTCGTAGTTTTTTTTATTATTGCATTGTAATTTTTTATGAGCTGCTCATAACAATCAAAATTAATTGTAATTTGCAGCCTTTTAGCATTTTGGTCAAAACTAACGTTGCCTATTTTATATTTTTTATGCAGCAGTCAAAAACTTTTATGATTGACTATTGCGAATGATGATGAAGAAGATTACGAGTTCTACAAATTTCCTAGACCCCCATCCCCCCTCCTAGCTCTTCCGCCTTATAGAGGCATAATGAAAATTGATTGAACCTGTGCACAATTCAATTTCAATCAACAGCAACAATTTTTGCGCGCCAATCTTTTGGCTTTTTATTGTTTGTTTAGTTTTTTTGGATTTTTTTTTTTGGATATTTTTTTTTTTGTAGGTGGATTTTCAGTTTGAACAATTTGATGGAAAATGCGGTTTTGATGTTTTGCTGCCTAAAATAGATCGCAAATTGCAATTAATTAAAAATGCTTCATGCAATAAACATTTTGTGTATTAGCGTTGAGAAAACTAACATATGTGTATGTAATGATGAGAAAAACTACAATATATTATTGAAATATTGAATAAGTTGGCTTTTGGCCAGTTTTCATTGATATTTACACAATTGAAGAATTTGGGAATTTTCTGCTAATAAATGAAGTTCAATATTCAATGTTAAAGGAATTGAGGAATATAAATGGGGAAATGAATGAAACTTTATAGATATAGTTTTGTTGATAGGCGAATGATAGATAATCCTATTAATGTTGATTAATAGCTTTGTTAAATTGTTCTAAACAAATTGAATTTACTAATGATTTCATGGCGGAAATTAATTCCATTAATTTTAAATCGAATAATAAAGGATTTTGATGAGCTTAAAGAATTAGGAATTAAATAAATTGTGCCTAAAATACGCATTAAAAAATAGAATAAAATGAAATAAATTGTGTTTATTAAAAAATATTTTATACATTTTATTTACTTTTTTTTCAACAAAAAGTAAATTAAAAAAAAATATTTCGTAATCTCCCAATACAAAAAAATTCGAAAACTCAATAGTATAGTACATTATATTATTGAAAATTTTCTAGACAAATTTTGGAAAAATTTCCGATTTAATAAAAAAATTTAAAAACTATTTTATGGCTTATTTTTTTCTCAACTAAAATTCAGTTAGTAATTAAATTTTTTTTTATAACAAAAGCTGAATTAAAAAAAAAGTTTTTGTATTAAATATTTAATTAGTTTTAATACAGCAAACTATAAAAATAAAAAAAAATTAAAATATAAGTAAAAAAAAAATAAAATTATTTTTAATCAAAAAATTTGCAATATTTTATCTACAAAATGTAAATATAAAAGTTTAAAGTTTAAGTTAATTTTCTACATTGTTCGCTAAATTTTTATAAATAAAAAACCACTGTAAATTAAGCTAAAACATTTGATGAATTGATTGACAGTCTATCCCTTACTGTTAAGCTAGTTTCAATATAATTTAATTTATTTTTAATTGAGTAACAGCACAACTTTTAATTGAATTGAGTCGTGGAGGAAAGGGAGATTGAACTACAAAATAATCAAATGAACAGATAACAACGCAATATTTTAAATAATCTAATATAATCTATTAAACAATAAACTATATACATTTTAACTGCTGTTTTTTTAGCTAAATTAGAATCATCTGACTTTATTTTATTTGCATTTTCAAGTACGCAGGAGAGAATAATTCATTTCCTGTTTCATTTTCTAAATTTTTCTTGTATCTTAAGCGATTCTCAGAATGCTGACTGTATGCATATATAATAAATATATTATACTGATATATATGATGTCTGTCATTATTTACATATTGCGGTTGCATTAGCGATTACGTGCACTGAAAACAACATGTAAGATGTGTTTGTAGATGGCATTTACCGACTATGGTATACTCTATTTTCTTTTGAGTAATTATACCTTTAAATGGCATCAGCTTTGATTTTGATGTGGTTTTTTTTATTGCATAGAAAAGCGATTAAAAAAAATTTAATTTCTTTTTTTTTTTAATTTTTGTTTTTTTAATAATTTAATTAAGAATAAAAAATATGTTGCATAAAAGCATCAGTTTTTCCTGAGTTAAAAACAATTTTTATAAATAAACTTTAAATATAATTAATATAATATTTATACTTAGATAATTCTCACATAACAATAATAATTTCATTTAAATGTTTTAGGAATATTTAGCAAAAGAATTTATTTCAAAATTTATTAAAAAGATTCCTTTCTCTTTTAGTGCAGAGAGATCTTAAACTTATTTAAGTTTTCTTTTGCTATATAATATTTTATAAATGTTGTTTTATTTTAATTTAAATACCTTACAGTTTTTTTTTGCAATTTTTGAAAGAGTTTATTAAAATTTATTCAATATACAATTAAGTAAAATAAACTTAAAAAATTAAAACAAAAAATTAAATTTCTAGCTTTGAAAAAACTATAAAGTACTCAATTTTGGAGTAGCGTATAGAGTTCATATAAATTTTATTAATTTATACAATCTTTTAGTAGTCCGCACACCAATCTTCATAGCTCTAGCTTTAAAAATTTGGAAATTATAGAAATTTTTTAAATTTTTAAAAAATTATTTTTTATTTTTATTTTTCTTTAATAGTCAATAGTCATACAAAAAACATTCCATACACCCACTAAACCCTTTTTTCTCACTTTCCGAACAGAGTATATTAATAAAAGTCATTGTTTGCTATTGTTGCAACAACCAAACAAAACCCATAGAGCCACAAATCTAGTCAACTGTCGCATTTTGGCCAAGATTCGCGTGCATTTTTTTTTTATTTTCGAGCTGCCAAGTTTATTGTTGATAAATTTGTTAAAGTCCACAGTTAGTTGATTATACGATTATATAGTTAGTACATGTATATTTAGTTAGTATATATCATATATCATTTAAGAGGAGCAGCGCCACAGTTAAGCGCCTAATGTCAAATAGACAATAAACGGCATTTTCGCTAGCAAATTGTATTTGCTTTTGGCTTAACTTGTTCGAAATTAAAAAACAACAATAATAATAATAAAAAAAACGTTGACAAATGAATGCAGATATATCATGATCGTGGCACAATGATAATAAAGTGAAATCATCGTTGAATTTTCGATTTTTCCGTTAAAATCGTTGTCGATTAGATATATATATATATATATATAGTATTTGAATTGTAAGCGTCTGAACAATTAAAGACATTTGCTGAACTTGGCAAAGATTTATGGCTTTGCAACGTGCCACAGCCGGAGCAGCAGCAGGGGCGGCAGCGGCAACTGCAAAAGGTGGGCGTGTCAAATGGTCAAAAGTCAAAAAGTTGGCTTTGATTTATGCAGCTGAGATTTTACGTCGATTTTCTATTTTTTTTGGTAAAAATGAGACCCGGAAATTTGCATAGCCGGGTAAAAGGCAAAAGCCCAAAAAGGAAAATCCAGCTTAAAATTGACTTTTTAGCTTAACAAAGCATTTGCCCAGCTGGGCTACATAGGCGTATGAGTAATAATAGAGTTGTATCGAATTATTAAACTGAAAAAATAATAATTTAAAAAAAATGTATATAAATATTTTGCAAGAGTGCAAAAGTTTCTTTCTTCATTGAATTATTTATTAAACATATATTTTAATTTTAATTAGGCGGCAATTATTTTAAAGTGGAATTGTCTTAGACAACTCTTAAACTCAAATATATATATATATATATTTTTTTTTTATAAAACTCTTTCAAGTCTTTACTGTATATCCTCAACTATTTTAATATTATTTTTATATATATTTATTTTAATTCGTTCAATTCTTTGTTTCTGCCGCTTGTGACCTTGTTTATACTACATATAGTTTGTTTATTTGCTTATTTAAATATTTTTTTTAAAGAAATTGAAATGCCGTAATTGTTTTAATTTTATGCGAAATTAAATTGAATTTCTTAATAAATAAAATATATGCAAAGGTTGCTAAAATATTAACAATTACAGTATTGGAATTTATATTTTTAATAAAACTAAATGAATAAACTAATATTCAACGCCCATTTTTGAATGTGCAGCTACTAATTGCCGAATTTGTTTTAATTTTATGTGGAATTAAATTGAATTGATTAATAAAAAAAACATTCAAAGGTCTGCTGATAAATTTACAGTTGCCTTATTAGCATTTTTATTTTTAATAAAATAAAATGTATAAACTAATTTTCAACGCCCAACAAACTTGCTAATGTGCAGGTAATATATATTTAGTATATTAAGTATTTTTTAAGTATTACAATCAGTGAAATTCCATAAAAGTCATTTAAATTTTTTTAAATAAAGTTGAACGAAAAATTTATTTTATATTTTTTTTGCATTTACATTTTAAAATAAAATACAATAAAAATTTATAAAATACTTTTTTAAATTATTTTTTGCTTAAAAATTTGAAATATGCGTCCAAGAAAACTAAAACAATTTAATTATATTCAATAGCAAAATTATATGTCTTATTTAAAAGAAAGAAGTGCATTTTTAGTGCGAAATTCAAGTAAGGGCAGTCATTTTGATATAATAATATTTCCATTTATTCAAAAAAAAAAAAAAAAATAATAAAATAAAATGAAAAAATAAAAAAGAAATTTTTAAATAATTTGTAAAAAGTTTGCAGTTTGATCTAAAGGGTTACCTTTAATATTTTAATAGTTTTTACCACTACAATTAAAGTAATTAATATGTAATTTATTAATATAAATGTTGGTTAATTTCTAAGAATGTTATATAACTTTTTAGTGCAAGGGAATTTTTTAAAAAATTTAAGAAAAATATTTTTAAAATATTACCTATTTTATTATTAATGGTTAAAGTTTTATCTCTTTAAAAAGTAATATTTTAAAAAGAGGCACTTTTCACGGCAGCGGCTGTATATTAATTTGTATAATTAAATTTAATTTATGTAGCTTAAGAAAATGTGATTTTATAGATAAAAAATAAAAAATAAGTTGGAGCGTCGGTAATTTAATTTCTATATTAAAATTTAATAAATGTTGTTTAAGAAAATGTGATTTTACTGACAAAAACTTGAAGTTATAGACTTGAAGTAAATTAAATAAATAATTTAAAGCAAAATTAACAAATTACTTAACGCTGCAACGATTGTTCAGTACTCTCTGACTATATAAACGATCTAACTTAATTAACTTTTCGATTGATTTGTTGGCTTAATCAATTATTGAAAAATTGAACTTAAACGCTTAATTCAACTACAATGCACAACGGGCTGATGTTTAGCAATTTCCACTTGTATATAATTGAGCCTAAGGAGCCAGGTCCTGCCACACACACACACACACACACACACACACTCACACATGTGTGTGAAGCGACTTCTTTAGAAATGGCGCCTAATTGTAAATCAACTTACCGGAATGCGAAAGGCGAAGCTTGAGCTCGTTATGTGTTTTGTGGGTGTTGCTATTGGTGGTCCTGGCAACTTGTCGCATATCCTGCAGCAATGCTGCAGTGCCTCCAACCGCCTGCCGCCCACCGACTCCTGTTTGGCCTCGTTGTTATCCTGTTGAAGCTGCAGGCCAAAGCGCGCGCTTTTGCTCCTTTTGCTCCTTTTGCTCCTTTTGGTCCTTGCTCGTTGACGCTGTCAGCAGTTAATTGAATTACTTCTTAATTTATGGCTATGTTTTCACTGGGAATTTTTGTTAGCTTCTCTAACAATGAGAAACGGATACTGCCTGTTAGTATTACAGGGTATTACTGGGTAGTTTATTTGTTACTCGACTGGGTACTGAGGCATGTGCCAAGGACTTCTTTTGTCACAATGCTGCAAGTTAAGTTGAGTTGAGGCTTGATTAAATGCTTGCCACTTAAATTGGCTTTTAAGCGGCAAAACGGCGATAACAAATCAGCACACTTAAAAAAAAAAATATATATATATAAAGTATATGTCTGAG
Organism: Hirtodrosophila alboralis; assembly: GCA_035043045.1. Taxonomy (NCBI): domain Eukaryota; kingdom Metazoa; phylum Arthropoda; class Insecta; order Diptera; family Drosophilidae; genus Hirtodrosophila; species Hirtodrosophila alboralis. The sequence goes on from JAWNNH010000243.1 coordinate 170,396, forward strand.
CACTGAGAAAAAGTCTTGGCAAAATACTGTGATAATAGTTTACAAGTTTATGGAAATATAATGTGACTTTTTACAAATTTATTTAATTTATTTTTTAAGATTTAGCAAATATTTGCTTCTTCTTTTAATGAAAATTTTGCAAGAATTAAAAGAAGAAGGTTATTTTTAAACTGTTGAATTGTTATATAATTTATTAAAAAAATATTTTTATATTATTTTCGATTTTTATATTAAAAACTTAGATTTTTTCTAAATGTTTTAGTTTTGGGCATGTTATGAGAGTTTTCACAAAAAGAAGAAAATATTTCTTAAAATCAGAAAATTGTCTTTAATTTAAAGAATTTCCTTTCAAATTTGTAGAATCATATTTTACAAAATACAATTTAAATTATGTGAAAATTTACAACACAAAATTGTTCCTTTTTTTTTAGAGTTTTTGGAGTTTATTTTTATTTAAAATGTTGAAATTTTCAATTTAAAAATAAATATAAATACTAAAAGCAATTTAAATTATTAATGTTGAAAATATTAATATAAAAAAATTATGTGAAAGTTCACAGAAGAAAAATTTGCCTAAAATGTTGAATATTTCTTTAAAAAAAAAATTGTTTTATAAATTATTTATTTATTTATTTACATGATTAGTACATAAAAATAATAGGTTAACAATTAATAAAAAAGGATGGAATGCTAGCATCTAATGCCATACAAAAGGGTTTTTTAAAAAATGGAATATTAATATGTAAAAATTCACAAAAGAAGAATTTGCTTAAAATGTTGAATTTCACTATAATAAAAAGTGATTTATAAATTTTAGACAAACTTAACTATTTAAGCAAATTTTTCTTTTGTGAATTTTCATATAATTTTAATTGCATTTGGTAAAATATTTTGTATTTATTTTTATTTAAAAATTCTCAACATTTTTAATAAAATAAAATTCCAAAAATCTCTAATAAAAATGGTTTTCTATAAATTAGAGATTGAAAATGTTGACGATTTTAACAAGTTGTGGTTTATAATATATGTATATGAATTATATTTTTTTAATTAGACATAAAAACAGTATTTTAATTATTAATGTACTTCAACATTAGAATACAATATTTATTTATTTTTTAGAACATTTTTTGCATTTTCTTAAATATCATATTTTTTTTCTTCGAACTTTCTCATTTTTAATTAATTGTATAAAACGTTTAAACCAATTATAAATCCATAGTTTTAATCGTTTATTCAGTTGTTAAAATCTATATTTCTTTTACAAAAATGTTCCCTATTTTTCAGAATTTTTTAATCAATTCTAAATCATTTTCTTAATTTATATATTTTCCAATTTAAAAATTACTTTTTTTCGCAGTGCAGTCAATGTTTATTTATTTTTTAATGACACTTGTATTTATGTGGCATATAAAAATGATGCACACTTTTTTTTTACTATTATTATTATGTAGTTTAATTTGTTTGTCATTGATTCACTTGCATTTTCTTCGATTATAAAATTCAGAATTCATATTACAATCGCATCGCATACTTAGTTTAACACTTTGAACTTCCACACAAATATTTCTTTAAGTTGCGCGCCATACACACACACACACACTCAAACACACACACACAGATACAATATAATTAAATGTTGATAGAACAGTCGCAGTCGCAGCCGCGTGGGACGTTCGGAATTCGCGGCAGTTGAACGGCAACTGAAATCCGCATGCCACAAAACCCAAACAACATTTGAAAAGTTCACGCAACAATTGCGCCGGCCGGCTGATTGTAACGCTTGTGCGTAATTTCCAACTGGGTTTCAATTTATACTTAACAGCGCCTATGCAGTCTCATTTTGAGCTTAACATTGCCATTTTGAGTAGAACATAATGTTTGGCGCGCGTTTTAAAAGTCAAAGAAAAACGAAATTTGTTTAATTTTTGTGTAGGGTATTTTTATTTTGTCATGCAATTTTGTTTTGTTATTAATGTGTATTTGTTTAGTATGTATGCGTAACTAATCAGCTTAATAAACTGTGTCACTGGAATCAAGAAATCTCATCAGTTTGTTAGATATTTGATTTGTTTTGAAATTTGAATTTTCTTGTATGAAGATCTGGCGAGAATTTATTATAGAGCGATCTTTTGTTTCTTAAACAAACTCCGCAATTAGTAGTTTTTTCTTTATAATATTAATTTTATATTTCTAGGTAAAATAATACCAAATTTCGATGATATGATCATTTAAGAAGCTGACATTCTAAAAATCCCTTAAAAAATTATATTTTGTATACAAAAAATTCCTTTTTTTTGTGTTAAGATGTCTGTAAAAATTTTATTAAATTTTCTGCAAGGGTATTCAAATTTCGCCAATCAAAGCTTTCATTACTATTCAAAAATATCCTACAAAATGCTTATTTTTTTTTTAATTCTGCAATTAAAAAAATAGTTCGAATTTTAAGCAAAAAAAAAAATGTTGCTTTAATTCTAATATATATAAAAAGAAACAAGAAAAAACTGTGGAAATTTAGGCAAAAGAAAATTTTTTTTTGCTTAAAATTCCAAAGTTTTTTCTAATTTCTTTTTATATATATTAAAATCTAAAATACTTTAGTTCGCTTCCTCTTCTATTAGACCCGAATTTAATATAAAACTCTGCCTTGGGATTCCAATGTACATTCATTTATTTCAAATTTTGTTTCGCTGATAAGAACATTTACGATTGATTTTTTAAGTACACGCCATATCAGTGCTGAGATTCTTATTTTGTATACTATTTATAAACTGACGCAGTTCGTAAATCATATAAAGAACACAGTACTTAAACCACAATCTATGTATTCTAATTGTAGTCTAATTAAAAATTTGTGCCTCGTGCTTGTCACATAAATTAATTTTTTTCGGTTTTTTTTTTTTTTTTTTGTTAAAATTATCAAAATGCTATAATTAAAACGACAACATAAATAAAAGGGGCACGTGTTGGGTTTATTTAATGTTTAATATTATTTAAAAAGCAAATATTTGTTTGTATTTTATTATAATTTATTTTGAATTAAACAAACACTTATTGCATTTTATTTTAATTTATTTAGAATTATTGTTAAGCTTTAAAAGCTTGTAGAAGCTTTTTTATTGAGCTCTAATTTCAAATGATTTGTTTATTTATTTCTAGAAATTGTAACGCTGCTTGAGATACTCTTTTTTTATCTGTTTTTTGTAATTATCAGTGATAAAGTTTAGTCAACATAGAGTTTAGTTTTGATAGGTGCGCAAATATGTTGTATCTATAATTGATAGTGTGTTAAAAGACAAGACATCAGCTGTGTTTTCTTTTAGATAAGATTGAAATGTGGTTGCATCAACTAATCAAGATTGTATTTTTCTTTTCAGTTGCCAAGTAGCAGAGCTTTATAAAGATAACATTTCTGGTGATTTCAGCTTTTATTTGATGATTTTTTTTATACAATCAGCATTAACATTTATTGCACTGTATAAGTGAAAGCAAAGCCTTCACCTCTTGGCTCAGAGATGTCATCGCTTTTGAAAAGCACCATCAAAGGACCAGGGTTGTTGCCTATGATAAGGATAAAAAGAGACAGAGTTACAGTTGAAAAGAAAGCTCTTTTGTACTAGGATAAAAGCTTCTGGGATAAAAGCTTCTGACAACTTACTGCTTATGACCACATCTTTGTTGGAGGCGCCACAGAAATATGTGGCAGGTTCATTGCTGTCCGTTAGCTTGCCCTGTGGCACCATCAAATAATCAGTGTTGCTACTGCGATAACAGGAGTTATCGGTTAACAAATTGCTGGCCTGGGCATTGGCACCCACTTGGAAGTAATACGAGCGAAGGCTAAATAGTATAGAAAAGTAGGGATTTCATTATTTATGGATAGCTATAGATTGTACCTAAAATATCAATAATTGTGCCTGGCAAAATACTATTTAAATACTGAACTAAAAAAGTGAAAAAATTGAAGTTAAAGTGAGTTTATCAGGCTTCTAAAAGAGCTAAAAAAAGATAAAGAAAAAAAAAAATAAAAAAAAACCAAAAAAAAAAATAAAAAAAGAAAACTGAGCTTAATGCATTTAATGGCAACTAAATCTGTTTGAGAATGTTTTTCGTCTAGATTAAATTTAATAAATAGTTTTTTTGAATATGAGCAGAAAAATATTAATTATCCAGCTAAAAACTGAACACTGAAGAATGTTGGAATCATAAGAAACCTTTGACTTGATGAAAACTAAACTTTATTAGTAAGTAAAGTCAAATTTTTCTTAATAAAACTTAAAAAATAAATATAGTCAGAAGCATAAAACAAATTTTCTTAATGAAAACTGAACACTGTTTTATATTTTTAGAGAAATCTCAACATTTTCAACATTTTTCCTTTTTCAAAATTTAATAACTAAACGTCTCTTTTAAAAATTGTTTTAAGCTACTTTGAGTATCAGAATCAAAAGGCAACATTTTTCTAGTTAAAGCTAATTAATGTCATTCCTTCAAGCTGAACTCAGAACTAAGTTAGAATTATATAAAATAAAATAAAAAATAAAATTACAAAAAAATGTGCCTTGGTCAAAACTAAACTAAATTCTTTTCTTGGTAAAAATTTAAATATGTCAGAATTGCTACACAATGTTTCTTGCTAAAAATTTTTGATACTGAACATTGTCAGAATTACAGAAAATTCTTTTACTGATTGAATTAAAATAAATACATTTTTTTTCGCACTAAATTGTTTTCCTGGTAAAAATTGAATGCCAGAATCCTTACACAATTTTTTTTTGGCGAAAACCTAACACTAAACTATGTTAGAATAATATAAAATAAATTTCTGATTAAATTAAATTAAATAAATTTTTTCTTGATGAAAACTAAGCACTAAATTGTTTCCCTGGTTAAAATTGAACTCTAAATGTTATAAGATTCATTGGAAATATTTCTTCTTCTAAAAATAAACTTCATCAAGGTGACAAGAAAATTTACCCTGGTGGAAATTAAACTGATTTGTTTTCCTAGTAAAAATTGAACTATTTCAAAATCCAAACACAATTTTTCTTGGCAATAACATAACACTGAACGACGATCAGATTCATAGAAAATATTTTTCTGATTAAATTAAATTAAATAAATTTTTTCTTGGTCAATACGAAGCACTGAATTGTTACCCTGCTGAAAACTGATCTCTGTTAGCAGCATTAAATTATTATTCCTGCTGAAAACTAGATAATCAACTATTTTTAGGATTATAAGAGAACTTTCATAGGGAAATCTGTTCTCTCTCAGCAGCATACTAAACACTAAACTACATCAGAATGCCAACACTATTTTTCTTCGTAAAAAACTAAAAAATATCAAAATTACAATAAATCTTTTCGCACTGCAAATTCAACCCTAAACGTTTTTCTAAACTAAATAAAATAAAAATAATAAAAAAACTCAATTAATATTCTCAATTTTTACTCACTTGAGTTTTGCTGTTGGGCCAGTGCGACGGAAGCAAATGGCATAATTCATATTGGAATTATAGACGCCCTTGCCGTTGTTATAGTTGAAGGATGTTGCCGAACCCTTGGCTTGGGGGAAATACTGCAGGCAGCCGGGTGGTGCCACAAAGAAGCCATCATTTATGGTACTGGCACGATCCTGGGGCTGCTCAGCCTCAGCCTCAGCCAGCTGACGTATGGCAGCGCCGGCAGGACATTCGAGCTGTGTGACCAACATGTTCCATTCGGGCGTGGGCAAATTATTGCCGCCAGCGCGATTTGCCAGGACAATACGCAAATCCACCCGAGAGACGCCAGCGCTGGCATTGAAGGGCACATAGATATGCTGCCAGTTCTCCACGCCGCACAAACGCAATCCATTCACCTCGAAATAGTCCTCGGTGCACTCGACCGATTGATCCTGGATCGTGGGCTGTGCCATTGTCATGCTAAATTCAATTCGCAATTGACAAACATATTTGCTATAGGCATTAATATGATATTCGCATTCACGTGGAGGATTCGTTGGCTTCGTCAGCTGAATGTCCTTCGAGGAGGTAGAGCCGCCACAAGTCGGCTTTGCCACCGATGCCGCCTGTGCTCCCAAACCGAGCAGCACTAGGATTCCAATTGTTGCAATGATTCCGTTCATTTCTTTGGATTTGAAGTCTTTGTGGAAATGTTGTCTTGCTTTTATACTTTTTTTCAGATCGCGAACTATCGGTTTGGCGGCTAATTAGCATTGTAAAGTTGCTTCGATAAGAAATCGATAAGTTTTCTTGTTTCTCATTTTTATCGCGGGGGGTTCTTATTTGAAATCTGCAATTTTTGCAGAGACAATTTGCAATTAGAATGCATGTACTCATTTGTCAAGACAAGCCATGTGGCTCTATAAATAAACAATTGTTTTGATTGAGTTGGAAAATGACAGATAAAAGACGATTTAGTTATAAACAAAAAGGGAAAAAGAAGTTGTAACTAATAATAATGTAAAAGTAATTAAAATAAAAAAAATATAATTTAGAAAACTTTTGTATAAATAGAAATAACATTTTATTATAAAAATGTCTTTTAATAAACAAAAAATAAAAATTTAAAAAAATATTAATTGACATAAAACGAACATTTTATTTAATTCAATTAATATACATTTTTTTCGCAAATCAAAAAATAAATTATATTTGAATTACAGACTTAAAAAATTTGAACTTTTACAATTTTATAAAATAAAAAATAAATTAGAAAATTGTTCCATAAATTTAAATAATATTTTAATAATAATTATGTGTCAAAAATATATACAAAAAATATAAATATATAAAACTAATTATTGGCTTACAATGTTAATTTTATTTAATTCAATTAAAATACAATTTTTTTGCAATTAAAAAATAGCTTATATTTAGCTTACAGACTTAAAAGATTTGCACTTTTTAATTTTTATATTTTTTATATATTAATTTTCAATTATATATTTTTCTTTTTTATCTTTATTTTTTGTGCTCATACATACACAAATTTAGAAATAAAAAAAATATAATTTAGAAAATTTTTGCATAAATAGAAATAATATTATAACAATAATTATGTTTAATATAGCAAAAAAATGTTTAAAAAATAATTATTGACATAAAACGTACGTTTTATTTAATTCAATTAATATACATTTTTTCGCAAATAAAAAAACAGCTTATATTTGGCTTACAGACTTAAAACATTCCCATTTAAAATTTTATATTTTATATATTATATTTGATTAAATATTTTCCCTATTTATCTTTATTTTATTGTGCTCATTTAAACACAAATTTAGAAATCGTTGGTTTCAATTTTCAAGACACGTTTATCATATTTGCTAAATGTTTTTTTTTTGGAGCATTTAGAGCTGCTTTAAAATATGCAAAATCAATTTTATTTGTTCGTAAATTAACCCTGAATATTTTGAATTAAATTCATGAATCTAAGTAAGTGAGACAACAATGCCAAGTTTGAAATTCCGTTAGAGTTATTTGCCAACAACTTAATAAAAATATAGGCGAGTCGCTCTATTAGTCATTGAAAGTATGAAAAAGTAAATTAAAATCAATTTTTCATTCATTGAAAATTTTATTTTATTAAATTGAAATCTACAATAAGACAATTATGTATATAATTATTAGATTTTATTTGAATGATAGGGATATTTATAAAAAAGTTATGACAATTATATTAATTAAAATAAATATAATACTAAAAAAAAATGCTATTTCTGTATTTAAAATTCTGTAACTAAATTATCAAATTAAATATTTTTATAAATTTTTTTAATAATATTTTTATTAAAATATTTATTTTAAAGACAGTGATATTTATTTAAAAGAAAAGGCAATTTAAATAAAATATAATAAAAAATATTGAAGAAGAAGTTTACTAGAAATTTAAATAAAAAATTAAAATTTAAATAATTTATGTTATTTCCATCTTAGAAAGTATGTAATTTAATTATCTAATAAATATAAAATATTTTGATAAATTTAAAAAGAAAGGTTCAATAAAATATTTATTTAAAAGGGAGTGATGTTTATATAAAGATAGGAAAATTATTTTTAATTAAATATAACAAATATTGTCGAAGAAAACGTCTGAAAGTTTACTAAAAAATTAAATAACAAAAAAAAATTAAAGAATTTATATCCTTATTCCGTCTTTGAAAGTATGTAACTTAAATACTAAATAAAAAAAATATTTTTAATAAATGCAAAAAAAAAGTATGTTTAATAAAATAGTCTTTTCATATAGTAAATATTTATGTGCAGCATGAAAATATACTGAAAATTCTTATTTTCTATTGCATTTATCAATTATATTACAAAATGCACATTAAGCAATTTTTGTCGCCTATCAGCAGCATATTAGATAAATAATTTCTAAATATTTTCGGAGCTCTGAGAAAGGAATGTACTCTATAGCAACATTTCATTTATTGACAACAAACAAATTTTGAGAAAGATATGATGAAGACATTTCGAGAGCAAACATAACCCAGTTTCTGGTTCAGTTCAGGCAGTGAGAATATTACGAATATACAAATAATTTAAGTTTAGTTTAGTTTCAAGGTTCAACGCACTGGGTAAATATCGAATTATAATTTTTTTTTAAAGATACTCTGAATATTTAAAAATTTATGGCAAATGCTTCAGGGACTTCTAAGCGTCTTATAGATTCTATTTAACAAATATTTACACTGAGCTCTTCTAACACGAAAATCACATCAACGTCCAAAGCAGCGGCTGAGCGTCAGCTGCGCTGCTTGCGTCGCTGCCAACGTTGGCGTCATATAAAAGCAGCAGCGTCAAAGAATCCATGGCTCAGAGTTAAGGTGAAAGTGTAGGCGTTGACAACGTTAAAAAAAATAAAAATAAAATAATAAAAAAATAAATTAAAAATAAAATAAATAAATTAAAAATTATGTTAAGTTGTTACTACATTTTAATCCTGTGCATTTGTGCATATGCACAACAGGAAAAGGATACAAAGGATATTATTGTTAATAAATTTGTGGCATTGAATCACACGACGCAGCCGCAAGTTGCAACTGAATCGGGCATTTGGCGTCAGGCGCGTCGTCGCAGCAATTTAGTGGATAGTTGCACCACCAACAGTGGCACCACCGGCACCTGCCTCACGCGCTTCAAATGCATGCGGCAAGGTGGCACAGTCAATGGCTATTGTGGCACCTATGGCATCTGTTGTGAAAGTATGTGAAATTGAAGAGAATGTGTTAAATTATTGTAATAAAAATTGTGTTAATTTTTGACTCGGAATTTAACTGTTCGGGACAAAATATAATTAAAAGAAAAAAAAAATAATTTAACTAATTTTTAACTTCAACGATTTCATAACTATAAAATTGAGTGTTCCGAATTCCGCAAAATTATTAAAAAATATTCGTTTGTTTAATTTTAACAACAAAATTTGCAATTTCATGGAAAAAATGTAATTTAAAAAAAAAAAAAGAAAATTAAAAAAATAATAGAGTTGAAATAATACTCAAAAATAAAAGCAACTTAGTAAATTAAAATAAAAAAACATAAAGTTTAAATAATATTCAGAATTAAAAGCAGATTTGTAAATTAAAATAAAACATAAAGTTTAAATAATATTCAGAATTAAAAGCAGTTTTGACTGTTTTAAAACTATGCTAAATTTGCGCAAAAAATTGCATACAACTTTATAAAGAAAATGTGCAAAAATTTTAAATTTAAATAAAAATATACAATAAATTCAGTGTTCCTTTATGATATCGTGCAATTAAATTATATTAAATATATGCAGCTAATTTTGTGAATATTTTTAGTCCGATAAAAGTTTAAAAAAGTGTCTCATAGCATTTGTATAGAGTTTCTAGACTGGAAAATCAAACGAGTAGTCAGAAATAAAAATTAACTAAATTATAAAAATCAAATTGCAGAAATAATACATACCTATAAACATTTTTATGAATGTCGAAAATCTTTTAATAGAGGTGAAAATTCATATATATGTAAAATCTGAGCCGATACTAAAGCGGAATGTCATTTTTATCATGATTTGATCTGTATTGATTTGTGAATCAAATCAAAAAATTAATTTTGTGCAATTTTATTTAATATTTGTTTTGACCTCCTGAATTTCTAAACCTTATAACTTGCTCAAAACTTAATTGATTTTCGAGCGAAATGGCATTATAATCATGGTTTGATATCTAAATTAATTTTTAGCTTTATTTAATTTAATTTAATTTTTTTGACACTTTTTTTTACTTTTTTAAATTTTTGGTATGCAAAATTTTTTAAAAAAATTAAGTTTCATATCTAATCAATTGCTGACATGAAATTTAGTATAAAAAGCTGCTTGCTTGAAAGATTTTTTATTTAAAGTTGAAGCAAAAATTAAAAAGTTATGGAGCTATAAAAGTATAGTACAATAGTTAAACGACTTTTATTTTTATTCATAAAAGTTCTTTATGTTTTCGCATTTTATATGCATTAAGTTTCCTTTTTATCAAAATAATGAGACGCAGTTATTTATTTTTTTATTTTTCATTCATTTGCAGTTCATTTAATGTTAAATTTAAATATTTTATCTAATCTAATTTTTCTAAATTTTTTTGCAGTTCATTTAATGTTAAATTTATTTATATTATCTAATTTAATTTTTTCTAATTTCTAGCCAATATGGCCTGTGGCACCACAACGCGATTGAAGCGCACAATTATCAAGAATCCTGCATCCTTCAGCAGCGACATTTGTGAATATACCATTGAGGCATACAGTGCGAATGTGCAACAATTGCGCGTTGATTTTGAGCTGTTTGAGTTGCAACAGCCACAGTTTAGTGCCACCGATGATCGTTTGGAATGTCAGGATTACTTTGAGGCAAATGGACTTCGATTGTGTGGCGTGAACTCAAAGCAGCATTTATATTTGCCATTTAATGTGGCAGCGGGTGTTAATCAATTGACATTGAAATTTGTGGTGCCAACACGTTGGACGCAAACCAATTGGCGTTTAATTGTGACACAATTGGAGGGGCCACAGTTGAGTTCCAGCAGACGCAAATCAGGACCACTTGGTGCCTTCACGGGCAGTTCGAATAGTTTACAGGACTTGCGTAATATTTTTGCCTCACATCATGCGGATTATGAGCTGCTGGCACCTGCCGGCTGTCAGCAGTATTATACTGAGATGACAGACAACATACGCAGCTTTAACTATCAGCCAAATATGGATAGTCCCTATATGTCGGATACAAGTTATACCATTTGCATCAAGTCCATACCCAGTGCCAGCATGATTGAGTGAGTGTTAGAGCTCAAAAAGAAAATATAAAAAGGATTTATTACTCAACTCAAATCCTTTCTTAACCCTTTTTTTCTGCCAGATACAACTTTAGCAAGTTTTCCATGGCGCTGCAACAGGGCCTTGCCAATGGGGATGGCGATGGCGACGGGGATGGCGATGGTGCGGGCTACGACGAGGCTTGTCATGCAACGGTGCATACCCGGGGCAGGGAGGAGGACTATTTGCTAATACCACAATCTACGCTGGCCAAGAATATGGCTTATCAGCCCACATATTATTGTGGCACAAATGACAATTTAGTTGTCTATGGTATGTCCTAAATTCAGTTTGAACTTTCAACTCTAGCTCATATTGTTTCCCATTTATCCTTACTTAGCTATGCCGCCCTATATCCTGCACTTTTCCAGCGATGAGTTGACCTTTGACATCACACAGGAGACAGGTTTCAGTTTGACTTATCGCCTACGTTAAAGAATTCTCCTAAAATGACAGCGAGCAGCTGTCAAATTAAGTGGCCATTAGATTTTAAGCACAGAATTTAGTAAACTAAAGTATAAAAACATAAACTATTAATAGTTAAAAATACAAAAATTAAATACAGCGTTATAATATCCAAAATCTAGCAAACTGAACGCTGTGACAAAAATTCTTAACAACTTTTTAGTAAATGGTAAATAAAAAAAAAAAATTAGGCGTAAAATTTTGTTTGAATTTCTACTTGCAATTTTATCATAAAAGGAAATTTTAATAAATTTAAAAATATTAAACATACAATTTTGATTAATTTTCTATTACTAAAATTAACAGAAAATAAAAGTGTTGCATACTTAAAGGCTTTGCTTGTTGCACTTACATATGTGCGCGTATAATTCGCAACTGGTTGCAGCAGTCGGTATATAAGGCAAGAGGGTTGCAATACATAAAATTTTTTTTTTAAGTGATTAATATCATTAATTTTGTGTGCTAAAATCAAGCAAGTGGCAATAATATTTTTGATAAATAAAAGCAAATAAAATGGCCATAAAATTGTAATAAAAAATTAACAAAATGTTTTTACATAATACCCTTTTGCAAGGGTATAAAAATAGATTTATATTGATGTAAACTCAATTCGATTATTCTTCCAAATTAACATAAACTATGTTTATATTTTTTTATTGTTAAACTTCAATTATATGTATTTAAAAAAATGTAAAAAATATATTTGTATCAAGTTACACTTTGCAAGTGCATGTTTTTTAATTTAAATGTAAATTGTATAAAAATACACTCTATAATTGCGTTCTTTCCAGTTTAAATGTAAATTATTGAATTATAATATAATTTAAACTAAATATCTGTAAAATTAAAATAAATATCTGCTTATCTGCGAACTCTAAAACTATCTATTAAAAGAATATAAAACTGAACTTAAATACACAATAAAACTGAATGATTTTTGGCTATTGCATTTTGGTACTTTAAATGTTGCTACATTAAATAAGCCACGTTAAATGTGAATTTGTTGACGTTCTGCCAAAAGTTGAACAACAATAAAAGCAACAATAACAACAACTATATATATATATATATATATATATAGAAATTACAACAATAACAAAAAAAATTGAGAAAGCGAAAACGCATTAGGAACCTGAAACAGAACCAAAACTTGTTGCGGTCAGCGACACGATTATCCTTTTAGCTATGTAATTAGTGTGATTAAAGTTAAGCAGCTTTTTGGCCAGGACACCCCCCCCTAGAAACAGAGTGTGTGAAGGGAGAGGATTGGAAGTTAAGGAATCGCAGTGGGATGGCCATAACAAATATACAAAAATATAAGCAAAAATATAAATACAAAAATATAAATATAAATTTAAATAAAAATGAAATATAAGAAAAATAAAAATAAAATAAAATAAAATGAATAAATAAAATATTAAATAAAATAAAAAATAAATAAAATAAAAATAAAAAAATATATATATTAATAAAATATATATATATATAAATACAAATAAGTACATATGGGTATACTATAAGGAAATAGGTATATTAGTTAGAGTTTACATTATGAATTAACTTATTGAATGTTTATATTTTTTCTATATCATTTTAGAGCTACCACAATTAAATTTTAATAATCTCAAGCCTAAAATCTGTAATACTTATTTAAGTATATTTAAAATTGTAGGCATTGCTGATGGCATTTATTAAGAAAACGGATAAATAAATATACTTTAAAATACCAATTAAATTGGAAATTTTAAAATATTTATAAAAAGGAAATTAGAGATTTAAAATAACAAAAAATCTCCTGACTTAATAAATTTGCATATTTCTGAATCAAATAAGACTGTACAAAATGAAAAAAATATTCCTAAATTCCATCCAATACTGAAATAATGGATTGATAAAATTTAATTTAATTTATTTTAATTTACTATTAAATAACCGATTAAAAAAATTCTTGAGAATTTTCGGAAGTCTTCCTGCCAGAGTTTAATTCCTTAAAATTTTTTCTATCAATTAATATTTTATAAATCAACTTAAACTATAATTTTAACTTTATTTTATTAAGTCTATTTAATTGTGAAAATGGAAACATTTGGAATATTAAAATATTTTTATTTTATTTATTTTAGCCATTTAAATAGATGAAGAAGAAGAGTTAGATATAAAGAAATGTGCAAAATAATTTTATTTTGTTTTGTTACATTTCAAGCCTTATTTCTAAAGTAATTTAATTTTTTTTATTTTCAGCATTTTCTTCGTGTAAATGCTCGCTTATGGCATATAAAAGAACACAAAAGTTAGACGCTAATATTTGTTTAGTTATTTGCTTAGTTTGGGGCATGTGCTTAGAGTTAGAAAAATGTTTAGAGTTGAATACATAAAACGGTCAATTGACAGCATTAAGATGTTAACCCGGCGAACCTTTCACTTTGACAAGGTGTCAAAATTTCGTAGGCTCCACTAAACCTCAACATTTAATTTCTATTTATATATTTATTTATATATTTTCTTTTCACTTGGAATTTCTCACACTTAACGACGGCAGCTATTCGGACAGTGTAAATATAAATAATTGTGGAATAAGTCAATCGAGCTACTCAGAGTCTCGAACTGTGACTAATAACAATGAATGTGCTGGGATTAGCATCTAATCTGAGGGTAAATATTGATGCTAAGTTGGAGGCGATGGCTTCTGTTTGTAGATGGATGTAGATGGATGGATTATGGATGAGCATGACGAGCACCTGAACCATGTTAAATATACAAAAATATATTGTACAACAACAATAATAGAGAGAAAAAAGTAAATAAAATATACAAATATATAAATATATAAAAAGCCAACTGAGACTGCCAGCGATCCATGTCGATTGGCATTTTAGGGCCAATAGCTAAAATACAACAATGAAGTAGAATAAGTTGGTTTTCATTTATTGTTAAAAGTTCTCGTTTGCAGTATACTCTGTTCATAGTTTCTGTTACCTTTAGCATAGTTTTTAAAGTATATTTTGTTCATCAAAAAAACAATTTATCTATAAAAAAATTTTATAAATTTTTTTTTTTTTTAAAATTAACTTGTTACATAATTTTTAAAAAGCGGTAGAAAGTTTCCTTGATTTACAAATTTTCATAACTTTGTGAGAGCTATACCAATTTATATTTTTATATAAATTTATATTTTTATATAAATATATTTAAATATATTTTTAATCATGGTTCTTCGCCCAGATTGATTCGACATTTTATTTTTTAGAATACATTTTTTTCGATATTTATCTCATTTTCCCATAGTTATTAAAATTCCCCTTTATAAAAATTAGAAATTTATGCAAAATTTAAAATCTTGTAATATTATTTTTTATTTATTTTATTTTATTTTTTAAGTGCATTAAAATATGCATAAATTAGGAATATATTGCTACATGACTCGAAAATATTTAATTTTTCGTTATAATTGATGCAAAACATTGTTAAAAATAAAAACAAAAATTCATTTAATACGTTATTAGATTTTCTATTTTAATTTTAACCAATTTTAATGCAAAATAAATATATTTTATTTATTTTCAATTTTGAATAAACCTTTAAATAACAAACAAACGAACAAATTAAATTTTTTTTCTATTTTGTTGTCTCTGTGCCTGAAAATCAAGCTAAGAATAATATTAACTAAAAATTTTATTTTTCAGAATTTAATTGTATTAAATAAATTAAAACTTTATTCAAATTAAGGCTTTATTATTTACAAAATAAAAACTTTGACAAACATATTAAAATTCTAAAATGTTTATCTTCGCTTCGAATTAACAAACAAATCCACTTCTTTCCAGCTCTATCAACAGCGTATAACTAAATAAATAAATAACTCTATATATAGTATATATATATTCATGATGACCTGCAGTTCTGTTCTGAAAATTTGTTTAGGCAATAAAAATGGAATTTATATGTTAACCAGAGCAATGGCTTTAAGCGTCGACTCAGCAACAAAATGCGGCTCATAAATTAAGTGCTAACAAAAAACTGCAACAAGGTGCAAACAAGGTGCAGGCAAAAAAATAAAAAAAAAAAATTAAAAAAACAAAAATAAAAGGATTTTAGTGAGCCATAATGAAGGGTAAGAGGGGGGCAGGTGTATTGTGAGGGGGCGACGCAGCTGCAGTGAAAATAACGAAAATGCATTTTAAAACTAGCCAAAAAGCAAACGAGCCAAAAAGGCGAAGGGCTAGGCTACAAGGCGAAACTTGGCAGTTCACTGGGCACTCGCCAGTTGCCACTTGCCTCATGCCTCATGTCGCACTTGCCACTTGCTGTCTTCCACTTGCTGCCGCCCTCTACTACCTCCCTCTCCTTCTGCACTGTGTATTTAAGTAATGATTTTGCAAAATATGCGCAAAAGTGCCAACAGCAACACCGCAATATGGTGCCCCTAAATGGACTCTAACCGGAAGTGCGAATATAGCGTGCAGCTGGGACAAGGACGAAAAAGCTGGCTCTCGGACCTTCAGTGCCAAGTCCTTGGCCATTAAATAGAGCTGGTTAAGCATTGATAGTGCTGCCAGTCGATAGTTTCTATTTTTTTAGTACTTTAAATTAGCGATATTATTAAGAATTTTTAGTTTTTATAATGGCAGGCTATAGGCTCTCTCAGAAAGATTTATAATATATATATATTCAATAAATTTTCAATAAACTCTCTTCTTCATTATTCCAATAATTTAAACAATAATTTTAAATTGTTTAAATATCTTAATTGGTTTATAACTAATGTACAATTCAATAAACTCTCATCTACATAATTTCAAAAATCAAAAAAATCAAATTTTGATTTCAAAAAAAATTTTAATTGATTAAAATTTAATACAGAATTCAATAAAAATGCTTTTGATATTTGTTTAGTGTGAAATTATTTTACCATTTGAATGAACTGCTTAGTTAAATGATTAAATTTAATTAAAAATGAAATAAAAGAATGTTACTTGTATTTGTCTGGACAATATATATTTTTAAGGGAATAATATAAATTAAAACTGATTAAATTTTGTATACATATTTTGGCATTTAATTTATATATAAAAATAATTATATAATAAGAACTACTTATTACACAATATTATACTATGAATCCATTTACCGATATTTTAAAATATCGCTGCTATCGAAAGTATTATCGATATTTTGCCCTGCTCTGCTCTGTTTAATAGTGTGTAACGAAATGCATGCTCACATCCAACTTTAAGGATTTAAAGCCTTAAGCTTTTTGACTAATAAGCACACACACATATATGTACATAAGAAATTGTCATGGCCATACACACACACACACACACACACACACACATACACACACACACATATGAATACCCAAACATGGCATTAAGTGCGACCCAAAAATATATGCAAAAGTGGATCAGAACGGCTGGAATTTTTCAGTATGGCGTCCAGTCGGCACCGGAAACGGAAATTGTAACGAGCATGTAAGGCGACATGCTTGTCTTTCCCCAATGCCCCCAATTCCCCCCATTCCCCCAAAACCAATTCAGAATGTTTTCTGGGCTTCTGTTGTCTTATCAACACATTGTATCGTGAACAGCGATCAAAATGAAACGAAAATATTGCAACTGTCCCTTTAGTTGTAGGTTGAGTTTTGTTTTTCAGCCTTGTTCCTGTTTCTGTTGCTGTTGCTGTTTCTGTTGCTAAAGATGAAAGCAATAAAATCGAAATACAATTGCAATGAGCACACACTCATATGGATATTTTACTTTTCTTCTGTTTTGAAAGGCTTATAGAGTATATTGGGTTTGTAGGAGGTTCACCTGTGTTTCTATGAATTTAATTCTATTTTATACTATTGAAGCTAAAGCCACTAAATTTTGTATACATGTTTAAAATAATGCTTAAAAATCTACAAGATGTTACTTAACCAAAACTTAACTAATTTTCATTCATTTAACATTTAAATTGATTTATTCAAAAATTAAATTTTTTTTTTTAGTTATTTTTTATGATTTTTTCACTTCTGATTATACCTCCTAGACTCCTAGACTCCTAATCCTTACAATATCGTTTTGATCATAATTTTACCTTTATTAAAATAAATAAATAAATTTAAAAATTGAATTTTTTTTTGAATTTTTTTATGAATTTTCTCACTTCTGATTTTTTTAAAAATACCTACTAGACTTCTAACCCTTAAAATGTCGTTTTGAACATAGTTTTACCTTTGGATTAATTTTTTTTCAAAATTAAAAATTAAATAATTTTTTGGATTTTTTGATGATATTTTCCACTTCTGATTTTAATAGAAATACCTCATAGATTTCTAATCCACAAAATATTGTTTTGATCATAGTTTTACCTTTATATTGTTATTTTATTTAAATTTAAAAATTAAATTTTTTTTAATTCTTTTTTAATTTTTTTTTATTTTCTTTTATGAATTTTCTCACTTCTGATTTTAATAAAAAAAACCTCATAGATTTCTAACACTCAAAATATTGTTTTGATCACAGTTTTACCTTTAGATTGATTTTTTATTCAAATTTAAAAATTTAATTTTCTTTTTTAATTTTTTTGGCACTTCTGATTTTAATAGAAATACCTCCTAGACTTCTAACCTAAAAATATTTATTTGATCATAGTTTTACACCTATATTGATTTTTTTGACTTTTTTTTTTAGGTATTTTCTGACTGTTTATTTCTAAAGCTGATTAATTCTTGATTTCTAAGCCAAGACCTAAGTAATTTTCATAAAAAAATTTGATTTTATACCCAAATATCGTTTTTTTTTTCCATAGTGCAATGCAAACATTTTAACTCACTTAAAAAATTTAAATAGACCTCAAAACAGTGTATATCTCAATTGGGAACTCTAAATTGTAATATTACATTTTTTAACAATTTTTTTTTTAAATTTTTGAATATGGCATACGGCGTGAGAATTTTACGATTGCTGCAAAACTGAAAACTGAAAACTGCAAACTGAGGCTCATTCACGTGCATTTTGTGTGTTATGAGTGTGTTGGTGTGTGTGGGTGTGTGTGTGTGGTGGGTGTATCTGTTGGGTGTGCATTTTTGTTGATTTTCATGGCATATTTTACAGTGCATGTAAATATATATACACACATATACTCAATATGCAGGCAAGAAATAAAATTGAAATGAAATATGCAAACATGAAAAATATGCGCCAGCCCGAAATATGCTACGAAAAAAAAATTGCCAACACACTGATACACACACATAATATAAATATATGTATAACACACACACAACACACATATACACACACACACACACACACACTCATACAGCTGCAGCGCCCAGTGGCTGCGATTTATTGCATTATCAATAAAGTGAATAAATTTTGAGGTTATTGTGGCGTGATAACGGCCATTTTTCGTTTTTGTTGTGCCTGTGTGTGTGTTGGGGCGTGTGTGCGTGTATTGGTAATGCTGTGTAAATGGCGCTGTTAATTAAAAAATCGCACCCATATTCCCCCTTCCCCCATTCTGCACACTTTTCATCTTATGGCCAAGGCCCTTCATATGGCCACAACAATTAACTGATTAAGTGTTTAAGCCACATGGCTTAAAGCCTCTTACCAATTTGCCACTATATGCTGAATTGTGGCCAACAAAGTGTTTAAGCTATGGCACAAAAGCTTACAAATTATTGAACAAGTTAACTAAAGATAGACAAGATTATTAAGCGTAGTTTTGTATGGCATTTAAAATTTACATGAATTTACAATTTTTTAATTTTAATTTTTATACTGTTTTTCTGGTCTGTGATTTGTTAAAATATTAAATAAAATAAATAATAAAAAATTTCTTTCATCCTTAATTTTTAGTTTTTTTGCTTTACCTTTAAAGCTCTAGAGACTAGAAAATACATAAAATTTAAATTTGCTGAAATACTTTTCAATTTATAAATATAAATTTATTTTGCCTTAAAATTTGTTAAGTGGTGACAAAGTAATGCTTATTTTAATACCTGGAAAAGTCCCAAGAATTTTGGTTTAGACAACATTATTTTAATTTTTTGCATTAGTTATTGCTTAAAAAAAATTAACTAATCCAAAAAAAAAATATATATATATATTAATTTAAAACTTGCAATCAATTGTAAATAATATTTGTACATTTTTAATTTTGTTTTTATTAATTTAAAGCTTCGTAATTAATTGTAAGATAAAATTTGCAATATTTAAAATTTTTTTAAAATATTTTTAAAATTTGTAAGAAATGATAGAAAAAATCGAAAAAAAAATTCGAAAAATTTTTAGTTCTCAAAATTAAAATGGCAAATTAAGTCAAATCATTAAACTAAATTTAGTTTTCAATAAATTAAGGCAGTTTGAAGTCTAGCTTTAGCTTTCAGCTTCATAAGTTGACAATTTTCTTATTATTTGAATATATGTTCTCATATATTTAAATTTAATTGCAATTTTATAAGTATTTATAATTTTATAAGCTGCTTTTAACCTAGATTAATTTGTAGCATTCTTAAATATCTATTTAACTATTTCAATTTGTTGCTCATTAACGCTTTTGGGCAAATAAGCTGGATCAACGTTTGTTTTCTGTCTATTTCTGTTTTGCCAACTATGTTGACCCTTCAGCTTAAATCAATTTGTTTTACACATCGTTATCGACATGGGATAACGTGTATTTTGGGAGTTCATATTGTGAATCTTTGCCCATTGTTTCCATTTCCCTTCCCTTCTCCTCCACACACAGTTTCCTAAGCCTCATCAGCTGCATTTAGCTGTTGTTTAAATAAACACGCCATCACTCGGCGTTTGTTTGAACTGAGTATGAAATCCTCATCAATAGAAATTTTCGGAAATTATGCAAAATTCTGCTAACGCAGAATATACATAGAAACATATATTATAATAAAAGTGTTTACAGGAGAGTTGTACGCGTGTCGTGACACGAAATATCGTGTTGCAAAAAAAGAAGATTTTCTAAAAAAAAAAACAAATGTGTTTTTTATTATATTATTTTAATTTAATAATTTAATGCTGTATGTGAATATTTCTTTTTTTTTAAGGAAAAATATTGAAATAAGAAAATGTAAAAAAAATGAAAAAATATTGAAATTAGAAATTATTGGAGAATTGTTTCAGGAGCAATAATGCAACCCAGATGAAGTTCTGAATCGTTTGAATATTGTATTATGTGTAATTAATTAAATATTTTTATTAAGAAATTTTTTCTTCTACATTTTTTGATATTTTTTCATTGCAATTTCAAAGTGAACTAAGAAAAAATCAGGGCTATGTTATTATTCGGAGAGTGAACACACAAAATCCATATAAATTGAAGTGATTTTAATTGGACAAGCATTATTGTTCGTTTAATGTATTTTAGATTAATATAGCACTTAAATTTAATAAATTATTTAGGCTTTTATTTAAATAAGTTTTATGAAAGATTTTAATAAATTAAAACTCGGCTTCTATTGTTATGTGAAGTCAGATTGTATTAAAAATAAGTTTTATCCCTATTTTGTTGATAGATATAAATAAAATTAAAAAAATATCAAAAAAAAAAAATCTTCAAATAATTGCAAAAAAAAAAGATCTACAAATAATAACTATTTTCTTAAATGTGTATTTTGTGGTTATTTCCAAAGGTTTAAAAAATAAAAAATAAATGTTGTAATTAAAACTTAAATATATCTACTTTTTATATTTAAATTTTTTTTATTAAACATTTGATCAATAATAGTTATTTTCGGTCCTTGTTAAATACCCTAAAAAGTATCAATATTAAAAAAAAAATTGTCTTATTTTTTGTAATGAAGAAAATTATATTTTTCTAAATATTTGAAGTTTTTTATGAATGAAGATGAGTTTCGTCGGCTCGAGGTCTAATTAGGCTTTTAAATAAAACACTATTTTTTTCTTTATTCTTTTTTCATTAATTCGATATATTTCGAACTCCTTCGGATTTCGTCATCAGGGATTTTTCACAGGGTCCTGTTCGTCAGCTGTGATAATTAATACTTGATTAGTATTTAATTTTATGAATACATTTTTTAGTGTAAACATTAAACAACTTATTTGAAGGCTATAAAATATTATAAGAATTTTTTTTAATAGCCAAATATATTTTTTAATTGATTGCTTACATTGGAAATGTTATACCAAAGACAATAAAATACTATTTTATATTATAAGCTCTGGTTATACATATTCTTTGCAATGTTTTATATTAATTTGCAATTTTTTTAGTTAAATTTTCAACGCTTGTAAATAGAATATTTTTTTTTAAATAAAAGAAAAAATAAAAAAATAAATTTATATGCATTCATGTTTTTATCGTCTTGATTAAATGCACATTCATGCACATCTCTAACACACACACTCACACACACACACGGTTTTGTTGTGTATACATATTTTGACACCTTGTGTTGCATGTATTGTTGATATTATTGTTGTTGTTTTGTTTGTGTTTGTTTGTTTGTTTGTTTCTTGTTGTAGTATGAGTTATAATATGTTAATCGCTGCCGTTTGCATGTTTGCATATTGAATAATTACCGTTATGCGTTCGCATGTGCCATTGTTGTAATTGTTGTTGTTGTTGTTAAATAAGCTAAATTATGTATAGCAGCGTGTATTTTAAATAGTATTACTAGTTGCACTTGACACGAAAACACAAAAAAAAAAAAGAATTTCGTGATTTTGGTTGAAATTTTTTATTTATTTGTTTCGAATTTTGTTAACTGACAACATTTATTGCCTTTGCACTATAATATTCATGAGTTTTAAGTGTTTATGTGTCTTTTATTTATTTAATAGCTGTAATATTCATATTTATTATATTTTAAAATTTTATTAATAAATTGGTAGCTTTTTCGGGTGGCCAAACATGAAATAATGTTCCACAAAAAAATTCTAATTGTTAGCTATATAAATTGTATAATTTTATTCATATTAAAAAAAAAATAAATTTCAGTTAAAAAACAGTTGCCAAAACATTAAAATATACTATATAAATATTGAAATTTAAAGGAGCTTAAAAAATAAAGAAAAGTTAATATTTAATTAATTTTATAAATAAATAAATATATTTTGAACACAAAATCTAATAAAAGTTGAATTATCTTTCGTTAATCTTAGGTATTTTTATTGCAGTAATTCAATATATTTTAATTAAAAAAACAGTTGCCGAAATACTAGAAAATATTATATAAATATTGTAATTTAAAACGGCTTTAAGAGAAAAAAATAAATATTTTTATAAATAAATAAATATATTTTGATCACAAAATCTGATTAAAGTCTTATTATATTCCGTTTATCTTAGCTATTTTTATTGCAATTATTTAATATATTTTAAATAAAAAAATAGTTGCCAAATCACTAGAAAATACTACCAAAAAAATTTTAATTTTAAAAGGCATTAAAAAATAATGAAAAAAAACAAATAAATAAATTTTAAAAATAAATAAATAAATTTTTCTCACAATTTCAATAAAAGTCGGATTATATTCCATTTATTTTAGCTATTTTTATTACAACAATTACATGAACTTAAATTAATAAAAATTGAACTTTAATTAAAATAAAATAAATAAATCTCTAGCTTGGTTTGTGAGCGAAAGGTGATAAAAAATAGATTTTAGGTCTGTCCTATTCAATTTGCGGGAAGTGTATTATATTTTTGTGGGTTTTGCGAATTTGTAAAATTTGCAAGCTTGCTAAACAATTTTATAAAAATACTTTACTATTATTTTTAATTAATTGGCTATCAACTTTTGATATTGTTAGTTAAATTAGCTAATTCCCATTACTTAATGTCACTTATAATATTATTATTATGTAAATTCAATCAATCTCTGTCGGAATTCGTAACACAAATATGTGAATTGATTCGAACTTCCTTTGCTTGAACTTCTAAGGAATTTGTGGAATGCAAAATTTCCCCTAAAATATATATTTATATTTATATTTATAAATCTCATGTTCTCATTATGGCAATATGCTCAGATTTCTTTTTGGTTTAACATATTTGAGATGCTGCTGCTATGATAGGGTTAAGTGTAATATGACATCAGCACAAAACACCTTGGTGATGATGCTGATGATGATAATAATGATGATGATGATGAAGCCTGATGTTGCCTGCCAGGCATTAAAAAGCAACCCTTGGCACAGTCAGTCAACACCCCTCTGCACAACACCCCTCTACACCACCCCTGTCCCTTTGCAACAAACCCTTGGCAGTCAAATGAGCGAGCTGAGCGAACGTTTTAATAAATTTGTAAACAGATTTGTTAATTTCAGCATTAAATTTTGATGAGAATTTGGCCATATTGTGCACAAAGCAACCTATATATATATATATATATGTGTGTGTGTTGGTGTGTGTGTGTGTGTTGGTATTGGTGTTAAGTATGCGTGTTCAACACAAATAACGATAAAAACACAAAGTTAACTGCAAGCGTAGAGAGTGGAGAAAGTAGAAAGCATCAGGCGACGATGTTGCGTTGGATTTTTAACACAAACCAAAACGAAACTCTTCGTCTGGTTGTCTCTTCTCTCTATAGAGATGAGAGCGTGTCTTGCTCTATCGTGCCACGAATGAGCAGAACATAATACTAGCTGTTAATAAATATAAAAATATTGATAGAGAGGTTGTTAGATTTGGATATATGTCGTAAAGAACAAACCGAGTTTATTTTTACAATGTCGAAAAATATGTAAATCTGATAGAAAAACGAACAAGTATTTAAGTCTCCATTCAGTGCGGGAAGACTTTTCTATCCTATAATTCTCAATTAAAACAGAAATTATCCCACGCATTCAAGACATTTCTCATAGGTTTTTAAGAGCTTAATGTTTCTATTTATTTAAAATATAATGTATAAAATAATATTTTATCATATTTTTGTGTTACTATTCAATTAACATAAAAGGAAATGTCAATGAAATGAAACCAAAATTATTAAAAAAATTAAAAAAATATAAATGTAGCCAAAGTATTTATTAGGATTTGGTTTTAAAGGTTTAAAATAGCTCAGAATAAGATTTTCCGTATACCAATCGCAATTTATCATAATATCAAAGTGCAGGGTTTATAGAACAATGTATTTAATTTTAATTAGCAGAAACATTTTAATGAATGTGTGTCATTAGATATATTACATATTCCATTATTGTACATTTTTAAATTGATATTGATATGGTTAATACTTTGTAATTATGAAAATTAATTTCTAATCATAGAATGGATATAATTGCCACACTATAAGAAAAATGTATTTTTTAATCTGTAATACAAAGAGGCCATAAAAAAAATGAGATCTTAATTACATATTCTTATTTCTAAGCTCTGGCTTTTCACAAAAACTACTAATCAAATATTTAATGTTTAAATGAAATTAAACTAAATGCAAAATAGATTTAATTTAATGCATGTTTATCTCTGTTTGAAACAGCAATAAAACGCTTTTTCCCTTTAGATTTATCGAACAACTAACTAATTGTCAAAATATCGAAAGTTAAAATATTTAATTATTTTCTTACTTAAATTTAATTTCCCCTTAAATACTTTAACAGCATTTTACGTACAAACACAATAAATATTTAATTTAAAATTAAATTATCTATAATTTCAAAATATAATTTTCGTGAACTGTTGAGCACAACTCTATTTTTCTGTAACAAATATATTTTATATATTTTTAAATATATCTATTTTTATTTTTTTTTATGTAAGCTCTTTTTTTTGTATAAAATAAAATTAATTTCTTATTTCTTCAAGTCGGCAGATTAGGCTCATTAAAATTAAGTATAGAATTTAAGAAGAGTATATAAATTTTAAATATAATTTTTTAATAAAATCAAACATATAAATAAGACTACAAAGTTCATCCTGCACTAGAAATACTTATAAATAAAGTTTATTTTAAATTGAATTTTACTTAATTTAAAAATTAAATTTTCGTGTCCTGTTGTGCTCATCTCTAGTGTCCTGTGTGTGTGTGTATATATATATATAACATTATAAGTAAAACCAACAACAATGCTGGGGAAAAGGCGTAAGAATTTAATGAAAATCATTAACAAAGTGTGGCCCACACAACTGCCAGGAACTTAAGGCATGCTGAGTGAAGAGTGAGAGAGGGGGCTGAAGTGTGTCAGGGGGGAAGTTCTACGGAAATGTAACCAAGTTTATGATGAGCCACGAAAATTAAGACTACAAATGTTTGTTTGGCTTAAATGAGTTTCACAGCCAGGCAAGGCAACCTGTCAACTTTTCTCTTTTCTCTCTCTGTGTGTTTCTGTGTGTTTTTTTGAGTTCTGACAGGCCTCAAATAAAAATGTTATATCCCCAAAACCGACAAAAAGTTTGCGTAACTTTAAATGGAAGAATATAGAAGGGAGAGGGCTGAGAAGGGAGCTAACTTACATAATGAATGAACTGAGCGACCCCGTGTGCTTTTTATGGTCATGTTAATTATTAGAATTGAATTCAAAATGAGCTTTATTTTTGTTTTTGTTTTTGGACTTTGTGTTGTCAGATTCTGACTTCAAGTTTTTTTTTAAATGGTCAGCAAATGTCCTTGCCGCTTTTATGGCCATAATAATGCCAAAAATTCTGACGCCCACAAACATATAATAAGGATAATGCGAGCAGCCCCTGGTGTCCTTGTTCAAATTGCCCAACAAAATGCTGGAAAAAAAATAAAAAAAAATATTTAAAAAAATAAAAATTTTCCGCGCTCTTCTAATTGCATTTGCAACAAATTTTTGAGCTGCAATTAACGTAGCACAAACATGTTGCCTCTGCCACAACGGCGGACAATTTTCCAGTTTTCAGCCAGGGGCCGCAACTTTTTGTGGCATAAAGCAGTAAAAATAAACGCCTCAAAATGTGGCATTAGAAGCTGCAAATGGCAATATAAATGTTGATTATTTGTTTGCGGCAAAAGCGTTTAGAATAATACGCAAATTTTGCTGAACTTTGCGAAAAATTTCGCAAGTATTTCTTTAAGTGTAATAAGTAAAAAGTTCAGGATAATTGTTTAAAAGAATATTGAGTAAAAGATTTTAACAAGTTCTGTTTAATTAATGTGGCAACAAAAAATATGTCATGGATTTTAAATAAAAATTAATGATCTTATAATACTAATGGCTTTAAATGATGAAAAAAAAATAAAAAAATAAAAATAAAAATAAATAAAAATAAATAGTACAGGTATTTAATCAGAGTGTCTATAGGTCAGAGGAGTAGAATAAATAAAATAATAAAATGTCAAATAAATATTGCAAATATTTCATTTCTTATATATAAAATATATTATAGACTTTTTATATAATTTTTATATAATTTTTATAAAATTTAACTGAAGTTCAGTATAAATCTAGCTGAGCTTTAAATTTGCTTTTTGAACAATTCTAAAAGCTATAAATTAAATAAATTATTTTCTTTTTTTCCTTTTTTTGTTGCAAATATATTCTGTTGCAAGGCCAATTCAGAATTCGACATAAAAAATGTTATGGAAAATATTAAATATTATTTTATGGTAATTTTATTAAATTTAAAAATCAACTCGAAACTATTTATAATATTAATTTCATGTTGAATGTAGAATCCATCGAATTAACCTAATAAATTGTATTATTGTATAAAATTTAATTAATTTTAAATTAGAAATTGGAAGTTATACACCATATTATATTTATATCAGGTGCATCAAATATAAACCTTAAAATATATAAAATAAATCCTCAAATTTAGTTCTCAACTAAACAATAATTTAATCAAAATAAAATTGCACAAAATTGACACAAATTAAATTTGAGCAAAATTCTATAAATACAATTAAAAGCTTTTCAGCGATATTATGCAGAATTAAATTTAATTCAGCTAATTTAAATTAAACTAAAAATAAAATTCAATAGTTTAAATGATTTTAAATTGGCTACAAAATGGCTAATAAAATAAAGCAGAATTAATTTTCTTTATTAGCTCTTTGTATTACATTCCAAAAACTTATTCAAAGTTTTAAGTTTTACTTAGCATTTCTCAACCAAGAATTAAAACTTAAATGAATATTTAAAAATGAATTATAATATGCTTTAAAAGCAGTTTAAATAATTATTCTTTTTAAGTTAACCTAGAACTAAAAATAATTTATAATATGCTTTAAAAAGCAGTTTAAATAATTATTATTTTAAAAGTAAACCTAGAACTAGGTTTTTTATAGTATAATTTCTAATCAGAATTTCATTTTTTAAGCCAATATTTAACTATTTAAATTTATTCATTCAATGTATAACTTTTCACTACCCCGGCCCGCTGCCAATCTTTAGCGCTTTCTAAATAAACCACAAAAATGCGCCATTTTGCTGCCACATTTTGTTGCTCATTTCACTTTAAATATTCTTGCAACAACACTCCAAACGCCCCAAAAAAAGAAAAAAAAATAGGCAACACAATTTAAATAAATTTGGGGCTAATTTGTAAAATGAGCCAGTGAAAAGTTGGTTTTATATATACAAAATATATACACATTTTTTTTTTGCCTTCAGCTTTCGCTTTTTTTTGGCTGCGATTTAAATATGCTGAGAGCTATTAAATGTAAAGTTGTATACACTTGAAGAAAATTAAGCTAGAAACTGACAAAAATTAAATAAAAAATTTAATATTTTGCATAGAGAATATTTTTCATTATTTTGTAATTTTATATTTTTGTTAAAGAAATTTTTTTTTTTAATTTTTCTTAAATTTTATAAAAATAATTATAAATTTTATATATTTATTTAGATGCTGAAAATTGTGTGACATTTGTAGAATTGCGTTTTTAGTCTAGAAAATGTTTTTCCTTTTTTTTAATATTTTTATCGGCGAGCTTTATTTTTATCCTTTTTGGAAAAACTTGTAAAAATAATCATTAATTTTATATATTTTATTTTGATGATAAATAAATTAATTATACATTTTATATATTTTAATTTGATGATAAAAATTATGTTTTTTTTTGCACAATTTTTTTTTTTTAATTTTTATAAATATTTACTGCGAAATTTTTTTTTTTTAATTTTTTTATTCTTTTTTCATGCATTTATTTTATATGATTTTTTTTTTGTATCTATTATTTGGCTCAGTGTATGTGGCAGCAGGGGCTGTGTTTTGGCCTGAATGGGGCGAGTCAGAGGCGGTCAGTGGTTGACAGTTTATTGGGGCGGGGGTGGGGCGTGGGGTTTTGGTGTTGCAGCCCCGTTCTCATTTCAATTTGTTGGCTTGTTAGCCGCCCGCTGGCAGGACATGTTGCCCGTCTATCCCTACCTCCCACCCCAAGCCAACACGCAGTATACTCTACTGTCTCCTGCCCCCTTCCCCTCCTCCACCCTCCTGGACTGTCAACGCATTTGTTGTTGTTGTTGTTGTGTTGTGTGTTTCCGCTTTTCGACAGAGATTAAAAATTTTTCAATTTTCCGAGGCATAAGCGCAGCAAACTTTGCCGCATTTTGTTTGCTTAGAGGTGAGGCAAGAGCTGCAGGGGGGGTTGCAGGGGCAACAAAGTAATGCTTATGCAACCAGGAAATAACACACACACACACATACACTTACTGAGTGTGTCAGTGTGTGTGTGTGTGCATTAGCTATTGCTTTGTAGCATTTTTTTTTTGTGGTCTGTTATCCTTGGCCAATGGCAAACGGAGATTAATGTTTTGACGCTACTTGCCAATAAAGCAAACAAATGCATTATAAACACACACACAGCTGTATATATAATATATATATATATATATGTATAAATATATATATTTTTCTATATATAGGTCACTTTATTTTTTGTTATTTTTTTAATCAGGCTTCAATCAAAGTTCAAGCAAATGAGCCTTGTGTATTTACATTTTTGGTCGTTTTCCAATTAACTTAATGTTCATTTAACAACAAGAGCAGCAATTTAGAAAGTTAGTGAAAAAACTGATTGCCTTTTAGCTACCCAGTATTCAGTAAGCTATACTTACTTCAGCATACACGCATTAGATTATTTAAATAATTAATATATTGGCAATTCTAAAAGAGAACCAAAAATTTAAAAAAAAATGCCCCTACAGATTTTTTCTAAACTCAACAGAAAATACCAATATTTCATATTAGATAAATAAAAAATAGTATTTAGTATATATTATATATAAAGTATATTAAAATAAAATATTTGTTTATTTTGTAATTTTTATTTAATAAAGATAAATAAAAATAAATAAAGATAAAATTTTACATATATTGTACATTTTTATATAATTGTAAATTGTTTATTAAATAGCCTAAAACTAAACTAAAACTTGTTTGTCTCTGTTGAAGGTTTTGTTTTAGAATATATAAATCCATTACTTTAGGGATCAACAACTGTAATACAGTTAATAATATTTAATGACCATAAACCTTGCTAAGACTAATCAGAATTTAATATACTTAATGACAAGAAATATGTTTTTCATCCATGTAAGCAATCCCATATTTTTTTTCTTCCTAATGAATATACAAAATATTAAATTAAAGTACTTTTCAAGTAATTAAATGGATCGTTATACATATCAATTTAAATCAAAAATTAAACTGTTTTAAGTTTAAATTTAATTTTATAATTATGTGTGAGAAGTTTTGATACTTTAAAAAAACATTTTAATTTTTTCGATATGAAATTATATATACCGAAACAATTTAAAGCATGATCAGGAAATATTTTCCAATTGCAATTTAAACCTAGGAACAACATTCTTGTGTAATTCTGACATAAATAGCAAAAATTATTATTTTTTTTTTTTGTTTTTTCTCTCTTTCATAGAAAAGTTAATTCCCGTATTTGTTGCCTCAGCCAAATTTATACAAAATATTTTTTATTTATGCTATTTTTGTTTTATTATATTCATTATATAAAAGCGGTAAAACTACCCTCGTTTAACCAAAATCAAAGGTTAAAAACAACAAATGAGGCTCATATATGTTTTTTGTGTTTTTCAATTAACTTAATGTGCGTTAAAAAAAAAAACAAACACACACACACGCACAAAGAAAAGCTGGCTTAAAATGTAAAAATGCTGGGCAACAAAAACAAAAACAAAAACAAGAAAAAGTAAAGAAAAGCGATGAAAATTTATGACATCTTGTTTTTCTTTCGTTTTTTTTTTTGTTGGCCTTCCCCCTTTTATTTTTTATGGCCAGAAGCGTCGGTGTCGATATGCGATATGCGCTCGATTGGCCCACAGGTGTTGGATAGAAGGGGTAGCGGTGGGGTAGGGTGGGGGTTGGCTAGGGTATGTGTGTGTGCTGTCAATTCAATCAAATGCTTCATACATCAATGGACAGCGACAGGCTGTAGTAACTGTATATGCAGAATGCTATATAGTACAAACATATGCGGAATGTGCCACATTGAAGCGCAACCCTTTGCAGCAACAACAACAACAACAACTACAACAAACAACAACAACAATCCAACAAACCTCTATAACACTAACAAAACACGAAATGTTGCCACTAAGCGACAGTAAAGTGCAAAAAAATTCCTTTTTGCCATGAAATGTCGATGAAATTCATAAAAACTGCTCACGTTTTATTGAAATAAAATATTTATGTAATGGACAGTGAACTTGTTTGTTGTTGTTTGTTGCTCTAATACTCTGTACTTAAAACGAGTTGAAAAGAGTATATTCTTTTATTTGTTATGGGGCAAGTCAAAAGTTCTTTGAAATTAATTTTTAACTCAATGATTAGACTTCTTGGGTTATCATATAATATAGATGTTGTTTTAAAGTATTTTTTATTTTATTTATTTATTTATTTATTTGGTTTCGCAGCACTATAATCATAAACTTGTAAATTTAATGTGCTCGTCACAATGTGCAATTACTTTAATTAATATTTTTTTATACAGCTTATTTAATCGAATTAGTTAAATTTAAATATAAGGTAATTATTGTGTGAAATCTAATGGCTGCATATATTTGTCTAACTTAATACTTGGGTAACAAAATATTTTATTTAGCTTTTTTCTTCCTAAAGTTAAGGTTGTGTTCTGGAAGCTGAATATTTGAAAAAATTGCAAAAAAAAAGTGCACCTTGAATTTAACAGTTCCGAATTCATAATTCCTAATACTACAATAAATATATAAATGTAAACAATTTGAAACTTCTTTCCAAATATAAAGAAAATCGAAACAAATTGAGCTTTGGGTCAAGTTAAATATTTACAAAATTATCAGACTTTCATAATAAATATAAACACAATATATCTGCCGCTATAAAAAAAGGAGCGGCCTAATTAATTTTCAATAAAAATTTGATTAGAAAATGATTTTTATATCAAGTTTTAAGGCACTTTACTTTAAGCAAAAAATAAATTAAATAACAGCGCGTATTTTACGTTTGAAGCAGCTGCTTTAACAGCTGCTAACTTAACATTGGGCGCAAATGTTAAGCTTTTCGTATGTAATATTAAAAGTTCATTAATTTTTGCTACTTGTAAAATTGAGCTTAATTCAAAAAAGTGATATTTTTTCCCACAGTTGATTGTAAACAGAGTATAATAAAGCCGTACCAATATGTTAACTTTTTTTTATAGTAGTTATTGTTGTTGTTGTTGTGAAGCAAAGGTTAACATGAGCTTAAAAGCGACATGCAGATGGAGTAGCTACAAACATATGTACCTGTATTTTGTAGGTACATATCTACAAACAAATTTTTGTTTATAAATTTTTACAACTACCTGGCTGCCCCCCTACTACCCCCTGTCTACCCACCTAGCCACCCACCTACCCACCATACGTTCACCTTGTAGCTGCTGCTGCTTTTTGCGGTCACATTTCAAGTCGTAAATTTGTCGCACGTAAAGGTTTAAGCAGCCATGTTACGATGTTATCCAACCCCACAATCTTTATATTGTAGTATATGCTTACACTCTATCCTTAACCCCTATTCGCCATCCCTTTCGCCACAAGGATTGCAAGGATCTCTCTCTGTTCTCTGTTTCTCTACTTGCGTGACTAAAAGGTTCATCAGATAGCCCCCAGAAAATTATGTTTCTTCACTCGTTTGGCTCGGTTACTTGTTTCGTCCTGCGTCCTTTCGTCGTTATATCCTTCTCTTTCGAACTGTAACAGAGTCAAAAATTCATTGAATTGCGGCCGCTGCATTATTAATAAGCCCGACAAAATTGTTGTTGCCTTGCTACTTGGGTACACTTTTGTGGATGAAGGACCTTGCCACACCTCGCCTCATCCACCCCCCCTCAGCCTCTATAATACTGCAAAAACGCAATTGAAACGTGCGATGGCAACTTTAACAGTCGTCTTGCATTTATTTCAATTTACCGTCTACATTCTAGGGTTCCCACGTTTTGTTGTTGTTGTTGTTGTTGCTGTTATCCTTGTTGTTGTCCTTGCTGTTGCCCATGAGCAGCAGTTACAATTCTTTTGTCTTTTTAACTTCCTTTTTTGGGTCTGTTGCACGTTTCTTTGCCGCTTTGCTTCCTTTTCTTACTTTGCCTTTTGCCTTTGCCTCACAGAATGTTGCAGAGTTTTAGGAGGATGAAAGGGGTTGTTGGGTGTTTGGAGGGGTGAGAGGGTTTGGCTTCTGAGTTTTGGCATCCTTTGTTAGTTGAAGTTGAAGAACCAACCAGCAATTGACACTGAGACGCTCTTCAAATGCAAATGCTGTCAATGGAACTTAAATTAAATGTCCTTGAGAAAACTAAAAAAATAAAAATATAAAAAAAAATATATTTCAATTTTCTATGCATAATGAGATTTTGATTTTAATAGGAAAAATAAATAAATGACAAAAATAATTATATACATATTTATTTCATAGAAAAAAAATTTAATAATTAATATAATAATTATAAGAATAAAGTTAAAAATAAAGTACTAACACAATTCGTATATGGCCTCTAATTTTTTCCATTAAATTAAATGTCCTTAAGAAAACTAAAAGTACAAAAATATAAAAAATATATTTAAATTTTCAATGCATAATGAGATTTTGATTGTAATAGGAAAAATACCTGTCTGACAAAAAAATATTTATATGCATAATTTTTCCTAAAATGGAAGATTAATTTTTAATGATTCGCACATTTCGTCAGTAAATAATTGTAATTTAATAATTTAATAAATAAAACTAAAAAAACAAATTTACAAAAAATATATTTCAATTTTCAATGCATAGTGAAATTTTGATTTTATTAGGAAAAACAACAGTCTGACCAAACAAATTTTTAATTTTTCTATTTATTTATTTTGTTTCCCAGCACTACAAGTATTAACTTATAATTTAATGTGCTAAATTAATATTTTATTATACAACTAATTAAATTTAAATAATTTTATTTAAATATAAGGTAAATATTGTGTTAAATCTAATGTCTACATGGGTTTTTTTTTAGCTTAATACTGAACTGCGTTGCGCTTCAAATCATTTTTATTTATTTCATATTATTTATAATTAATTATTTTATTCAAATGAAAGTTTAATTTTTTTAGTGTTCCACATATTCTATCAGTAAATAATTTTAATTAAATAATTTAGTATAATAATTAAGTTTAAAAAAATATGGTATTCTTATATATACAATACGTATATGGTCTCTAATTTTTTCCATCCTTAAATATATTTTTTTCTAGATTTTTTATTTGATTTTTTTTCAATGTTTTTTCAATGTTCTTAAAAGCAAAGTAAGTCACAAAAGCTGACCACAGGACGTGTGCAAATGTTTTTTGTGCATTGATTGATTTTTCATTACATTTGAGCGACATCCGTTTGAGGGAGGACATTGCCAGGACATGCACATGGCCAGGACATTAAACGCAGTCAGAGTGTCTTTGCATGAATGTTTACCACTTCCGGTTTCCGCAGCAACAGAGTCCAGCTATGAAATCGGCAACAATGCCAAACACAGAGAAAAGCAGGCCATGGAACGTGCAACAAATGCAACTGCAACATTGGGCAACATGTGGCAGCAAGGGGGCAGCAGAGGGCCGAGGAGCTTGTCGAAGGGACTGGGGCAATGGCAGTAGCAGAAGCAGAGGCAATTGTGACAATGAAACAACTGCATTTTTGGCACGCACACACACGCACATAAAATGCACTTACAAAAATATATACGAACATTTTTAGAAAGTTTGGAATATGAGAAAACAGACATTTCTGAAAGTTGATAAAAAAATATAAGATAAAATATAAAATAAAAATATTAAGTTACAGAAAGCTTTTTTAAAAATAAGTACAACAAAAATGTAAATATTTGAATATTTATATATAAAAAATGAAATAAATTAATAAAAGCTTATAAGTAAAATAATTTATTTTATGCCTAAATAAAAATTAAAAAAAAAATTATAAAAAATATTAAAGTGAAATAAATATCTAGTATTAAAATAAAATATTCATAAAATTCCAAAATTAAGATGCTAAGGAACATAAAACTGCAAAAAAATATCTAAAAGATTATAAATAATATATTTAATTTTTTTTAAATAAAATTCAATTCCATAAAGACTTTTTTTTTGGGATGTTGAATGTATAAGTTCTAAAAATATTAATTTGATACTTTTTTGGGAAAACAATTTTTAATTATTTTTTATTTTTATTTAATTGACAGCAATTTTTTTTTCCTCCTTTAATATTATAAATATATAATATTTGTTTTTTTAGTGTAGTTATTTCATATGACTTAGATAATTTTACTAGAAGAATATTGGGGAATGAAGAATTTAGCTAAAGGCTAATGTCCAGGTTTAATTCCCAGTAAAAATAAATTTTTAAAAAAAAAAAACTAATGAAAATATGTTTTTACAAGCACAAACCATAAATTTAATGCTTGTTTTCTAAGCAACAATTGCATATTTACTTTTCAACGTTTCCTCAACTAAAAAGTTCATTTATTATTTAATAATATTATTATTTTTCTCAGTGCATACACTCACACTCGAGTCGTTTGTTTCACATTTCCGTCACACATGCGATCCGCCTTCATGTGTCAATGTGGACAAGTTCACTTTAAGCGAGAGCTGCCATACGATTGCCAGGACCAGCATGAGGAGCATCAGGAGCAGCAGCAGGATATAGGATAAAGGACTGGGCATTTAGCTGCCTTGTCCTGGATATAGAAGGGGGGGCTGCCTGGGAATTGAGAATATCTTGGTTTGCCTTGTGCGCCCTTTGACACGCGCTCGATTGCAATTTCGTTTTTGCATGTGAAAATGTGTGCGCAATGCAACCAAATTTTTTAAATGACTGGCAACAGACAGGGGCAGCAACCCGCACAGGAACAGGAGTAGCAGCCAGCCAGCCCTGCCTGCCACACGGCCCTGCCCCACTAAGTGTTGCACTGTGTGCCAAATTGCTCAAATGTGTTGCAACATGCAGCTACCAAAAAACCTGACACAAATGCATGTTCAAATGCACTTGGAAAAATTCACGAAAAATATATATTAATTAGAAATTATAGAAAATATTAAAAAATGTTTTATGAATTAAAATTGAAATTTCTATAAATACAGTAAACATTTCTATTACAAATATAAATTCTATAAATACAGTAAACATTTTTATTATAATTTCGAATACAAACAAATGTTCGATGAGCTAAATAAACTAATAGAATTATATATATTTTTTTTTTTTAAATCTTAAAAAGTGGAATGAAAGTTTTATAAAGCCAAATATTAAATTGTAGAATGTACAGTTTATTTTCTATATTAATTATGAAGCTTTCATTTGCATTCTACATTTATTTAAGTTATAGTATTATTTTTAAGTCTATTATAAAGAAAATTGATATATATTTCACAGAGTTTTAAAAATAAATTCTAAAAATTAGATATATTTAAATAAATAAATAATGAATAAACCAATAATAAAATGAAAATATTAATTTTTTTTGTATTTAAAAAATGCTAAGCAGCTATTTTCTTTTTAAATACTTAATACTAATACATTTAGAATTATTTATTTAAATTTAAGTGTTATTTTCATGCTTATTATAAAGAATATTGATTTAAATTTATTAATAGCTAAAACATTTTAAAGTTGGCAATGTTTTTGATAGAAAATATTGCACTGAGCTTATAAAATATATTCCGAGAATTATATATTAATTTATTTATGTATTTAAACCAAGCTTAGCAGCTATTTTCTATTTAAATACTAAATTAAATAAAATATAAAATAAAAATATAAATTTAGATATGTTCAAATAAAATTTTGGGCAGAGATTTTTGATTTTCGATTGGTCAATTTGTATAACAATTGGAAGTTTTGAAGTACGCTCTGAATATTCCAGAAATAAGCTCATTATCAAAATATTTTTCGCTTAATTTTTTTTTTTTATTAAATTTACTAACTTTTAACCCATTTTAGGTGGCTGTTTGACTCTTTAAACAGAAAAGTTTGCCTAATTTCAAAAAAAGTACTTTGTTCAACTGAATTATAATTATGATAAAAATAAAAATATAATATTTTAGTTTGTTTTTTTGATTTTCAGGAAAAAATATTAACTTTTGGCAACATCTTTTATTTTGGACTCCAGGTTTTAGTTTTTTAGAATTTATTTCTGGTGGAAGTGTTTTTGCATAAATAATGTTGGATATTATTTATTAAATTTTATGGTGTTGAGAATAATTTTGTGATAATATAAAATATCATTTAAAAAAAAAAGAAAATACTATAGAGTTATATTAATCTCTCTATCTATTTATCTATCTATCTTACTTTCTATCTATCTATCTATCTATCTATCTATCTATCTATCTATCTATCTATCTATCTATCTATCTATCTATCTATCTATCTATCTATCTATCTATCTTACTTTCTATCTATCTATCTATCTATCTATCTATCTATTTTACTTTCTATCTATATATCTCTGTCTATCTGAGTTTCAATCTTTCTATTTATTATCTACAATTCGTTGGCATAAATTTTCTTTGAGTGTGCCTCCATTTTGGAGGCTGCACAATTTGCTTTAAAGTAACATTTTTCATTTGCAGCGCCTGGGCAAACTGTTTTTGTAACTGTATGTGTGTGTTGTGTGTGTGTGTGTGTGTGTAAATATGCAATATCCTGTGTGTGCGGCAAGAACTTGAAGGCTTTTTTGGGGGCACAGTTACAGAGCTCTCTCTCTCTCTCTCTCTATCTGTTTATCTGTTTCTCTCTCTGTTTTACTCTGAATTCAATGCAATTTTTGTCATTTTGGAGGCCTGTTAATTTTGAACTAAAATCGATTTTTCATATAAGACAAGCGCCAGAGCAAGCTGATCGTTAGACGCCTCAAATGCTAGACTGGAAAATTGCCGGAAAATGGGAAAATATTGAATATGCAGTATGTGTGTGTGTGTGTGTGTGTGTGTGTGTGTGTGTGTGTGTGGGTGTGTGAATATGCAATGTGTCTGGCATTCCCATGTGTGCGGCATATTTAACCTTGTTTGCCAAGCAAAAATAGAAATATAAATAGAAATAGAAATGGAAATAGAAATATAGGAATAGCAATAAGAATAGAAATAGAATAACGGCAGCAGTAGCAGCAGCAGCAGATCCTTAGACAGGACATTGAGACAGGACACTTGTCTAATGTTTTATTGCTGCATTTGGCCTCAGAGCGTGCAGTGCGGCAAATTGCAATTGTATATAAGACTAAAATTAATTAATTTGCCACAGAGCGGCAACACACACACACATAACACACAAAATACATAACACACACACACATACACACACCAATAAACTGACAGTGCAAATCCTTTTGCCAAGTGTCTGGCCTAATGAGTTCCTTGCAGCTCAAAATGCAAGTTTGAGTTTCCCATTTGCAGCTTATGCAATGGCCACAGTGCATGCCAAAATGTAATCTACCTAAGCAATGCAGCACAGCTATGCGAATAGTTGCAGCGAGCACTGTAAAAGGACTATTTAAATATACTTAAAATAATGTAAAACGTTTTCAAAGCTCATTAAATGACAACTAAGCGGGGAAATTTTTAATTTTATTTTAGATTGTAAAAATTATTTTGTTACTAATTCAATTAATAGAATTTCTACCATAATGTGAAATTAAATATATTTAAAATTAGGTGCTAAAATTGAAGTTAGAGTATGGAATATAAATTCGAATTGTGAAAAGAAAATGCAGACAATATTCCATGCTTGGCTTGCAAGTCATGATTTTGTTAAAGTTTTAATATATTTTAAATTAAATAAGCAAAACTATAATATAGCCACAACAAAATCGTGTTTGTTTGTTGTGAAAATTTGTTAGTATATTTTTAAATATTTTTTAAAGGTCACTTTTAAATGTAACATCTCAAATAATTCAAAATTTAAAAATGCATTTTTGTAAAATTATTTTTCAAATATCACAATAATTAAATTATTTTTAATGTGTTTTAAAATTATTTAAGCAGACTTAATTTTGTTTTTTCTTCAGTTCTTTTGTTATTATTGCCTGTTAAGTTTAATTAAAATTGTTGGAAGTAAGATTTAATGATAAAATCACAAAAGAATAGCAAAAAAGCTTAAAATGATTAATTTAATATTCTAAGACTAAAAACTTAATAAGCATTCTGTGGAATAATAATATTCGATTGTCCTTGTACATGACATCAATCTACCAGTACAATCTCCATAACGCGTTTTTCTGAAGTTCTATATTGCACTTCCCATTTACTTTTCACGTTGAATTATATTGCATACTTTTTGGAGCCGATAAAAATTATCAAATATATAATATTTTGTATTAATTATGTGTGTAAAATTATTAATTTAATGTTGACGGATTGAAAACTTTAAAGGCATACTGTGAGATAATAATATTAATTTTTCCTTTAACACTAGAAGAATCTATTAACACGTTTTTTTAAGTTCTGTATTTCACTTAGCATTTAATTTCACGATCAATTATGTTGCATACTTTTTAGAGCAGATGGAAATTACCAAATATTTAATTGCTTGTAAGTTTTCATTTAATATTAAATAAATTAATATAAACAAATAAATGCTGACTGTTCTGGACAGTTAATAAATATATATTAAAAAAAAGAAAAAAAATTTCAACATATATATTTTATATTATTTATTTCCAGCTGGTTCAATGTCTTGGAAAAAATTGTTTTGAATTTCTTGAATACCAACAGATTGATAGTATTTATAAAAGATTTTATTCTCGAGAGTTGCTTTTACTTTAAGCCGCATTGGGACTGGGGCTTTTAGTGTAAAATTTGCGGGTCATTAGTAAGTTCCATTGTGCTGCAAATGAGATGGGACCAAGAAATACTCTGATAGGGGCTAAAAGTTGCAGCTGGGAAATCAGCCTGGCAATGGCAAATGCACAATTATATGGCTCTTGCGATTGCTCTTGCTCTTTGCTTGTGTCTTGTGGCACATTTTCTTCTTGCAACATGGCAGCGACGCCCTCCCCCACTCCGCTACTCTCTGCTGAGCAATTTTGTGGCAATCAGCAAATGGGCAGCAGAACAGCGACGAGCCCCCCAAATGCAGCATTAGCTGCTGCTGCTGCTGCTGCTGCTGAGCTGCTGCTGCTGTTGAATGTGGCCAAGGCGACACTTTTGCGTTTTTCGTAATTAAATTAGTGCCACTGTCCGAGCATTAGTTACACTTACCACCCAAACACACACACACACACATGGCTACACACCCACATGACATGTTGGCAGTTTAAAGTTGGCCACAAACATCAGACAGGATCTCTCTCTGTGTGGCAAGGACAACGGGGGCATTGGACATTGTCAGCAAACTGATTTTGTGAGCATTTTAAACGTTTTATTTGTTCGCTCTTCGGCATTTTACAGACTTTTTATTTTATTTTATTTTTTTTTTTATTTTTTTTATTTTTTTGGAAACAGCAGCTTAGAGTTTTGTGGCATTTTGCGGTTAGCAACTGTGGCAGCCTGCCCATGCCCCTGCTTGCCTTTTGGCTCTTTGTTTGTTGCGCCTCCTTTTTTTGGGTGCGGGTTGCGGGCGTATTTGCAACAGCTTAGACAGCTACTTAAGAGTTGGTTTACTATATTGGGTGTAGATTGTGATTTTTGAACTACTTTTAAGTTGATTAAAGTGTGACTGTATTTACTGTGGACTATGTGCAATGTGACCGTGCTACAATATTAGGAAATTAAGCATTTAAGTATTTTCGTAACAGCATTTTTATTTAAAGTCTAATTTCGCTTTATGCTGAACAATTGCTATATTTTTTAATCTTACAGTTGCTCAACAAATTTATTTTTATTTAAAATGTGACTGTATGCTTTGAGAAAAGCATAGTGTGACCGTTTTAAAATATTTAAGACGTAGTTAAACAATATTTACAGTTTTTCAGACTTAATTGCTTTTAAAAGCGCTAAAAAATTAATCAGGGTTTTTATTTGATTAGGCCTAGTTAACTAATAGAATATTGAATGTATTTTCAGTTAAATGTAATATTTTAATAACTTTTTGTGGATTAAAGTGTGACCAATGCTTTGAAAGGAAATGCAGTGTGAATGTTTCTCATTTTCAGCGTTTTAATTTTTTTTTTTTTTACATTTTCTCAATGTAAATTTTTATTTCTGAATCAATCAATATAGAATTAACTCGAGTTATTTTTTAATTATTAAGCTACTTAAGAGTTGGTAAACTGGTTGTTAACCTTGACATAAAACTCCTAAAAACCTTTTTTTTTTGATAACAGTTTACGATGATTATATTACAGTAAAAATCTTGACAATATTAAACATTTTGTAAATTTTTTAATGGAATTTTATTTTTACCCACAATATAAATCTAAGAAAATTTGTTGAGTAACTCAGAAATCAATAATAATCAGTAAAATCCTTTAGATTTATATACTGACTATATATTACTGAATATTAAAAAAAAATCCAAAAATCAATAATTTTTAGTAAAAACCTTTTGATTATATATTCATTAAAAATTCAATAAATCAATAATTTTCGGTAAATATTTTGAGGTTATATATTTACTGAAAATTATTAATTTTTTATTGGATTAAATTATTTTTTATTGAATTAAATTATCTCTTATAGTTTCTCGATTTGGTTTTTCAAGTGACTGAACAACTTTTTAAAATTATGGCTGCATTTATTAAAGACAGTACAGTATGACCTTGGTATAATTGTAATAATTATATCATTTATTTAATTCTTAGAAGCTTTCAGCTCTTATTTAAATTAATCAGTTGTTTTTTATTTTTAAATTTTTGCCTTTCTCAGCTAGTTTTCTTATTGTTTTTTTTTTCAAGTGTGACCATTTCACAGTAAATTTGTTTTCTTTTTTTTTTTTAATTTTTTGTTGCTAAGCTCAATTTTATTTGGTTGCTGAAAAACTGAAAAACTGCTTGCAACAGACAAATTCCTGATTTTTATTTGCTTTACTGTTTTTGCAATTGTTTGTTGTTGCAATTGTTGTTGTTTTTCTTGTTTTTGTTGTTGTTGTCAGCCTGTTTCTGCCGCTTGTGTAAAACTATTTTCGAAGATTTACGACAAAATTGTTTCAAACTTTTTGATTTCGTCGCACGTTGGGGCTTGCAACTTGACTTGACTCCACACTTTACCTCCTCTGCGTCCACCCTCTGCACTTCAGCCTAGACCCCTGGCCTTTTAGGGGGGGGGAATTCCCCACCATCCCCCTCTACACTCTACATACTCTATTCGCCAGTCGATTTGTTTGTTTGGCTGTTGAGGCGCCCGCATGAGGACGCTGGCGACGCGGCATCGCAGCGAGTCCTTGCTACAAAAAAAAAAAAAAAAAAAAGGGATTAGGAAATACGTGCAGCATGTGACCGTTGTGTGCAGTCAGAGCGTCCCCTGCCATCTATTCCCCCTTCCCTACTAAAACATCTAACAGCGCCTAAACCATTTGTTTCTCTTTCTTCCTCTATCCCTCTCTCTTTCTCTGGGGCGAGCGCAATTTAAAGTGTCCTGAAGCGTGCCACACATACACAGAGAGAGACGACACACATTCATACCTATGTCCTGTGTGCACGTCCTTGATGCCAACTTAATTACACGTAGTCGAGACCAAAGCACTCATTTTCACTTTTTCGTTTTATTTTTTTTATATTTTTTTTATTTTTTATCTGTCTCTTGAAGGCTTCGTCTGATGCCGATTATTATCCTGGCATTTGCATTTGGCGTAGGGAATATTTTCGAGAGGTCCTTTTAATGCGCTTAAGTGCACTGGGCACCCAGCCCCCCCTTCCTCCTTCCCTTCCCCTAGCAATTGTAAACTATGCTATGAGAAAATAGTTCAACAACTTTATTATGAAATTTTTTAGCAAAAGCCCCCCCCACCCCCCCCCCCCCCTCACATGTGGGCGTGGCATTTCGCTTGATTCAAAAGTACATGCAAGCCAAACAACAAAAGGCAAAATAAATAAAAAATAGCATTTATACACTTGTATCATGTGTGGGTGTGTATATGGGTGTGTGTGTGTGTTCAGAAGCCGACTGAAGCGCTTGGCAAACACAAAACAACAGAACAGAATAAGTAACAGAATGTTATTGAAATAAAAAAACTCAACTGGAATATACTCTGTTTGCATTTATCTTTTTTTGGAAAATTTATTTTTTGTTAGTAAAAATTTGATTTTCAGCTATGCTTTTATACACATCAATAAAATATGTATTTAAAAAAAAAAAATTAATAATAATAAAAATAAATTAATTAATAATAAAATAAAAATTCATAACAATGTGATACAAATTTGACAAAGGCGAAAGACTATGGGAAAATTTAAAAATAAATTGTTTATAAAATGTATAAAGAAATATACGACATTTGGTTAGTCGG
The DNA here is from genome assembly GCA_035043045.1 of Hirtodrosophila alboralis. Taxonomy (NCBI): domain Eukaryota; kingdom Metazoa; phylum Arthropoda; class Insecta; order Diptera; family Drosophilidae; genus Hirtodrosophila; species Hirtodrosophila alboralis. The sequence goes on from JAWNNH010000243.1 coordinate 214,023, forward strand.
CTCGAGGGAAAATTACGTTTTTAAATACCATACTAGTTTATTGCTCTTCAATATATTTATTTAATATATTTCGAAGTCTTTAGGAATTTCTTTCAAAAGATATTTCAAATTATTGTTTATTTTTTATTTTAAAATAAAAATTACTGATAACTGTTATTTGTGTGAATCTAAGAATAAAAAACAAAATTAATTATTAAATCTTGATTTTTATGGTAAAATTTACTGAAACACAAATTACTTTGTGTTTTACTCGGTAATCCCATACCAAAAAAAAAATTCTGGATATTTTCATATTTTTTTCTTATGTTTCATAATAGATTTATTTAGTTGAAATTTGATGCCATAACGTTTATTTTTACAACATTTATAGCTTATTTATGGAAGACAAGTATAAAGTACCTAAAATTAATTTTGATTTTATTTACCAAGAATATCAATCATTTACATAACTAATTTGTTGACTAGAGTTGTGTTTTTATTTATTTATTTATGACCTTATTGGAACATGTAAAAACTTATTATTAGAGCACAAGGCAATACAAGGCAGAGTTTATTTTTAAATTAAATATAAATACTTATTATTACTTGTGATTTACTTAAATTTGTAAATATTAGTGTATTATATTTCCCATTTTATCATATTTTATTTATATATATACAATTATGCATATTTTTATTAAATTAGAAACAACTTGATTGAAATTTGAAGAAAGTGTTCCAATTACATATTTTGGTAGAAGAAAATCAAGGCACTAAATTTTTTAATGTCCTTAATATTTTTCTTAATAACACAGTGTAAACATATATTCAAAACATTTAAATAAAAAAAGAGCTATATTCTCAAAAAGCTGTACAGTAGATTTAATTTAAATAGTTATAGTTTTTTTTTTAATTGTAGATTTTGGGACTTTATCTGATATATCAACATGTATGCCAAAATTTAAAAACTCAAAATTAATAAAATTTATATAGAGACAAATTTACATTGCACAAACCGAATATACTCCTCAATCCCTTGAAAACAGCGTATAATAAGTACAAGAAACACAAAAGTAAGCAGAGACAGTGAAGGGAAAATAGAAAGAGATAAAAAATAAATGCATACACTGAGAGAAAAAGAGAGGGAAGTAGAGACAGATACACAGATACAGATACAAATACAAGACAAACTGACAAGTGTGCTTAGTGGGCCGTACTAAGGTTTTTGTGAGCTTCTCTCCTCATCTCTCCTCTCTTTTCCTCTCCTCTACAGAACTGAGCTGAGCTGAGCTGTGTGTGTGTAATTGTTGGGAATGCAACCGAGTGCAGTTGATATTCATACGAATACACTCATATAAGTGGGAAGAATACTCAAACGAATACTCAAACGCAAATGTCTGTTTTGCATGTCAGTGCATGTCTTATGGTTAAAGGTACTCAGACTTAAGTCCTGGCCAAGGAGCAGGAGGAACAAAGGCATTACACATTGCTAAAATTGTATGTGGCATGCATCAGATTAGAATATAATATTATATTATGCCACACTGAGTTAATATATTAACTATGTTAACAGTTGGCACAGTTTTAATATTATTTCTTAAAAATTTATTTATTTAAAACAATTATAAAATATTTATTTTTGCCGCAAAAAAAAAAAAAATTCTGTTAAATTAAATGTTGTATTATAAATTTTATAGCAGTTAACTATTTTTTGCATTTTTTTTGAGTTAACAAAAGTTTTCTGAATAAGAAAAAATTGTTATTTTAAACGCTATTCCTATTTCTACAAACTGATATAATTATCATGTGGAATATGTTATTGATCATGGTATATCTCCTAGGTTGATTTATTGATTTATATTTTATTTTTTGATTTTACTGACTTCAGATTTCTATAGAAAAGTACGTCTCTGACCTTAGGACTTCGTTAATAAGACAATTTTCTTGCAGAATCTAATTTTTGTCTTGGTTTTTCCTCTAGATTGATTTGATTATTTTATTTTATTTATTAAAGAAAAATTAGTTCGTCTTGTTTTGCCTTTTTTCCTAAAAATATTAAAACATTTTTGTAAAAATTAATAAGTTTTAATTTCGCTACCTATCAACTGAAGGTAATAAATCTTGTATGAAATAACAATTTATCCAGGTTAATTTTTTTTATTTAAGCAAAAAAAAAGCTTAAATAAAAATTTTATAGAAAATAGTTTTCCTAGATTTTCAAGCACCATAACTTAGGTAAAATTTAATTTACTTTAAAGCAGAAAATTTATTTAATTTCATAATTTGAAATTATTTTTTTGTGTTGACAGTTAAATGCAAAAATCACATTTTTCCTTTTTTTTTGCCGCTTTGGCTTAAATTTATATATATATATATAATATTTATTTAATTAATTATCAATATCTACATATATATAATTTATTTAAAGTTTTCAGAAATGAATAATCTTTATAAGCTAATACGAAAATATTATGACCAAAAATCAAACTTAAATTTTAAATAAATTATGATAGTAATTTATTTTTAAATCTTGCATACTTATTTAATATTCTTGCTAAGCGTTTTACTGATTTAAATGGACAGCTTAAACTGGTTGTAGCATTAAAATATAAATAAATAATTTTTTTAAATATATTAATTAAGTTCAAAGGGAGTTGGAAATCAAGGAAGATCATTTTCTGTGAAGATGAAAAGTTTGCTTTTAGATTGATATTTATTTATAAATATAAAATTATTCTTGTTCAGAAACATGCATCCTCTAGGGCTAAGAATTTCCTATTTTAAATTATGATTTTTATAATTTTCATAATTAATTTTGATAAATATTTTAGCTTAGAAATTTGTTGTTTTTTTCAATTAGCAACATTTTAAAATCTGATTTTTTTCTAAATAAAATAACAATAAAATATTTAAATTAATTTAAAATAAAGGATGATACTGTAGCTCATGAATAGGTATGTATACCTGTATATATATATTGCAGATATATATTTTCTCATACAATCTATATATAAAGTTTACTCATCAGTTGATATAGCAAACCGTTCGTTTTTGATGGACATTCATTAAAGCAAATGCCGTAAGAAAACAGAAACAGAAACCGAATCAAAATCAGAATCCGAATCAAAATCAGAACAGAAACATAAACTAACAGTCCGCCGTAATGTTAATGTGCTTGTGAGCCTAAGGGATGACAGAGACGAGGGACTCAAAGGGGGGGCTGGAAATGAAGGCTCTACACACTCATTGGAGAGTAGAAAGGGTATGGGAGGGTAGGGTAGGCTGGGTAGGTTGGGTAGGCTGGTTGCATGCGCTTAATGCAAATCCTTGAAACCACTTGCGGCCCACTCGAAATTTTTAATTTTTGCCACAAAAGCCGCACTCGACAGAACTCGAGGCGCATCAACCAAACAGCCAACAACTCGACAGAGAGGCATGTGAGTGTGTATGTGTGTGTGTGTGTGTGTGTGTGTGTGTGTGGCATTGCCGTTGCAAGTTGCAACTGTTGCAATGGGCATGAAACAGAAACACTTTGGGCTGTGCCATGATGCACCTAGATGGAATTACAAGTGTGAGCATGTTCGTTTGTATAGAAGAGTGTGTGTGTGTGCGGGTGTGTGTGTGTGTGTGTGTGTGTGTGTATCTGTGTGTGTGGTTTTGCATTTGCCGCAGTAACAGATAACAGAACATTGGACGGAGCGGAAAGTGAACGCGCAGGCGGGGCGTGGCATAATTTGCAAATACCAGTATAATAATATTTAGTAAAAGCCGAATACCTAAATGCCCTTAAATTCTATAAGTATGATTTTTATAGCACAAGAATGCAAACAAAATATTTAACAGTTAAGGAGATAAATTGTTTCTTTATTTAAAGTTGAAAAAAACAGATAAAATCAAAATTTATCAAAAAAAATAAAATTAAATTACAAAAAAAAAAATAACCATAAATCATAAATATATTTGCATGGAATTTTAATAACGTAATAAAAAAAATATATAACATTAATAAAATAATAAAGAATTGGTATTTTTAAATTATTTACAAAAAGAAAAAAAAAAATAAAAATAAATGTATTTTTTTTTTTTAATTTAAGCTTAAATTAATTTTATTAATAAACTAATTGTACCAAATTTTTTGGAAAAACATTTTGTATTCATTTAATTATACACAATTTTATAAGAACTAAATTTAAAATTTTTATTAAATGTATTAAAATATTTTGTACAGAAAAAACATGAATAAACATTTTTTAATTTAATTATCTGAAGAAGGTACAAATGACACCAAAACGTGAAGGAAGTTAATTTTAATAAATATTGAATATATTATTAAAATAAACTGAATTGGCATTATTAACTCCAAATAAATATTAACAATTTTTAATTTATTTTTAGTATCAAATTAATTAATTGTATTTTGATTTGTTTTTACATTTTAAGCAATCAAATTTCATTGACTTTTCCCTTATTTTGCTTACATATTAGTAAAAATATTTAATAAATTTAAATTTAAATTAATCGCTGGTTATGGTTTAGTTCATTTTGTAACTGTTACAATAAATAAAAAGAAATTTGACTTTTGAATTTCAAATAATTTTCTTTGAAATTTAAGTACCACAATTTTGCCAAAACTAAACATATTTAAAGCTGAAATATATTCTTAAATTATGTTGTATTCTATTTAATGTTAACTAACTTAAATCTAATTTAGAAAATCTAATTTTTGGCTGATTTCTTGTTTTTTTTGGCTTGATTCCAAGTTGAAAGAAATATCACTAAGAAAAAAATATATATTCATTTTTTTGATATATAAATACTTATATAAAACAATTAAATTAGTTATTGAGAGTTAGAAATCTTGAAAATACATTTTCTTTGAAAAATAATTTATTTAGAAATTTCCTTTAATTGAAATATAGTAGCTGTATATGTATTTAGGAAACAGTTTTCTTGTAAGGTAAATAAATTAGACGCAAGCTTCATTTGTGCTTTAATTAAGGTCGTTTTCTAAATTGTTTTTCTTAATATTTTAAAGAGCATAAAAAAATCAACATTAAACCACAATGTTGACTAACTCTACAAAGTGCAGAGCAACTAACATGTGTGTGTTTGTTTGTGTAGGTGTGTGTGTGTGTGTGTGTATGGGTATGCGTATGTTGGCAAAACTCACTCATAACGCGCTCAGCTCGACGCTCATTGCATTCGTGAACTTTATTAATAATGGCGCCAAACAACATGAACGCCAAGCCATGAACAGCCTCAGCTTTTTTTTTCTCTTCCCGTCTCCATCTCCGTCTCCATCTCAGTTTCAAGCCTCAGCTTCCTATAATGTCCACGTTCACATCTATATATATATATAAGTGCATGTGTATGTGTCTATATCTACTCTCGTATATATGTGTGAAAATCGGCGAGAAAAATTGCAGCAAACGGGATGAGCAAAAAAAAAGGTATGCAATGTTGAAATATATAACAACATAAAAGCAGGCAACATCAGCGCGCTGCTAAATAAAAAGTAGCACAAAAAAAAATTTAAAAAAAAATAATAAATACAGATAAAACAACTAAATTATGTTAGGCGAATATTTATATACACTTACAGGCATGTTTTATCATTTAAAAAGTAATTTTTAATAAAAAAATAAAAATAAACCAATTTACCAAAGTGGGAAATTTTAATTACCTCTGAATGGTTATGCAAAGTGTTGCATACTTATAGGTGCTACTAATAATATTAAACCGGCTGAGCAGGCAGTATGTAAGACTTCTCTACATAAGGATTTGTTTTTTTTATGTTTAATTAATATTGTTTTATAAGATCAAGTAAGTGCAAATAGCATTCATAATAATTTTCGATAATTAGGCACAATTTTCCTACATTAAAACATACATAAAAGGGACACAAAATGTTAATAAAAATATAAAGAAATATTTTGAATTGAATAACATATTTAATTAAAATGAGATAATAATCTTGAACTAAACTATTTTAAAATAATGAGTAAGTGCTGAAAAAAAAGGTCTTAATAAAAGAAACACAATCTTAATGAATTAATATTAATTAATTAATTAATAATAATAATACCAAAGTTCATTGTATCAAAATTAGCTCACAAAACAGATAAATGTCTAACAATGTTCTTGATTTAGGTATTTTTAGAATATTTATTTTTCTTAGAATTTTTCAACGCAGTTCCCTGCTGTGTTTTTATTAATATTAAGAATATATATTTAATTTAATTTTTCTTAAATGCATTATATATTTCACCTCAAAATTATAATATCTTCAGCTAGAGTATCAAAAAAAAAAAAAAAAAAAATTAAATAAAAATAAAAAGAGAAACAGCAACTTGCACTGCAAATTATTATATTTTTTGCCAGCGGCTGAGCTGTGAAGTTCTGCCACGAAAGGGGAGGTATGTGTTAAAAAAGGGGATAGAAATACCTCTCAGTTGAAGCAAAAAAAAAATGTTGTAGCGCAGTTTTCTATATAAACAAATTAAAGCTGCCTTAAGGGACACAACACACAAGGCGACAAGACGACAAGGCGACAAAGCAGCGGTGTGGCAGCCACAAAAACTCTGTACAACATATTATCATTAGCAAAGATGGCATTCATAATTATGCTGCCACGCCCCCAATGCCGCCACACACACATGGAATTTTCTTAGATGTGCCAGGCAAAAGACATTCATCTTTTGGGCAATGTCCTGTATGTCCTGTGTGTGCTCCTGTGGCTGACGACTGCCTAAGCTGCTCCATCGCATCGCATCGCATCACTCAGTCAAAAAATTTCAACGCGTCAAGTTGTGTTAACAGCAGCAACAACAATAACTAAGAATGTTGCAATTTGGCATTAACCGACTGAGATATACACTAAACACTGTAAAGGCTGTGCTTTTTTTTAAAAATTTTTAAAAACGCCCAAGACGTGCATTTAATGAATAAATTCCATTTTCTAGTCGAGTTTGTATATTACAATAATTTTCTTTTTTTTATGTTTTTCTTTTTTTATAATTGAAGTTATATTTTATTTATTTATTTATTATTAATAAATGCAATATATTATATTATGCATAATATAATTTATGGCATACATGCTGCTATAACCTTCGGCTGAAGTTAAATAAATTGAATAGTTATTTAATAGTAAAAACATAAATCCCAGCCTTGCACAATGAATTGTATGTAATTTTAATTCTATTTGTTCTTTTCTAATTTTACCAATAATTTTTATATAAATAGGAAAAAAATATTCAATCAATATTGGCCGGGAATTATTCACAGCATCCAATTCAAGTGAAATACTAAATATCTAGCCTTGGCAAAAATTGTTAATTTATTTTAAAGCTTAAATTAGTCGCAAAAGAAATGTTAAAATATGGAAAATAACATTTAAAGTATGTACAAAAAGATTTTTATTTTATGACTTTATTTTCGAATTTAATTAGCATTTTAACTTAAGAATTGTCTGCAAAATTTCAGCAAACAATCATTTTTAAAAGTTGGTCGTTGTTCCAACGAAACCCTAAAAAGCGATTTTCACTCAAAACTACGTAAGACTTATGGGCTTATAAGTTCTACATTTGTCGACCGATACTTAAAAAATTTTTAAATTTATTTTAAAATTAATAAATCAATAGATCCAAAGAGTGATACAAAAAAGCAAAATTCTAATTTTAAAGAAAAAAATTGCACAAAAAATATTTTTTTTTTTAAATGAGCTTATTTTCAGGAAAAATTATTAAAATTAAAAATTGTTATATAGCAGATAGATAGGCCACTTTGCACATTTAATTAGTGTAATCTTAATGCTTCAGCTTTTATAGAAACGAAGAAAATTGCGAGCTTGCAACAAACCCTATATACTCCATTAACGCTTGTTTAACAGAGTATTAATAGAACAAAAACAACAACAGCAATACGACTAACACTCAGCTCACTTCGCTTTCGGCTTTCGCTCAGCTGTGCTAATTACAGCTGACAGTTTTCTTTTGCTCCTTGCGTACAACGTGACGTATGAGCAATGTACGTGCAGCAATTAATAAACGATGCGATGATAGAGAGAGGGAGAGGGAGCGGGTGAGTTGAGGAGGACAGGGAGTAGGGGTAGTAAGGGAGAATACTTGGGGCGACAAAACTTGGCTATTGATTTTTTGTTTGCTTGCGTAATTGAATTAATGTGCATGTATTTGTGTTCAATTGCAAAAACTGCCTCCACGAATTGAACAACATCCTTTTTTTCTGTATTTCTATTTTTTTGTTGTATTTTTTTGAGCCTTTTTGCTGCTTGTTTCCATTAATTAAGTGCGCCCTGACCTGAAAAATCAAAAAGTTGACATTATAAATTACAAAATAGCGAACAGGCAGAGCGCGATATGGCAAGGGTGCAGCGGGGGGGGCAACTTGTATTGCCAACAATCAGTGGGCAGCAACAACAACAACAACAAGAAAAACAAGGAAAAAGGACATCAAATGCTGGCCAAGGAACTGAAACTGGAGTTGCCGCAGCAGAAAACTGTCAAGAGTCTCATTAATTGAACAAAGCATTCGAGTGGAGCCACAGCCATAGGCTCTCTTCTGGGCAAAAGGGGTAAAGGGTAAATGGTAGAGGGGGGATGGCAGGGAAGGGGTTACAGGGCCGCAGCAAATTAGCACAGCAGTTGGAGAGGGGTCGGCGTAGTTGGGGCAGCAAATGAGCAACACATTTTTTTACTGCGTTAGAGTTACACGCGGGTGGACTGAAAAGTTAATTTATGCACCATTAAAAAATAATAGAAAATAATAGAAAATAATATTCAATTAACTTTAATTTATATTATTACATTAAATAACTTTGATTTCCTTTAAAAATTTCCTACAAAGTTTATCAAAATCTTTTTAAATTATAAAAAATAACTCCAGCCAGAGCTTGATTTTTGATCGATTTGGCAGCAATTAATAATTTTTGAAAATAAAATTCTTTACAAACAATCTTGGAAAATAAAACTCTTTATTATACTTTAATTTTTATTGTAAGAATTTTTTTCATTTACAAGTAAGCTTGCAGCCTCATAAAGTTTGCGAATTAGTTTTCTTTGGCAAAACGCTTGCTTGCTTTCGATATATATTTTTTTTTGACATCAAAGTCAAAGTCAAAGTTTAATAAAATAAGGAATAAAATGGTAGATAAATTTTTAAGAAGACATATCTATAAAGTTGCGCTCAAAATAATAATAGTGTGTGTAATGTAATTCAAACCCAAAATTAAAGGACTTTTAATTTATATAAATACGTAATTTATTTTTTTAATGAACCGTAAATATATTGTTAATCCATCTGAGATACCAAAATATACAATAAATTGTATATATTTGGAAAGGTTATTTTTTTTCCATCATCATTCAAATGATTTAGGTTCAGATTTATGCGTTTGCCACAAAATGTTCTTTGAAATTGTTTTTTTTTTTTGTCATAATTCTAGATTATACAGAAATACTCGAGTAGCAAAACCACGTCATTTTTTATAATATAAAAATTTTTGGAGAGTATTATTAAATTAAAGTTTTTTTTTTATTTTATTTTATTTTATATAATTTTATTTTTGAATTTTTTGTGTAACTTTTCATGGTATTTTCCATACGTGAACTAGTATCTACACTTTCTTTTTTTTTATTAGCAATTTCCTTCTTAAAAAAATGCTGTAAAAGGTTTTAAATATGATTAATTAATGTATGCAATAAAATAGAAATTTAAAAAATAAAATAAAGAAATTAAATTATAATAAAATTAGAGAATGTGAATTAGCCTAAAAATGAGCTAATTCAAAGCCTTGATAAAAAAAAATTCAGGACCTTTCAAACAACAAAAAATTTTTTATAATATTAATAATATCTTTAGCTTTATATTGCAGCTTGAAAATAAGAAAATTTTATTTTTAATTCGCTTTCAAAACCTTCCAAAAACTGTTAGATTAATAGAAAGGCTTTGAAAACTTCACAACTATTAGCTAAATAATTACTTTAAACAGAAAAAATATTATTTAAATGCTTAGATTGTGCTTACCCTAATAACTCTGACTAATTTTAAGTTTTACCCTCGTGACAAATGACAACAACAAAAGCTAAAAAACTGTGGCAACTGTGGCAACTCTTGTAACTTTTTGGCCGTTTTGTTTGCAGGGACTTTTAAGCAGTTTCCCTCCCTTCTCTCTCTCTTGTATTTCTCTGTACCCCTCCTTTGCCCTTTCTCCTGCTCTGTCAGGCAGCGAAGCGACAATGATGATGCTCTTCCAACTTCTTCAGTTGTTGGACTGGCCCTGGCGCTTTGTGCGCTTCCGTTTCCGATTTTGTTAGTTTTTCGAGAGAGTCCGACGACAAGGATGCAGGACAGGGACTGTAGGACACTCCTGCCCCCTTCCCTCCTCTGTGCAACGAAATGTTTTGCAAAGCGGCACTTAAGCGCTACTTTTTGCCACAGCAAATATGTTTTCTTGCCCCCACTCGCTCTCATGCCACACAGTCTTCAATTTCATTTGCCCATTTGGCCGTTGCACGCTGCATTATGGCTTGAAAGGGAGGGGACAAGGATAGGGCTGTGGCGGGGGTGTGGCGGCAGCATCAGCGTAATTGCGGTTATTTCACCTGTCGAAAATAAAACAAAATGCAGCGAGGCGAAAACAAGTTGCAATTTGTAGTTGCAAACAGTTCAATTTCGACTTGCCACACACCAAAAGCAGCAGCAGCAGCAACAGAAGCAGCAGCATTCGAATTGCAACGTTGACAAGTTTGTGGCATGTTCAATGCCACCCACAAAACACACAAATACACCCACACACACACACACACACATACATACAACTGTGTGGCATGCCACATTGCGCCTTGAAAAAATTCGCCAGCGCTTTAATTCCAAACAGAAAAAGTCAATTTTCTGGTAAATTTGCTGGACTCGTTATAACTCTCAATCACTTAGTTTTCTATTTCCTATAGTTGCCCCCCAATACTAAGTGGGGTATATGTGTGTGTGGGTGTGTGGGTGTGTGTGTGTGTTGTGTGCACTGGTGTGTGCTTGTATTTGTATTGGTATTTACTTTTTATGTCCTTACAGAGGGTATAATACGCTACAAGGATAGATCTGTGTGCTCATAAATTATGTAAAGTCGAATCTTTTTTTTTAAAGTAGGAATTTGTATTTTTGTAGTATAATAGAATTAAAGAAAAATTGTAAAAATTATATCTCTATTAAAATGTAATATCTGCATTTTGTTTTAATTTTTATTATTATTATTTAATTATTTTTATTAAATAATATAAAGTCGAATCTTTTGTTAATGTAAGAAATTAAAGAAAAATTGTTAAGAATTATTTCTCTATTAAAAACTCAACATCTGCATTCTATTTTATTTTTTTATTATTATTAAAGTAGTTTTATTAAATTATGTGAAGCTAAATATTTTATTTAAGTAAGAAATTTGATTTTAGTAAAATTAAAAAATAAAAAGAATTTAAGAAAAATTCTTAAAAATTATTTCTTTTTATTATTTTTTAGTTTTACTAAATAATATAAAGCTTAATCTTTTTTTTACACAAGCAAGTTTTAGTAGCATAAAATAATTAAAGAAAAATTATGAACAATTATTTCTCTATAAAAACCCTATATAATAATTTTGTTGTATTTTTTTATTATTAATTAATTAATTTTATTGATTTGTGTTTATTGTTTACTATTTTAAATGTAAAAGATTTGATTTTAGTTTAATAAAAAAATTAAATAAAAATTGTTAAAAATTATTTCTCCATTAAAAACCCTGCATTTTGTTTTATTTTTTAAATTATTATTAAAGTAGTTTATTATTATTATTTATTATTATTTAATTAGTTTTTATCCAAGTGCAGCAAGTTAAAATATATATATATTAGAGCAATAGTCATTAAAAAGCAAAGCTTAATGGCAATACAAATAAATTCGATAATTTTATTTATTAAGATTAACTTTCATATTTATTTAATTCTGTTTTCTATTATATTCATTTTTATGGTAAATAATTATATAAATTATATATTTAAATTATATTTGAAATTTTTGTTTGATTAATTATTTTTTAAGTTATTTAATCCAATTTTCTATTAATTAATTTTCTCGTTTATTTTTTTATTATATTCTAGTTATTTGTTTATTTTTAATATTAAATATTTGTTTAATGGTATTTATTTATTTTTATTTCATTTTCTGTTTTTATTTTTTTTTAATTTTTTTTATTTTAATATTGCTTAAACAAATATTCCTAAATTATCAAGCTTTTTTATTCTAACTGCTTTTAAGCAATTAAAATTGTTTAGAGCTGCTGGCATTTCATAATTCTCAGCTTAATCTCATATTTTTGCTACACTTTCTACACTTTTAGTAAGTTTTTGATTTTTTCATGGATAGTTAAGCGTTTGATGCCAACATAAAAGTTTAAAAGTTGCATTTATCCCACTTTTCAAAGAAATGCAAAGTTATTTTTATGTTGACTTATAGATAAAAAAAAACTTTAATAATACGCAGTCAGGAGTTTTTTTTCCTATAAATTTAAAACTTTTTTTTTAAATAATTTTATAAAGAATTTCTATATACAAACCTTCAATAGGAATTCGAATTATTGAATTTTGATTTATGGCGTCAACATTGTATACAATTTTTGCCTCGAAACGCTTTAGGCGCTAAAGATAGAGAAGTTTTTTAGTGAGAAAACTTTAAGTTAGAGAAGTTTTGAGTTAGAGAACTAACAGACAAAGAAGTCGAAGATTAAAGAAGTTTTATTGGTATTTATAATTTTAACAGCATTATAGTATTAACAGCATTTCCCTGAAAATTAATGTCGCAGGTTTAGAGCTAAATATTTAAGTAGTAAAAATATTATAGAATATAATGCAATATAAAAAAAATGTATTTTTTTATAAATTTTATTAGAGCTGAAAAATTTAATTTATAAAAATTATATACACAATTTAAAAGTTTTTTTTTATGTAATCGCAGCATTAAAAGTGTGTTTAAAAAATTAATAAATTTTTTTTTTGTAAAAATTCCAGCTGTAAGGGTATTTATTTAGGAGAACCCTTAAATATCTGCACATTGTTGTTAGCCTCTTGGACTCTTCTGGACTTTTGGGCTATTGCAGGGGTTTTTTGGTTTTCTTTGGGCCATTTCATAAATGCAGCCATAAATCAGCTTTCAGTTTGCCACGAATTGATTTTTAACTTTTGTCGTGCCATTTTCCTTTTTCATTTCCGGTTCGCCATCTTTGCTTCTTGCATTCTTATCGCATTCCTTTGGCTGTTGCTTGTTAACAGTTTGTTTAAAAAAAAAAAATAAAATTGAATGTTATTTAATATTTTATGTCTGCTCGTTTTTCTTCTGAATTTGCTCCCAAGTTTTTTTTTTATAACATTTTCTTGGCTTTTCTTTTCGCTCGCTTTTAATCAATTTCTGGCGTCATTTTATGCCAATTATTTGCTTGTCAGTTGCCTCAGCTTTTGTTGTCCTTGTTTTTTAACTTATTGTTGTCTTTTTTTATTTTTTTGTTGTTGTCATTGAAATATGCTGTTGATATGCATATTTGTAGCTTAAGTCGTTTCACTTTTGCATAACTTGTACTATATATGACATTGGAATTTTTTGCTTACAATTTTATTTTATATTGTAAAAAAAATGTTTAAAAAGTTGGGTTAAACTTGGTACAAATATTTTGATAGCTAACTTTACATTTTATTGGACATTTATTTATCTGTGGCTTCGTTTATTTATTTATATTTTAATAGGTTAACTTGCCAATTTTCTTATTATTATCAAATGATTTTAAAATAATAAATAAGTGCTATGTATTTCGTAATAAGAATTTTTTAGCTTAATAAGAGATGCTGAAATGGATTTGTTAAGGCAGATAGATGTGTGCTAAAATCCAAAATCTTATATTGATTACGAACAATTTGTATCTTCTAATTTAGAGCTATAATTTCTCATTATTTTGAAACCCAATTTATATGTATTTTTACCAAAGGAACTTGACTTTTTTCTTATTACAACAATTTGTTTTTCTACACTTATAATATTTGGAGGATTAAATGCAAAATAAGAATGACCAGATAAAAAGCAAGCAGGAAAAATTAATAAATTTCATTTTTTTTACAACAAAATTAAATAAATGTTTAGTAATAAACTACATTTAAACACAAATTAATAGTATACAATTTCTTTTTATTATTTAACTTAGAGAATATAAATAAGTAACACATATTTATGTCAATTTTATTATAATCTTTGGAGCATTAAAATGAAAAATAAGAATGATAAATGTCAAACAGGCAGCATTTATAGCATATATATTTTTGCCCAGAATTTTGAATTAAATTAAAATAAATATTCCTAAATTTTAATACACATAAAAAGTAAACAAAATGTAGTAATCTAAAATTTAAACTTTAATTAAAAGTAAACAACTTTAGTTTATTATTTATCAGAAAAATCTGTTAGAGTAAAATTTTGCTTAACAATTGTCTACGAAAATCCCTTTGGTTTTGAATTAAATTAAAATAAATATTCCAAAATTTTTATACACATAAATAGTGTACAAAATACTCAGCAATAATCTAAAATTTAATCACAAATTAATAGTATATAATTTCACTTTATTATTAATCTAAGAAATTGTGTTATATAAAATCTTTGATTAGCAATTTTGTTAAAAATCCCTTTGGTCACTTGACAATTGCGTTACTTTTTTAACAAATTTTGAGTTAAATTAAAATAAGAAATTTTAATTTCTAATAAACATAAATTATACACAAAATAATCAGTTATGATCTAAAATTTAAACAAAAATTAATAGTATACAATTTCACTTTATTATTAAACAAAGAAATAGTCTCTAATGTAAAACTTTTATTAGCAATTTTTGGTCAGTTGACAAGTGACATGGCCATATACTCGTATATACTCGAATATATTCATATGGCTTTTGTGAATAATCGAATAGCTGATGTCCTTGATCGTTTTTGTTCATTGTTCAATGGCTTGTGTTGATTGTCTAGAGCTACAAGGACAACAAGTACAGAGCCAGGACTCGAGAGCTGTGTTGTCCTTATAAGTAAACCATAAAAGTGCAGCATGAAATAAACCCCATTTAACAGACAAAACACTTTCGCTTTTCGGTTTGGTTATTGCTCAATGAAAAATGACAAAGACTTAGTCTATATATATATATGTATATCCTTGAATCCTTTCATGTCTGTCTGCTTACACTGTCTTTTGCTGGTCTTTTGTGTGTGTTGTCAATGTGTGTGTGTGTGTGTGTGTGTCCATCGCGTGCTTGACAACACTTGACAGCATTGCAAGTGCAACTGCAACTGCAGCAAGGAGTTGCAAGTAGCAACAGCAAAGAAGAAGCAGATAAAAAGGAAGCATAAAGGAAGCTTGCCTTGGCTCTGAAAACCCCAACTTTAAAGTGGATTTCCGTTGGATTTGTTGCGGTTGCGTGTCGCTGGCATTGCTATACTATTGACTATGTGCATGTCCTCTATGTCCTGCCAGTCCTGTGAGTCCTGGCAGCGGGCAACGCTTTGCTTTTATGTCTTCCGGCCAACATAAACACTTGAGTTGCCGCTGCTTTTGCCGCTTTTGCCGCTGCTGCCGTCGAATGTCAAAAGA
The DNA here is from genome assembly GCA_035043045.1 of Hirtodrosophila alboralis. Taxonomy (NCBI): domain Eukaryota; kingdom Metazoa; phylum Arthropoda; class Insecta; order Diptera; family Drosophilidae; genus Hirtodrosophila; species Hirtodrosophila alboralis. Next base: position 229,668 of record JAWNNH010000243.1, read on the forward strand.
AGAGCAAAGCAAAGCAAAGTTTCGCTGACAGTTCAAGCCGCAAAAAAATAAGACATAGAAAGGTTAAAAAGCACCCGACAGCGGTATACTCTGTTGGCAGCCTGTTGAGGAAATGGGGGACGCCTAGAAATTTATGCAGAAAAAATGGGCGTCTTTAAAATAATATTTAAATATAGATTTACACTATTATTTATTATTTACTATTTTTTTTTTTGGCCGGCCATAATTCAGGCTATTACGGGAACAAAATTGCTAAATTTAAAATAATTTCTCTTAACCGATTTTTATTTCTCAGATGGATTAATAATATTATAACGTTCCCTAAAAAAAATAAATAAATAATTTGGATTAATTAAAAGTCCTTTATTTTTGAGTTTTTTGAATTATATTACACTGACTACTATTATTTTGACGGCAACTGTATATAATTATTTTATTCTTATTAAATTTTTATCTTATTTTAATACGAAAGTTGTACTCAAAATTTTAAGCATGATTTCGGCATATTATTCTTATATCAAATACAAACGGAATGAAAATTTTGGCAAATACCGAGAAGTTTTTAAATTGAGTGAAAAGTTGGTAATTGTCTTATATCAATAAAAATAAATATTTAAGAAGCGCTTTTCACACAAACAACACATAAAACTTATGGGCTAATAGCCTCTATATTTGCCAACTAATATTTTTAATTTATTTTTATTTATTTTAGAAATAGTAAGCCCACAGATCCAAAGAGTTATATAAAAAACCAATACTCGTGTTTAAAAAAAATATTTTTTGGAAAAATATCTTTTTATTTTTTGCATATTTATATGCTAAATTTTAAATTCAATCCCTAACAACTTCAGAAAGAATAATCTAATTTAAAAATAATGTGTGGCAGTTCAACATCTTTAATTTCATAAGACTACGTTTGGAATTATTTATTTCTCATTTTTTATTTATTTTAATAAACAATATTTCGAAAAGTCAAAAATTTAGCTTTGTCGTTTATCTCAAAATTAGTGCCGGCAATATTTTTACAAAATTTTTTTTTCCAGAATAGGCGACCCAATTTACATATAAATTAACTCTCAAATGTACATTGATTAATCTTCATTTAATTATGTTGTTCTTAAGTCAATTAAAAATTTTTAATTTCTTTTATTTCAAGTTAAATTTTTAAAACTTACAATTTAAATAAATGCCAATTAATTATGACAATTTAATTAACGGACAGATATAAAATAAAAAAGCCTAAAAGAAAGAGAAATTAAAAAATTGTAAAAAAATTTATGCACTTGCAATTTTCAAGCGGTTTGAGCAGTCAGTGTTATTTTGGAATTTTTTTATATTTAAAAAATCCTCTTTACGCTCTCTTGCCACACTCTTCCCTTCTACAACCATCTAAATTCATGAGGAAAAAAGTTGGACTGTTAGTTGAAGATCTTAATAATATATCTGACCTAATTATATTTACCAAATTCGATTGCTTTAGAGTCAATAAAATATTGTGTTTACTTAAAAAAAAAACAATCAAGCTGTTTACAAGCCCAATATACTGCTGCTTATCTCAAATATACAGAGTATAAAAATGAAAGCAAGAAACTGTGACAAATGTCCTCGCGTGTGTGTATGTGTGCATGTGTGTGTGTGTGTGTGTGTGCGTGTGTGTGTGTGTGTATAGATAAAAGTTGGTGTTGGCATTGCACAAGTTTTGCAAGTTTTACAGCTAAACGCCTTGCAATTGCTAAGCGCCTGTCAATGCAGTTGTCTCTCACCTGCCGCTCTCAGCTCTCACCTCAACTCTGTTTTATGTCCTGGCATGACGCACTTAGTCTGTGTGTGTGTGTGTGTAAGTGTGTGTGTTGCCATTACTGCGTTTATTGGCTTAAAGTGTTTGACAATTCATTAAGTGGCGTAACTTGCGCCATCTGCTTGAATCTTGAGCTGCTTACAGGCGCGTAAATTGCATTGTCGGCATTTGCCAAGGGATCAAACGGATAAACATGCACAGACAAGTTAATTTCCAAAGGGGGGCCAAGGGGGAAGAGCCTGTATTAGGCAAGCACTTAAATAGCTTAGATATTAGAAGAGAGATTTAGTTAGCAGAAGTGTCAACAAATCGCAGCGCATTAAATTGGTTTTTGCATAAGTAATTAAACAGCTAAGCAGTTCAGCAAGCAGTCAAGTGCCATAACCAACAGCTTTTGTCTGTGTGGTCAATATATTTATCAGCTGACCAAAAGTATGCAACAAGAAATTTTATGTCAGCTCAAAGCATATTTTATAACTGTTGCATACTTTTGCTTGTTTATTAAAAATTTGCTGTCTTAAATAATTTCTTAGTGCAATTTGAATTTTAATTTTTAAAAATATTTTAAGAGTTTTTAAAAGTAATATTTTAGTTTTATTTTATTGCAATTTTCATGCTATACATTTTGTTTGCAAAACTGATTATTATATTTAGGCAAATTATTTATTTAAAGTGTCTCAAAAGTGTTGTTAATTTTTGGCACATAAAAAAGTTAATAAAAAATTTTCCACATTTCTTTTTTTGCTGTGCACGCACAAAATACTGCTGAGTTAGGCAGCAAACAAAAATGCCAGGGCACACTCATACACACGTGCCAAACTATAAAATAATAAACCAAAATTTTGTTGTGCAAAGTTTTAAGTGAAAATGTTAAAAGTAAAGTATTTGCTACAGAAATAAAGACAAACATTGTTATCACCTACAAAACAGAGAGCAGGCTTCTGTTCAGCCAGAGACAACAGCCAGCAACAAGCAGGACATCAACAGGGGGGTTGACAGGATGAAGCACATTGCCTTTGGGCGTTTTGAAGACGTGCAAATAAGTTGAGCAACAGAGCGAAGCAAAGGCAAAATATTTATACAAATAGGTTATGCAAACAAACTTAGACCAAGTAACGCACACACACACACGCACACACACACCTATATATAGCCAAGATGATGGCACCCTGCAACAAGGACTCTTTTGCCAGGACATGAGTACATTGAGCACAACATGAGCTTCCCTCACTGGCGCCAGACGCTGCAGGACATAATGAAGTTTGAGTTTGAGACTCAATGAAATGTCAACAACAACATTGTGAATGCTGTACTGGTTATTAGAGGGGGGAGTGGATTGGGTAGGGTAGGGGTACATGTCCTTTGCTGCTCTAGCAGGCTTCCTACAAATATGGCTTCCAATTGGCATCAAAAAAAAAATAATAAAAAAAAAACAGACAACTGACGCATATATCGCTTTACAAACTGCAGAAAAAACATAAAAACTGCAGCTAAAATATTTTTATCATATATATTATTATTATTATTATTTTCTATTTTTTTTTCCTGCTGTTTTTTTTTGTCATTTAATTACAATAAATTAATTATGAACTAGTTGCAGGCACACAAACTGGGGGCTGTATATTTTGTTTTTATAGTTAAAATGTAAACCCAAAAGGCTCGAGTGTCGATTACATAGAAAATTCAAAACTCCAAGGATATATCTACGTATATGTGTGTGTGTGTGGTGTGTGTATGCACATGCATATAAAACACGCAGCCGCAAAACATATTAAATTTATTATCAATAAATTTTCATTAGCTTCGTGTAGCAGTTAGATGGAACTATTTGTGTATGTGGGTGTGTGTGGGTGTGTATGTAGGTGTGTGTATGTGTGTATCTCCCAGTCTGTCTGTGTGTGTGTGTGTGCCTGGATATCGCACTCCAACTATAACGAGCTCTGTGGGTCGTGGCCAGTTGACATAATTTACAATTTTAGTCATAAAAACACACACACACACACATATGCTGGCAAAAACTGATGCCACATCAGCACACACACATCAGACGCAACCAACCCCCACTCACACACACCCCCCACACACACACACTCACATACAGCCTCTAAACTTGGCCTTTTGCTACGCTAAAGTTATCTACAACCGCATCAACGGCTAAGCCACAGCCATACAGGCCAAGGGAGGGGTAGGGTATTCAGCGGGGAAAGGGTAGGTAGCTAGCATAAGGGGTTAGAAATAGCGCAACTTGCCAAAGTGTGTGTGTGAGAGTCCTTGCAAAAGGGATATGCCCACTATTACACAGCGAATTTGTGAGCAAAGTTTTTGTTAGTATAATAGAGTAAAGTAGAGTATACATAAGTGTATAAAGAAAATATCTAAATTTTTTAAATATTTTATATTACACTTAAAATGATTTAAAAAATTTAAACTAATTTTAGTTATAAATTTAACGGTGAGATTAAGTGATAAAATAAAATAAAAATATAAATAAATAAATAATTATATTGAAAATCTAGCTGGCTTGACGTCATTTTTTGGAATTTGAAAAAATGAAAAGTTAAATTTAATAAATAAATATAATAATGATAAAATCAGCATTATTTTATAAAATAAAATAAACAAGTCTAAGCAGCTTAAGTTTATTATACAATCGAGATCAAAAATTTATGTATTTTAAATGAAACAAATTCTTTAGAAAATTTTTAATAAAACAAGAAGTAAACTGAATTTCTATTCTTACATATTTTTTTTTTTTTTAATTCTCAAACTAAGCTTAATATATAACATATATAATATATATGTTATTAAAATTGAGATTTTCCTTCATAACATGTATTTAATTGTGTTTAATTAAATGAAAAGATTTCACAAATTAAAGTAAACATATATGCAGTTTTTATGTCAGATTATTGTCTCAGAAGCATAAAAATGCAGTTTTGTATTAATATATTAAAAACTAATATTTTCTAAATTTCATGTATTCATATTTTATATATTAAGAACTCGGTTGTCAAGAATATTGAGCACAACTTCCCGAAAATAATACAGATATTCATAATTCACATATATATTCACATAAAAGTATATGCGTATGCCATAAGTGGTAAATTGTTACCTATTAAATGAATAATAAATATTTAAAATTCAATTAATTTAAAAAGCATGAAAGTTGAATGCCAGAAAAGCACACAATTAAAGAAATAATAATAAAATTAATATTATTATTATTATTAAGAAGAAGATTAACAAATAAATGCGTAACTAACTGTAATAAAAGAGCGTAAGCTACTGGGCTGTCAGCTCAGTAATAATAATAATAATAAAACGAAATTTATAATAATTAATTAAGTTCACAGCATCTCAGTTTTTCCGCTCATTTGGTTTAATTAATTCTTTGTTTAATTTTGTATTATTTCTATAGAAAGTAAAGCATCTTGATTTCAAACTCTCATAAAAAAAAACTGAACGTATTTATGTCCCATTTAAATTTCAGTCATTTTTAAAAATACAATTTTTTGTATTTTAATGTCTAGTTCAAATTATTGATAGTAAAATAATTCAAAACCAATGAATATAATTTTTTTCAATTCAAACTCACATAATTTTATTAAAACTGATCCAATTCTGATCCAGAGAATTCTGAAGACTTCTTCTATAGGACAGCATTGTTTGCTGCCCAGAATAAATCAATACTTGGTTAATTTTATAATTTTTTTTTTTTTTTATAAAACATATTTATTTAAAAGATCAGTTTCCAGTTAACCCCTTCCCCCTTTACGTAATTTTTTTTTTTTAATTTATTTAGTTAAATGTTTAATGTTTGTAAATAAATTAATCAAAAAATAAAGTATTTAGCCTAATTTAGAAAATTAATAGATAAGTCAATAAATAAATATAAAAAAATAAAGTATTTTGTGGAATGTCAACTTTAACATGGTTTGACTCTAGTTTGATTTCATATCTTGTTCTACATCTGATTGGAAATTAAGTATTGCTTGATAAAATAATTTTGAATCAGACAAGATTGCGCAAATTTGGCCAAGTAAGTACCGCATTTTGACCAAGTTTAAAATACTTTTAATATCAGGCATAATTCCTAAAACACTGTAGATTTAATGTGTTTAAGAAGAGGGAAGCAGGCAGATTTCTATTTAAAAACAATGTTTGGGAAACTCAATCCTAGGCTACAGAATATCCTGTGCCCGGGACAATAATTTATTAAATTTATTATTCAAATTAAATTAACTAAAAAACATCTAAAAAGAACAAAAAAATAGCTTTAACATTTTTACAATAATCAAATGCAGAAAAATGTTTATTGAATAAAATTGTAAGCTGAAACCTTTATATATATTTTCAGTTTTGTTTGTTTTTTGTATTCATTTTTATATATTTTTTTCTATATTTTTTTTCTCTTTTTGTTGTTGTTGTTGTTGCCTGGGGATCATCATCGTCGACAGCATCAGCTTCAGCTTCAGCATCAGCGTCAACGTCATTGGCATTTCTATCGTCATATATATATACACTGCAGAGGCAGCAACAACAACGACAACAACAACAATAACATTGAGAACAACGACGCCATTTTATTTTCTCTTTGTGTTGTGCGCTGTCATGCTGCAGTGTTGTTGTTGTTGTTGTTATCCTTGCTGCTTTTGCTGTTGTTGTATTATAATGCCAACTCATATTGCGCTCGTTATCCTTTTGTGTGTCGTGCAACGGAATTGACCCTTTTTGCTGCGTGACATGAAGCGGGGGGCGGCAGCATTGGGGCTTGGGGTTAAGAGAGCGCAAAAAAAACCCCCGCCTAGCCACAACCCCTCTGTCACCTATATACCACCCCTCCCCTTCACCCCTATACGATACACGTAGGTGAAACGCGAGGATGCTAAAGTATCAAAAGTGATGGATGACAGGTTAATATGCGGCGACATTTTCCATGCTGATGCTGATAAAATTTTCGTTTTGCATGCCATGGGACTGCCAGCAATTGGGACTGCCAACTTGCCAGTGGATCAGCGGTGCTGAGCGGGGGGTGGGGTTGGGGGTGTGGGTGAGCTTGTGCTTGGTGACATTTTAAATGCACAGCAGACAAGTTTAATTTTACAACGTTCACAACAAATTAAGCGTAACAGTGAAAGAGAAAGAGAAAGAGGAGAACGGGCAACAAAAAAAAGAGTGAAAACGGAGTACAAAAAAATAGAGAAAGAGAGAGGGAGCAAAAGAGAGAGACAGGCAGAGAGATACAGAGACAAGTGCATTAAATTGTAGCTGCACAGCGGTGCGTATGCGTAATGTTTAATTGCCGGCAACAGCAGCTTCATTAGCAGCACTCCTAAATAACAGTTAGTCAACCAGTCAACAACAACAAAATGAGTGATTAAAAGATACCCTTGAGACTGTTTAAAAAAAAAATATTTAACCCTTAAAATTTTGATCATTGTTTTATTATGATTTTATTTAATAGGCTGTTGAAGAAATATGCTAAAAGAAAATCGAATTTTGACGATTCTATGAGTTTATTAAATATATAAAATACAATTGCTATGAATATTCAAAATATCCAAAATTTATCGCTAAATACATTTTTTAATTAAATTTTTTTATTTTATTTCAATTGTTATGATTAATTAAAATATCCAAGTTTTATCGCAAATACATTTTTTTTTTAAATTTATTTATTTCATTTCTGGAAATCTGGAATTCTGCAAAAAAATAACAACATTAAAGGAGCTTACAAATATATATACAGAAAACGTTCCAGTTTTTTCGCTTAGTAGGTTTTATTCTTTAGTTTACTTAATTTTTTGCAACCCGTGTATTTATTTTTATTTTTGATATGCTTATATATAATCAAATCTCACAACTTTGTGAACACAGAATAACTATAATCATTTTGAGCATGGCTAGTCTCTTAATTGATTTTCCATTTTCTTTATTTTTTTTTCGATTTCTATTCTTTTAATTAAAATTTGTTGGCTTTCTTTTGTGTACTTTCCAACGTATATAATTTTTGTTAGCTTGAAATTCCCTTAGCTTTAGCAAAACTCATCCAGTTTTTATTTTGAACGTTGTTGTATTCATAGTTAACGGTCTTAAATCTGAAAATCAGATTTTTTCGACTTTTTTATTGGGTTTCTTTTATATACTTTTATAGAGCAAAAATAGCTTAAAAAAAACTGAAAAAAATAATTAAGTTTTGGTTTGCCGAACTTTAAATACTTTAGCAGAAAATAAAATATTTCAGTTTTGATAGAGTTATAATAGTTAATAAAAGTTGAAACACTTTTAATCCTCACTAATTCGCGAAAACACAATCGATTTTATTGCGGAATGTCGTTTTAATTATGGTTTGACCTCTACATTGATTTAATATTGAATATTGAATATTTATTATTATTCGATTTTTTTTTAGGAATTTTTTGATTATAAATTTCTATAAATGTCTAATTTTTGACTTCTAACCCTCATAACTTTGTCAAAACTCATCCAATTTTCAAGCGGTTTACAATTTAGATCATAATTTGTCAATTAGATTAATTTATTATTTAAATTTCGACTAACAAATTTTTTCGATAATTTTGCAATTTTTGCATACTTACTTACCCCTTACAATTTTTTGAAAATTTTTGAAAAAAATAAAATCTTTAAATTTCTTTTCCAATCTGTTGCGGGCATTAAAATAAGTATAAAATACAATTTGGTTCTGGATTTTTTAATTTTTTAGGCATAACTGGAGTTAAAAATTAAAAAAAAAAAAAAAAAATGTGACGACAAAAATTTTGCATAAAATAAAGTTTTCTTGATTTTTGAGTTCTTATAAGTAATCTTAAGCGGTTTTTTGCAGCATAATTGAATTTAAATTAAATTGTTTAAGCTTTTAGCTAACCTCTTCTTAATTTTCAAAAATTATAGGGTATAACAATGAGCTGCAGCTCATCTGCATGCCGTTTGAATACGCTTAAAAATGGCCAACTGGCCAACTCTCCGCTGTCTTTCTGTCTGACAGAGAGACTGACTGCCAGACTGAATGGATATCTGGCTAGCACATGAAAGGGTTAAGGGAGAGAGGGTGAGAGGGGGGCTGTAAAGGGGCGTCAGTCATTCGAATGCTTTGGAAAAACTTCCGCTCCATTAGTCTGGCAGTTTCCGGCAACGTTTTCCTAGCACAATTTACGCAAATTGATGTCATCAACAGGGGCACAGCCCACAACTTGCATTCACATCTATACACACACACACACACACACACACACGTGTAGGTATAAGTGTGCGTAACTCGGTAAATGAAGTGAATGAATGAGTGCATGTTGTATTCGTATTTGTATTCGTATTCGCATTCGCATTCGCATTCGTATGTTGTACAGGCCAAGCCGGATGGCTAGACAATTTTTGGGGTCAATGCGGGTTTTAGCTTGCAACGCGGTGGCATCCACCAAGATGTGTTGACATGCACAAGCTGTGCTTCAGCAGAGAGCAGGGTTGTGTGTGTGGCAGGGTTGTAGCAGTGCCTGTGGCACTGCCTCCTTCCGCTTCTCAAATGCATTTTGCTCATTTAACGCTTGTGCCGTGGGTGCTTTAAACACAGATGCAACTGCAACTGCATCGGCAACGGCAACTACAACGACAGCTTAGATCTTCCTCTAGTTACTGCTCTCGGTTTAGTGCCTCTTATGTTGCTGCTGTTGTTGCACCTTGGCTCATGTTTTTATACTCTGTTTTTTTAATGGAATAATTTGAGTATATTGCGTTTATCTGCGAATCTGACAATATTGAAGCTAGAGCAATTAAATTTGGTTTAAATGTTGGGAATATGTCCAGCTCAAATAAAGTCTGCAAATCGTTAAGCCTTGAAATGCTGCACAAAAATGTGAGAAAAAAAATATTGTTGTTAAAAAAATGTTTTTTTAATTCTTTAAATTATTAATATTATAGCGCAGCTAAGTTGAATTTTTTCATTTTGGTTTTTTTACAAATTTATTATAATTTAAATTAACAGAAAAATACAGTTTCCTTTGAAACCTACTATAAATTGATAAAATAAAATATTAATGAAAAAATAAAATAAATAAATAAGTAAAGGACAATATTGAGGGTATTCAAAACCCATGCCATGTAGTTAAAATATTAAAATGCTTTTTTTTTATACCTTAATCTTTATTTAAGCGCAGCTGAATTTATATATTTTTTTATTTTTTTAACAATCTGCATTAACATAAGACAACAAGTGAATTTATTTGAATTTAAATTTAGGGGAAGAGAAAGTTTTCTGAGAGACTTACAATTAAATTAAATTAAATTAAATTCAAAACAATAAATTAAATATATTGATAGAGTCCAAGACCCTTGCCAAGTTGTTAAAATACTTAAATGCTTTCTGTTTCACAATTATATATTTATTAGAAAATATTCCGCGCAGTAGAATAACATTTTTCTTTTGTCTATCTGTCTTGAGATAATAAGAAACTTCATTATAATTTAAATTTACAGGAATATAAAGTTTCTTGGGGATTAGAGACTTTACTACTATTATATAAAATTGAATTAATACAAACATATATGTAAGTAATTTATTTTTTATTGTTTATGTTTATTTTTTTCTAATTTTTTATCGCAACAATATTCTTTGGTGGTAAATTTCCATTACACAATTTCTGAACAAAATGCTTCCAAAAAAAAAAATTTTTTTCTTTTATAAAATGCGATATATTTTGCAGAATATTTAATGAAAACTCTTTCTTTCGATTGCAGAAACTTAGTTTTAATTTAACGGCAATCTGCAATTTATTTAGGTGAGTTCTAGGCCCAGAAAATGCCTCCTTTCAGGAGATTTCTGAGTATTTTAAGTAAATCATTTCTCAATGCAAATTTAAATTTTAAATTAAATTTTTTTTTAAGACTATAGTTTTCTAGGCTGAGATTTAATGTAGTACACATTTATCTACAAATAAAAATCCTTAAATAAATTACTAGACTTTCACCAAATGACTTGCCCAATAAAATACTTTTCATGCCTAAACAAATTGTCAACAGAGTATTTCTATGTCGTGAATTTTTAACTGTCAAAATTTTACTTGTTTTAATTTTTTATTTTTATTTTAATGTCATGCAGCTGGCGACCCACTTTAAAATACGATTAAACATTATTTGCAGCCAGTGCAGCTGTGAAATCTAATGAAAACAACTTCATAGTCAATGCCGAGCCAAACGAAATGTGCAACATCATGTGGCATCAAAAACTGAGCCGGAGTCTCTCACAGATTGAGACAGAGACTGAGACTGAGACTTAAGGCAAGGCAACAACTTGCAGCAGCAGCAGCAGCAAAACTTTGACAGTACAAACAAAACAGCTAACAAACAAATAGACAAATAGACAGAGAGACAAAAAGACAGACAGACAAAAAGACAGAGAGACAGTTAGACAATCAGACAGAAAAGACAGCGAAAAACTCTCAAAACTCTTAACTCTGTGAACTCTCAACAGGATTTCAAGTGAGTTTCGAAAGTCAAGTGCGTGTCGCTCTTGGCAGCTCCTGAAGGCTCCTTTTTCTCTGTCTGTCTGTGTGTTGATTTATAAATATTTGCCTTGCAAATGCCGCCACACACACACACACACACACACACACACACTCAGTTAATGTTTCAGTTGCAGGATATATCAAGCCAAGGGTTATGTGCACATTTGTGGCACGAAATCAAACTGATTTTTGTTCTTTTCTCTTAATAAGTTTTGAGGCAAAATATAAACTTAGCTTGGCAATTAAATCAAATAAGCTAAATAAAACACAGCAATTGTTAAATTATTTGGAAATATATAATATTATAAATTACATAAAAATTTTAAATTATATTATTCTTTGAGAAGAAATTCAAAATTGAAAGAAAAATTTGCTCATTTTAAAAAAATCAATTTCTGGTGAAATAATATCTGCAAAACTAGAATTTTAATTTTTTTGTATCCATCTATAGATCTGTAGATGAACTTATTTTTTTATTAATAAAAATTAAATTTTTGTATTAATAAATTTTATTAAAATATTTACACACTTTATTAGGCATACATTTATTTTCATATTCTAGCAAATTTTATTTATATTTGTTTTTGATTTTGCGTTTACGCTTTCAAATAAAATTGATTTTAAAATAAAATAAAATTAGATAATTTTAAATTGATTAAAATTAAGTTTTAATTCCTCATCATAACGTCGTCAGTGTCAAAAACAGGCTTAATATATTTCTGAAAATTTCTATTAAACAGTTTTCTATTTGGTTATGAAACTTCTCGGTTTCTATTTGATTATGAAACATCTCGGTCGAGAATAAATTCGTTTAATAAAATCCGAAAATTGTCGAAAAAAAAAAATATAATATAAAATAAAAGTCGTTTAATTTGGATCAAATTTAATAAGTTTATTTACATTATAAACGAATTTAGAATTTGCAAATTTTCTTAAGATATCTTCAAAAACTAATAAAATTTGTTTTTAAAATACATTTTTTAATCTTTTGTTCCTCAGGAGCCTATAAGATATTGTAGTCTGAATTTGATAAAATTTGGTTATATTATGTACATCAAAAAAATGCTTATCCAAGTTGAAAATAAAAGCGGATCTGTTACATAAGAAGTACAGACACTGAATATACTTTTAAATTTAGAGTACAATAAAGAGACTGAAAGGATTACTAGAAAATTCCTTAAAATAAAATATATGAAGCTGCAAAATAAATGAGAATTACCAAAAAACTATTTTAAAAAATATATGAAGCTGTAAAATGAATGACAATTAGTCAAAAATTATAAAAAAAATATAAATAAAGCTGCAAATTAAAGGAAAATCATTTATAAAACACACATACACATATATTTTCTTCTTTAATATAAAAATAAATTTCATTTCATTGCAAATGCAATTTTTTCTCAAAAACATTGTCCACTTGATTTGAAGCTTGTTTACAATTTAAAGAATTCAACAATCAATTAAATATTTAAACAACTGCGACAATAAAATGCAAATGAATGCGAATTTTAATTGTTCGACAAAAACACGCATTATTTTCAGTTTAGTATTTAATATTTTTTTTTCTTTTTTTTTGTGAACTTACATTGTTTTGTTAACATGGTTTTGTGTGGTCAGCCACAGACACAATTAAATAAAGTATTTTAAATTTAAAAGAGGGTTAGAAATTACATAGATTATGACACTAATAAAGTGTTTAATGGGAGTATTGAGTAATGTTTGTGTAGAGTTTTAAAATTGTTCGATTTAGTTGATTTGAAGTGAATATTAAACATTACTTAAATATGTAACTAACTATACCATATTTATTTAGTTATTAAAGTAGAAAAAATCTAAATGTAGAGCATAGTTTTATTAGCATCTTTGCAAAATCTATATATTTACTGATATTTTATATAAACTTTCATACCAATTGAAGAACCGTTTAATTGCTTACAACTTAAACAATTAATTAAATTATTTGCCACATTTTATTTTTATAGATATTTTTTTTTTTTTGGCTTTTTTAAAAGAAATGCAATAAAAATCCACCGAAAAATGAGACAAACTTTTATGCCATAAGAATTTTCGCGGTAGCAATTCTATCTCTTAGTTTATGGTTTTATTATTTTTTTTCTTTTATTTTTTTTTTTTTGCTATTTTACTTACTTCAACAAGAAGTTGCAACGCTAAAAAGCCGCACTTCAAAATTTTCCATCCAAAAACTTAATGCAAGATTTCACGACAAACTTTATGTGTTTGTTTGCGAATCGAGGAGAGAAAGTCGCAAATATTTTTATGCCGGGTGGCAAAGTAGTTGGAAAGTCGTGACAGGTTCTGCAAACTGCTGCAAAACTTAATAGAAAATTAGCTGCTGAAAGTGTTGTTTGAACTTGCAACCTGCAACCTGCAATGTGCAACTTGCACCATTTCTAAGCCAACTGCCAAGTTCATTTTGCGGCTGTGCAAATCAGAAATCTCTGTCGCGGTTTTTACTTCAGTTCATAAACCAAATTGCATTTCATTGGCCAAAAAATTAACTCAGGTAAAACGTGAATTTTTGGTAGCAACTTGGCCAAGTTTTAGCCGCATAATCTGCCCTGGCAGTGCCATAAATATTCAATGGCTTTGTCTGGCTCTCAATTGAAAAGCGCAAAAGCTGACAAAGTGAAGCAGCTTAAAGAGCGCTGAGCGGAGCTGCTGCCAGGCTCTGGCTGATTCTGGCTCTTAGCCAACTTCATTATGGCCAAGTAACTCATATAAAGTGTGTAAGTTTATGCTGTTTGTATGTGTGTGCGTGGCAAGGCCAGCATCGATTAAACGAGCCTGCCACACCTGGCGTATGAGCAATGCCTTGCTCACATTTCTTCCTTTTTTTTATGTTGATCAGACAGCACTTTCAATTGCAACAAAAAAAAAATATAAAATAGGGAAACAAAATTCAAGCTCTGAATTCGTTGCAACACTTTGTGCGACACGCGGCACGCGGCTAAACAACTTGGGAGTCGTATGTTGCCTCAGGTCGCCTCGTTTCGCCAAGTTTCCCCAAAAGAGCATTGTGCCACACAGTTTGTTATACACTTACCAAGGATATTGCAATTTGTTGCAACAATATGTGTTGCAATGAAATAATATGAGAAAGAATATATATTTTTTTTATTTTTATTTATTATTTTTAAGATAAACTTTGAATTTTTTGTGTTAACTCATTCAAATTTATTTAATAAAATTATCAGCTACAAATTCTAATATATATTTTTTTTTTAATTTCGTTTATAGTATTATTTTAGCTTCCATTTCAATTATTTGTCTTTATTTTAGTTTGTGAAAGGACCATTTTTTTTTTTGTATTAAAATATAAAGCAATTAAAATCTTGGATTTATTATTTTATTATATATTACATAATATTATTATATATTAATTCAAATTAATATAACTTATATTTGCCATAGAAAATAAATTTGAAATTATCAGTTTATTATAAAAAATAATTTTTTTTAACAGATATGTCCGGCAAACTCCGATATTGCAAGCATATTTTATATATATAAACAATTTTCTTAAATTCTATTAAAATCAGAACACTATATCTTGTGTATAGAAAGCTCAGTTCTTTTATAGAAACTATAAAATATTTTTAGAAAGTGTATAAATTATATTTGTCATTTTATTTTATTTTGTATTAAAAAATAATTTTATTCTTACAGATATGTCCAGCAAACTTAAAAATTGCAAGTTTATTTTTATATAAATCAGAAAACTTTATCCAATTTGTAAAAAATTAAATTTTTACATATAAAATATAAAATAATATTTAGAAAGTATATAAAGTATATTTGGAAATTTTTTATAATTTTTTATTTTGTATAAAAAATAATTTTTTTTTACAGATACATATATCCTGCAAACGCAGAAACTGCCTATTTATTTTTACTATAAACATATTTCTTAAATTCTATTAAAAATCGGAAAACTATATTTTATTTATAAAAAATTAAATTTTTACATTTAAAATATAAGATAATTTTTTAGAACGTGTATAAAGTATATTTTTCAATTCGAATTCTACAACTGTTTTCTTTGCTTGTTGTTATGTTTTCTTTTCTACAATTGTTTTTATTTTTTTTATTTATTTTTGTCCTTCTGTTTTTTCCACTTCAATTGCTGCAGCATCGATTGCACAATTGCACGTATGTTGCACGTAGTTTTCCCCGTAGACACAGTTTTGTTGCGCCGAGCTGCAATAAACAAATGCGGGGCGTATGGGAAATGCGGGGAATTGTTGCATTTTTTTTTCTCTCTTTTTATTTTTTTTTGGAGTAGCGCACAATTCTCTGGCGATTAGAACTTTGGCTAAAGTGTTGGCAGGCAGCAGGCAAGAGGCAGCCAAGGTATATATCTTTGGGGCACTCAAAGTTTGATGCCGCAGGTGTTGAGAAAGAGTTGCAGCTGGAGCTGGAGGCGCCACCACAGTGGCAACTTGCTGTGGTATTGTTTTTAATTTATCTAAATTGAAAAGTGCAACAAATCGCACAAACTAAAACGTTGTCTAAGTGATAACAGCTACACTTGAAGAAATCAAAAAGCAATTATTTAGAAAAAGTTGTCAGAGATTTTGTGAACTGATTTCAGTTGAATATTTAACTATTTTGCAATAGGAAATGTTGATTGTTTTTGTTTACCAAAAAAATATGATTTAATGGTTTATTATAGTCTTGTTTTGAAGCAAATATAATAAAAACTGTTTAAATATAATCTCATTAAGCAGAAGTTATTTAATTTAATATTTTAAAAATATGGAATTTATTTCCGCATTAAATGAACTCAAAAAATAGAACAGACCTTGATGTTTTATATTTGTTTCAAATGTTTCAGAATTATTTTTTACTGCAACTTTTGAATGAAATCACAAATTTTTTTCTTCAAAGAGCTTTCACTTGATTAACAAAAAATCCTTGAAATTAACATATTTTTAATATATTTGATATAACCAACTTTGAAAGATTTGTATTTGATTTTGAAGCATTTAATAAAATTAATCTCGTTAGAAAAGGCTTTGAGGTATTTTTGGAATATTTTAAAAAGATTTTAGAATATGCGTTAATATTCTAAATGTGCACAGAGTACTGAACTTTTGATTAAAATATTATATGTACAAAGTTTGACAAATTTAAGGACTAGTTGCTTCTATTGTGGCCATGAATTTCTCAATATTTCTAATACTTTTTAACAGGGTCCGAAAATAAAAACTATTGATCAAATTTTAAATTTAAAAAATTCGCTATAAGTAGATGATTAATTTGTGTTTTAATTACACCAAATTGTTTATAATTTCAGAATCTTTGCAAATAACAAAAAAATTTATATTAAATCGAAATTTTTTATTTTTAATTTTTTATAATCTATCAATTTTATAATTTTTGTAAGTTCGGCCATAACAATGCTATTTAACTAATATTGTGGGCCACAAAATTTGTCTATATAATTTTTTTGAGATTGAATTACATTATTTAAATCGAGATCTTTATTCTTATAATATTTTTTTTACATTAATAGTCGATTTTGAATACAAAATTGTCGTATATTTAATTTAAGAAAATATCAGACTGCAATATAAATTATTTGTATTAAGAAAAAGATTAACAAATAAATTTTTGATCTACTATAATTAAAAAGCGCTAGCTACTAGGCTTTCAGCTCAAATTTAAATTAATAAATTTAAATTATTATCCTTAATAAATGCCTTTTTTTTATTATTTATTTTTTCCCCTAGAGCTTAGAATCATTTTTTTTTTCGAGTGTATCAAGTCCAAGTCCTGAACTAGATGAAAAGGCAAAAGTGCCAGACAGATGAACAAGCAAACAGAGCAAATGTAGGCAGAGGGGAAACAGAGGGGGATGAACAGCAAAAAAAAAGGCAGACAACACAGACAAGAAGTAGGCGAGGAGGTTAGGGGTGGCTAAGGATGAGTCTGAGGAGGATGTGGGGGCGTGTGCGAGGGCGTAAAGAGCAAGACATTTGCTGAAATAAAATTTCAATTTGCTTGAATTTCATTTGTGTCTCGGTGTGTATTTCTGTCTGTATGTGTGTGTGTGTGTGTGTGTGTGTGTGGGTGTGTGTGTGTGTATGTCCCTGCTTTATCGCCTTGCCAGTTAACGTCAGCTTGGTTTACCGTTATGCTTGGCTGCGTGCGCTGGCGTTGCGCCTCCGGCCGGAGAATCAGGAGGAGCAGCAAAAACCCGAAGTAACCGGAACGACGAGGACAAAGCTTCCAGGACAATGCCAAATATTTGCCAATGCGTATGTGTGTGTGTGTGTGTGTGTGTGCGCGATTCTCACGGGGTTGTGTCTGTCTGGATGTCCTTGTATCCTTGCGTGCTGTTCTGTCCTGCCGTATACGTATACGTATTCCCGCTGGTGACGTTTGTTGATGGTTTCCAGGTGAATGCACGAATTGCGTTTTCATATTAAATAATAAATGAATGTCGGATTGTTTTTTTTTTCTTTTTGGTTTTTTTTCCAAAGTCTCCAGGACCTAGACTTGAGGTCCTTTCAGCTGCCTTCATCTTGTGGCATAATTTCGACTGCCCGCTGATTGCTCAGCCG
The DNA here is from genome assembly GCA_035043045.1 of Hirtodrosophila alboralis. Taxonomy (NCBI): domain Eukaryota; kingdom Metazoa; phylum Arthropoda; class Insecta; order Diptera; family Drosophilidae; genus Hirtodrosophila; species Hirtodrosophila alboralis. The sequence goes on from JAWNNH010000243.1 coordinate 247,571, forward strand.
TTGGTCATTAAATGTGTATTGCTTATTTCTTAAGTGCCAATGGTTTGTTTATTAAAGCGATGTCCTGCGTAACTGCTCCTGCCTCCTTCGCCACAGGGAATTGTTTGTGCCCCGTCCCCCGTCTCTTGCCCCCGCCATGTTCAACTAATTAAAGCGTATGATATGTGCAGCCAATGGACTCAACAGCTGTAGAGCAGCGGGTCGGCTGAAAGGATAAGAGGGGAGGTGGGGAGAGGAAAGGACTACGGCACAGGACCTACTCAATGGTTGATAGATTAACTCAATGAAATTGTTGGCAGCCTGCTGAGCTTTTGGTGACTTAATTACCTTGTTCCAGACCCAGCTGATGAGCAATTTACTGTCCCTTATTTTTTTCTTGTTTTTTGTTTTTTAATGAAATTAACAACAATTTTGATAGCTCGATCAGAAAATGATTAAACAACAACTTTTTCAATTAGTCTAGCTAAGTACTCAGTTGTTAGATTTTAATTTATTATAGCAGCCAGCTGTATTTAATTACACTAAAGTGGATTAGTTGGTGTATAAATTAAAAGGTAATTCATATTTTTTAATTCCACAATCAATTTTAACTCCCTTAAATGCAAACTTGATTTATATTTTAAAATATAAACAAAAATGTTTATTATTTTTTTAAGTATATAAAAGAAATGTGTTTCCTTTTTTGTTAAATTTAATTATTTATAAAAATCAGAGCTAAGACGCCTCATTATGCAAAGTTAAACATGATTTTAAAATGTTGTGTTTTCGAATTATTTAAACCCACAAGTTTTCTGATTTATACATCAATTTTTTGTATTTTTCTACTAAATTTCCCTTACTAGATGAATTTTATGACAAAATACATTTTTGCCAAAAATTAAACAAGATTTTCTATAACATGGAAAGTAATCAAAATTTTGCCATTCTATTAATACTTCTATATTTTTTTCGTATCCAAATGAAGAACAATCAATTTTCATTTATTTTATTTTGTTTTCAATAAATCGTTGTTTTTTAAAAATTAAATTAAATAGTTTTTAATTTATGGTCTTCGAATATGAATACAAGCTTAAATTTCACATTAATAAAAAATAATATTATAATAAACTACTTTAATTTAAAATTAAATTTTACATTAATAAAAATGTATAGTATAATAAACTAATTTAAATTTAAAATATAGACAGCAGAAGAAATTAAGGAATATCTGAAGTGAAGGGGCACTGATTTGTGCATTTCGTTGTAATTCTCAAACGCGTTTAGCATTTATTATATACGTTTCACGTATCTATTTTAGAAATAACTTTAATATTTAATTAGATCTTTATAACTATAGTATCATTTTTAATACAGAAGATTTAATATACATTAGATTGACGTATTTACATTATTACTTTGTTCAATCATTAGCTAAAAATACTTACACCACATGAAATAATAAATAAATACTAATTAATTAAATATATTATTAAGTAATAGAAGTAGGAAATTGAAGGAACATAATCCTTACTTTCATTATTCAATAATTTAATTTATTAGTTAAAAAAAAACATGAATAAAGTCTGACTAATAGATAGGAATAATAATATCATAATATTTTCTTTTAATTTTCTCCTTTCCAAGTGAAGAATTACTTATAGATTTATAATTTTTACAACTCAACAAAATATACAAACTGAAAATAAATTTATTTATATATAATTACATTTAAAACAGACAACTGCATAGTTAGTTAATCGATCCATTATAACATTATTATGTATTCAATTGCATTTAAAATAATTTTATTTTTAGTTATGCTTAACTAATCATTATAAATGGCATAAAATTACAGTTCACAATGAAAATATGTATTTTTTAAGCTGTACAATATTCAGTAAATTTACTTTTGCAAGTAATTATGCTATTATAGTCGCTTGCTTTAACAAGAATTGTAAATTCAGACATATATATTTATATTGATTTATTTTACACTGAGTTATTATTATGCTACATTTTTTTGTTTGCGGTATATTTTTTAATTATAAATAACATAAATACTATATAAATATATATGTATTTAATGCTGTGTGCAAAGCAATTAATTAATGTAAATGTTTCAGCTGTTTCAGTTGAATTAAACATACATTTAATTTCATTTCTGTGAATTTTATATTCAATTTGAAATTCACACTCTTCATATTGTAGTACAATTATTGAAGTTGCCTTTCCATTTGCCAATTTTTTCTCATTTTTTCTCATTTTTCCAATTTTCCATAAGTGTGAACATGGTTTTTTTTTATGCTTCTTTTTTGTTACACAGTTTTCTGCTAATTTGTAAATGATTTTCACCTGTTTTTTTAATATTCATATTTTTATTGTCCCTGGCGGTATATTGTTTATTTTTTTCATTCACTTTTTGTATTTTTATTTGTTGCTGTCATTTTATTTTGATATGCGCTAGTTTTGGTTGGGTAAAGGAGTATATTCGGTTTGTTTGTCATGATTTTTTTAATTTTTTTTATTATTATATAAATAATGTGAAGTCAATTGGCAAATTTTAATTTAAATGCATTTTTGGCAATTTTGTTTTTTATGCTTTATTTTTATTCGAATTTTGGGCTACATTTTACAAAAATTATGTGCTCAAAACTAAATCGAAATTATTAATGTAAAAATTAATATTAAATTAATATAAAAGTTTAGCTTGTAAACTGTTCGAAAACTTATATAAAATTCAATTAAATTCAATCCCCAATTTTTACGAAACGTGAAGATAAAAATATTTACAAAAAAATTTCTCTATAACAAAGTAAAATCAAAAATAAAATTATTTAATTTTTTTCGTTTGCAAAATAAATAAAAATACTTAGCTCTTGCTATACTTGAACATTTTTCTTATATTTTAATTGTAAGCATTTATTTAGTGAAGAATTTAAATGTCAAATTCACCTAGAGGGTAAACCATAATTAAAAAGACATTCGACATAAAAAGAAGTTATACGAGTTTTTAGTCTGGAATTTTGCATTTAGTCAAGTCAAATTTTTGGGTTTTTTTCAGCCTTACAACTAAAATAACTCTCATATTATGTTTTGAATATTAGTTTTATACCAATATTAATGCCCACAATCGATTAAAAATAAAATTTTGAGATTTTAAATTTTTCAAAAAAATTTCAAAATTTGATAGGGGTAGATATGCAAAAAAATGCAAAAAAACGAAAAAATTAATTTCCTAAAATTTAAATGTCAAATTCACCTAGAGGGTAAATCATAATTAAAAAGACATTCTACATGAAAATCGGTTCAATTCTGAGCAAGTTATGAGAGTTTTTAGACTGGAAATTTGCATTTAAAATCAAATTTTTTACTTAATATTGTTTGATTATAAGCTTAACAATCTTTTATATTTTTACATTAAATTTGTTTGTTAATTTCCAAAGCGAATTTATCAAAATACAGCTATTCTATAATCACATTAAAACTGATGTCATCAATTTATATAAAAACAACGATTTTAACATATAATCTACTTTTAAAATCTTTTTTTTGTTTTCCATAATTTTTACAAATTTATTTACCTTATTAATGGTCATATAAATTATGATTTTTTGTTTAAATTAAGCATGATTTATGCAAATACTAAACAGAAAAAAATCTGCTTAGCTATTATTATTATTATAAATGTCAAATTATTTTTAATAAAGTTGTCAGTTTGATTTAAATTAGGTCTATATTTTATTACATAGAAAATTACAATTACTGTCTATTTATTTTTTTTTAAACGATTTATGCGAAGTAATCAAAATCCGTCAGAATTTTATTTAAAATGACTAATTAACCTACCAGGAATTAATATGCATTGTAAACAGAGTATACAGCAGTTGGTTGCTTCGAACTGCAATTTTCAATCATATTTTTTTTAAATTACTTTTTTTGTTAGTTAATTTTTATAATGTCTGTGTTTTATTCACGCTTGCACGGTGCTGCATTTTTATATATAAAAATTATTTTATATGACAATAAAAAGAAAAGAAATGTGAAGTATAAAATAAGCATAAAAATGTTTTATAAATTATTATTTTTTTTTTAATATTTTTTTAAATGGAAAACTTTTAATAAGTTTGCCAGCTAATGCACTGAACTTTTGGGCTGTGTGGCCTCATGCCACATTAATTAAATGGTTTATAAAGGAAAATTTAATTATTTAATTTTAATTTATATAATTTTGACTTTAGCACTTTTTGTTGAATTGGTGATACGAGCCCTTATCAGTTCTCCGTCCAGTTGTCTAGATATGCACACGGGGCGCGAGAATGATAAGGGTACGAATGCACCGGCCTGGACCTTAGATGTCAGGCCATTAACACACACACACACGCACACACACACACATAGCATCTGTTGTTGTTTTTTTATTGTTATTTTTAATACTCACCCAAACATTATTTGGCTCTCAACACTGTCAATCAATCAATCATTTGGAAAAGCTGCGTACAACAACAAAAAAATAAAGAAATAAGTTAAATGTTAAAAGACGACGACATAGAGTATTTGTTGCCAGAGCCAGCCAGCTGGCGTATACTCTATTTGCATAAAATCTAAAAAATACAGCAAGCAAGCGTTAATTTGCAAATGAAAGCCACAGAAAACAAAAGTTTAACAAAAAAAATGTTTCTAACTCATGTGCATATTTCGCATACATACATATTAAACAAAAATAAAAATAAATAATTCAGCAATCAAACAGGAGAGAGTGTAGAGGGTAGAGCGGTGTTTTGGACTGTCTGGATATTTTTAAATGTTTGCTTAACAAATCTGCAAATAAAACGCCAAAAAAAATGCGCTCAGGCAATAAAATGCATTTTTGAATACTCAGCCAATAACCAGGAGGGGAAAAACTTCCTAAATAAACTGCAAAGCATTTTTCAATCGGTTTTTTAGTTTGAAGCACATTCTCAGCTCTCGCTAATTGATTTAAGCTCTGGCAGTTTTATATTGGCAAAATCAAAAAAAAATTAAAAAGTTAGCGTTCTATTTAGATTGATTTTTGAAGTGGGCGCGCTCAGTTTCCGTTTTGAACTCAAACATTTTTGAAGCCTCTTGGCTGTGGCTCTAAATCAAATATTTTGAGCGTAAATAAAGTGATTAATTGTTTGAATTGAATAGAAAAATTAAATCATATTTCTAAACACATTTTATCAATTTTATGGCCGCTGCAAATTAAATATTTTAAGTTAAAGTACACTAATATATTGTTAAGTGAGAGTTCTTTCAAATGGCACTTAGAGTATTTTTTTTTTTTAATTTTTTCATTAACAATATAATTGGGTGTAAAATGACATTGCAGACTTTACAAAAAGACAGATTTTATGGTATTAAATATATAAAAATAATTAAATTCAATGAATTTAAAATTTAAGAAATAAAATCAAAGAAAAACATAAGCGTATTTATTTAAAAAAATAAATATGTTAAAAATGTTTATTAAATAATGCATTTATGATAAATCTTCAGATTTTCATTGTTGTAATTTTTATAGTTAATTTATAATATTTAATAATATATTTCGAAAATTAAAAATCTATTGATATTTTAACTAAATAAATAACCAACTAAATAATACACATCTGTATAAATTGCAAAAAAAAATTCCAGTAAATAGTTTATTTTCTAATAAAAATATATTAAATATACAACTTTTTCATTTTTATATTTTTCTATTTAAATACCTTTTCTATTTATTTTTATAAGATTACAAACTTGGTTTATTTAATTTTTTCCCCATCTGATCTACCTCAAATCTTTTTTTCCTGGATTAACACATATATGTTTATATATTTTCAATGTTGGCATTTTTATTGGCATAGTCCTGACAGTTTTGCATTTTGTGTGCAAACGAATTTTCTGGGAATTTTATGCAGTTTGCTGCCAAAATTCATATATATCAAATATATATAAATATAAGTATTCACATTTGAGCGTCTTATTATGCCAGGCATTTGCTGGCTGACGCATGTTATGTGAATTGTAGCGAAAATCTATCTTTTGGAATGTTGCAACAACAGTTGCAACAACAGTTCTGTATGCAACTCATTCGTTTTGTGGCCAGTTGAAACGTGTTGTGGCCTTAAATCTGCCTGCCAGGTAAATTGTAGAGCACAATCTTGAAATTAGCTGGCGATATTGTGCATATAAACTATGTGGCAATAAGTTAGCATGCTTTATTTTAGATAGAGTATGCTAGACTAGCTGATAACCTACAGAGAGGTGTGGAAAATGCAGAAATATATAATATTTGAAAGATACCCATTTTTATGTTTTTTTGTAGGACAGCTATTTTTTAAACGTTAAACATTAAAATTTTAAAATATAAAAAATTCTTATACTCTGCGAGAAATATTTTTCTTCGAAAAAAAAAAAATTAAAAAATATTTGTGTAATTTAGGATATTTTTATAAAAAAATATAATAAAATGCAATTCTAATACATAGCAACCTGTAGTGTACACAGGGCACACACGGGTAACATTTTTTAAATTTGTAAGCGTAAATGAAGCCAATGTTATTGAGGAATATCCTTATAAAGTTGTAATGACCTCTAGACTGAAGTGACTTTGAAATTTTATTAATTTGTGGATTGTAAATTATTTTTTATTGACTGAAATAAATAAATAAATAATTAAAATATATAAATAAATTGGAATTGTTTATAATATTATAGATATATAAATTGGTGTCTATATATATATTTTTTTGCTTTCCAAATATTTTTTTTTTTTTTTTTTTAATGAGTTTTTTTGTAAACTATTATGCATTAAAGTAAATAAATTTTATGCATTTTTAAAATGGAAAATGAAATAACTAGAGAGTGTCAGTAAATCAGTATATTGTTTTACTTGACTTGCAGAAATAAATAAATAAAAAATAATAAATAAATAATTATAATAAATAAACAAATTAATTATAAATTCATATATCAGCTTTCATAGATTTTTTTATAGAGTTGTATTATTTAATTTTTAAATAAATTATTAAATATAAAATTGAAGTTAATAAATTTTTAAATATTGTTATTATCGTAAATAAAATAACTGAAGACTGTTTTATGTAAAGTCTGAATCTGAAAATTGTTTTTATTGACTTGCAGGAATAAATAAATAAATTTGATTTATTTATAATATTTATAAATTTTTTTTTGTAGCTTTCATAGATGCTACAACAGAAAAATTCACTTAAAGATTCTTATGCGACTTGTCTGTTGAATATATGAGCTTTATATAATACCCGAAACATACTCAGCTTTATTACACCCTTTTAACAATTTTAAATGATTACAGGGTGTAAACAGTTGGCAGATTTGTTGCGTTGAATGTTGCATGATGCCTGGCTGCACCTTTATGCTATGGCCACTTTATGTGTATGCCGTTATGAATTTTGAAATGGAATGCGCTGCTGCTGCTGCTGTTGCTGCTGTTGCAAGTTTCGTTGTTGTTGTTGCTGCTGCTGTGTAATAAATCAAAACTATGCAACAAAACGCGCCACAAGCATGCCAAAAGACTTATCTGTGTGCCGTATATAAAACGTTAAAACGTTGCCCAGTTGGTCCTGCATTCTGCGTCCTGCATCCTGCAGCCTGCGTCCTGCACCACGGACAGCAGCTGGTTCACCTCGACAGGCGACAGCCGCAAAAACCAACAAAACTCTACTGGACAGGGTTGCCCTGTATGTGTGTATGTGTTGTGTTTTTTTCACTGTTGCACTTTTACGGTTATAAATTTTAACACACACACACAGTAGCTCCTCTGCCCCTCTCTCTATCTATCTCTCTCAAGGGGGAAGTTGTTGAAGAGCTATAGCCCAGAACCTGCACATAAAACCGGACACATGCTTTTAATCTTCGGCACAAACACTGCTCACTGCTCGCTGATGCATGGCAACTCTGGTCGCAACTCGTTCACAACTCTCTGGCTGCTCCCAGGACGAAGGACGCTGGCACTGGCAACGGGTCTTCACTTTGAATGTTGATGGCTTTTGGGGCTGCTGCTGCTGATGTCGCTGCTCTTTGGCTGCTATGCATAAAATCTTCCGCCGGAAGTTAAAGAGTTTACAAAAATGTCAGCTACTGGGGCACAACAGTGTGGCAGCAACAACAATAGCAGCAACAGCAGCAGCAGCAGCGGCAGCGACGTCGGCCTCGCTGCTTTTGTTGTCCTTTAAATACAAAGCCCTAAAAGTATGCAACAGAAATTGTTAATTTGGGCAACTTTTTTAGAATTTTGTTAGAAATTGTATAAAGCATTGAAATAGAGATTTTTGAGTACGTATAGAGTATAGGGAAATATTTAAATAATAAAATCTTCAATTAATAAAAGAGAGCTAATAGATTCCCATATTCTAAGAGCTTTACAAGCAGAATAAAGAGCTATATAGATAGGGTCATTTATACAGTGTACTTTTGCATAACCTTTACCTAGTTTTAAAACTATATTAATTAAAATTCCATTAGCTGGTTAAAAACTTATTTTTTTTTTTTATTAAATAATAACATGATTAAATATATTTTAAAAAGTTAAAAAATTAAAACTGCCATAGAAAAAACTAAAAAAAAATGCGTTTTTAAATGAAAAACTGTCTCAAATAAATTTCACAATTTCTTTTTTTATTTATTTATAAAACATTTACGACTATCTAAAAGTAGCAGAAAGCTTTTCAGGAAAAAATAAATAAAGCAATTATTTAAAATATTTTAACAAAATAACAAAAAAATATATATATAAAATGTTTGCTAAACTTTACTTAAAATATTATTCAATCTGTATTTTTTTTACACATTTTAAACCAAGCCAGCAATTTCGATTTTTGTTTTAACTGATATAATTTTAATTTAATTTACATAAAATTCCATCATTTCATTAAATTTATAGTTAGAAAAAATCATATAAAAATTTATTTATTAAATTTATTTTTATATCAAGGCTTTATAACTACTGGCAACTGCAAGATTATATAATTCTCTTGCTTTTGTTATTCAATTAGCGTGCTTAGAAATTTTAACTTTTTGGCAGCAAAATATTCAATTTGCCGCTGTGCCACTGTGTGTGGCATTTGCAACGCGATTTTGTGAGCATAAATGTGGCGCTTATCGGCTTTTATGCGCTTTTTATGTGGCGACAAAGGCCAGGACAACAACGACAACGACAACAACAATAACAATAACAAGGATAACAACAACAGCAACAACAAACAGGCCAAACTGTATATTGACCATTGTTTGCATCTGGGCCAAAATGCGGCGCTTTGGCTAACCAATAATGGCCATGGCAATTGGCCCGGGCCGTAGGCCTATTTTCTTCTTGCCTTGCCGTGTCGTGTCCTGTCATTTCGTCCTTTCGCTATCAGCCAGAGGCCACACCAAAATGTGTGGGGTTTTTGGAGGGCGGAGGTTGGGGAAGTTGGAATGCCTTTTTTGGCCTTTTGAACTGTCTGGGCGGGCATCTAGGCTACGTTATCAGCGCTGTCGGCCAGAAGCAGGTGCTTTAAATTTGCCACAGCATGTTGACCAAAAAAGCACACACACACACACACACAAACACACTTGCACACGCACATGCCACTGTGGTCCTGGCATGTGACAAAAAGTCGAATTTTTGTTTGGGCAATGTCCTGTTCCTAGTTTTGCATATTAGTTGAGAGCACATCGATGTGAATGTCCTTTCATTTTTTTTTTCTTTTTTTGAAAAATGCACATTTAGCGCCCAACGCTATGAATATTGAAACAATTTTGAATTTTGAATAGATTTTTGTGGCCTGTCAATGGCCCCAACATCATCATCATCATCATCATCAACATCATTCTCTATATAGGCTGTCAAGTTATCAACTGTAGAATGTGCGATTTGGTTGCCTGAAGAACTTTTGGCATTTGCCACAGTTGCCACAGGATGTGGCTCAATTGAGAGTTAAGTTGCCATTTTGTTGCAAGTTAAATGAAAGTTATGAAACTTACTTTTGATGGAGTAACAAAACTTAAAAGGCATATTTAAAGCAAATATATCAATAAATTATATTAATAAATAAACTGTGGAATTATAAGAAAACTTTTGTCATGATTTAAAAAGTTGTTATCAAATTTTGAAAGAACTTTTAAGTGAAACTATGAATAGAAGTTTTTATTATAATATTAAAATTTATTCAATAAATGTTAACAAAATAATTTTAGTTCTTTTTTTTTAGTAAACTTTGAAGTGCAAGTTCTAAGAGAAAATCTAATTTTATTATTTATAATCAAGGTTTTATTATTTATATTAATAATAAAGTCTGATTTTAAAAAAAAAAAAATTTAACAATTTAAAAATTAATTTCAAATAAAATATTAAATAAATTTTATTAAAGTTGAATCAATTAATTGATAATAAATATTAAATAAATTTTATTAAATTGATTTTAAAAATCATAAAGCTTAAACAAGCATTTTTTAGTTGAATAAGAAAGAAATTGCTTTGTGGCCTATTTTATTTTATTAAAATAAACTCAAAAGTTTAAAAATAAAATAAAAAGTAATTTTATTAATATCTTAAGAATGTTAAATTTAATTAAAATGATTTTAATACATTTTGACTATTATAAAGCTAACATGAACTGGAATTTTTTTATTAATCATTTTTTAATAAGAAAGAAATATTACAATTGTGCCACTTATTTTAATTTGTTTATATTTTTTTAAATTATTTATAAACATATTTATTTATTTATTTGTATATATATTCATTTGAAAATTGAATATTTATATTTATTTTATTATTTATTATATAATTCTTTACTAAGTCAAGTCAAAATGAACTCTCTAAACTGAAACAAATTTTTTTAATAATTTTTTTAATTGATGAACCTTAAAAAGTGAATTTTTTTAAAAAGAAAACATTAAGAACATTTTCTTTTGTAGTTTTATTATTAATAGGAAATACATTTTCTGACACAGAAATTATTTTTGAAGGGTTTTAAATCATGAAGCTTGTTAAATTAATAAACATTTCCAAAATGCAATTAATAAAATGTTTCAAATATTTTGTAAACAAAAAAAAAATACGCTCGGCAAAACTGGCAACAATTTGAGAGCATTTGCGCTCAAAAAAGAAACTAAATAAATTTTTTAATTGAATACTCTTAGAAATTGGAAATTATACACATTTTTGTATTATTATTTAAGAGAACTATTTTCCGAAAAACATTCAAAACATCAATAAAATTTTTTGAAGAGCAAAGAGCACAAAATTCAACTGCAAATTTAAAAAAATAAAAATATCAATATCTGCAATAGAAATTCTCTTTAATATTCATTGCTAACTGAATAGATTTGTTAAGAGAATTTTATTCAATTACAAAAATTATAAACTAAATATTTCAAAAATATAAGAGAATTTATTTCCAACAATAAATTTTCTAATGTATTCTCTGAAAATTTTGGCAACGCTTCAAAATTGTGCGTCAATGTTCAAATCTATTAATGAATGGAAATAAACAATAGGAAATAGAAACAAAAAAAAAATAGAATTACTTGAAAACAAAATAAACACAAATGCTGATGTTATTTATTGGTTTTTGGTTTTTATATATTTTAATTGTTATCCTGTCATATCCTTTCAATCGATGGCACAAATTGCTTGACATGAAATGTAAGCAAATTAAATATTATATGTTGAAAAGAATTTCTTGCTGCTTTTTTGGATTATTTTGTTGACAATGCGACAAAGTGCTAAGGCCAAATGGACAGGGCCTGTTGACAACTAAAATCAAGGGGTACAAAAGGGCACAACACACACAAACACACATTTGCATATGAATAGCCAAGTGAATGTGTGTGTGTGTGTGTGTGTGTGTATTGAAATAGCAAAAATGCAAATTCGGCTGCATTTGAAATGAATTTCGCATGTAAAATGTTTCAAATGGTGAAAATCAAAACAATCAAGTGAAGCGTTTAGAGGCAGCCACAAAATCAAAGGCGAACTGAGGGGGGTAAAATGATAGGGAAGGTAACAGAAGGTTGGATATACAAAAACCGAAAGCAAAACGAAATGAAAACTAAATGTCATAAATATAAAATCAAATGCAAATTGAAAGCAGATCGACCGATAGATACGAAAAACACACAAAATTTATTGAAAAGGATTTGTGATAGGGCAAAATCCCAAAAAATAAAAAATAAAATAACAAAACTATAAAATATATATTTGTGCATAGCTTTAGCTCTATTTATGTTTGTGTGTGTATTTGCATTTAATTAGCAAAAAAGCGTTGCATAGATTGACATTGTTGATTTGGCCAAAATATACACACCACAAATATAAATACACGTAATCAAAGAAAAGAGAGTTGTGCGAAATTGTTAATTGGCAAAAGTCACAGTGACAAGCATAGAAGTGAGAAATATATCACTCTAACTGTGACTATGATCAAAAATTATAAAGTAATTTTTATAAATATTACTTTTGAATATTATAAATAATATAAGTAATATTATTGAAATAAACTCGCATATTAAGTAGAGACCACAAATAAGAGTTGTCTCTGCAACTCTGAATTAAATAAATTATTTTATAAATTTTTATACATTTAAATTTTTATTTAAAATATAAAAAAATATAATATACTTTTTTTAATTCATTGCAAAAAAATTTAAGAATATTATTCTTAGCATAATTTTACTTTTTATAGTCACAATAGTTATGTTATTTAGTTTATTAAAGTCTATTTGTTTCCAAATAGTAATCGACGCATTATTATTTATGGAATAAAATTTACGCATTATTATTTATGTTATTTTTTAAGTATATAATTTTATATGACAAAATCTACAAATATTTTATTCATTAAATTCAAAGATTTGTTTGTCCTAGAGCTAAAAGTCTTCAATTATTTTTTATTAATGCCCAAATTAAAAGCATTTTGCGTAAATTTGTATAATACTTAATTAATAAATAGATATTGCGATGTGCATATTTCTAAATAATAATATAAATAATTCTTGGAATTTATTTTGAATTTGTTTTTCGCTTTTATATAAATTTTTATTATTTACCAATAAACCATTTTTTGAAATTTTTAAATTGCTTAGAAATTAATTAATATTTTGGGAAATTAATTATAATTTTTATTTGAACATAAGTAGAATGGCTTGATATTTTTTTGGGTTTTTTTTTACTTTTATGTAGAATTTTATAATTTCCCTAAAAAAAATATTTTGAAATTTGTAATTTGCTTAAAAATAAATTGTGTTTTTTAAAAAAAATAATTATTATTTTTATTAAGTGTTTCTATATATATGATTATTATTATTGTCTTGATATTTTTTTTTTTTTAATTTTTTTTATAATTTATTTAAAATTGTATTATCTCCCAAAAAAAAATATTCTAAAATTTTTAATTTGCTTTAAAAGAAATTGTGTTTTTTCAGAAATTAATTATAATTTTTATCAAGTGTTTCTTCATATATATTATTATTATTTGTAATATATTTATATTTTTATCCATATATCAATACTGTGACTCTAAATAACACAACTGTATCCTTAATCCTTTTACCCTCAAAATTCAGTCACCGTTTTATACACATTATAATCTCAACAACATTTTAATTCATTTACAAATATTATACGCAGAAATTTGTTTATGGCCAAACTGTTAAAATATTCAATTACACAAAATGTACATAAATTATGCAAGACATGTGAATTGGCCATCATACTTATATATTATATACCCTGCACTTCCCCCCCTACAATTGTTTAATGAAGCTCAACTAATATTGAACAAAACCACAAAATCAAATCAACGGAAGTTGTTTATTGTTATTGTTGTTATTATTGTTGTTGCTGTTTGTTGGCTACACTTCACTTCAATTTTACAATATTCATGTAATTAACATTAAATCATAATTCCAAAATGCTCTAAACGGAAATGTGCAATTGTTTGATATAAACTGAGCGATAAGCATTAAATGCATACAAATTATGCATGAGTATTGAAATGCAATCATGTGGCATATATATATGTGGCACAAACACAAACAGTTGCATAGGCAAAAATTATCAGTATATTGTCTACAAAAATTAAAAAAGGGATTTTTATGACTGAGAACTGAGTAAAAAATTACGTTTAAAATGAAGAAAAGACGATTTTTTTTTAAAGAGAATTCTTCTTTATTTATGTACTCTGAGAGTATGAAAAAAAGTTCCAATTTTACCATTAAAAAAAAGTTTATGAATTATTCTCCACGAAAAGTAATCAGACTTAATTTTAGATTAAGTTGCATTAGTATTATTATTATTATTTATTAAATTTATATCAAGTTATTTATTTCTCAGATTAAATGTTTATAGCATATCAAATAAATAAAAATCAAGTAAAAAATACTTTTAAAAAAAAATATTGCATACTTGCAGGTGCTATTTGTTGCATATCTGTGCGCCTATAATTCCCAATAAGTTGTTGCAATCAATATAAATGGCCTAGAGGTTGCTCTACAGAAAATAATTTTGTATTCTAAAGTAAAGTAAGTGTGTTTTATAATTTTTGTTAAAAAAAAATTTTTCCATTAAGCACACATAAATTGCTGCCGATATTTTAATTTGAAATTAATCAAATTTATTAAAATGTAACAGAAAAATTTTTAATTAAAATCGAAATCGTTTATAATTGCAGCAAATATTATATCAAATAATAGGAAATATTTTAAAATATAATCTAATATATTTAAACAGACTATTGTCAACAAATTAACATGTTTTCGATAATATTAATTGATTATTATTTTTATTTTATTTTACAGGTAAGTATTTGATACCCACGTAGAATATACGAACATAACTTGAACTTTGTTTAAATTGAAGCTATTTTGAAGAGGAATATATTTTTTCAACATACTTATCTCTCTAATTTGATAATCCTAAATTCATTTGTACACCAGAAGCAACTTCAATTGTTGCTGCGATCAGCAAAAATTCCTTTTAATTGTCATTCAATGCTTGAAACATTTTTTTTGCTTATTTGTAGAACATTATGTGTCATTTTTGGTTGAAAATTTTTGCTTGTTTGGCATAATTTTCTATTTCTATAGCCAAACGATCAAATGTCGTCACAGAAGCTATGTAGAAACATGAGATTTAGATTTTGTTAGTTTGAAATGATTAAAATGTAACGTTTGTTATTGTAGCCCTTTGGTATTTCCCATTACGAATTGATATAGAATGCCATAAATTTGATAAAAAGTATAAAGAAAACAAATTCCACAAATTTCTAAATGATGTATATATGTAGATATATATATATATAATTTTTTTTAAATATATTTGTTTATTTTGTTGCCCTTTAAGCGCTATAGTTTAACAATCATTGCAACTTATCTTTTGAAGCAGGGGGAAAATTCAACTGCATTTCGAACTAAATACAGATAAGGCTGCATGTGTGTGTATGAGTGTGTGTGTGTGTTTGAGTGTGTATGTGTGTGTGTCTGCTTATCATTGTAAAAACCTCACACACACACAAATACATATACACTATGCAAATAGCAATTGTAAGGCAAACATAAATAGAACTGAGTTTTAGGGCACAAAGCGTTGACTGCACTGAGAGAAATTACAAAGAGAAATAAAAAAGATTAAATTGAATTTTTCTTGAACAAAATTTAAATGTTGAAAGCTACTTTAGCAGCATGACAAAAATATTTATACTTTAACTATATAGTCATATAAAAATAATTAAATAAAAAAACATATTACTTAAATTAAATTTTTAAGAAAATGTTTAGAAAATTAAATATAAATTTTACGCTTCTTAATGAACTTTTAAAATATTTATTTAATTATAAATAAACATTATTTTTGGAAATTAAATCAAATTTCTAAAAGTACATATATTATAAAAAAATAAAATTTTTTATTTAATTTTCCATTTTTATCTTTTATAGAATTTAGCCCTACTTTTACTAAGAATACCAGAAACAAGAGTATGCCTTTTAATTATAAATTCAATACTTTATTTAATTTTTTTTTTTTTTTTATATATAAAATGTAACTCTAATCGCCCTAGTTTTGCTCAGTGCACTAGACATAAGAGTGCCCCATCTGGGTTTACATTTCAGTTGTGTGCAAACCTACATAAAGATTAGAGGGGTAAAACGGCATTTACAGATAAAGTTGAAGCGTCTTCAATTGTCGGAATTGTGGCATAGACAGAGAGAGAGATAAACAGAGAGAGAGAGGGAGAGGGAGAGGGAGAGTACCCAGACAATTCGAATGCATAATTGATATCCAATCGTCTCAAGACTCATTTGAAACGCAAAATGCCAGTCAGAAGCAGCCAATCAATTGGAAATGTTTTAATGCTTAAATGGAGTTAGGAGGATTTTCCAAAATTTTGTTGTTTTCGGGGTAAGGAGGGGGCAGAGAGACGTCAGTTCAAGTCGTCTAATTAATCATCATGTGACATTGCCACAAGCAACTGAAATTCGCACAGCAAAGTCAATTTAATTGATGGCCAAATGCCCAAAGAAACCACCACTATGAGGCAGGACAACCACCGAAGGATTCAACTAACCACAAGGCTGAATTACATATATGTTGCCACAACAACAACAACAAGGATATATGTAGCAGGACACTGAAGGATGAAGGTTCGATTGTGCTCCATGTGATTTGCATGAGTAATTTGACAGATTACTTCGCATCTTGCCCACAAAATATATTTTTTGCTTGTTGCCACAAATTCCATGAGAGTGTGCCACAAATTGCCAATGCAACAATGTTGCCAAAAACATCTTACGATTTTGTCCATCAAACATTTGATTAATTAGCTTTCGAATAGTGCTCAATTATAATTATACTAAAATTGATTTTTAGTGAGCTTAAATTATTTTCAATTTAATATTGGAACACTTTATTTAATTTGGGTTAAAAAATTGGCCAGAATAAGTAGATAGATGAATTTATATTTTAAGTGAGAAAATTAGAATATTTTGCTTAATAAATATTAATAAGAAATTATTATTATTATAAACTTTAAATATTTATTTTACTGAATTTTGCAAAACAATTTTTACTCAAATTTGTATCATCAAATTGAAATAATTTTATATAAAATCTGAATTTGACAATTTCTATGTATATTTTATCATACTAAATATTTCATTTCATTTTTCTTAGGTCAGATTTATTTATTTAGGCCAATTTTAATTATTATACGATAAGTAAAACATATAGATATTTTTATGAAGCATTTTTATATTACAATATAAAATATAAAGTTTATTTCTTCAACCTATTTTCTTTATATTTAGTTTGCTGTTATGTTTAATAACTAAAAATTTTATTTATGATCGTTATTTTAATAGTTTAATAATTTTGTAAAAGATAAATTACAATTTTTGGTAATAGATTCATGAAAATTGTTTAAATAATGACTTAATTTCTGATTAATTATGCCTTTGGTCAATGATAAATAAGAAAATTGGATCATTTTTGAATTTCAATAAAAACTGTTTGAATTTTTGCTATTAAAATAATTAATTGCTCAATATAAAACAATATATAGATAAATAATAAATATTATATTATAATATTTAAAAGAAATTATGCTCTCCTTTATTTATGTTATATATTTATTTTTGTAAGATTTAAAAGGTTTTTATTTTTCTATAAAATATCATTAAATTCTTCATAATATTTAAACAAATTAAAAAAATTTTTTAAGCCTTTTTATAACCCTTTAAATTAAATTTCACTATTTTAGCAAATTAAATAATACATTAAAGCCTTCTTTTAATCCCTTATAACTCATTTCTTATATGCTTTTTATATTTATATAATATATATAACATTTAAATAAATTAAAAATTATATTATATTTATTTTATGCTTTTAAAGCGTCTCAAATTTAATATAAATTTAATAAATATCAATAAATATATGCAAAATATTTAAAAAAAAGGAAATCTTTTTTTTATCATTCTCTCAACTTTTTAAAACACAAATAATATAAATATTAAATTATTTGACATCAATCAAAATATCTGCATTTTATTTGCTATAAATTTGCAGTAATCAAAACTGATATAATATGATATGATATGCATATCAAAATATTGCAAAATAATTAAATTTATATAAGTCAGAATTTCAATAGTTTTCCCGCAGTTTTTCCAACATTCAATCATATATTATTCTCCTCGCTGACACTGTCAACATATTTCAATTTAAGCACATCATATTTCTATTTCTATTTCTATTTCTATTTCTATTTTTTTTATTTCCAGCTTCAATATGGCAATATGATTGACCATATCATAACGTATTGATTGAATGTTTTATTTTCATTTTGTGTTTAGATGAATTGAAGTCAGTTTTTGGGCCTGGGCCAAAACTAACTGTCAACTGTTTGTTTGAGGCGCCTCATTTTGCAATTGTATGTCAACTGTGTTGTTGCTGCCACATTTGGAGGCACTTGGGGATTTTACAGACTAACCATATATGAGGTTTGGGTTATAGTTGGGGGGAACTGGGGGAATGCGCTTAACTGTCCACTTCCTGGGCCCGCATGACGACGGAAGCCGGAGCCGGAGGCAAATGCGCGTTGGATAGCGCAACATCTATATATATATATAAATATATATGCCACAAGAGGGGCAGGGGTTAAAGTAAGGCCTGGGGCAAATGTGTTGACAGCTACGGGCTGGGGGGGAAGGGGGAGTAGTCGCCATTTGAACGATAAGCGACAAAAGCAACAAAAAAAACAACAGCAAAAAGCGACGCACATTTGAATTTCAATTAGAATTTTAATAATCGATGCAAAGTGTGTGTGTGTGTGTGTGTGTGTACATTCAATGTGCACATAAATTTCGCTTCCGCTTTTGGACTCCCCAGTTGAAGCATTTTGCCCCGTTTAGAAGCTCACAAATTTCAAAATTGTGCGGCAATTTTAAATGCTCTAATCTAAAAGGGTATTATAGTTTTGTCAGACAATGTGCAAAGCTGCAAAGGAGACTGTACTTTAGTGCAGAAAATAATATATATATTTTTATTGGAAAATAGAAAGTGGAGTCTATATAATCATGTTTGTATGTTTATCTAAATTCACACTCAGTTTTAGGGATATTTTGATGGAATTTGGCATATATGCCAATTTTTTCAGTAGGTGGAATATATAATAAATAATAATATTATTAGGTGAAATATGTATATTAAAATTAGTCGAATCAAATAACTTTATCATAAAAAAATTACCATAGAAAAAAATCGGCTAAGAAATACAGTTCTACTTTTATATTATTCCATTTTAGTTTTATTTAATTCCTTTTTTTTTATACCCATGACTTTTCTATTAATTTTAACTAAATTCTAGCATAATCAGACTTCTATAACCTATCGGAAATTTTAGTCAAAAAATTAGTTATTTTATGCGCAATTATTTTTCATATTTTCAGAAATATTTCAAGCAAACTGCGCTATAAAAAAAACATAAATTATATTTTTACTAAATTACAATAAATTTGATAAAAATGTAAATATTATAATTTAAATAAAAAATAAACTTCTGCCTCAATTTTATCAGGATCAGACTGCTATAAGCTATAGAAAATTTTAGTCAATAAATTTATTTTTCCAACAGCAACTATTTTTTCAAATTTTCCGAGATATTTCAAGCAAACTGCGCTATAAAAAACTCAAATATTTTTATTAAATTAAAAGAAAACTAAATATTAAAAAAATTAATTTAAACTTAATTTCATCAGAATCAAACTACTATACCTATAGCTCTCATACGATATTTTAGTCGAACAATGAGTTATTTATATTAAAAAACTGTTTGCCAAGATATTTCAAGCAACTGCGCTGTAAGAGAAACTTTAAAATATTTTTATTAAATCAAAATAAATTTGATAAAAATTTAAATATTATATAATAAATAAAAATAAATTCTTGCCTGAATTCCAACAGAATCAGATTATTATAATGTATGAAAAATTATTTCCGAGATATTTCAAGCAAGCAAATTATATTTTTATTAAATAAAATAAATTTAATAAAAATATATATATTTTTAAAAATAATTTTTATCCTATAATTGCTTCGCTTGAAAGAGTATTTAAAATCGGCATTATCTATATAAAATTTTGCTATTATTTATTTCAAATGATTTTTGCTGCTGCTGCTGTGTGAGTTTTTGGGGGGAATTTATCAAAATGTTTGGCCAGTGCTGATGGATATGCCGCATGTGTCCGTAGATTCAGCAGCTGGAAGCTAAATGAAAACATAAATAAAATTAGAGGCAATGTTGAGAGAGAGAGAAAGAGGGGTGGGGCATAGGGTAGGGGTAGGGTATAAAAAAGCTAAAGCTAGGTGCGGCATATTAGCACAAGGACACAAAAAAAAAATGGAATTTCATGGCTGCTCGTTGAATGTTATGTGAACAAATCCCGCAAGGATTAAGCTGAGGCAAGCGGCAAAAGGACAATAGCGAAATGTTGCTAATTTTTTTATGAAAAAAAAAATGTATTTCTAGGTGTGTGTGTGTGTGTGTGTATGAATTTAGCGACAAGGCTGCTGACAACAACAACAAACAGAGCTCCCAAAAGGCAAACAATGCAACAACAGAGGGGGGCAAGGAGGCGGCAGCTCAGCTGGACAAGGTAGCCACACATAAGAGGATGCAAGGGGGGACAACTGTCAGGGGGAGGGGTACACAAACGGGGGGATAGAGGCCTGATAGCTTGAACATACGAAAGAGTCGCAATATTCAACAGGAAAATCCCTTAATTGGAATAAATTAACTGTTATTGCTCCGGCATGCCACACAGAGCCCCCCCTGCCCATACTACACCCCTGACAGCAGCGTACATTATATGCCCATATATATACATATATATATAAATATAAATGTATCTACAAAACTCATGTACTCATGCATGCAGCTGCAGATACAGATTGTACACATGTATATTTACTTAAATATGCGAAAATGTATCTGTGTGTATTTATGGGTGTGTGTGTGTGTGTGTGTGTGTGTAACGGTCGCTATCATTTCCCACTGGAGCACTGTTTATTCTACTATATAGCACACAAATTCATACTATATATATATATACATATATATGTATTTCTGTTCCGAAGATGAAATTAAATAATATGATAAAAGCGAAATTTATGACACATGCGAGCAATGCGAGCTCAACTAACAAAAACGCAAAAAAAAACACAAGAAAAAACTGCCAAAAAATTAAGAAAAAAATATTATAGAAAAAAACATAAAAATTAAAGCATAAAAAATATATGCTTGCCAGCAAAAATACCCTGTAAATAAGCTACAATTATAAAGAAAATAATACCATGAAAAATAAAAATTTTAAGCGCCTTCTCTAACATTAAATTTTTTCATAAAAAATAATAAAACTTCAGCAATTTTAAATATAAGATTTAAAAAGTTAAAAGTGTAAATAGTTTATAAAATTTAAACATATTCTAAAAATATATTATAATACCATTTTTATGACTTTTTTGCTAATCGAAATATATATTTTTGGTATCTTTACTTTTTCTAACATATATAAATTAAAAATAAAATCACTTAAACAATTTTTAATAATACATTTAAAAAGTCATATGTGTTAAAAATTTATGAATTTTATACTTTTCCTGAAAAAAAATTTCTTACACCTTATATTTAACTTTTCGATCATAAAAAAATAATTTTTGTACCATTACTTTTTCTATATAAAATCAAAATAAAATAAAAAAAATAAATTTAAATAATAACAAGTAATAACAACTTTTAACAAGTTAAAAGTGATAAAAATGTTATAAAATGTATACTGATTCAAAAACTATTTTTCTAACACACTTTAATAAACTTTACGATTAGGAAAATATGTATTTTTTGTATTGTAACTCTTTCTCAATTTTTGCTCAGCTTTAGCATACCCACACAGCCCTATTTCCTACATTTACAGAGTATATAAAATTGCAGCCTCCCCCCTGGTTGAATGTCTTTTGCTTGCGGTCTGTTTTAAAGGAGGCAGTTCAAAGTTTACGCAACGCAATTTGCAGCTCACTGGACTAATGAACAACCCGAATATCCTGTTTGTCTGCCAAGGATAAAGCAGGCAGTTGAAAAAGGATTCTCTATTTTTTTTTTTTTTTTGTTTTACTTGCATATTGAACAAAGTTTTAAAGGGATTTGTTTTTGTTTTTTTATAGAAGCCGAAAAGAAAATGGAAAATATCTTTTGAGTTTTCAACTGAATTTATTTTTGATTTGGAATAACAAATAATTAAAATGAATGTTGAAAGCTTCAATATTAAATATAGAATATTTTTAAGATATTTTTTGATATGTTTTAAATATGTTTTAAAATTAAATTATAATTTTTAAAGGTTCCTTGGAACTTTTAAAACTTTTTTATAATTTTTATATTTAGTTTAGAATTTATATAATGCATTTTGGAGACTGTAAACTAATTTTGAAAATTATATTAATTGAACAATTAAATTCTAAAAAAGAAGTAGAAAGCGGTAGAAAGAAGTAGAATATTTATAGAATTTTTGGCAATATATTAAAGAAATTATTAAATTTACATTACTAAAGATTCGACAGAGAATTGTGAATAATTCAGGGAGCGCAACAGTTATAACTTATATTTTAATAAATATTTTAAGTAATTAATTGCTACAAAATAATAATTTTTTGTCCTATCTATAGTACTGTACATTTATTAATTTCTTTGAACTACAAAAATTTTTTGATAAGTAACAAAATCATTTTTAAATCAAATTCAAAAAATTTTTAAAATTTTTTTGGGGAAAAAAATTCTTTTGATATGAGTAAAGAAATGATTTTATTTGTTTTCGCACAAGGTTAAAAAAATTCTTTAAAAAAATAATATAATAATATTTATTTAATGAAAAACGACTTTGATTTTTAATAATTTTTTTAGATTTTTTTAGAATTTTTTTTTATCAAGTATTTCATGTAATTTATCAAGTATTTCAAGCTAAGTAAATACCAGCTCAATTATATAGAAATGAACAATCAAACTATGAGTAGAAAGAGTTTTTAAAAGCTTATAAATTGAATTTTTTTTTATCAACATTTTGAGTGCGATTTTAGTTGTTATTTTTTTGTTGTTTTTTATTTTTTATTTTTAGTTTTTTATGTGTGTAACATTTTGTTGTTATCAGCAAATGCGAAGCTGAACATTTTTTGTAGCGCGATAAGTGTATGTATTTTTGGTATTACTCGACCATATAAGTGGGGGTATTTATATACATATATATATATATGTATATACCTCCATATATATAGTATATAGTACGTGTACTTTGATGATGGCCATGTGGCATATAATATGCGTAATGAGACCAAATTTAGCCAAACTTATTTCGATAGAGTTATGAAAAATTATGAAAACCAAAAAAAACTTACCCAATTCGAGAATACCCCTTAAATGTTGAAATCGAGTTGATTTGTTTGCCTTTAAAACATTTCAATTAAAAATGATGCGTAGCGCTTAATTGTTATGTGAGCGAGTGTGAATATGAGTACTTGTATTCATTTGATTCGTTTTTTATAATTTTTTATTTGTTTTTGCTTTTTTGTGGGGCGGTTCATCATTTAACCCGATTGAGGGCAATTATGTGCCCAATGATAACGCGCAACGAGTCGATTCGAGTCGAGAGTTGGGAGCACATAAATTTGCTTTGGTTTTTAAATGAAACACTTGATAAAGCATATCAATTCTTTATGTAGTAGAAGTACATAATGACACACACAATTCATATAGAAAAATATCCTTGAGCCCTGCACACCCTGCGCACCCTCCACGACGACGCCCTGCACACGCCAACGCAGACGAATTACAACTGAACAACTGAAATGAAGAAAAAAAAACAACGTTGAGCAAAAAAGCTGAAATTGGAAATTCTGTTTTAATTTTTTTAAACGCGCGGGCAGCTAAAACGGAAAATGAAATGAAACGAAATGAAGTGGAACATAAATATAAATGAGCAATTAGACAGTGACACGTCGTTTCTTGTATGCCCTTTCTTTTAGCTTATTTATATATAATGTTATTCTATTTTTTTTTATTTTAGTGTTTAATAATACATTATATATTCTATACGCCATTGGAGGTATTAATAAATGGACACAGAATATTTTTAAATATATATAAGATTATTTAAAAGTGGAATATGAAAATGTCTTTTTTCTCAAATTTTTGGGCTAGTTTGCAATGGTAAAAATCTGCTAAGCTCCTTTTTTATATATAATCTGATTTTCTATAATAAAATTAATTATTTATATAATAAAAGTTTTTTAAGCCGAATAAACTGTCTTCGGCTCATGTGCAGCTCATCTGTCTTCAAAAAGACGAAGAGCGATCGCTCATAATATCTGTGTTACAAACGCTTTGATATATTCATAATAGCAACTCTCAGTTAAACCAACACAGTGGAGAGAGAGCGAAAACGCGAGAGCATGGAGAGCACGTGTTCCATTGCCATTTGCTCAGCTCTGCTGCTCTGCTTATCAGTGAGCAGTGCAGTCAACGTCAACGTCGACAGCGATCGCTTGTTGCTTATTGCTTGTTGCGCGTTAGAGCGAGATGACGCCAAATAATTTTAAAAATTAACGTGCTTTGGGTAAAAATTTGTATTTCTCTAATATATTGTTGCATAAAAAACATTTAGCAGCATAAAAATGTACTATGTAAATATGTATGTAGGTATATTTTTTATTAAAATAAAAGGCAAATGCCAAAAGCAGCGAAACATTTGCAAAACACATGTCAACGGCATGTTTCACGTTCCAGATGACGCCTAGCACTGGGATTTGCCCAGCAAACAGCTAGAGAGTGAGAGAGAGAGAGGGAGATAACATATCATGTCCTTTTGTTTGCGTCACAGCAACAGGAACAACAGTTATATTTGTAGTTTTTTTTGCTTCTTTTGGTTGCAGCCAAATTAGTTGACATCAGCAAAAAAGAAAAAATGAAAAAAATAGAAAAATAAATAAATATCAAGCTCAACTCTTAAATCAACTTAAAGGCAATTCAAAAATTCAAAAGGAATATCAAGAAAAATGGCCGAGTTCACATATTGTTGTATTACATATCAAATCATATGCAAATCTCACTTGTAAGTGTATGTGTGTGTGTTTGTGTCTGTGTGTGACGTATGAATTCTGATGTCAAGCAATGTATATATGTATGTGTGTATGTATGTATGTATGTATTATAGCTTTTGAATACATTGTAGGTTTGTATGTAAATTTCAAAAGGCACAGACAAACAAGACAAACACACACACACACACACAAACACACACACTGAGAAAAATTGCGTTTGCCATATGCAAAACTCTTGGCATATTTTTGCTCTTTGAGCTCTTTAAATACCCTGTAGCTATATGAACTTTGTAAAGGGCTGTACTGAAACAATGGCAAAGTATGTAACAGGAAAAAATTATATAAATATATAAACTATATTTTGAAAATAATTTTTTTTTTAATGACAGTAAAGCTTTTGAAGCTATTTACTATATTTAATACCGAGTTCCCTTAATACCCTGTAAGTCGGATAAGAAACAATTTATAGTCACAATTTAGGCTTAGAAAAATTAAATTATTTTTTCTATGTTCGCTTTTGATAATAATTATTGAAAATTAACATTTCTTTTAAAATATAATAATATATAATAATAAAAGATATATTTTTCTATTTATTATTATTATTTTTTTTTTATTATAAAACATTATCTTTAAAAATTCTCCTTTAAAAATTATAAAACTTTTTCAATAAAAATTTTCCTATAAAAATTAAAAATTACAAAACTTTTTAAATATTTTTCTATAAGTATTTAAAATAAGCGTTATTTTATTATTTTTAAATTAAAACAAAAAAGTCATTTTTATTTGAACATTTTTCTTATTTAGATCAATAACATTTTTTATTTTTTTAGTTTATTAAAAAATCAATAATAAATTTAAGTACAAAAATATAGTAATTAAAATAATTTAAATTATTTCATGAAATTAATCAACAATTTTCCGACTTTACAGAAATTCCATAAATATATTATATCGAAAATGAAGCAGCTCAATTGTTATTTTCAGATGTACTGGTTGCATGAGCTGCTACTAAACTGCTTTCAGTGCACTGCTTGTTTACACAGTTGTATTTAGATTCACTTCATTTAGCTACAGGGTATCTCGTAGTCTGGCTTAACTCAACTTAAACATTATTATTGTGGTTGTTGCTTCAAACGCGCCAGCGTCATCAACTTTTATGAGCAATTACAACATCTGTTGAATATCGCAAAGAGACTCACACACACACACACACACACTCAAACTGAGAAAAGAAGAAGAAGAAAAAATTCACATATTTTGAAGAGGAACGCGAATACTGAAATGAGAACATCTCTATAGAACTCGCAGATTTCTTTTTATTTTTCATTTATATTTGTTTTTTTCATTTTTTTTTGCTTGTTCATTCACGACGCCAAACAGATAAAATACAAGAGACAAGGGAAGGGGTAAGGGGTACGGGATAGGGGTAGGGGTTGCACAATGAAAATGCTCAAGTCTAAGGGCAACAACAACAACAAATAAGAAGAAGAACAACAACAACAACAATAGAGACTTGGCATTGAACTTAGGCGCAATTTCTTTTGTATTTCTCTGAAATTGAGCTATTGAATTAACATTTGCAATGATTTAACAAACAGCAAAATTCGATAATGATGCTCAAATAACAGAAAAAAAAAATAAAATAAAAATGTGGACGTATATATCTTATATAGTAGTTTATATAGGGGTAACAGACAGAGAGAGAGAGAGAGAGAGAGGGAGAGAGAGAGAGAGGGAGAATAAATTATCGAAATAATTTAATATATTTATGCATATAAATCAATCTCAAATTGCCATTAAATTGATGTTACTTTTTTAAATGTTAAATTGAGTTTCTTTTGAATTATTAAGAACTATTTAAATAAAAAGTGAAATTAATATAAATTTTACATTATTTTTAACAAATTTATAAGCCGCAAATTGGTACAGTTTATATCTTGGTAATTTAATAGAGAATTCCTAATTTTAAAAATCTATAATAAAGGTAAGTTTTCGTATAAACAAAACTCTGTAAAAATTACAATTTTTTTATACTTTACACGGTAAATATTCTTTAATATATTTATTTTTTTGTTTTTATTTTTTTAGTCTTTATTTGGGAACAGTAATTTATTATAGATAAAGTTTGTTTATACTTTACAAGGTAAATATTCTTTATTATATATATTTTTTTTTAAGTCTCTATTTAGGAGGATTTATTTATTATAGATTTAATTTTTTTTACATCAACATGAATAATTGTAACATTTATTTTTAGACTACGTTTTTTGAAGAGAAAAATTCTTTTTTTATTTGGGAGCTACTGTTATTAGAAATATTTATTTTAATGCTCTAATATTTATTATTATTTGTTGAAAATTTAATTTGCAGATTTTTTCTCAAAAACCCCGCAGAGACAGAAATGAGAAAAAATCTCAAATAATTTTCTAAAATACTAAAAAGTGATTTCGTTCATAATTAAAAAATGTATTAGATCGGTTTGACTAGTCTAAAAAAATTTAGGAAAATATATGTATAAGCAAAGACCGACAGTTCCCTGAGTTTCTAATATGTATTTTTTACTAAAAATATGTATTTAATTTTTATTTCAATTTCAATGTAGAAAAACACATTATGCATGATTTATCTAACAAAATTTAAATTAAAAAAAATAATAATAATTTAATTCTTAAGGAAAAATGTTTCAAACTGAATTTTCAGATTAGCTTTTAGAAATTTTATGGGAAATAAATTTAAGAAATATAAATTAAATATTAAATATGACTTAACAATCAATTAATTAAAAAATTCAATCAATATGGAACCCTATAATTGTAGTTTAATTAAATTAAATGAAAGAAAATCTACAAACTTTAATTATATAATTAAATATGTACCAGTTCGTAAGTCAATACGTTTGCCAATTGTATCAGGAAATAAATTTCAATTTACTTTACAGCTTAAACAAAAATATTCTCTATTAAAAAAAGTTTTCAATTTGAATGCGAATGCGAATCCTTGAATGCAATTTGCTGATGTTGCTCTGTGTGTCCTGTTTTATCCTGTGCAACAGCACCTGGCCACAAAGTAATCCACAAAAAGCAATCGCATATATATACGAAGGATATTTCGCCTTTCCCCCTCTTGGAATCAATACAAAATACGGGGAATACAATGAGGGCGAAAAATCTGTCAAAAAGTGCTAAATGAAACTCTTCAGATGTCAGTGAGCCATAAAATTATGCGATAATTAATTTCTCGTAAAAAAAGGAAAAAAAAATAATAAAAAACAAGAAGAGCGTAGAACGGGAATCGAGGCGTAAATTCTCTCATTCGTATGCATTGTTTGTGGCGAGTCCTTTACACTCTTACCGCAATTATGATTGTTCTTCTTTCATTTTTTTTTTACTTTTTTTGGGCTCATTTGGCTGGGCATTTGAGCATGCTCAGCGGTCCAGGACTTGTCTTTGGCCTGGCCTTAATTAAAAGCTGTAAAAATTTTTCTAAAATTGCAGGACATTCAACAGGATAACAGAACAGAGGGGTAGCTGGGGTGTGGCACACACAACCCCTGAGATGACAAACGCGACAACCTTTTTGTGGGCACTCAAGGATTTTTTTTTTTTTTTGAATTTTTTTTTGCATTCGCCTAAAACAAAGCGCACAAATTTCAATTGTTTGTCGCCATTGTTGTGCGTTTTGAGTATCTGAATATATATATATATATATATATTATATATATATATTATATATAGACTCGACTTCCATTGTCTCAAAAGCGCATTGAATAACCGCAAAAGCCAAAAGCAAAGCCAGATATCCTGAAAAATACATATATATGCACATGTGCTTTAACTTTCAGTTGGGCAACAGCTCGGGGCGTTTGAGAGTCGAAAGAGTCATTCTACACTCAGAAAAAAAGTAGGCTTAAGTTAGTAAAAAATTGCAAAAATTAATGTAAATCGATTAATATAGTTTTTTCGTTGAAGTTTTGTTACTAAAAGCGGCGGCGAGTTGCAGCAAAGAAAAGTAAATTTTTTCAGAAATCAACAATAAACCTTTCATTTTTATTTAAATTGTAAAATTTTCTCTATATTTTTCTTTCCATAAAAATATTTTTATCATTTTTTCAAATATTGTTTTACTAAATTATATTTTTGTGATTTTTATGTAAATTATTTATATTTTTTTTTTGCCCATGATTTTTTTATGATTTTTTCAACTATATTTTATACCAAAATATAATATTTTTTGCACAGATTTTTACTTAAATTGTACAATTTTTTTATTTTCCATTCTATAATTTTTAGATCTATGTTTTTTTCTCTTTCCATTAAATGTTTAACATAACACAACTTTAAATTCCTTATTATAGAACTTCCTTTTCTTTTTCATTAATTTTTTACTTCTGTGTAGATTAAAGTAGAAATTATAATTTTTTTGCATAGATTTTTATTTAAATTGTGTAATTTTTCTATTAATTTTCCTATTAACATTTTTTTCATGATTCTTTTAATTTTAATGTCAATTTTTTTTTATATTTTAAAAATGTTTTTCTCTATTTTTCTTAGTGCAAAAATACATGCACATATGCACATGGCTTCTCAGCTTCTTCTCATGCAGCCTGGCAACAAGCTCAGGGAATCCGAGAATCCGAATTAGGGAGAAGTCGTTTTGTCGGGAGACTCATCCTGCAAAGCTCCCATGTGGCTAATTTGCACTCGCAGGAGTCTCCACAGACTCAGTCCTTCCCTCCCGGGAGCCCCTCTACAAGCTGATAGCAGCTACTTTAACTTAAGCTAAAAGTTGAAGGTAAAACGCTTCAGGTGTCACCAGGTGGCGCCACTTGCTGTGGCGCAACTAACCGAAAAAAACTTCCGTTAATTAACGTTAATTTACTTGAAACTCAACTTCCACTTCCGCTTTTGCTTTTGCTCGGAAATGTTTTTTTCGCCCTAAGCTTGTTGCACTGAGAAACTTGAGAAAATTCACGAAAATTGAATGAAAAGCGCATTTCTATTTGAAACTAGCTGAAAGAGACAGACAGAGAGAGAGAGAGAGAGCGGTAGAGTTGCCATCATTTGTGTTTTCATTGCGTTGTTCAACTGTTGCCAGGATTCAGATATTCTGAAATTCTTCTGTGTCCTTTATATTGGCATTGAGTTTGTGTACGTGCAACATTTGAAATTCATATGAAGCTACGCCATTTTTGATTTTTTTTTTTCTATTTTTATTATTTTTCTATTTTTTTTGTATTCCTGGTTATTGTAGTTTCATGATTTTTAAGAACTTTTTGGCATTGACTTTTTCTTTCAGTTCCGGTGAGCGGCAGTTGGACGGGGGGAAATTGCAACAATGCAGCAAAAAATGTTTCAACGAATATTAAATGCTCTGGATTAGTCAGTTTTTGTAGGTTTTACTGTAGCTATATTATATTTGTGTAGCCTTAAAAAAATATATAAAATTTTGAAAAATAAATCTTGCAGGTTATTTGCAGATATTTCAAACAAAATTATTTATTGAGTAGTAAAAAATAGTTAATGCTATATAACAAGTTTTATCAGAAATTTAAAATTGTTTAAAATTGGTTTTTTCGTAGCTTTCTTATATTTTATAAAAAAATTTTATATAAGTTAGCTTTATGTAAAGCAGAGCACATTTAAAGGATTTAGATAAGTAAATTAGTATTACAAAATTTCATGAAACTATCCTAATTAATAATTCTACAAAATAGCATTAAATTTTCAATCCAATTTTCTATATAAATTATTAAATTTTATGCTAGAAAAAGAGACAAAATAGGGAGATTTATATTATGATTATTTGTATATTAAAATATATTTTAACTGCATTCAATTTTCTTAACCGTTTTCTTAACCAAAAACTTTTAGCAATTATTTAAAGTTTAAAAAAAATATATATTGATGAAATATTTATTTCTATAGTTTTTTCTTTTTCTTGCATTAAATTCGCAAAAAAAAAATTAATTTTTTACTATTTGTTGTTCTAAATTAAATATATTTTAATTAAATACTCAGCTAACCTGTTTTTATCCTGCGTTTAATACAATTCTATGCGACCTAAAATTCCTGATCCTAAGGGATACAGCTTGGGTTGAATATTTAAAATTTATTTTTTAACTTTTCTTGTTGTATTTATTTTTTTATATTATTTTTTATTTCAGCACTAAGTTTGGTTGACTTGAAATTTCAATTAAAATATATTTTTTTTTATATTTTCCAACTAAATTTAGACCCTTTAAACCAACTCTTTGTGCTCTTTTAACACACATTTGAAAATATTCAATATGCCTTTGGTTAGGGTATTCAAAAAGTCATCAAGTCTTGTTGCAAGTTGTGTGAGCTTTAAGCTGCATTCAATTCCAAGCGGAGATTAAAAAATTACCCAGTGTTGACAAAAGGAAACGGGGAAAAACATGCGCTGTGTGTGTGTGTGTGTCAGAATGTCTGTGTGTGTGAGTATCTGTGTGTTTCTGTGTATCTGTGTTTTATGTTTGTTTTTCCTGCTGCTGCTGCTGTGTGCTGATCCTGATCAATATGCGCAGCGTGTTCCTGATGGAAATATGATTAAAGTCAAGGCGAAAACAAGCAGCAGCAACACTAACAACAACAACAACAAGGACATTGGCCAGGACGAACAGGACGAGACAAGGACGTGCTGCTGCTGCTCTCCTCCTACTCCTGCTTCTGCTACTCCTGCTGACCGAAGCCTGAACCCAACAGGCAATGCAAGGATTATGCAAAGGCACGTCACAACTTGTTTGATGTTTGTGCAGAGAGCGAGAAATCAACTGGAAAAGATGTTTTTTAAAGGCCAAGCAAAAAAAAAAAAAAATAAAAAAAAAATAAATAAAAAAGAAGAAGAAAGAAAGAAACCAGCTGCTGGGCCAATTTATTGATGCAACATGCCCCACAACTATGCAGCAATATTTTGCTTAAGCAGCACGTAAACGCTACAAATTGTTGCAGCTGAATGTATTAAATATTGATAGATAAATACACATATTAAAATTGGATATATTTAGAGCAGAAGTTTGAACTGATTAATGTTTTGATAGTTGGAATATTAGCTATATAAAGTAACATATATTATATGATATTTAGAAAAATACAATTTGTAAATTTGCAGCTCTTTTTGATTTATGAAAATTGGTTAAATTGTCCTAGAAAATGTTTTTTAATTGTTGTTGATTTAGTTTTGCTTTTAAATAATATAATTACTAAATACTTTTGTAATTCTGTTACTAACATTTCTACTTATTTATCGATATATTTTAGAATTTATATATTATATATATGATTTATTCTTTGGCTAGCCAGAAACATGTTATTTCTTTAAATGTGTAATAATTTTATGTCAGCATAATATACAGTGAAAATAATATATATTATATAAAGATATTGCGCTAAAAATTATTTAAATCTTAACAAAATAAATTAGGAAGATATTCCTTGAATTTTGGACTTAAAAGCCAAAATATTTTAAACTTTTAGCTACAATTCCGCCTAAAAAATGAACTAACCCAAAACTAAACAGTTTTTTATGTTAATTTAGCCAATTGTGTATAAAATTTTTAGATTTAAATTTTTTTTAAATTTTTATAATGGATTGGTAAGCAAAAATGTCAAAAATATCGAAAAAAAATTTTTTTTATTATTTTTAAAAGCAAACAAATTAAATTAGAGTTCAAACTATGATGAAAATGACTTTTCACACGAAACTTAATTGAGTTTCGACAAAGTTATGAGTGTTACAAGTCTAGGAGTCGCTCCTTTGTATAAATTAGCGGATAGAAAATAATTATAATAAAAAGTCAAAAAAATTTCAAACTCCAATTTGAATAAAAATTCAATCTAGAGTTTAAACCATGTTCATAAAGACATTCCGAATGAATATCGGTTGAATTTTGACCAGATTATAGGTGTATGAAGTTTCTAAAGAAATGGCAAAAAAGAATTTGAAAGGAAATTAATCTAGAGGAATAACTATAATTAAAAAAAAAATTCACACTAAATTTGGTTAAATTTTGTTAAAATTATGATGGTTAAAAAACGAGAAAGATTTACTAAGCGAACTTTTCATTTCCACACCGAGAAAATACCAAAGGGAAAATTTAAATCAAAGAAATTAGAAACTATTAAAAATTTTGTTTTTATCTATTTTCCTGACAGTTTACTCTCCAATGAATAATATCTCTGCTGGTTATCTAATCGATTGCCTAAGTCTCCCAACCCCTCAGATTCTGACATAAATTCAAAGTCAAGTCTGTTATTTCCTCCCCCAACTAAATTAAACTAGCTTTTTAATATATTCAACAGCTCCTCTGTTTCGCAAAAATATCAAAAAATATTATATAATATAAAAAACCCCAAAACAATGCTCTAGAGCCTGTAAAAAACTTAGTCCAAGTCGCACTGAACTTATTTGCAGTGTTTTATTATGGAGCAACATTTCACAAGTTCAAGAGTTCAAACTACAATAAAAAAAAAAACTATATAGAATTGTTATAGTTTTTTTTTTATATCTTTTTTTTCTGTTGGTTTTGTTACAATATTTGTTTAGAAAAGTTATGAGAATTTATGATATGCCAATACATGAAGCTACTTGTTGTGTGTGTGTGTGTGTGTAGAAAAAGATACCTTTTACACACACTACACACACTTGGTAAGGCGTGCAGCTTTGTGGTCTTTTAAAAGATTGTTTGCATTATTTGTGGTATTTTCCAAAAAACCCCCTCCGGGCTTCAGCTGCCTTTTCCATCTACAAGTTGAAACATTTTCTGAGCTGTTAACAAAGTGAAACCACACAGTTTGTTTCGCTAAACTTTGTTTTTTTTTTTTTTGCCAAAAAATAAAATATATATAACGATAACGGTTTTCAGGGTTTTTAGGGTTTTTCGGGGTATTTTTTGGTTTTTTCGGTTTTTGGGTTTTTTGGGTTTTTGTGGCGCTTTTGGGCAAGTTTCTACTATAACTACTTTTACTGCCTGCATCCTGTTGTTGTTCTTGTTGTTGTTGCTCTAGAGGATTAGTAACAGTAGCTGGCCCAACAAAAAATATAAAAATAATATTAAAACCCCCTCAACTCCGTTTTTGGCATTCTGTGATTATGCGTTTTTCTCTGTTAAGCCTGCAGCTTAGAAAAGTTTGCCATATTTTTTGATGGGTTTATGAAAAAAAATAAAAAAAATAAATAAATATAAGAAAGATGATGCTGCAAAATTGTAGTTTGCACACAGGAAAGCACAAGAATTTATTATAATTTAATATTTAATAATATATAAAAGTGTAATAATAATAAATCGTTTGCAGCAAAATTTAATATGGCATAGAGCGCACATTTTAAATGCGTAGAAATTTATATAATATTTTATTATTTTAAATTAAAATCCTATCAAACAAATATTTATTATATTTTCTTATTTTTTTTAGTTTACTAAATATTTATAGATTGTAAATAAACCATTTAAAAATATATATATATTTTCCATTCTTTTCTGCTTTTAATCACAATTAACGACAAATATTTGTGTAATAATAAAAAATCGTTTTTAAAAAAATTTAGTATGGCATAGACTGCATTTGATTACAAATAGAAAATCTCAAGAATATTTTATTAATATTTTAATAGCTCATAAAAATATCAGAGTTATAATAAGAGTTACAAGTTAAATTGGCATAGAAAACTCATTTGATTAAACGGAACATAAAATATATATAATTTTATATTTTAAATTAAAAGAGAATTAAATTTATCTTTTTAATTATTATCTATTTTTTTCCAATTTTTTTTTTTAAATAAACATAATAAATATCTCCATAAACTATTTGAAAAAATAACTATTTTTCCATTTATTTCTCCTTTTTAATTTATATTCATTTATTTTGCAATTTTTGTGCAAATTTTCTCGTTATATTTCATACAGCATTTTTTTATTGATTTATGTAAGAAAAAATCTCCAAAACTCCCTCTAAAAATATTTCTAAGAATCGCCCTAAATTTGTGAGCAGTATAGTACAATTACAGTTAGTCACAGTCACATTAACTTGGCCATAAACCAAGTCAATTTAGTTGATGCGTAAAGCAATTTATGTTTAGTTTACAAATTTGCAGTGTTTATATATATTTTTTTCTTATTTTTTTTTATTTTTTTGTGGCTGTTGTAACGAGCTGCTAAATCGATTGTGACTAATTTGCGCCAGTCACGAGTTAGGCAGTGATTTAGAAAATGCCATTGACTTGGCTAAAATGTGAGGAGAACCAGGACGAGAAGGACTTTGAGTACTCGAACCCAAACTCAAACTCAAACCAGGACAAGAACTTCGACTTGAAGCGACAGCTGCAAGGGAAACGCGACACATAACATAGTATTATTAAAATATTAAAGACAATTCAATTGGAAAATTGGCAGGCAGATAGACAGACAGAAAGAGATGGGGAGAGAGGGAGAGAGTGAGAGGGGCTGAGCGACAGAGAACGCGCTAAAATAATTGAAATAAATGGGAATGCGAGTGTAACTTATACACTCAAAAAATTTATACCTATAAATATAATAATATATATATATATTTATTTACAGGGAAAGGAAATAAATGTAACTTTATTTATATATTGATGATTGTAAAGAATAAGAGACTTTTTAAAGACAAGAAATAACTACAGTAATTATTTGTTAATTTAGGAACCTTTTTGCTATTAATTACATTATTTTTCCGCAGATATTACGTCCTTTAATCAAAAAAAATTTTAATCTGTTTTTGCTTTAAAATAAATCAAGAATATTCTCAAAAAAAAAATGAAACTATTATTTTATTACAGAAAAGGCAATTTTCGTAGATGTTATAAGTCTCTGAATCTTGAACAAATTCTTCCTGCAAATTATTGATTTATTATTTTTTATCGATTTAAGCCATTTCAAAGTATTGCTAATGATTTCAGAAAATTGTTTAAGTAGTAACTAAATCTTGAATATTGTCTACATTTTATTTAAAATAATATTTCAATCTGGAAAAAACAATTTTCTTAAACTTTAATTATAAAATGCAGTATATCAATCTTATTTTATTTGCATATTATTAATTTATTTTATTTTTCTTGATTTATGTCATATCAAAGAATTTTGAATTAATTGTAGAAATTACTGTTGATTTTAACAAAATTAGTTTTTACTATTTTTTAAAAATGTCATATTTTTTATATATTATTTAAAATAATATTTTAGTCAGAAAAAGCCAATTTTAAAGCAAAATTTTTTTTTGCAGATTAATAATTTATTTTCTTACTTAAATAAATTACTTTATTATATTTTGTATAATATAATTTTTACTATATTTAATTAAATAAATTACTTTTCTTTCTCCTTGGTAAACGTACAAAATATACCGAATAGTAGATGGAGAATAATTTATTTTATTTGCCTTGAACTAGGTAATTTTAAAGAACTTTTAAATGTTTGTAGAAACTTTTCTTAAAATTGAAAAATTTGCCTAATATTATTTTTTATTTTATTTTATTTTTTTGTTGAGTAATCATTCCAGACATATTTTTCTCAGTGCACGACAACTTGTATCTAAGTAAAGGCTATAGATAAATGAAACTGTGAAGCGGGGGCAAATGTTTAATATATGATTTCCGTTATGGTTGTATCTAGTATGTGAATATTCCGGCAGTTATTTCCCCCTCCCTGCCACTGCCACTGCCCCTGCCCCTAGCACAAATTGCAAAGCCAGCGCAGCGTGAATAAATCTATGTTACAATGTATCTAAATATCTATGTATTGCTATGTATCTGTATCTATGTATCTTTGTATCTGCATGCGTCATGACTGAGATTAGAGTCGTTGTTCGTGCCTGCCAACAATTGAGGCACACACACACAACACACACACACACAACAAATCAGTGCGTTTAGTATCTGTTGTATCTGTATCTGGATGTTGTAGATGTATCTGTATCTGTATCTCGACAGCGACAATGAGCGTACATTGTGTTAATGCCGTCTTGTTAATTTTTGTGCGGGTGCATGGTCTGACATTTCATTATCGAAATCGAAATATGCAAAAGGCAAAAGGCAAACCGTTACGCCAAATGCCTGCAAATGATAATGAGGGCTTATCGTGCCTCGAGACCCGAGACCCGTGCCCCGAGAGCAACCGAAACGGAAGTCTGAGCCCCAGATCCCAAGTATGAACTTAAATTATCGCATAAAACGCAAAAAGCAAACATGTTGGAATGTGTCGAATGCGTAGAACTAAGCGAAATACTGTAGGTAGACAATTAACAAATAAAGCAGTGCAAGCAAGCAGTGCAATTGAATGTGTGAACTGCTTTACAGCAATAACAGAGTTGCGAACATTTATTATTATTTATTTATTACTAAAAGTAAATTAATTTTTTGAAAACATTTTATTTTATTTTTTATTTTTTTTTTTTTTATTTTTAAGGCATTCGGTTTTCTTGTTTAATTAAAATAATTTCTGGCATTATTTTAATCTATGGTTGTCAATATTGTTATTTATAAATATCTTTAATTTATAAAACTAACTAATGCGGCAATAAATAATTTTTTAAATTTATTACAATTTATACAAAAATTTTTATTAATTTTTATATAAAATAAATCAAATAAAATAAGCCCAAATAAAACTTAAATAATTTTCGTTTATTTTTGGGCATATTTATTTTGAAATGCAGAAAATTATATATTTAATTGTTGCCCAAATAACTTTTTATAAGTTTTGTAATATTTATGGTAGATTTACAATGAATTTAGTATTATCATTACAGATTATGGGCCTATAAAGTGGCCGTTAGCAGTCGCTATTGCCTTTTTTCTGTGTTTTTATAGGCTATGGGGTATTTAAAAACTCAGTAAAAATAGGTATATGTATATATACATATTAAAGACAATAAATATTTAATTTAAGTACTTTTTTTTTATTAAAAATCCCATTTTTTTTACATTCCTAAGCTCAAGAATTTTTTTTATATTGATTACAACAAATTTAAATAATATTTTAATTAAAAAAAAATCCTAATTTCTAATATGATATGTAAATTTTTGATATCTCAATCTAATTCTTCGTGCAAATTATCAATTTATTTTTTTTTAACGAGTGAATTAATATATTTAGCTATCTTAATTCGACTATTATTGCAGATTTAGTCCATAAATGCCTCTTAGAGTCGATAATGCCTATTTTCTGCCTTTTTATAGGCTACAGGGCATTAAAAAAAATTCAGCAAAGATAAAAAACAATGACATGTATATATTTAAATAAATAGTAATGAAGAATATATATTTCTTTTAAGCAGATAATTTTTCTTACAAACTTTCTGTTGATTGTAAAATACTTCAATATTTTTAAATAAAACTAGAATATTTTCTAAAAAATATTTTATTCAATAAAAGCCAATTTTTTTTTATAAGTTATGTCAATTTCTATATCTCAATCTAATTCTTTGCAAATTATTAATTTATTTTTTAAGAGTGAATGAATATATATTATTTAGATTCGGCAATTTTGCAGGCTAAGCATTTTTTAAACACTTTTATAGTCGCTGCAGCCATTTTTCTACCCTTTCTATTGGCTTCCAGGGTATTCAAAAATGCAGCAAAAAATCCAATACAAAATGTATTATGTAAATAAATATAAAAATCAATCAACAAGTGGCCCAGACAGAGGCACAGCCAATGCTCCAAGTGTCCTTTTTTATTTTATTGCGCAAATAAGAAAAAAAAGGACGAAGGCAAAGAAAAACTGATTGGCTCTGGGCCTTTGGATATGACAACTGGGCATACGAACACATAACATTAGCTAAATAATTAATTAAATTAACATGAATGATAATCAGCATATTGCATATATATATATATATAATATTATATCTCTTTTATATATATATTTTATATTCAACTGCAATTTCTGGCTCTGAGCACGCACACACTGAGAGCAAATACACACACACACATGTAATAAAATAATCATAAATAAATAATGATGATGTGATAGAAGCACAGCCGAAGGACTCGCTGCCAGGACTCAAGTCAGCATGAATTTTTCGCTATGTGTGTGTGTGTTTCCATGCAAATAAGTATACGCCTTAAGTGCACAGAGGCATTTTTAGAGGCAGGACGCAGGATGTTGCCTTGTAATGAAGCCAGACAATCCACAGCATATCCCTCCCCACCTGCTCACTCACCCCCCCTCAAAGCTGTGAGCAAATAAATTGCTATAAAATTTTACCCAAAAGTCGCATACAAAAACCAAACAGCGTGCAGCTAAATGATGCCAACGGGGGTCGCTAACGCTGTGTGGCAGCTTTGAGGGGTGGAGAGGGGCTGCTTTGGGGCGACTCTGTTGCTGAGCAGACTGTCGTCATGTCAAGCAATTCAATTCAATTTGGTTTCTCACGCGTTTTGTTTGCTTTACATACATATGTGTGTGTTGATTTTATTTTTATTTAATTCATTGCGAAAAATGTTTGCATAAATAAGCCATTTTATTATGTTTTGGCATCGTAAATAACAATTTACAAATTTTACAATATTTTTGTTGCATAAAAAAGTTGCACAACACGCATTTATAATAATTTAGCAAAGCATTAAAAAGTTGCCACAGATTATTATTATTTAAATGAAGAAAACTTTCGCTGTCTGCCTAGAAAGCAGACAATATTTTAGGCAGCACTTAAAAGTAGGCAACATTTATTTTTGAGAAATGTGAGCGTGTAGAATATATATATGAAAATTCCTTTAGGCTGGTTTCATTTAGTCAAAGAAATATTTGCGTTCATAGAAATGTATAATACATGTATTTATAATATATATACATATATTACAAGCAGTTGCACTACAAGCAGTTGAGCAGTTACACTGCAAGCAAGCAGTGCAGCTGAATATACCGAACAATCTAAGTTACAATTTTTTCTTTAATTAATTTTTATTTTTTTTATGCTTTTTTTAGAAAAATTTCACAATGTTATTCTAAATGTAATTTTTAAAAAAGGCTGTAGATTTAATTTATTTGTTGTAAGTTTGAATAAAGAATATGTGTTCTATATGGGTCGAAAATTAAAAATAAACTTTATATGCTTCTAAATAAAATTGACGTTTGGCTATTTGTATTTTTTTTTATCTATATATTTATAAAGCTCTTCAACCTGACTGGCTGACTGACTAACTGATTGACAATATTGTGGCAATATCTTTCTATTATATTGTAGGATGGCATTCTGGAAAAATTTTATTAAAAATATATCGGAAAGTGGATGGAAAATGCATTTTAAAATTACATATGAAAATTTCAGCTGAAGTTTTTTAGGTGACGCAGTAGGCTGCCACAATTGTGACATTATAGAATGTAATTAGCTTATTTTTTATATCCTATTTAAATTTTTTTGGGAACGAAATTAATCTAATAATAATAATTAATATATAGATATTCTCAAAAAAGACTGACAATTCTGAAATTGTTTTTTTTTTATAGGTTTTTTTTTTTTTTTGTTAAGAAGCAAGCCTTTTAGATTTTCAAAGCGTTGTGCAAAGTTTGTAAATATTTCTTAATTTTTTTTTTTTGCCTGTAGTACCATATTTTAGTTCTTAGCCTCCATACAACATATGCTGTATATCAGAGGCGTCAGCAAGATTTTTTTAAGGTGTTAAAATTATTTTTTTTTTTTAAATAAATAATTCCTATAAATCAATAAATTAAGAACAATTTTATTGAATAAATTCTGGACTATCGAAAATTGAAACCAGAGTGTTTTAAAAATTGCAGCTAACTTCATACATAGTTTTTTTTTGAAATTCCAAAATTTTGTGTGAGAGGAGGATTTTAAAACCAAAATTCACACCCCCTACATTATCTGATAGACTTTAAAATTTCTGATTTTTAACCTCAGCTCAAAAGTAGGCAACTATGAACTGATAAAGTCAGACACATATGTTCAGCAAACGCGCACACAGACATTTCTGAACGCCGCCTAAGAGTATGCAATAGGAAACTGCACTGGACACACACATATGCTAAATCATTTTCAAATACACTGACATTTATTTCTTTTTATTTAGAATTTTCTTTTTTTTTATGCTTGTTTGTTACTTACTTGAACGGCAAAAACTGAGCAATCAACAAAATAAAAAAAAAGAAGAACGTTGAACGCATTTTGCAATTTCCTGCTGGCTGCTTCCGTTTAGTGTCCTCCCGCTGCAGGCGAGGCTCAAAAAGTGGCGACAGCGCTTGTCCATACGTCATCATCAGCATCAAGATTAACTTCATCATCATCATCATCATCAGCAGTAACAACAACAATATCAAACTTTTGGCCAACGGCTGTTGCACTGTGACACGCCGCTGCCTGCTCACATATTGATTGTTTGTCTGTGGCACACACACACACATACACACACACATATACACACGTAGTGAGCAACTGCTAACACAATTTGTAGTCTATGGGTTAACTGTATATAACTGTTTTAACTAACTGTCTTTCTTTTTTTTGATTATTTTTTTTTTTGAGGCCTTTTTGCCGCGCCAAAGAACTGAACACGAGCAAAGTCTGCAGCCAAATGAATCTCAATGCGAGATGCTGCGACGACGAAACCGAAAACACGAAGCCAAAACGAAAAGCTTCGTAAAATGGGACAAGCAGCGACAGAGAGAGAGAGAGAGAGAGAGAGCAGAGGCAGCGAGAGAGCGCGCTATTACCCCAGCTAAATCAAAAGAGAGCGACATCCAAAGAAAAGGGGAAATGTAAACAACAAAAGTTTTTTTTTCGGGAGGCTGTGTGTGGCATTTAATTAGCCACCGCTTGCATATGAAACTTAAGAGAGCGAGAGAGAGCTTAAGAGCGCGTGCAGAAGAGAAAAGCGTGGGTGTATGTGTGTGTGGCACAACAACAATAGCTGCTGATAAGGCTACTGACCTCTGTGTGCAGTGGCGTGCTCTATACCATATTAAAAGGGGTTGCTTAGCCTACAAGCTGCAATTCGCAATAAAAATTAAATATTGTTGTTTTTTTTTTTAATGCTTTTCGAGTGTTTTCTAAATAAGCTTGCATTTACACAAATTTCAAATAAACCGCCAACTAGCAGGGCTTTTAATTAAATTAATGCATATACCCTAACTCCTA
Organism: Hirtodrosophila alboralis; assembly: GCA_035043045.1. Taxonomy (NCBI): domain Eukaryota; kingdom Metazoa; phylum Arthropoda; class Insecta; order Diptera; family Drosophilidae; genus Hirtodrosophila; species Hirtodrosophila alboralis. Next base: position 289,856 of record JAWNNH010000243.1, read on the forward strand.
CAGTCCCTCCCCCTCTGCCGCCCATTTAATTGTTGGCATTTTTCTTCTTGTGCTGTCTGAACAAACAGCTGTGCCATCAAGCGCATAGATTACACAACAAACAAAAGCCGCTCAGAGAGACAAAAGCAGTAAAAGCAGGCAAGAAGCAGCATCACTAAGGAGCGGTCAGATCCTTGTCCAAGTGGCCAAAAAGGCAGCTTTAATTTGGCCACGTCAAATGTTGAATGAACGCAAATTTGTTTCGCCCTCCCCTACCCCTCAAAAGAAAGCAGAGAAAAAACGAAATTTTTACATTGCGTGCTGCCTACTTTTAGGCGCACATATTAATCAAAAACTCTTCTCGGACTTGACTTAAGAACCTTTCTCAGGCCCGGACAACGTCTACTAATTGCCAACTCAACGAACAAATGTTTTTTCTCTTTTTTTGGGCTTCTCATGTGTTCTTCTTTTGTTGGCCCAAATGTGTTGCATTTGTTTTGACAGAGTTTTCAAGGATATTTTAAATATGCCTAGATATTGAAATTGAAGTTGTAAAATAGATTCTTGAAGGTAAAAAAAAAAAAAAAATAAAGAGAAAATATTTTGTTATAACACATAATTTATGAACTTTGCTTAAATAAATAAATACATATACAAATTTATAACATATATATTAATATAATTATTAATATATACTAATAACAAATAAATTTCATACTTATATGCCTGTAATTCTCAATCGCTTTCAACAGTCACCTTATGAGGCATTAATCCTTATTCTAAGTCTCTTTTTAAAGACAATAGTTTAATAATGTTTTTTTGTTTTCAATTATCTTAAATGCAAAAAATAATAAAGTTGATAAATAAGCGTAATTTTCTAACATTAAACTTAATTCTTCATGAAATACTATTGAAAAAAAAAAATAGTCTTCAATTGAGATAAAATCGATTATTGTTGCATATAAAAAATTTAAAAACAATTGACAAATGATTTTTAAAAAATTCACAAATGATAGGAAATACCCTTAATTTTTCACAGACTTCCTGATAAAGGTACAAAAATATATCGAACAGTAGGAGAATAATTTTTAATAAATAATATACATTTCACGGCCCAATTTCAAGATATAGAAACAATGTCAATATTAAAGGAGGCAACATATGTATATACAAATATATTTCTTGCAAATATTGATTTTTTTTATTATTATTATTATTTTTTTTTTTTTGGTTATTTTATTATTTAATCACACTGTTATTAATCGAAAATTTGAATTTATTTTAATTAAATTCATATTTAATTCTTTTCTCGCATTATAAAGACATCTTATCAATTATTTTTTGAACTTTAATGAAACTATGTTAATGAACATTTTAAGTTTATATTCACATTGAATTAAAAACTATTTTGTGTACTTTGATCTATTAAAAAGGACAGAGTTTCTTTCCATTTCTTGCACTTTTCATATTTAAATTTAGACATAAATTTATCTTATGTAAAATTAAATCCAATTATAAATTATGGTAACTGGCAAATAAATGTGAAGGTGAGCTGAAAATGGAAATAGTTTATTGAAAAAAAGACAGATTACAATTTTGGCTTGAGATCTGTGAACTCAATAACACTTCATATGAATAATTTCATTAATTACCAAAAAATTGTATAAACGATTTTGATTTTTCTGCTTTATTTTTGATGAATAAAAAAAAAAAAAAGGAAAAACAAAAAATTTGCTTCAATCTCAGAGTTCAACAACGAATTTCTCAGTTTTTCCCTTTCTCCGTTTCTCAGTGCACGTAGTTGATACTTTCATATGCCACACACACACACACACACACACACACACACACACACACACACACACACACTCACACACACACACACATATAGAAACAGAGCCCAAAATGATTAATGACCATTTTGTGTTCGTATTCTTAATGTTGTTGTTGCTTTGATTGTTTTTATTGTTGTTGTTGTTGCTGTTGTTGCACAGGAGTTGGAGATGTCAACAGAGCGTCGCACAGTTGTCGATGGCAACTGAAGAAAACACTGGAAACTGGGAAAACTGGGAAGTGAACAAACGTAAACGTAAAACTAAAAGCCAAAACTTTGCCTGCAAATGAAATTTGATTTCCAACGCCAACGGCTGCAGTAACAACAACAACATGAAGAACAACAAAAACAACTCCATTTACTGAATCCTTCATCCTTCAAGCTACATCCTGCCTGCGTCCAGGCAGAGAGTCAGTTGATTGAGTAACCTTGGGATTGGCAACTCATCAGGACGAAAACTGCACAAAGAGCATGCGACAACAGCGAAATTTCCCTCACGGCTTACATATCGAAAAGTAAGTGCATATAGTGCAATTGACAGCTCCCCGACAAGGGTTATACTCTGTTTGTTAATTTGATTGATAATTATAAATATGTAAATTAAATTTTTAATCATCTTAGACGGTGCTAAAAATTATTTTTCGTTTTAGGGTTTTTTTCAAGCCCACCTGGAGCTTAAATTAAAATTGAAGGCAAAATGTTTGTATTTTTTCCTGAAAGCCAATATTTCAAAATAAAATATTGCATCTTTACTTTTATCATAATTAAAATTCGCTTGAACAAAATATTTCTTTCTTTATTTTTTTTAAAATTATTTCTTATATTTTTGATATATTTTATGCAACTAAAAGTATGCAACAAAATTTAATTCAAAATAAAATTCAAACAAAATAAAGTTTGAACAATACACAAGCCATATAAACTCCCTTATCCTACAAAAAACACAGTATATACACTGAAAAACACTAGAAGAGGTTACTAAAAAAATTACAAAAAATAAAAATAAAAAAGTGTCAATGATATTTGATAGTGAAGGCTGCTGTTGAAATGCTTCGGGTTGAGCTGAGAAATTGTAGAAAATAAACCTGAATCAGAATGTGACACTGAACGTATTATCCTAGCTGCTTCACAGGACCTGACCCAAAGAATTCGAACAAAACTTTTCTACGACATTTGATGTGGTTTCCTAGATTTTTGAGACAGGAGTTAAAAGTAAGCCGCAGTCCAAAAAAAAAAGGATATACAGAATTTAGAGGCTAACGAGCCGCTGTGACAAATGAAAAATGTTTTTTTTTTGTTGGTGTGTTGAAAAAAGGATTTGCCGTGCGGCAGATAAATGGCCATAGGCAAACGCATTACTTAAATTAATTTTAAAAACACACAGACACAGAAAGGACATACGTACACACAAGTCCTAGAAATGATATTGGCAACTGTGTAAATATTTAAATGAGCACAAAAGGATAAAAAAAAGGACAGCAAAAAATTATAAAACAAATAAATGGCAAACACGTCGAACAACGCATTAAAACATGTGTAAATATTTGTGCAGCGTCGAGTTAAAAAAAACAAAAAAAATATAAAGAGAAAAAGGGATCAAGTGGAGGCAGCAGGCACCTGCAACAAGGACATCACAGCACACAAAAGCCTGCACAATGAAATTATGTCAAAAACTGTGCAAACATAGAGAAAATAAAAAAGAAGAGAAAATAAAGGATATAACAAGGACAACAACAACTTACCCCAGGTCCACTTAGGCAATGCTTTTTTAATTAGCAGCATCTCAGCAGGACGAACAAGCAAAGCAAGGATATTCTACAGCCAGTTGCGCATTTGACTGTAAAACAAAAAACATAGAAAGGATATCATATTATTAGTATTAGCTTTTGACAACATTTTCTTTGTTTGTTTTTGTGTTTTTTTTTTGTTTTTTATTTGTGTGTAAAGTAGGTTAAATAATTTGCAATTCGCTGCGTTTTTGAAAGTGGCGCTTAAAATACTAGAAAAATTATAAATATTTTTTTAATATATCAAACAGTTTTTTGACTGATTTATTTTCTATTAGAAACTATGTTAATCAATATAAAAAATGGGAATAAATAGGCAGGCAATAATTTTTGTAAAAATATCTATAAAATTTTGTTATACAAATATTTTGCTTATTATAAAAAATTTAATTTTTTTTTTCAATTTTGAAAGCTGTAATATATCGTCGATTGTTTCTATTAAAATTATGATAAATTGTCTAGGATCTAGAACAAAACAAAATTCGGATTTACAGATTTTATTTGAGGTATTTTAAATAAGAAATAAAATTTTATATTAAAACCAAATTTTTTCAGCTTTTATTTCTATGACAGCATTAGGGTATTTTGGTCTGATTTTAATAATAAATTGAACAACTCAAAGAGCGCCAAAATAAATCCATAATTTATTAATTAGGCTGAGATATATTGGAAAAACAATGAAGCTCTTTATATAACAACTGGATTTGCTATGGCAGCTATATTTAATGGTAATTTTATCTAGGTATTTTCAATATATTTATGACCTACAGAAAATATAAATATATTCGCCAAATTTAATTTTATATATCTTTTTTCTCTCTTTAGATTTCTTAAATGGTTTTTATAACCATTTTTATATTAGAACATTTTCTATACCTAAAAATAAACTTTATGTTGCTTCTAATAGATAACAAGGGAGATAAACCTTTAACTAAATTAATATATCTCTTAAGCTGGAAAATATATTAATACTGGTTTCATTAGAAATCAAATTGAAAGACGGCTTTGACCAGATAGACTTTGATAAACACATAATTATAATCCTAAATTCATCCCTAAATTAAAATACTTTTCGCCAATGGGTATAAACTAAAAATTAATAGGCGTGGCCAGGTTTTGGTTGACAAGAAGCAAAATATAAAAAAAAATCTTTTGTGGTTGCCTCTAATTAAAAAGTGACTGCCGTTTGGCCAAAGAGTGTGGTGCAGGGTGGGGCGGGTATAAGGTAGGAGCCGCAGGATGCAACTGCTTTGCCATCTTTGTAGCCTTGTGTGTGTGTGTGTGTGTGCCTTGGCCCAATGAAGCGAGTTGTGGCTTTAAAAGGAAGAAGAAAAAAACCTAAAGCATACTTTTGCGCGCAGCGCATATTTTGCCACGGCATAATTAATTAAAAATATCTGACATGCAATAATAAATTTTGCAGCCCTGTCTATGTGCCACATACTAAATGTGCACAAGTGTGTGCGTGTGTGTGTGTGTGTGTGTGTGTGTGTGTGTGTGTGTGTGTGTGTGTGTGTATATGTGTTAAATGCCCCAAAGTGCAAAAGTTTTAAATAAATGAATTTTGTGTGCGCCGCCGCCCAGGCCCAAAACATAACTGACATCATTAGCAAACTTTAATACACTTTGTGCCCAGGAGCAGCCACTCAGGCAAGCAAAATAAAAATAAAAAAATTAAAATATAAACAAAATAAAAATAAATAAACCAAACGAAATGAAACAAAATTATAATGGAATCAACTAAAAATTAAATGAAAATGTTGAATTGAATACAATCAAATTTACGTGAAATGCAACTTATGAGTGTGGCGAGGGTATTTAAAAAAGTTAGCCTAAAAGAAAAATTGATGCTATTTAAAGTATTATTAATTTTTAATATTTAATAACTTTGTTTTATAGTGATTTGTTTTTAATAACAGTTAAGAGCATTTAACAACAGCTTAAAGCATTTAAAAAGGCTTTTAAGTAGATTTTTTCTAGAGCCAGTAAATATAAGTTGCATTTTGAATTTAAATACAAATATAATAAATTGTTATATATAAATATATAACGATATATTTCGCTTCGTATTAATTTGATTTTGAAGTTCGAAAGACCTTAAAAACTATTTAAAAAATTAGTTAATGGCTAGCCAATATTTTTATATTATTTTAATTTTGGGGCTTGACTTTGAAGCTATTTTTCTGGTGTTTAATTTAGTAAAATAGAACTTTCATAATTTTTTTTTATTAAAGCTTTATATAGACGCAATAAAATGCAATAAATTGTTTTTTAATAATATATGAACCTAATTTATTTTTATTTAATAACAACCTATACGCCAACAAACTATTTAAAAAATTATATAATTAATAGAAAAACTTTTAATACAAACATCCTTAATTTTATTCAAAGTGTAAAAGAATTTTGGGGCTTGACTTTAAGGCTATTTTTCTGGTATTTTATTTAGTTAAATAGAACTTTCAATATTTTTTTATTGAAGCTTTATATAATCGCAATGAAATTAAATACATTTTATTTTTAATAATGTTTGAAATTTTATATATATTTTTTTATTAACAATCTGTACGCTAACAAAACACTACTTAAAATAAATATGTACAAATTTCTTTATGAAATTCAAACTTAAATTAAAGCATAGTACTTAAATCAATCAATTTTTTAACTGCAGAAAAATGTCTGAATTCCATTTCACGTTTGACAATTTGAGCAAATATAAATAAATAAAAAATAAACTTTTTTTTGACAAGTAAGCTTAAATTTCATTTAAATTATAAAATTTATTAAATAAATTCATACATTAATACCCTGCCCAATTTAATAAACTGCCCTCTCAAAAATTTTTCTTTAGTATTTTGTGTGTGTGTGTGCCAAAAATTTATTTAGAAAACAATTTAAACTTTGCACATTTGTTTGAAACACGAACTCATGAAAGTGGCTTTATGCAAAAGCGCAGCACATTGGCCAAGTGGCTTAGATTTGAACAGAACACAAGCTGAGCCACAAATACAGGACTATCAGGACTATCAGGACTACAGCAATACACTGCCAAAGGACTAACTAACACACACAGGACTTCATGACAAAGTTTTGTGCCCCAAAAAGGTGGCAAAGAACTATGTTGGGGATTAGACAATTTGTATGCCAAGAAGGAGATATTGTGGGTTTTTTAGGTGGGGTGGGGTAGCGGGGATGTGGCATGGTGATGTGGTTTTGGGGCACAGTCTTAGAACGCAGCAGCCGCATTAAGCCACAACTGATGTTTACATTTTTAACTAAGGCCTGGGCCCCAAAAGTTTTGGCCATGCACAGGCAAAAATGTCCTTTGGCTGGCATCCTGGCAGCCAACCAGCCCTCCTTTTTCTCGTTTTGGGCATAAAATTTAATGCATATAATATTGGCTAATGATGTTTACAATGCGCGGGGGCTTAGGCGAGCATTAAAATTGTCGAGCCACCGCAGTTGTGCCACCTGCTGTGCCAAGGCTCGTCCTTGCGCGTCCTTTTTCCAAACAGCATAAAAAAAAAATTAACTAGACTCATTTCGATTTGCCTGCCAAACCCCCCTCCGACTGGCTTATATAACCAAGTTAGCAATTAAGACAACTGTGCACTCAATATGGCGAATTGTTTTCTTAATTGAATGCAGACTCCTGACTGTATAAAAAAATTTATAAATAAATATATAAAATGGCTAAAGAGTTGATAATCAGTGTAGTGCAGTGTAATTACACTACATAATATGTACTAATATTTTTTTAAACCATTTAATTAACTAGCACTCAGAAGTGTTCCAAATTTGACTTTGTGAATCAATTTCGCAAAAATATTAAAAATCAAATTTTTGCTTTAAATATTTAAAAAAAAATGGTTAAAAAACTTGATAATTAGTGTATTGCAGTGTAGTTAAATAATACTATATAATTAAGTTTTTTTTTTAAGCCATTAACAAGCATTGAGAAGTGTTAAAGATTTCTCCTTGTGAATTAATTTCACAAAAAAACAAAAAATTCAAATTATAGCCCTGATTTGCAAAAAAATAATTTGCCTAACAGAATAATATTTCTGACCAAAGTAAATACGCAATAATATAGTTTATAATGTTGGCTTTTGGAATAAAATACTATTTATACTAATATCCCTTTTATTTTGGGCTCCAGGTAGGGCCAGGGATTTAAAGTCATTTGAACTAAAAATTCTAATTTTAAAAATTTTAAAATTTTAAAAATTTAATTTTAATTAGAATTTTTTTTTAATTTAAAGAAGAAAAAACTAAAGTTTGATATTATAATTCCTTATGATATACATCACCTAACTAATTTTTTTAATATATTTGTATTAGTTTTTTTAAGCCCTTTTTATTCTATTCAAATTTTATTTTTTGTATATATTTTTTCCAATTATTCGACAATAATATACTAAGCATTAAGTATATAATATAACTGTACAAATCGATTTTATAATTCCCTATGGCTTTCATCAACTTATTTATTTTTTATTTATTTTATTGTATTATTTTTTATTTTGCCTTTAATAACTCTATATAAAAATTGTTAATAATATACCATGTATTTAGTAAATAAATAAATAAATTTTTTTTTATTATTATTTATCATTTACATCACTTTATATAATTTATTTTATATTTATTCTGTTATATTATTTTTTTTTTAACTTTATTTATTCTATTCTAATTTAATGCAATATTTTATATATTGCTATATATAAATTATACAGATAATAAGATACCATGTATTAAGTATATAATATTACCTAATGAAGTCGCTACTTTATAAATAATTTGTTAAATAATTAGTTTTTAACTAGAAGCTTTATATATTTCAAGACTGCAATTTATAGTTTCAATAAATGTTCTTTCCCACGTACAACTTTACTAGAAATATATCTAACTAACAACAACTTACACTTAACTATATATTCTAATCAACTTATTGATCTTGATGGCAAGCTTTTAACACTTTTGCGTAATTAAGAACACGTACTAAAATCTAAGTTAATTGGCAAATGAAATGTGCAACAGATTAACGAAATTTTCTATAGCATACTTTCAGGCATTTGTTTGCTGTGGCAAACGCGTAAATTAGCTTTTGTTGTCGCAAGTCGCAAGTCACAAGGCAAACAAGCCAAACAATTTCAAACTCATTAAAAATTGATTGACATTCTGATACACACACACATGGATTGCAGTTACACACACCTAGCAATGAAATCTGTTGTGGCCGAAAATCTAATTGGATATTTTATGGCCAACACTTTTGAGGTCTCTGCAACAAAACTGTAACCAAATGGGAGCAATTCCGTTGCATGTTTGATGAATTTCACGTTGATTTCCCTCACATATGTCAACATCATCCTACCATCCTTCCACACAACAAAAAAGAACAACATCAATGGCCACATAATTAAACGAGAACAGGCAACAATATTTCATGTCCTTTTACCTTCAACCCCCTCCACAATCCAGGTCTCTGCTCTCAGTTAATGATGAGTATCTCTGTGTGGCAGCTAATGAGCCCGAAATGGATACAAAATCTGAATGTGGAAAATGTGGCAAATGTAGCAAATGTGGCAAATGTGGGTTAATGTGAAAACTACAAACACAAAAAAATTATAATTTCGTTTTTGTTAACGATCCTTTTGAAGATACGACTTTTGTTTGTTTTGCATAAAATTGGAATTTATTTGAAGTATATAAAATATAATATATAAGTTTTAAAACACTATAAACTTTCACTTCATCGCTGGAGCTGGATTCCCATCGAGTTTAATATATTTTTTTGTGTTGATTTTAAAAATGCATTTTCAAAGATTAGTTTTCAAGAAAACTGCAGAAGACTGCTATTTTGCACTGTTTTGATATATTTGTTTGACTTTTTACGATTTTTTAATTTAACATATTTCTAGAGACAATTTAATTGTCTTTCTAACGATTTATTTGAAGGAACTACATGTCGTCAAAGTAAAAATTTTTTTTTAATTTAATAAAAATCTCTGAATTTTTTTTACTCTTTTAAATTTACATAAAAATATTTTAAATAATTTTAAAGGTCTTACAGTTATATATCAAATATTTTACAAATGTTTTAAGTATAAATTCGACAGAAAATATTGAAGTTATTTAAGAATTAGCGATAAGACCAAAGATTTGAATTTGCATTTTAATTGCAAAAAAAAAATTGATTTTTGAAACATTTTAAAAATAAAGTAATTGTGCTTAGATTTGACATAAAATCAGTTAAGTATTAAGCACCAAGAACATATAAAAAAATTAATTTAAATAAAATAGACAAATAAATAAAACTTGCACTAAACCTTAATACTTTAAAACACATAATAAGTTTATGATTTATTTTATTTCTTTAGAAAAATTTTTAAGTATTAGCAAGCTTTAAATTAAACTAAACTTTAATACCTCAAATATATAATAAGTTTATGTTTGATTTTATTTTTTTAATTCAATTTAAAGTTCTTGCAAACTTTTCTATTTAGAAAACAAAAATTGAGAGCTTGTCAAAATGTTGTCTTATGTTGTCATTTTGTTTTAATTTTCAATTATGCAAATTTGGAGTTATCAGTTTTGTGACTTTTGGGCCAAATTAAATGCAATTTGCCAGCTTATCCGGTTTGAAGCTATATACGAGTATGTGTGGTTATTTGTGTATATTTGTCTGTGATTGTTTGATGGCTTTTGTGGTCATCATGATTTGTTTTTGCGGTTTGCACTGAACCAGCTGTAGACCACACAATTTCCTGTCATTAGGGTCAACCAGATGCAATAGTATATATATATATATCTCCATCTCTTTCAGTACAAATCAAATGTTGAATTGGCTCATCAGGCAAACAAATTCTTGTGCTGTTGATTGGTTTATTAATTGCAATGTGACAACACACTTCAGAAGGCCCAGACAAACAAACGTTGAACAATGTCAAAATCTGATTGAATTTTGAATGCTTTTAGTATAGCAATTCGAACTTAAATGCTATCAATATTTAAATAGTATAAAGCTACAATTTGCCACAATTTGTTGCAACAATTTTGAATTGTCAATTGTGAACTTTAAGTTCATATTTATGTTAGTTGACTAAGAGCTATCAGAAAATTAATTTCTATATTTTTGTTGCGCTTTAAATCAATGACAAATTTATTATATTAATTGGCAATTAAATAAAATTAATAAAAAAAATTGCAATGATTTTGTAGGCATTTAACTATATATTGCCTTTCAGTCTATTTAATAAGGAAAACTCTGTTGAATAAACAACACTAAGATGGATTAAAATTCATAATTTTATTTGTCCTACAAATTTTGCATTAATAGAAAACTATAAGAGCATTTATTTTAGCAAAATTAATTTTCTTTTTATTCAAAATAATATCAAAAATTTAAATGATTGTTTACAAAATCGATTTTACCAGTAAAACAGTCACAATTGAAATCCTGAAACTGCCAACTTGGCACTATATAAAACTCTGTGGATGTAACGAGTTTTTGTTTAATGAAACAAATATTAAAAATATATAAAGACATTTTTAGAAAATTTTGAATAAAATTTAAAAAGATTTACGATTGTTTTTATATGGTGAAAATATTAAGCATAAATAAAGACACGTTTAGAAAATTTTAAATAAAATTTAAAAACAAATACGATTATTTTATGATGGAAAAAATATTAAAAATTTATAAAACATATATAGGAAATTTTAAATTAAATTTAAAAAAGCATTACGATTTTTTTTGATAAACAAATATTAAACATATATAAAGACATATTTCAAAAAATTTCAATCAAATTTAAAACGCATTTCAATTATTTTTTTATGATAAAAATTTGTTAAATATATAAGTCTTATTTAGAACATTTTAAATAAAATTAAAATTAGTTACAAATATATTTAAAAAGCGGAAAATAAACATTTTTAAATGACTTTTATTTTAGATTTATATTTTTTCCTTCAACGATATTTTATTATTTTTAATAAGCTTAGTAATTAATCGGTTCTTTTGAGATTTAAAAAACATAAGCAATTTTTTTAAATTAATGGTTAAAATGCAAAGATTATGCCTAGAGTATTATAAAGATATATTTTTTAATTTCTGTATATTTATTTAAAAGAAAAAATGTCACTGTCTAAACAGTTTTCATTGAAAATCCATTCAGAAAAAAAATATATATATAATAAAAATCTTTATAAACATATATAAATATCAACAAAATTTTCTGTATAATTTTCTCTACACCAAAATGTCGAGACAATCGGGCAATGTAGTAAAGAGTTCCACACAATTGACTCATATATGTGAATTGAATATTAAGAAACAAACGGCACAACGTCGTCTTGTATCGATGTGTGCAACAATATCGAAATCATCGCGAAATCCTGAAATTATATATAATATGATACTAAAAGGTGTAAATATATTTCGCTTGAATTTCGCCCATGAATCGCATGAGTTGCATACGCAAACAATCGAAATGGTGCATGAGGCATTGCATCGCATTAAAACCGAGACGGGGCAGACAATTACTGTGGCATATGCTGTGGATACTCGAGGACCTCAGATACGCACAGGTTTATTAGATGGTGGCAATGAAATACCCTTACGCAATGGTGAGAGTATACGTTTATCGATTAATCGAGATCTATACGATAAGGGTAGCCGAGAGGCTGTTTATGTGGATTATCCGAATATTATAAATGTGGCAAAACCCGAAGATCGTGTTTTTATCGATGATGGTAAATTGTTTTTAACAATTTTGGAAGTGGGTGTCGATGGACTGCTCTGCGAGGTAATACAGGGTGGCATGTTGGGCAACAATTGTAATGTCATATTGCCGGAGGTGGAAATCGATTTGCCTGCTGTCTCCGAAAAGGATATGGATGACTTGAAGTTTAGTGTGCAATGTAATGTGGATATACTTTTTGCATCGGGTGTACGCTGTGCCAAGAATATCAAAGAGCTGCGTACTGTCCTCAGTGATAAGGGTAAACATATTAAGGTTATTGCAAAAATCGATAGTAAAATTGCCTTGAGTCGTGTGCCGGAAATAATGGCCGCATCGGATGGTTTATTATTAAGTCGTGCCGATCTGGGCACTCAAATACCGATTGAGAAATTATTTTTAACCCAGAAAACTGTGCTGGGACAATGCAATAAGGCTGGCAAACCCGTTGTTATAGCATCCAATATCCTGGAATCAATGCGTTTTCATCCTTTGCCCACACGAGCTGAATGTTTCGATCTGGCAAATGCAGTTATCGATGGTGTCGATTGTGTTATGTTATCGTCCGAAGTGGCAATCGGTTTATATCCCATGGAAACGATCAGCACTTGTGATACCCTCTGCCGAGAGGCTGAAAAGGTCGCTTGGTATCGCAATCTATTTGATGATTTAGTCCATGAAACACGTGGCGAATTGGATGCATCACATGCGGTGGCAATTACAGCTGTTGACTCGGCAAGCCGAACTAAAGCTACCCTAATAATTGTGCTAACCACATCGGGTCGTTCGGCTGCTCTGTTGAGTAAATTTCGACCCAAATGTCCTGTTTTGGCTGTGACACGTTGCGAGAGAGCCGCACGTTGGATTAACTTGCACCGCGGTGTCATGCCCCTTCTCTATACCGCCGAATGCAGCGATACCTATGCAAATGATGTCGATGCTCGGGTTAAATTTGCCTTAGCTTGTGCTCGAAAAAATGATCTAATTAGCGATGGGGATCCCATAGTTATTGTCAGTGCTTGGAAGGATGGTGGAGGCCTCACAAATAATGTACGGGTTGTCTATTCATTCTTTGAGACCGATCGTTTGGATTGTCTATTTCGTTTGGATAGAACTAGTGCAAATAAGAATACAGCATTGCAACAAAAACATGAAGAGACAGGTAATATTTTTAACTATTTAATCAATTTTCATTTAAATATTTTAATCACATTTTATTCTTTTCGGGAATTTAGCTCGAGCTGAGTCAAAAACCAAATCAAAAGTATTTGCATTCTGATAGAGCTTCAATTAAAGTGTAAATTTTGGAAATGTCATTCTAATTTTGTATTGAAAATTTCTTAATAAATGTGAAATTGATTTTAGAATTTTGTTGAATTTTAATAATTTTTCTTATTTAGGAACAGTGACTGTTGTGGCTTTTATATAACAATTACGATATAATTATTTTAAGCACATTTTTGAATCAGTTAAAAATAAACAATTATTAAAATCTTTTGAAAAAAATAATTTTACCTTAAATATTCAATTTTTTAATTAAAAATAAAAATTATCTGGCAATTTTTATTTTAAATATTAACAATAATATTTATAATCAATTTTTATTTTATAAGTTTGGAGAAAGAATTATTTGATTATGCTTATTAAAATAATAATAAACAAATATTAATTATACCTTTATATTTAATTGGAGTTTTAGTTTAACAAAATATTAATTATTATTTTTCTTATTTCAAAAAAATTCTGTAATTAATATAAATATTATTTTTATTTTAAATATTAAAAATAATTTTTATAAAAATTTTTTTGATGAAATTTTATTTTAATAAATACTTATTAAATAAATAAATAAAAAATAATTACCTACACATTTTTTTAATATTGAAATTAAGAGGTATTTTTGTAAAATTTTATTTATTTTTAATTATTTTATAAAAAAAATTTCAATTTTTATTTTTATTATTTTTATTTTCTCAATTTATATTTTAAAAATCTTAAATTCTTTCACTATCTTTTATTTAAAAAAATTGCAATATGTAATTTTTATTTTATTTTTATTTAAGCTCGAAAGTCTCTTTTATTTATTTTGAGAATTTAATTGCAGCTTACAGCTTTGAAAGCACCTGAAAGCTTTAAAGAAGCTTCAGCTGACTCAGTGCTGAAAACTCAAACAAAAATCTTTCTTTATCATATTAAATCATTTAGTATATTGCCAACTAAATTTGCCTAATTTGAACATAAGTTTCTTAACACTTGAGCCAACTAGAGTGCAGGATTAATTTGAGTTGCAAGTGACACTTGGCAGCTAGTGTCATTTTGTATGCTTTATCGAATGTAAAGCAATTAATGCATACTTCAAGTTTAGAGATTCATCTTCAGAGCTGAAGCCAGACAATTGCAACATTCATCTTCTGCAGGCATTTGTCTCTTTCACGCACAGGACATGGGACGAAGGACGTATAGTACATAGTACACAGGACATGGACATGGATATGGCCAGGACATGGACATGCACATGGCGGTCGCCTTTTGTCACTGCGTGAGAGACAACAAACACATTTACTAAATTAAAAGTGAATTTATAGCGCACTAAATGCAAGCGCCTGCATGTCCTGCCGAGAAATTGCCCTCAACTATGTGTGTGTGTGTATGATCCTGGCAAATGACCCACACATACTCCCCCCACCCGCTCATCCTGCTGCGTGTTTGTTTGTGCGCTTAGGTTAGTTTGCTTAATCTTTGACAAGCAGCCAGAGGTCGTCGCCCGCCTGTTCGCCCGCCTGTCTATCTGTCTCCGTCCGGGCAATCAGAGCAAAGGACACACGTGCCATATCCTTGCTTCTCTATATGTGTGTGTGCGTGTGTGTGTGTGTTATTTGTGCGTACATTTGCAGTTTGCAGCGTAAATGCATTCGGCGTCTGTTGAACTAATTAATTATAACATTAAAATGCGCAGCGTAATTTTGCACCTTTTAGTAGCCACGAGTGGGGCGTGGGGGAAGGAGGGCCATAAAAAATGCACCAAAAATTTATCAGCTGCATATTTCGCATCCTGGCAGTGAACAGACTGTACTGTAGTACTGCAAAAACTTGGCAATGGCAAACAAACCAACAAGCCAAGAAAATAAATTGGTAATTTGATGCGGCAGAAGACGCGCGCGATGGCCTGAGGCGCCATTTAATGAAACAGAGCGCGGTGGAGCCCCATCCGCACCCCCCGGGAGGCACATAGCACACTCTGGCAGCTGGTAGTAACTCCCTCTTGCCTTTGGTACTTACCAACACCTCCTAGGACTTCTTAGCTTCCCTGAGCGCCTCCTCAAAGCCTTCACCATCTTCTAACAGCCTTTTTTACCCCGAAAACACCCTCTAGTTCCGCCTGACACCCTATAGTACTTGCCAGCAGCCTTTTAGTTTATTCTGGCACCCTGTATTACCACCAAGCACCTTCTGATACCATCTAGTACCGCCTGACACTCTTTAGCAGCTTTCAGCACCCTTTAGCACATCCAGGTACCCTGTAGTACTTTCAAACACCCTCTAATATATCCTAGCACCTCCTGAAATATTGCTATACCTTCTGGTACCTTATAGTAACTGACAGCATCTTCTAGTTCCTCTTGGCTGCCTTAAGCCCGTCTAAACACCCTTAAGTACCTTCTAGCAACTTCTGACAATCTCTAGTTTCTACTGGCACCCTGTAGTACCTCTAAACACCGTCTAGTACCTCATAGGAAATCCAGGCACTTTTAAGCACCTCCTGGCACCCTGTAGTACAACCAAAAATCTTCTGACACCCTCTAGCACCATCCGACACCCTTTAGTACCGCCTAGCAGCCTCTATCACCTCCTGGCAACCCCTTAGTACTTCCTTACTTCCTCTAGCACCTCCTACCACTTGCCAGCACTTCTTAGCACACCCTCAAACAACCACAAACATCTCCCAACACTTGCTACACCTCCTTAGCCTCTTCTCGGCATTTCCAGGACATGTAAAATGGCAAATGGGCAAATCTCTTTCGTAGCTCTGCGCTGCACTGAAACAAACAGAGCATTCAAAGTTGTTTGGCAAAACGGTGACATAATGAATAGGATTTTGGGTTTTTGCGGGCAACGCAACAACAATAACAACAGCTATAAAAAGGGGTAGAAGGGAGAAGGGGGAGTTGGTGTGGCAGCGACACATGCACTGCACAATTTGGTAGCAAGATATGCAAAAGGATATGCAAGCCATGAAACAGATGTTGCATCTCTGTTGAAAAGCAGCCAATTTGATGCCAACGTGGCAGAAAGTAAAGGAGCAGGTGGTGTAGGACGCAGGACGCAGGACGTAGGACGTAGGACTATAGACATGGCAAAGTGACAAAAATTTAATATGGAACCGCCTGCAGAAGCCCCCCTTCAAGCCTCCCCCGCCCAAAAAATACATACATACTCAGAAGCCAAAGAAACGCGCGCAAAATAAACGGCAAAATAATCGCGCACAATGCATTGGCAATGAGCCAAAGGCAAAGGACATAGCCAGGTCCTTAATGCGATGTGTAAGTGTATGTGTGTGTGTTTGTGTGTGTATGGCAAAAGTTTGCGCTTACTATCGATGAAATTGTGGCCATGACACAGGACAATGCACAATGGCAAATTGGAGCATTTATCTGGGCAAAATTTAATTTTTTAAATTATTTAAATTAGTCAGAAAAAAATATACAAATTTTTGTAACATAGCAAAATACTTAACATTAGCTCACACTGTTAAGTTAGCAGCTGTTAAAAAGTCTTCCATATAAAAAGAAAGTAATGCTGTTAATTAAATTATTATAAGTTTAAGTAATGCGCCTTAAATCTATAAATACATTAAAAATAATATTGTGTTTTCTTTTTATATGGATTTTTTAAGGAAAAAACTTGTTAAGAAAAACTAATTGGGATATTTTTTTGACCCCAGGAAAATGTTCTATCCTTGCAGAGCATTAATCTATTTTTTAACATTTGTTAGCAATGTAATTAAATAAATATTGTATTGTCATCAATTGTGAATAGCAAAAATTAAGCTTAAATTTCGATTTAAGAAGAAATTGGGCCAAAAAAAACAATATATATTTTTTTTTCAAACAATTATAAGCCTAAAAACATATCCCAAGAATTTATCCCAAAAAAGAAAACGATCAATCTTTGAGTTTTTAATTTAATCCACAATGATTATTTAAACTTGACAAATTTGATGCTACGATCAGAGGGACTAATCAATGATAGAAAAAAATTATTTAAAAAATTCTAAAAAAGTAGGCAAATGCCCCACAGTGCGCTGGACACACACACACGCACAGTCACACTTATAGTCACAGTCACAGTTACAGTCACGCCTGTCGCGGCAGCGATAAAGCTCGAAAGCCCGAAAAAAAAACCGAAAAGCTGCTTGCCAACAAATGTGGCACGTGGGCGGACAAAATGACCAGAGTGTGGCATGTGGCATGTAGCATGGGGGGCGTGGCAGCAGGTGCATTACAGTGCCAACCACACTTGCACTTGTTAAAATTAATCAAGCATGCAGCGGCCAAGCAAACAAAATGCGTTTTATATATATATTTATTGCCAATATTGTGGCGGCAATCAAACATAAATTTAAAGTCTTTAAAAAAACACACACAATACTTTCAATTACTGCGTGTCAAAGTTCAAACAATGCAAACAAGAAAAATCCAAAAAAAAATAAAAAATAAAAATAGCGAATTGGAGCTCTGTTAGTTGCAAGTCCTGCAAACATTTCAATTTGCCTGCCGAAAGCCAGAAAAAAGAATCTCCTAAAAAACATTGCAAGCTGAAAATGTTCCACAAATCGGACAAATGGCGTACACAAAAAACGCCATTTCATATCCGGTGCAAAAGGCGGAAGTGGCATGCAAAGGGACTTTGTGAAACCCAAAGCTCTGGCTCTGTCACAGCCAAATGGGATTAGAATGCCATCCCCAAAAAAACTGTCGCAGTATGAACCATATGAGCCAGGAATAGAGTACCACGAAGTTCCTCACGTTACCAAAAAAAAAAAAAAAAATTGGAATTCACACAAAACTATCAAATGAATATAATAGAGAGAGAACAAAGGGTATTATAATTTGGTCAGAAAATATGTAACGCATTGAAGAAGGCAAGAGATTCTCGATCAGATTCAAAGGATTTGTATTTGACACAAAATATTATATTTAAACGAGCTTTTAAAATAATTAAAAAAATATATTTTTTTTTATAGATATCTCAACAAACAAACTCTGTAATTGGGAGATAATTTTTTCTATATAAAATGTTCAACTATATTTTTCTGCTTGGTCAAAATTTCAATTGTATAAAAAATATATTTTTATTTAATTTATTTTTTTTATTTAAAATTTTTAACTATATTTTATTGTTTGATCAAAATTTCAATTGTATAAAAAATATTTTTTTATTTAATTTATTTTCTATTTAAAATTTTCAACTATATTTTATTGCTTGGTCGAAATTTTAATTGTTGAAAAAATATTTTTTTATTTTAATAATTTTTTTTAATTTAAAATTTTTCAATTTCAATTGATAAAAAAATATATTTTTTTTTAAATTTATTTTTACATTCAATTTAACTAAATAAAATTAAATATAAATAATATTTTTGATTAGAAAAATCGCACGCGAATTGAGTTTAATTATGAACAAAATTTTCGCCATAATTATAATATTCCTCAACTTGAAAATAATTATTATATCGTATTAAAACTTAAGCCTTAAATATGCAATATTTATTTAAATGCAAGCTAATAACATAAATATGCTACGAAACAATTAACAATTTTTTAATCATATCAATATATTAAAACACAACAAATTATGCATTTAATCAATTTAAAATAAACGTTTCACTTATTAAGCCACATATTTATTTGATATTAATACAGGCAATTTGCATATTTGAAAGGAGGAAAAGAAAATATGATGAAAATTATTACAAATAATTAAATACTGCTGCTGGCTGCTCTTTGTGTAGCTTTAGCAAGTATTTATGTAATTTTTGTTATAAATAGAACATAATTTTAATACAGAAAAGTGAAACAAAAAAAGGACCAAAGCTTAAAAGGATAAATGAGTATAAAAGCGATTTAGAAGTTGATAAAAAAACGCTTTGAATTTCTGCATAATTTGTAGTTTATGTGCAATAATGGATATTTCATTGTGCGGTATATTTAATAGAAATTTTATAAAAATAATTGTGCTAACTTTTTACACAGAAAAAAAATCTATTCAGTAGATAATCAGTTTATTTATTTGTAAACAAAAAGGTTTAAGTTTTTGCTGGGAAATAGATTTGTTTAATTACTTTTAATAACAAGGAACCTTAATCAAAATCTGTTGAATTTGTAAAAAATATTTTAATCGAAAAATAAAATCGAATATAAATATTCTGACAGATTATAGAACTCAGCGCTGCTGTGTCTTGATAATCGTAGATAATAACTTGATTTCGATGAATACTTTTCGTTTATATACACTACTTTTTCTATAATAAATACTTCCCTAAATATCCTTTCAGCTCTTCTGCAAAAAATCCTTTTATATCGTATTCAACACACGCCCATCTTTTGGCACTTGATTTGCCATTTAGTTTGTCTGCTTGGCATGCAAAGTGCAAATATTTTGTTTACATGCTCAGGTGTTCATATTGCGCTATCAAAATCTATGCAGCCAGCGTAAATGCCTCATGTTGCATGCAACAACAGCAACAGCAACAGCAACAATGGAACAACGAAACGCCGCAACCAGAGCCAGAAACGAGCAATCAAAATAACAAAATCGAAAAGCGTTTCACCGCACTTTTGCCATATTGTTTTGTTTGTGCCAATGTGGTTGTGGCTGCCACAGCAGCAGCTAACTACAATTGCAACTGATACGGGGCAGGCATTGAGTGGAGTGTGGCAGAGTGGCAGACACGCTATATATTGGGGCATTGACTGTGCCAATATTATGGACACAGTCAACAAACACACAATGCACATATTCATGATACGCGCGGCCCGAAAATCATTTTCAAATACATTTTGTGGCAGTTTTTTCTTTCATTTAAATCTTTTTTTATTTTTCTTGTTTTTTAACTCTTTTCACAGTTTTTTGCATCACTCATTTAATTGCAAATGTTGCACTTTAAAGTTGGCAGCGTTTTTCCAACATTTTGATTTACTGCTCAAAATAAAAAAAAATATTATATAAAAATATATATATTTGTTTTTCCCCCTGTTTATACCCTAGCATAAGTAAAGTTAATCAATAGTTTATACCTATAAACTGTTGTTGTGTGTTTATGTTATCAATAAAGCTGTAAATATATTTCTAGATTTGGCAATTGCATACTGTTTAGGTTTTTATTGGAAAGGGTGATTTTTTAATAGATATTAATAATCGCATAACTTTCTCCAAATTGATTCAATTTTCATGCGGAATACCTTTTTGATCACGGTTTGACCTCTAGATTTATTTCCCATTCAAATCTAAAAATAAAATTTTTTCGACTTTTCTAATGTTTTTATCTCTATCGAGTGACTTCTAACCCTCATAACTCGGTCAAAACTCAACCAATTTTTATGCGGAATGCCATTTTGATCATAGTTTGTCATCTACATAGATTTGTCATTTAAATTTTTGAAAAATCTGAAAATCGACATTTTTGCCAATTTTCCTTACCTGCCCCTTGCAAAATTTGACAAAGTTTTAAAAAAATTAAATTCTTAAAAATTCACTTCCAAACGATGGCGGGCATCAAAACTACCATAAAAACCTATTTGGTTTCGGGCTAGTTGGTTTTTTAGTGGAATTAGAGACAAAAATTTGGAAAAACTTTGACTTTTAAGTCAAACTAAATAGATATTATATTTATAGATTATTTAATATTTTTAGCTTTGTTAAGATCAGCTTAGCTTAAATTAAATATGCTATTTTTAGAATTAATAGAATTTAACAACCAAATTAATCTAATAAAAAATAATTATGGACTTAATTCCAAGCAAAATAGTTTAAATTTTGACAATGTTTCGAAAAATTCTAAAATATAGTTTCTGTAGGTGGAAATCCATAATGTTTTAAATTATCACATTTTCTAATATTTCACTTAAAATATTAAATCTCTAATATATTAAAAAAATATTATTACAGCTGCGGAGTAACTTCTTAGTCGTCTAGCTTTTATACAGAGTATATGTATTTATATTGGTTTTTTGTTTAGATTTGTTTTTGCTATTGAAACAATATTTTATAAAAATTGTTTTGTAGCCCGGTCAATGCAGCTGCGCGTTTCGCATTTTGATGGATTTATTCATGCGGAAAATTGCATTAAAATGCAATGCATTCGATATGTGTTGGCGTTTATGGGCAACATGGCGTATGAGTTACAACCCTCGGCGTGCCACAAACTATTCAATTAAAATAAAAAAAAAGAAGGGATATAGGATATTTTGAAAAAAAAAAAGAATATTTATGCATATAGTGCAGCTGAGGCGTTAATTCGATTGCGGTTTGTCTGTATGTTCAGATAAAAGCAAAAACATTTTAAAGTCAGTTTTATGAAAGCATAAACATAATGGAAAAAACTTGCTAAACAATAAGCCAGCAGGTGGACAAGGAATTGGCGCAACTTTCTAATTAGAAATGTGAGCAAAAGTTGTAATTGAAATGTCTGAAATGTGAGATATAGATCAGAATATATATAAGGGATTTATTGTACAGACTTTGGCTAATAATTGCAGTAGAAAAAACTCCTTTAACAGAATTAAAAAACCAAGATCAAAGTACAATCAAAATATACGAGTTTTATTGCACTACATTAGGCATTTAAATAGACGAGTCAAGACGAGAATTTCAGATATATATTCAACTAGTTTCTCATTAATTCTACCAATAGATTAAGAGTAGAAAAAATGTTTCAAGACTAAGCGATAGAAACGCCAGCAGCAGCAGCAATGTCAAGCCATATTTCTAGGATACAGGAAATGACATTAAATTATACTGTACACTGTACACTGCAACAAGACTTACATTTTTCAAACTTCTCTCGTCCTGTTCGTCCTGGCTTCTACACATTGCCAGGCTGCGTCGACAGAGAGGACAACGCTTGGCCGGCCAATTGCGTGCCTCAAGATATAACTTGAGGCAAGTTCGGCAAAAGGAATGTTTGCAATGTGGCAACTCCACAGGATCGCATTTGTGATCCAGGCAAAAGGCACAGATATCCATAAGGATATCCGGTTCTATGCCGCTGCTCCTGCGCTCATACAAAGAATTCATTTTTTTTGTGTTTTTTTTTTTAAATAAAGTTAAAGTTTATTTATGTAACGTGTGTGTATTTTTGTGTTTTTTTATTTTCTAGTTTGATTTTTGTTGAACATAATAATTGAAATTGAAGCAACAAACTTCAAGTAAGATTTTGTATTTTTATTATATTTTTTTTTGAAAGGGAAATTGACAATTAAATGTCTAAATTTGTTAGCCAGAAATATAAAGTAAAAATGCATTTAAAAATAAAAAATTAATTTGTTCAAGTCTCTAATAACAACTAGACTTCTTGGCTTACAAACAAGTCTGTTTACCTACCACAAATTTATAGCCACATTACCACCAAAAAAAAATCTTTAAAAATTTGCAAAATAAATCCAATTGCCGCCGTCTTTAATCTATGTATTTATTAATTAAAAACACTTTTACCATAAATTTTCTTGAGCCAACCAAAACTAGACAGTCTAAAACACCTTGGCACTAAACGATGTCGTTGTCCTCGGATGTTGCAAATAAAATTTAATTATATCAAAGCCGCCTCAACTCAAGCGGCAAGCATCGAATGCAATTAGTAGTAGCCTTGTACAACTCAATTAGACGTTGTCTCTATGGCCAGGGAGGGGGTGCAAGCGGGGGGTGTGAGAGCGGGGTAGCAGGGTAGCAGGGTATCAGGTCTAGCCGTAAGTGTTTGCCGTACATATATATATCGCGAGAGACAGCGGACTCATCCTTTTGGCAACATTTTTCGCAGGACAAATGAAGAAAAAATAAAAAAAAATTAACAAGAAAGAAATTTCTATCTGCGGCATGCCGAAGCTGTATACTCTAAGAAAATTTTGACTACTTGACTAATTGTTCCTATGGCAGCCATATGATATAGTGGTCTGATTTTAGTCAAACTTTATCAGATAGTACAGAACATGTTTCTATATCGTTATTGTGAGTTTGGTTCTGATATTCTGAAAAACAAAAATGTTTTTCATAGAAGAATTTATTTTTCAACTGATGTTTCCTATGGCAGCTATATGATATAGTGATCAGATTTTAATGAAACTTGGTCGGATTGTTCATATAATAAGTCTTCATCAAACTGTTGAGTTTGATTTCGATATCTTAAAAAACAAAAAAGTTTTTCATACAATCAATTTTTTTGAACGATTTTTTATATGGGAGCTATAAGATATAGTTGTAAAATTTTAATAAAACTTGGTCAGATTGGCCAGATTATAATACTACACTGATATGTCAAGTTTGGTTTTGATATCTTGAAAAACAATTTTTTTGGACGATCTTTCCTAAAGGCAGATATATGTTATAGTAGTCCGATCCGGCTGTTTTTTGGATATGAACTGCCTGCAATAAAGAGAATCATCTGTGACAAATTTAAGCCAGTTAGATCAAAAACTGAAAGATCTGGCTTTATAGATTCAGCTCCTCGTCCTGACCAAGAATAAATATACTTTTTGGAGTCGGAGACGTCTCCTTCAATGCCTTACACATGTCGTGATAAAATAATTATACCCTTGAGTAAGGGTATAAAAAACAGCGCTTTGCACTTTGAGACGAACGAACCGCAGAGAGACAAGAGAGAGTGGGAGAGAGAGAGAGGAAGAGAGTGAGTTCGCGTTGTTATAAATCGAACTTAACAACTATTATTTTTTTTTTTTTTTGCTATGTCCTGGATAAGGACAGCAGGCGGCAAGGATAACGTACAATGTTGGCGATTATTTCTACAAGGTTTTTAATTAAGTTCAAACTGCAAAAGTCTGGCTGTTGGCTGTCGTCTGTCGGTCTGTCCTCTGTCGTTTGGCAGGCGTTAAAAGTCACATCATTTCTTATCCACGCCCACTTAACAAGCTTTGACAAATTGAATCAATGACGTCAGCTGCGCCTTCAGACAGTGCCATGTAATTTACAACACACACATATATATATATATATATTATTAACGCCTCAAACTGGCCAATTACGTGTCCTTATAAACTGAGAAAAACAAGGACACTTCAGGCTCTGATTTGCATGCTGTGCCTCAACTTGATTAAAAAGTTGCCAATTGCAATGAAAGTTTACTCTATCCCCCCTCCCCCTACAGTCCCCCTACATTCCCCCCTATATGCAACTTGATTGTTTATTGTTTGCCTGCTCTATACAAAAAATGTTTTTTATTTACTTTTTTTTTTTTTGTATTTTTTGGAAATCAAAAAGTTTTACTGAAAATTTCAAGTTAAATTAATTTTGCCGACTTTTGCTTTAATTATGCCTATAAATGGCTCACAAATTGTTATAAAACGAATTTCACGCTCACAGTTCTCACTTACCCCCTCTCCCTCTGGAATTTATTTCAGGTAGTTAAATACAAACTGTTATAAACTTTTCTTGGTACAGCTTCAAGATAAACAACATCAATCTGCAAGTTTTGCAAACCAAAAGTTAAGCGTAAAATGAGCGCAAATATAAATATCTCAGCAAAAGCAAAAGCATTCAAATAATAATGATTTTCAATTATTTACTCAAAGTATTATAAAAGTCAACAGGAAAATTGCTATTAAGAAGAACATTGAACTTTATAAACTTCACCAAAAAATAAAATAAATAAATTAAAATGTAAGTATATTCTTCCTATAGTTGAAATTGTCACAACTTTATCAAAATTAAATCAATTTCTTTGGCAGTTTTATCTTTGTTTATATATTCGATTTTATTTTGGAATATTTTTTTTAAGCATTTGACTTTGCTTGATCTTAAGCTAAAGACGCAGAAAAACAGTTAAAAATTTAATTTTTATAGAATTTTAATTTTAAAGTGTCAGGCAAATTTTAAATTAAAAATTTGTGAATTTGTTTTTACAAAATTATTGAGTTTGAAAATGAAGGAAAATCTTAGCTTTGCGCTTAAAATAAAACTTTTATTCAATTTTGTTTGTTCTAAATTTATCAAAAATTTGACTAATTCAAAACTCTGTTGTCAAAAATGAGTTGGAAGTGATATTAAAAAAAGAAAAATATAGCGTTTTATATTAATTTTGTTGTCAAAAATGGATTGGAAGTGAATTTTCAGTATTTTAATTGTTTTAAAAAATTTGTCCAATTTTTCAATTTTTTTTCTCTAAATCGACTAAAAACCCAACTGACCGGAAACCAAATATGTTTTTATACTAATTTTGATGCCCGCCATCGATTGGAAGTGAATTTTCAGTAAAATACAACTTTACTCAAACTTTGTTTGATTTTAATTTACCAACATCAAATTAAACTAAGTCAAAACGAAATCATTTAGTTGTTTTATACAAATTTTGTTGTCACAAATGGATTGAAAGTGAATTTTCAGTATTTTAATTATTTTAAAAAATTTGTCAAATTTTGCAACTTTTTGTCTCTAATTCGACTAAAAAACCAACTAACCCGAAACAAAATATGTTTTTATACTAATTTTAATATCCGCCATCGATTGGAAGTAAAATTTTGGGTTTTTAATTTTTTCAAAATTTTGTCAAATTTTACAAGGGGTAGGGTAAGGAAAATTGGCAAAAAAATCGATTTTTATATTTTTCAAAAATTTAAATGACAAATCAATGTAGTTGACAAACCATGATCAAAATGGCATTTCGCATAAAAATTGGTTGAGTTTTGATAGAGTTATGAGGCTTAGAAGTTCCTCGATAGAGAAAAAAACATTAGAAAATTCGAAAAAAATTTATTTTTAAATTTAAATGAGAAATTAATCTAGAGGATCTAAACAGTGATCAAAAAGACATTCCGCATGAAAATTGGTTGAGTTTTCACAAAGTTATGAGGATTTAAAGTCTAGAAGCAACAAACTATATAAAATAGAAATCGAATATCTTATTTAAATACTGCACTTAAATAAAACCTAATTCTCACAATTTCTACTCAATTAATTTATCTAATATTACAATTTCAAGTTGTTTAATTTACAGCTAACTAAATACAATTCCCTTGAATGCGATATTTAAATATTCACGCAAATGTTGACATTTAAAATGCATAGCAAAATGTTTCCCAGATGTTTGATAATGCATTTTTAATATTTACATTGTATTTAAGCCGATAAGCATAACAAAACATGTTTAGATATATGTTTGTATATATGGGGCTTAAGCTTTGGCAATGTTTCCTGTTCCTAATCCTTTTGGGTATTTAGCTGATGTTTTGCTGTTGCATTTTGCCAAGTTTTGCTTTAGAATTCTATTTGGATATTATAACAGAAGTTATATTAAACATAATGTTTTCCTTTCTCTCTCTCTTTGCAATTCTATATCTATCTATTTAGTATCTTTTTCATGTATTGCAATGTTCTAGTATTTCCGGTTATTGCGCTCTGGGCACACTAGATGGCGCTGTTCTTGCCACAGTGCTCCGCTAATGAGCTTTGTAACCGGACACGCAACTGCAACACTGTTGCAACCATGTTGTCCTCATTTATGCTTAGCCTTTTTGTGTGTGTGCATTTATGATGCAACAACAACAGAAAAAAATATAACAAGATATATTAGGTATCTAAGGGGTTAGCAAAGGTTTCATACCCTTTTAGGTTGGATTTTTTTTGAGATTAAGCTATTTAAATAAATATTATTTTTTTTTTAATTGCCATAGAAATGCTGATTCTTCTTCAACTATAATTGAAATCAATCATAAAAAAACTCCATTATCGAGCTGATGCTTTTTCGATTTTAATAAATTCATTCAGTGCATAATTAAACTGCCAAACGTTTAGTTAAGTTGAAGTATTTAAAAAATAAATAATTATTATTCACAGAAAATTTCAATTTTTCGAGCTAAGCTTCCTATGTCAACTATAATATGTAGTTATCCAATTTTAATAAAATTTATTTAAACTATTCAGAGCTTAATTTAGCTGTCAAGCCTTGATTTAAGTTGAAATATTTAAAATAAACAAAATAATTGTTCATAGGAAAACTTTATTATTGAACTAATGTTTATATGGCAGCCATAGAATGAACTTATCAGATTTTATTTAAATTGAAATAAACAATTTAGAGTATAATATTTTATTTATATTTAATTGTGGCATTTGTCAAACATTGAGTTTTGTTTAGATCTTAAAAAACAAAAATATTTTTCATATAAAAAAACATAATTTTTTCAGTAATTCCTATAACAGCTATTAAATATTCTGTTCCAATTTTGTTAGAATTTAATCAGATTGTACAGATTATATTTTTTTTTTTTAAATAAGAAGAGTTTATCTTAGAGAATATGAAGACTTGTTTTTTATCTTAATTCTCCTGGAAGAGTCTATATATCAAGCGATTTTAATAAGATTTGAACAGTTTAATGGGAGCATAACAAAAATTTGATAAACAAAGTTTTTTCGTAATATTTTAAAAAATAAATTAATTTTCTAAACAAAACTAAAATTTGCCCTAATTGTTAATGTGATAGCTATGATGATATAGTAATGCGTTTTAGATATAGATATAGTAATGCGATATAGCTATAGTAAAGCAATCTAGCCAGTTCAGAGATATGTTATTCTTGTGGACATATTAAAATATGTGCCAAGTTTCATTATTATAACTCAAAGACTGAACAACACAAACAATCTAAACGCATATTAGTTGGAACAAAATTTTAGATGTTAACTAATTTTTATTCATTTATTTTTAATTTATTTCCTAATTTTCTAGTCTTATTAAAGGACATAGATATGTCCCTTTCTCCAATTTATGCTTCTAACTGCCAAGATGTTTTGTTTTTATTACCTACTGGGCGCGATTCTTAACTAATGATGAGAAATATAGACTAACGTGCATATCATTCCATTTATCAGGTAGTTTACATTTAAAAATTAAAATATTTATTATTTTTTTAAACAATATTCTTGTTTAATCACAGATAAATAGATAAACATGTTAATATTGACTTTTCTGAACATAGATTTATATGCTCCAATGACTGCAAGATATTTAGTTAAATTTATGAAAATTTCATAATACCCTTTGCCAGGGTATAACAGCAACAACAACAACAAGAGCAAGGACAAACATTTTGTATCATGTGCTTAATGGGTTAACGTGACGCTAAATGAATCATACCCAGCAGCCCAGTGCAGCATTAGTGGGTTAATATTTCAAAATGGTGGATGGCGGGTCTGGCTGGGAGTTTAGTGGCCGTTGGTTGACGGAAACGGAAATGGAAATGGAAACGGAAAGCAAGCGGCAGCTAGAAACGGATGAGACCAAACAGCGGCTTGCCAGGATCTCTCTAGTTTGCAGCAAAATTCAATGGATAGACAATGTAATCATTCTACTGAAGGCGTCTGTCTCTCTAATTAAATGAATACTGAGAACTGAGAAGACTGAGAATACTGAGAATTCTGAGTGCTGTGAGTACTATTTCTATTAGTGTTTATTTAGCAATTAGCTTCCAGTTATTTTCAGTGCATATTTCCAACTAAATGTACAACTAATTAGCAGTCGCAAGTCAAGTTTTTGAAATTATGAAAATTTTATTTAATTTACACCTGGCAGCTAATGCAAAGCATTCTTCAGTTGGAAATGCCTTTCAGTTGGTCCTTTGGAGTGCACACTCCTCTCAGGCCTCTTAGCCTGCACTTGGGCTTGGCATTGAGTGGCTCCTGGCGCCCAGGACATTATGCCAAACAGACAATGGCCATATAAAGAAGGACGAAACTCGCCTTTTAGAGAGACATGCATGTGCGCTCCGCTCGCTCTTAGGAGGCCTTCACCCACATTGCTGCCATCTCTCCACTTGACTGCACTACACAAGGATATCAGGATAAAGGACATGCTGTGTGTGTGTAAGAAAATGCAGCTGTAATTCAGCTAAATGCACTCAGCTATACGTTGAAGACCCCCAGGTCCATTGTCCTGGCAGGCTTTTGGCTTTGTGTCTCTCCAAAGCGACTCCTTGCTGCGGTTTTAGTCCTTGCAAGTAATTGAAAAGTAGGTTGCACATTTAGCTGCATTGTTTATTGTTGTTTTGTTGTTTTGTTGCTTGTTTGTTGTTACGCAACGACCCACATTTTTGGTTATTGTTTAAGCCATAAATCATCCAAATGCAACTTCATTTCAACTAATTTGTCTGCTCATATATCCCTGTGCATTTGCCTAAGCAATTTGTTTAGGCTCATAATAAATTAAGCAAACATTTTTCACAAAACTTTGCATTGTTTGGCCAAGTGGAAAGCCTGTGATATCCTTCGAGTCTGACAATTGAATTTCAAACTCCTCGACAATCTCTCTCAAATACAATTTTGCCAATAGGCACATAAAAGATTTGTTGACAAGCAGCAACAGCATCCGGCGGCAACATTATCCTGCAAAAAAAGGATGCGTCCTGCTCTGTCTCTCGGTAAAAACTATGCAAATGACATGGCTCTCGCTCTCTGGCCAAAACAAAAAAAATAAACTTTTCGATTCGGTTTTTGGCCTGTCCCCGCAAGGACAACAGCAAATGTAGCCTGACAAAAGTTTTGTTTTTTCGAAAAAATAGCTGAATAATTTTATCCGAAATGCCATTATGCAGAAAAGGCGAAACGAAACGATTTGCGATTACTTTAAATGATAAGCAATATGTTGATGCCTTGGCAAATTCGCTTCAAATTCTTTGAAATTCACAAAATGCATACATTAAATGGAAAATCTGTTGTTGCTAATCTAAAAGGCATTGTTTTGTGTTTTAAATGCAATTAGATTGAATATATATTTTTAAAAATATTATTTTATTAAATATGCATTGACAATATGTCAATATATATATTGTGTTTAATTTTGCATGGAAAGTAGAATTTATTTTTTTTTAAATTAAAGAAAATATTGACAATTGAAATAAATTATCTTAAATATTTTTTTCATTATAATTTATTATTTTTTTTTTTTTATCGGTTGTAAATAATAAATATTTTGTGTATTAAAAATTATTAGCTATTTGTAAACTTTAAAATAAATATTGTGATTGATTTTAAAAGAAAAGTTAAAACAGAAATCTAATAATTTATTTTTAAAATATCATAATTTTTTGACAATGTGTAGAGACAGAGAAATAAATTATTATTAAATAATAAAAAATAAAATGAAAGAGCTAAGAATTGTAATTAAAATATTAAATAAATAAAATTAAATAATATAATATAAATAATATAAAATGAAATAGATTAGAATTGTAATTAAAATAGTGGATTCGATTTAAAACATCTCTTAATAAACTCTTTTCAATTGTAAATAGTATGTATTAAATATTATTAGAAATTATAAAAAAAATTTGCGTGAGATTTTGAATTAACACTGGAGATATTTTTCCAATTATTTATTTATTTATTTTTATTATATTTGAGTATTAAATATTAATTAATTTATAAAATAAAATCTATATAAAAATAATGTATTCGACTTTAAACTTTTTTATTTAAAATAAAAAAAAATTCCAAATGCTGCAACCTAATATGCAGCTAAAAGGCAAAAAAAAATTTATTTAATATTAAAAAAATTGTAAATTATTTATTTTAATAGAATTCAAATAGATATATGCCTAAAATTTAATTTATATATATTCCAAACAATTTTTAATATAAGTAATAAACTTTTATTTCATTTTATTTCCTTTTCTATTCAATTTTAAATCTCAAATAAAACCCTAAATTTCGTAACTTCCAAAAACAAATGAATTCTAAAATACATCATAGAAATATAACTTTTGTTATCCGCAAGATTTTCAGACATTTCATTAACAAAATAAACAATATATTTTCTAAAATTATGAATTTCTATTTTAGTGCACAGTCAAGTCTCTCTCTCCAGACTTGACGCCTCACTTAAAACTTAAACCATAAAACAAAACAAAAAAATGCAGAATAAAAAAAAGCTGACTACAGACACTTTTAAAAGGAATTCAAGGCGCCAACAATTTTTTGAGGACAGTCTCGTGGGTAGTCGCTGAAAGGACCTCATCCTCGAGGCAAGCTATTCAGTTTTGCGGCGCTCTTAGAGTTCTCTATGCATTAATTCCTACCTTTTATAATGCAAAAATGAAAGAAATAAGGTGCACTTACCAACTACACCCAAAAAATACAAAACAAAAAAATATATATACTAAATATAAAATAAAATAAAATAAAACCAAAAGATGTAGAGACTGTGGAGAAGAAAGTAAAGCATAAAGCAAAGCAAATTCCAAGCATGCCACAGCTACTACGCCGAGGACTCGCACTCAACAAGGACGACGACGACGACGACGACGACGACGACGACGACGACGACGTTGCGACGTCAAGAGCAGTCAAAATCAGAAAATGTAAAAAAAAAAAAATACTCAAGTTAGAAAAGTATTGCAAATTAAAATACCCTGGCAAAAAAGATTTTTCTTTCTTTTTTTTTGTGGAAAAGCTAAAATTTGAACTCTATTTTAATGTGATTTAATTTTTTTAAAATTTTATTGAAATATATAAATTTTACAAAATCCATAATTGCTTAGTTCAGTCAGCATTTTTTAGAAAAATATTTTTTATACTAAAACTATATGAAAACCTTATACAGCTGTAAAACATAATATTCGGATTTAAAAAAAAATTTTGTTTGTTTATATAAAGCATTTAGATGAGCTGCTTTAAAATATCTTAGAAAATAGAAAAATTTTATTAAAAAATAAATTCTTTAAAATATTTTTTAAGCTAAAACATAAATTTTGACTATTAAAATCTTAAACAGCTGTGAAAGTAGTGTATTCGGATTTTAAATACAATATTTTAAATTTAAATAAATCATTTAAATGAGCTGCTTTTAAATATTTTAGAAAATATCAAGAATTTTATTACACAATTAATATTTCGATCGATTAAAAAAATACCAAGAATTTTATTACAATAGAAAATTAATTTTTTTAACCGTTCGCTTTGATTTAAGCTATAATATATTTGATTCAATTTAAACCATTTTTTTTTCGATTTAATTAGCGCCTATCTGAGCTACAAGCAGGTGAGTTTCTTGAGGATATTTTGAAAAAAAAAAAGAATAATTACAAAAACTTAATTTTCATCATATAATTTCTATATGAAATAATTATCCGAATAATTAAAAAAATGTTTCAGATTAATTAAAACATCACAAAAATTTGATTTTGTGTCTTTTGTTGTTATATCATGAAAAACAAAAAACCTTTTTATAAGAGGACTAAATTTCAAAG
Organism: Hirtodrosophila alboralis; assembly: GCA_035043045.1. Lineage (NCBI taxonomy): Eukaryota > Metazoa > Arthropoda > Insecta > Diptera > Drosophilidae > Hirtodrosophila > Hirtodrosophila alboralis. The sequence goes on from JAWNNH010000243.1 coordinate 322,668, forward strand.
CGTTTCTTTTTATTCCAACTATCTGATATAGTATTCCGATCCGCCCAAATTTTATTCAGCTAAAATAATAATATATGCCCAATTTTTATAAGGAAAACTAGGAAATTGAGAGACAAACAGGACATATAATTTTCACACACTGAAGTAGAATAAATGTATTTAAGAACTCCAAAACCTTTTCTTCAATATGTTACACCCTGCGTGACAAGCTGATAATACCCTCTGCCAGTTTATACAGTATTATATAGTATAAATTTATATATATATATATACCTTTATTTCAGGCAACATTTTTTAGCTAAAGACGGCGTAAAAAAAATGAAAAAAACAAAAGCTGCCGTTGAATACTCCGCAAGTTGAGCGCACATTTTGTTAAAGTTGCTCAACATTTTTTTTGGCATTTTTTTTTTTATTTATTTTTATTTTTTTGTTGTTTTTAATTGTGGAAATGAGAATCTGACTTCACGCACTTCACGGAAATTACTTAACTTTGCTTACAGTTGCCTATAAAATGGAGTGGCATGACAGGCAGCATACTTTTAAGCAGCAGTGTAGTTATGCCAAGGCAGCAAAGTACAAAAATACAAAAATACAAAAATACAATTGCCATTGCACTTGAGCAGTAAGCAAAGTTAACTTTATTATCGCTTGTGGGTTACAGAGGGGGTTGAAAGGGGTTCAAGCTGGTAAAAAAAAAATATATATATATATATATATGTAAGCGTTATAATGGCAGCAGCAGCTCAGCGTTTTGGCTTATTCGCTTTTGGTCATGTCAAAGTTGTTTGGCTTTGTTAGCTGCTTACAACGCAGTTTTCTATCAGCTTAAACAAATTTTTTGCATTATACTCTAGACGAAAAGGTAGCTGGTGGGGTATATAGGAGTCAGAGAAAACAAAAAAAATTATAAGTTAAAATTAAATTTTTTATCAATTTATTTACATTATTGAGTTTCTTTTTCTCGTACAACAATAACAGACAAAACATAAAATTATAAAATTATTTTATGTTAAATTAAAATTCTATATTTTGTCTAATTTTGTTGTACTTGGAATAGAGCTCAATAAATAAATAATTTTATTACAGAAAAAAAATGATTATAAGTTTAATTAAATTTTTCCTTTTTTAATGATTTGTTTTCTTTTTTTTTCCTTTTTTAATAAATTAACTTTACTACAATTATATTTTATTTTATTATATTTGCGATTCGAGATATAGAGATTACAATTTTTATTTTATTTAGTTTTTTTCAAATTATTTATTTTATTTTTTTAACTCGCTTAACTCTTTAAACGCTTTCCTTTCTTTGTTCTTATTTTCAAATAAATTCACTTTCCTAAAATTTTATTTTATTTTATAATATTCGCTTAACTATGAGATTTAAATTTCAATTTTATTTTAATAATGTAATTATAAATTTTATTTTATTTATTTTATTTTATTAACTCTAACTTCTACAATTTTACAGCTGGTTTCTCCGCATTATTAACTAAATATTTTTTATATAATTTTAACAAACTTATAACTATAACTGCCGCATGTTATTATATCCTGTACAACTGCCAAAAATGTGTTAAACAGATAAAGTGAATTTATATTCAAGTACTCAAAACTTACACTCGAAATGTGCAACGAGTAGATTCGTATTTGTTTTTCTACTTGTAGTCGTATATTTTCAATCATAACACACTGACAGCAGCTCTATCAAACAGGGTAGAATTGTATAGAGAGAAAACTGCAGTGAAATGCAATTTATATTGCCAACATGGCAGGACACTCAAGACCAAGTGCCAGCCATAAGCAAAGCAAACAACTAAACATATAAACATACAGAGATAGGGACAGAGACAGAGAATAAGGGATAAGATATATATTCCAAAAATTAGTTGAATCCTATCTACAAAAGCTGAATTTATGATTGCACTTTGCATTCTGATGCTATTAATAATATTGAAGTTAAGTATTAAAGCAATACAAAATTTTGTATGCCAAGCATTTAATGCAACTGCAGTCAATTGACTCAAGTTTTACTAATATTTAATAATATTAATGTAATATAAACAGATGATTCTCCAGAATTTTGCACTAAGTGTACACATTTTAATTTTTAATATGATTTTGTGCTTTTAATTTACTTGTTATTGAGCTAGAATTAATAGGAAAATACGGAATTGATAGTAATAGCAGTTAGTACAGAGTTAAAGGTACAAAATTACCAAATGACAATTAAATAATTATACTAGCGTAAGTAAAATAAAATATAGAGAGTTGCCTACTTTTCAGAGCAGCTGCAAATTAAACTGCTTCGTTTTATTTCAGCTGCATTTAATTCATTGTCAATATATAACTGTATAATTAAGTTTAGATAATGCCAATAGAAAGCTCTCAAATTTGAGTAATCTAATAAAATACAATATAGCAAATTACCCAAAGAGATTTATCAAAGTAGTGATTTTAAACTTTCACAAAAGAATAAATCCACCAATAAAAATATCATTGCATACTTTTCGGAGCAGCGTCAATTTAAAATGCTTCGCTTTATTTTAGCTGCATTTAATTCATTGTCAGTATATATATCTATATAATTGAAGTCAGATAATGCCAAAAATTTAAATGCATTAATTTTTAACTTAATTAAAATATTTCAAACTGTCAGCAGTCGCAAGCCTCAATTATATGTCCGAATTTGTTGCCAATTAATTTCAATTTAAATAAATACTTGTACTGTTAGTTATTTTATCATTTCACATTAACAAACTGTATATTGACATATAATAGCATTCAATTTAGCGTAAATTTGTTTGGCTGCATTTCAAGTTATACTTATCGCAACTGAAACGCAACTCAACTCATCTGATTTCATCTCATCTCATCACATCTCATCTCATCTAATCTCATCTTTGGTTCGCCCTGCAATTCTCGTATACAAATTGCCAAACTTTGTGTATGTGTGTGTGTGTGTGTGTTGGGCCAAAAGAAATGTCAAATGCAAAGCCAAAAGCCAAGCCAAAAACCACTTTATGCTAAGTCGCTTATTTCGCTGAATGCGACTTTTCCGTTTGGGTGTGAGAGTGTTGTCCTGTGTGCGCCTGCAAGTATGCAATGCAAAGCCAGAGACTGACTAACGAAATAAATTGCTGTATCAGCTACGAAAAGTAGTTGCTATATTCACACACAAACACACACACACACACAACCACACGTGCACAGTATGTTACGTGTAGTATAAACAAGCAAAAACCGTTTTAAATTGTTGCCACAACGAAGATTTTCTGCACTCTTTGACTATAAAAAGCTGAAGAGATACTGATGATGTTTAAAAAAAAAATATTGAGGTAGAAAATTTATAGTTTCCATAACTGCAATTTTAAAAAGAATAATATTTTATGCTTTAAAATAAATATTTTAAATAAATAAACTGTATAAATGATTTGCTTCTTAAAAAAAGAAAACAAAAAAAATTAAAAAAAGAAAAATCATATGATAAATTTTATATAAATTTTTCATATATAAATTTTAATTTATATTATTTTTTTCGTCAATTTTGCATTAAATAAATCCAAGATATATTTATTTCCAGCTGGCTTTCACATTTTTTTAAATGCCTCAAAGCATTTTCATTTTAAAAAGGCAAAAATATTGTTCATAGATTTGTTGCTCTGCTAACTTTACAATTGCCAATTAAATAAAAAAATATATATAAAATAAACTTATGTATCGTTTATCATTGACAAGAAATTTATTGCTTTAAATTTTTGTATAGATATTGTACGTAATATTCCATGTATAAAATAGTTTTTTTTATTTAAGTCAATAATAAATATTATTTAAATCTTTTCTTTTAAAATCTCAATTATAAGTTTTTTGGATTTTTGTAAAGATTCTGAAATTAAAAACAATTTAATGTAATTAACACAAAAATAAACATACTAATTGAATCTGATTTTATCTATTTAAAACTTGATGAAAAACTTTTATTTTCGGTCCCTAAATTTGTATATTATGTATTATTAAATTATATATGGCTATATTACTAGCAAAAATAATATATATTTTCTCGGAAAATGTTTCCACATTTTTGTTAAAAAAATTATTCAAGCACTTGTTGTGTTTCGCAATTTTAGGGAAAATATATGCGTATATGAAAATTAGGACCTCTAATATATTATTTATTTGTATTTATATATTAATGTATATTAAAATAAAAATGTGTATATAATATTTTTATTAAAATATAAAAATAGACAAAAGGTTTTTCTTTGTTTGAAAATAAAAATAAGAGCGATTAATTCATTAAATTAATTAAATAAACAAATTAAATAACACAATTGCTAACAGAGCAATGTTAAGTTTTACCTGAAAGCCAAACTCTTCAAATTAACAGCGCACTGTTAAGATTAACATAGAAAAATTGTTAAGCGTTGAAGCGAATTTTTCAAAGAACACAAACAACACGACATAGTGAAAAACCACTCAAAAGGAAAGAGTATATATATAGGAGACAGCGCAAGCTAGCTACAAGCTAGCCACAGCGGGCGCCACATGGGTGCGGTTTGTTTGGCTGCCTGGCACCTGGTTAAAGGGGATATGTTGCAAGCTAGATGGGGTGGCAGGGTGTGGCAGGTGGGGCAGGTGGGTATGGGTAAGGGGCAATGGGGCAAGTGGGGCTTTGTCAGTAGCTTGTGTGCCACGTTGCAGTTAATATTTTCTGCTACTCTGCGCTGCAGTGCATAATTTATGCACAGCTTGTGTGTGTAATTGTTTGGTCATGTATGTGTGTGTAAGTGTGTGTACTAGTGTGTGTGTGTGTGTATGTGTGTGTGTGTGTGTGTGACATGCTTAGAGACTAGAGCAGCAGTAGCAGCAGCAGTAAATGAATTTACAAAGCGCAAATCTCAGCGGATAGCCATGTCAGCTACGGTTGACATGGACTCTGACTGCAAATTCTACAAATGCCATACACACAAACACACACACACACACACACATGACTAAACAGAAGGGTCATCGAAGGGGTAGAGGGGGTGTCAAAAAGGGAGGGGGTCATAAAAACTGCTGCAAGTTTTGCTGAGTTTGCATTGGTCAGCAGAAAAGTTGTAGTTGTGTGTTTGTTCAGGACTCTCCCACGTCCTTGTCGCATAATACGCATTTAAATAATTCAAAATTACATTAAGTCTAATTGCAAACACACACAACACACACACTTAGACACACACCTGACAATTTCAAAAGTCAAACAGATTTTTTTTGGTTTCTCGTTAAAGTGTTTGAAGCTGCGTTTTCTCTATCGCATTGACAACAGGATATCTAAGAGCAGTCACAGACATATTCTGCAAAAATTGTGGCAATTATGCCCCCTCAAAAAAATGGAAGGAAAATATAGAAAACTTTGAGCACACACACGCACACACACACATCTAAAAGCTGAAGCCAACGCACGAATAATTAACAAAATTTGCACTTTATCGCTGCCAGTGCAGCACCACAACGAGCAGAGAGGGAGAGAGAGAGCATAAAAAAAAAAAAAATACTCTAGCCAGGATGCAGGACGAAACTTTAACGAGCGCCTGCACATGGACTGCTCCTTTGGTATTTTTTTTTTATTTTCTTATTTTTTTGGCAAAAACTTCCTTCTCTTGTTTTTTATGCTACCGTAAAGTGTTTAAGTTTTGTGACAAGTTTTGTAACGCTTTGTAGAAAGAATTTGTTTGATGGAATTGTCATTTTAAGAGATTTTAAAACACAGGAATTAATTATTATTATTAGAATTATTATTTTAAATGTATCTATAATGTTTGGGAATTGAAAATGAAGAGAAGATGTTAAGCAGAATAAAAGCTAAATATGCTAAATAAATATATAAATACTTTGTTATATTTATTTGAGATAAGATTTATGAAAGTATAGAGAGTTTGGTAAGCCAACATATGTAGCTTGAAAACAACTTGAAATTGTTTTAAAAACATAATTTTTAGCAACTTTGAAAACTCTTTGAAAAAATTATGAATAATTTTTTTTTTTTAAATATTATTTTTTATTTTATTTTTTTTTTTTATTTAAACAATACCAGAGTTTGTTTTGCATTAGCAAGAAATTATTCAATTGATTACATAGGACTGTCAATCTAGCTTTTTTTTACATCATTATATTTTTTTGACTTTCATCGCCATGCATTTAAAAAGTTCCTTTTGCACCAATTTTTTTAAACATTTTTAACTCATCTCCAATCAATTCTGTGTACCAAAACGTTTATTTTAAATGAGTTGGTTAAAAATTAACGAATTTGTGATCAAGAAGAGAAATTTAAGTCTAGCGTGTTTTTTAATAAGATTGTTCGGTAAACAATTTTCAGTAGGGCTCAAATAATTTGTATTCATAATAATTATTATATATTGGCATATACTTGAATTGCTCATCATAAAATATCTATTTTATTTATTTATATATCAATAATTTAACATAAATGTACTATAATAATAAAGAACAAAAACATTGCAAGACTTTTTAACGACAAATCAATTTGGGAGATATTCTTATTATGCCATAATAAGAAATTTTAGAACCCCACTAAAAGAATATGTAAAGTGTAGCTTACTTGTAAGCGCTGTTTTTTGCACACCTGTGCATCTATAATTCTCAAATGGTCTGATAAGTCTCAGTATATAAGGCAAGGATGTTAAATAGAATTTAAATCTAGAACTAGAAAATTTCTAAGAAACCAATTAATATTTATTTCATATTGCTATTATCTAAATACTACAAAAGCCATATTTTTTATTAGAAGACAGAATTTAGTAAAAATAAATTTTCTATAGCATTTCATAGTCTAAACTTTTAGTTTTTAATTTTCGGCATACAATTTGGTAACTGGGAAAATTTTAAAAATTTTAATTTAACATTAAACAGCCTTTTTCAAGCATTACATTTTAATTAAAATCTGCTCAACTGACAGCAAAAGAGTATTTAATCATTCGTTGTATACAAAATTGTTGCTCTGTTGTTTTACTATTTTTTGATATTTATTTTTCTTCTTTTGTTGATTTGTTATACATAGCACACGCTGTTTATTTTTGCCGCTTGGCATGTGACGGAAGCTGATTTGAGACCAAACACAGTAACACATTTAGCCAGGACGAGAAAGCATAGGGAAAGCATTGGAGAAAGCCAGAGAAAATGAACGGAAAAATGTCAGAGGCAGAGGCAGAGACTCCATGCCACTAGATGTGGCAGTGGCAACAACGAAACTGTAAAGTTGGGCAAAGGAAAGGCGCCAAATCAACATCCATATAGAACGCGCGTTGAGGCTTATGGCAGTCAAGTGCGATGTGTGAGGGGAAAGGAGTTGAAAGGGGGGTAGTTCGGGGGTGGTTTAGTAAGTACTTTGAAGCAGTTGTTGTTCTAGTTGTTGCAGTGGCATGTGGCAACTAAAATGCAATTAAGCCAAAGCTCTGAAACAAGGCTTTTTGCTGCAGCTGCATTAAAGTCAAAAACGACGACGACTTTAGAGCGCGTATAATGCACACACACTCAATTCACACACACACACAACACACACCACACACACAGCACATTACTAAGCACTTTTTGCAATTATTCACATTTTCCTTTTAATTGGAATTTAAAGTGCTGCAATGGAATTTCTCTACAGGATTTTTGCTCGTATTTCCTATTTGTTTTTTTTTTGCCCACATTTCTAATAGTAGAAGACACCTGATTGCAGTTGCTGTACCTCTACCCCCACCTCTACGCCATTCTCTCTGTCGATTTCCGTTTCCGCTTTTTGATCTGCGCTTAATTACAATTGTTTTTGCATATTTTGCACTCAACACATGCAAATTATATTGAAATTGGCATTTTTTTAATTGTGCTGTTTCATTTAATTAATCGACTGGTCATATAAATAACACACACACACACGCACACACATACACACACACACACATGTGCATTTGTTTAAATATATTCATGAATATAATATACATTTGAAAGTGTTGCATTCGCATTATTCATGACACTCATTCGCCAGAAATGAATGCTGTCATGAGTTTTTTTTAATTTTATTTTTATATAAAATAGTTAATTTGTATTTATTTTATATTTATTTTATATTTTATTCCTTCCTCCTTTATTTTTTAATTGATTGACATTTTGTTTATCGTTCTTTTGTTATTTTTTTTGTCTCTTTATTGTGTTTTTTAAAAGTTTTTTTATGTTCGCATTTTAAATTGCATTTGTGCTGGCAAAGTTTTAACTAGTTTCGAAATAATTTTATTTAATTTAAAAGTTATTTTGACTGTGTTTTAAATGTGTGCTATTTTTTATAAATATTTTAAAAAATATTTTTAAATTGTACCATGATATCTGAATGAATTTAAATATGATAAAGAAATCCTAGTTAGATGAGAGTGTCAATCTTGGAAACATTTCTCTTTAGAATTTATTTATATTTATTTTAAATATTTATTATAAATTCGAATCAAATTAAATAACGTATAGAGCTATGTTTTAATTAAGTTTCTCTAAAAACTTTAAAATATATTATGATAGCTGTCAATTACTGTACGAAATAATTTTTTAAATGAAGTCTTTCTTATTGTAAAATTGTTTAGAGAAATCTTTTCGATTTTATGAACAATATATTTAGAGAACGTTTTTTTTTAGGCCAACAATTTGCCTTTCTGACATTTTTTAAAGCCAGTATCTCTTAGTCAGCCTTTACTGTATTTATGACCAGTTTTAAAAATCGAAACAAACTGTTTTTATTGTATTTAATCTATTAACTATTAACTAGTAAAAGGTATATATTTTTGAAGCCATTTTCTATCAACGTAGAATATAATCAATATTTTTCCTTCAGTTCAAAAAATCTGTGAAAACTCTAGACTCTATAAAGGCAACAATAAATTTTTATTAAATTATTCCCAAAAGAATAATAAAAATCTATAGACAATCTAGATAAATCTTGCTAAGGATACTCTATTAGTTTTTTTTAGAATTGCCTTGATATAAATAAATTGGCATTAGTTAGTTTTTAACGGAGTTTATATTATTTAATAGCTAAATAATTAGCTTGTTTGATTTATCATTTAAATGGGGTTTTTGTGTACATTTTCTGCCCAATTATCAAGTTATAAAAACACAATTTCTCATACTCTTTTGTATATATAAATCCAAGCAGAAAAGGTGTATTATTTAGCCTATTAATACGCACAATGCTCTGTAGTATTATTATAAGCGAAATAAAATTTGAATTTGAATTTATCATTTATATTAGCAACATATTAGAATATTATTTTGCAATTAACATAGTCATCTATATTTTAAATAATATAACGAGGTATAAAACTCTTTATATTGATACCAAAATAACTCCTTTCATCCGTTTATAAATTGTCCTGCAGCTACTCGTAATTAATTATATCTTTTCAGATTAATTATATATTTTTTAATTAACAGTTTTATTATATGCCATAAATGTATTGTTATGTATTTAAACTGTGGGTAAAAATCTCAGGTAAAATATTTATTTATTACAGCCTCCGAAACTGATAAAAATTTAAAAAAAGATTTTGATTGAAAGAACTGAGACTTTGTGTTAAAAAGAAATGTATATTAAATATTTTAGAAGATTGTTTATCATATTTAATTTCTATATAAGACGTAACTTCAATCGCTTCGCATTAAATAAAAAATAAAAGATAAATCAATAGTTTAATTTAGATTTTTTGCAATATATTTTCTATCCTAAACCTTACAATAATTGCAACTAAATAAATAGAAACAATTTCTTCGCTGACAGCTGTAAAATATGTTGACAAATCAATTGTTTATATATTTGAACATTTAAATCTATTTGAAATTTGCATACGATGAAAGCAAATCAATATGGGTAATATGGATTATAGCTGATGGGGGAAATACAATTAATTTCCAAATATATTGTTAGTTGCTTTTAACGCTTGACTAAACTCTGAGCTGAAATTAATGTATGTATTATCTGTATATGTATGTGTGTGTTGTAATTATGTAATTTGCATTGAAAATGTATAATTAATGGGCATGTTCTGGCAGTCTGATGATATAATGTAATGAATTTATTAAATATGTAAAATACAAATATATATATATGCTTACCTTTTGAATCGAGCTGCAGACAATTACGACGCTATAAATGTATAATTTTTAACAAATTTACTAATTTGCATAAATTTATATAATGATTGAATGTTTTTGAATTGCATGTAAATAAATGTAGATTTTTTATTTATTTATTAATTGCTTTTTATTTTGAATTGTTGTTACGCGCATAATTAACAAAGCTGTTCAATTGCAGTCAAATGTCATTTTGAATTGTTTTTTTGCTTTTTATTATTATTATATTTTAGTATGTTTATATATTTATTTAGTAGCTGTGTTTAATTACATGTGCTAAGGTCAGTTGAGTATGCATTTTGCCTGTTCGCCTGTTAATTGCCTTGTGCAAATAAATTAAATATGTATTTAAATATTTTAATTGTAAAAATAAACAGAATGTGTTGCAATTAATTAAAATCGTTGCACACAATTTATGCAAATTGCACAAATATATATGTATTTAATTTGTGCCGGTTTTAAATAACGCTTGCGTTACAATTTCACGCAAAAATGTGTAGCGCGCTTTTGGGCGCCGCGAAAAATTTGTTGACAATTTTTTTGGAAATTTATTTTTGAGGCTTAATTGAGGTGAATGTGAAGTGAAAAATAGGAGATATCGAAACTATTTATTTGATATTTATTTTATTTAATTTTTAATTTAATTTTTGAATATTTTGTTAGCAATATATAATACTTTATATTTGTGGCATTTTCTGGGCGAATGTAAAGTGGGAAATTGGAGTTTTCAAAACTATTTATTTGATATTTAAACATGAAAATATTTTGTTGAATATCCTGGAATATTAATGCTTTATTTTTGTGGCGTTTTTGAGGCGAATGTGAAGTGAGAAATATGCGTTTTTAAAAACGCTAGATAAAACTATTTATTTGACTTTTATTTATAAAATTATTTTTGAATATATTGGAAGCAATTTTGTATGCTATATTTTTAAATATGTATAAGAAAAATAGTAAAATTATTAAAAGCAGTGAAAATCTTATCAAAATTGTGAAAATTGAGCTTGATGCCTGGATAATTCTGGCAATATACTTAGCATATTTTTGTTGAATTTTTTCTTTATATTCTTTTGATTAACGTTCGTTTAAAAAATTGCTAAAAACTGTTTTTAAAATATTTAAGAATATTCAAGTCTTTTTTTCACAGTTTATATTATTTTAATTATTTCTTTTTATATTTTTTTTATATTATATAGTTCTTTTTTACTTTTGCACAATTTTTTTGTAATCGAAAAATTTTTGTTTTTTGTGGCTTTTTTTAATTTTTAAAAATTTGTTCACTTGTGTAATTTTTTGTACTTGTTGTGTGTGTGTGTGTGCGTTGACGTGCGTGTACGTGTGTTTGCGTGTGTGTGTGCGTGTTGTGTTTCTTAACGTACTTTGCGGCTGCTTTTCGGCTGCTGTAAGGACACAGGACACACACAGGACACAGTACACACAGGACACAGGACACACACTGGACGCAATGATTTCAACTTATGAGCAACGAAATGCGTTGCGGGCGTTTTTATACCGACGTCGTCGCAATCAGGACGATGAATTTTCCGGGCGGGGATATGCAAAAAGGAAAAGCAACGCAACGCAAGACGCACGCAACAAGGAAAAACCTTCACACACAGGACGAAAATTGAAAAGAGTGCGCGAAAAACTGAAAGAGCACAAAGACACACACACACACCAACACACACCAACACACACAAACACACACACACACACACAGCAGCAGATGCTGTTCGAGTCGCAGTCGCAGCTCAGCGTTAAGTTCACCTGGCAGCGCTGCTAGCAGAGCGCAATGCAGGGGAAATATATATATATATATATATATAAATATTTGCAGCTGCTGCAGCATCAACAGCATCAACAGCGCAGCGCAGTCTGCGCACGCAACGCAGTCAACGCTAGGCAAAAGAGCGACAGAGAGAGAGCGCGCGAGAGAGAGCTTTTGCTGCTGCCGCTGCAGCCGCTGTCCCAAAAAGCTTCGCTTTGGCACATTTGCCGCCTGCACTCGTTTCGTTTTTTTGCTGGCCTTCGTGCATTCGTGTGCGCGCTCGCTTCGTTTTTGTTCGTGCGCCTTCAGCAGCAGCTTCGTGCGCTGTTCATTTTGTGTTCATTTTGGATTTCCCCTGCGCTGCTGCTACGGCGGCTGCTGCGGCTGCTGATGCTGGCGTTGCTGCTGCTGCTGCTACTGGCGTTGCTGCGACTGCTGCCGCTGCTGCTTGCGTTACTGCTGCTGCGCTTGCTGATGCTGCTGCTGCTGTGACTGTTGCCGCTGCTGCTTGCGTCGCCGCTACCGTTTGCGTCGCTGCTGCTGCCGCTGCCGCTGCTTTTAGGCGCCGCTTTGATTATTTTTCGCTTTTTGTTGTTGTTTTAGTTGTTGTTGTTGCTTTTCTCATTTCTTTTTTGTTTAGTTGCAGTTATTATTATCCCCCCCTCTTTCACGGCCCCTCTCCACCTTAGCTAGAGTCTCTAATTTACAGTTTCATTTGCTTGGGGTCAGACTATAAATAGTCGGCGGCAGACATTGCCCGCCATTTTGCCTTTCCATTTCGCAGACACACGTGTGTGTCGCATACCCCGCCCCCTTCCACACACACCATCCCACACACCCCCCTTAACCAACGCCCCCGCCTTTTTCACGCTTCAGCCGCAAATCAAACACGAAAATCAAATTTGTAAACAACGCTTAAAAAAAAAAAAAGAAAAAAAAAATGGCGAAAAAAAAAGAATAATGCTATGAACAATTTGCCAGCGACAAAATGCATAAACTGTTTTGTGTTTTGTATACTCTGTTCGTGAAGGCTAAAAGAGTATGTTGGGTTCAGCTACAAGCGTCTGTCTATCTTTAGAAAGCTCGAGTAAGGTTTATATAAAGACTCAAGATTTTTAAGCCACCGTCCAATCTGCCTTTCTTCTAATTCGAAAAAAAAAGGAACCATTACAAAAATATTCAGTGTAACAAAAACCCTGTATTTAAATATATATATATAAAACTGTTCAAGCCGTCGACTAACTGACTGACTGATCTGGCGACTCGCCAACAGGCCAAAAGTTAGAAGATAAAAAACTTAAATTTATGGCAATAACTGTCTTATTATATCGTAGGTTAGCACTCTGAAAAAAATTAAAATGTTTTTTTTTTTTTAAATATCGGAAAGTGGATGGAAAATGCATGGGAAATGCAAAATTACATATGAAAATCTCAGCTAAAGCATTTTATTTGGATTTATGGAATATTTTTTTTTATTTATTTATTTTTTTTTATTTATTTAGGTTTCTAGTTTCTACCTGTTTTGGGACCGTGGGCAGTGATGTCGCAACAATTCAGACTGTCTTAGTGCAGTTAAGCTTAATATGCAGTGCCTACATGTGTGCATACATTTTATATTAGTCTTGCAGTGTTCAAATTACTTGTTCAGCTAATAATAGAATTTCCGATTTAATAAAAAGTAGTTAAGTTATTTGTACTCAGTGTAGTCGTTGATATATTTATATGTAAAGTTCTCACCTTATCTGATAATGTTAATAATAACAATACTGAAATATATTTTATGTAAAAATTAATCGCATATTCATTCAATATACATTAACTGACGTTTAATGGTAAATGATTTTAATAAAAGCATACATTTGAAAGATAAAATGTGATAAAACACTATATCTCGTTATTTTAACTACGTTAAAAAGGCAACAAAATACTTAAAGTGAAATAGATCGTCTGTTGAAAAATTAGGAACGTAAAATATATCTAATATTTATGTTTTAATTCCAGCTCTCTGGTGATGCCCCGATCAATAGAAAATCGCTTTAAATTTAGTAGTAATCGGGAATACGAAATCTGTGGGATAGGAAATTTTATATAAGAACTTATTTTTGATATTTTGTTCTTAAAGGTTTTACCAAATATTCTCATGCTGCCGCTCAAAAATGAGCAACATGTAAATTGAACAAATTATTTTAAAGCCAGAGTTATGAATGTTTAAAAAAATGTATATAGGAAAGTGTACTTGAACAAAATGTATATTTATATATTTTATTTATTTATTTTTTTTTTTCTTTTTTTTCATTTTTTTAATTACAATAACACAGTCATGAAACAGAGTATTTCATAGACCGCAACTGCAACATTTTTCTTTTTTTGTATTTCTTGTTGTTGTTGCTGCTGTTGTTACGATTAAAATAAACCGCTAAACGGGCAATTTTGGGGCACGCCCCAAAACTCAATACAAGTCGAGTTTCTGATCCAAGTCGAGTTGCCACGAATCGTTGCTCAAGTGGAGTTCAACGTCAAGTGACGTTGCTGCCACTGCTGCCTCTGCTGCGTCATCATGTTTTGCAAGGGAGGGAGGGGTAGAAATTAGCAGGGGGTATGCCTGCTTTGCATATGAAAGGCAAATCACTGAAAATCAAAATCACTTAAAGGTTGCCTCTGCCTGTTTGCCTGCTTGCCTGCCTGCCACACAGCGAACAATGTCGATAACGCGCTATGTGGCAACTAACGGCAGTTGGGGGCACCATGCCGCACCTTACAGACTCAGTCCCTCCTGCCCCAAATTGACTTTGGCTGTGGCAAATCGCAACAAAAGCGTTGCGATACAATTTTTTGCACTTTTCAGCTGCGCCTAAAAGCAGGCAACGCAAAATTATTTGCCAGCAGTTCAATTAGCTATGAAAAAAGCGCAAGAGCCACAACAAAATGATTTTCTTGTTGTTGTTGCTGTTGTTATTGTTATTGTTATACCCTGTAACCATTAAAAATATATAAAAAAAAATTTTCTGTTTAACAATATGTCACATTTTATGTGGTTTGAGTGCCCTTTTTTGTTATAGCATATTAAGATTCTTTTTTAAATTTTTGATTTAAATTTGGGGTGTCAGAAAAAATTCTATAAAATTGATTAGCTATTAGAATTTTTGTAGATATATCTTTGAATTTTATTATGTTTATTTATGGTGTGTATTTTCAAACGATTAATCAAAATATCAACTTTTAAGTAATTTTTTGCAGCCCGGAAATTCAATAAAAATTTATGAACTATTAAAATATCAAAAACGTGATTATTTTTAGCATTTGTATTTAATTTTAAATTTATTCATATTTTGTGCATATCGAAAATATGATTTTCAATGCATTTGTATTTTATATGAAATTTATTAATATATATTGTATATTTTATGAGAATAAAATTGTTTCCAGTTTTTCTGAAAGTGAATAACAATTTATTTAACTTCTAAAATTTTACAATTTTGGCATAGCATCAATATTTTTTTAAATTATTTTTTTATCATACATCTTTAATTTATTTGTGTTTTTTTTTTTTAAATTACATTATTTATATATAATAAATATTTTATGAAAATCTATTAAATATGGAATTTTTGAATTTCTCTTCGTTCTAATTCAAACCCATTTTAACTATTAATTTATTCAATTTGTTATATAGATTTTTATTTACTTTACTTAATTCTATTTTAATACATATATTTATTTCATTTTTATATTAGTTATGTAGACTTTTATTTAATTTTTTTAAATATATATTCATATATACAATTTTAAAAAATTTTCAAAATATCTAAAAAATATCTAAGTCTATTGAAAAATAAGCAATAATATATAAGATATTCTCCGCATTTTTGTAAAGCATATTAATCATAAATAACTAAGAATTTCCGATGATAAACTGTACTATCCCAAATCTTTAACATATTTGTGCATATTTCAAAATAAAAAAAATGCAAATCCAAATTTTAAATTAATTCAAATTTTCTGAAAACTCATACGAATATTTTACACACATTTCTTTAAGCAAATTGCTTATATATCGAAACTTTTTTGTCAACATTAAATTTTAAACATTAATCTAGTTAGTAAGTAAAGAAAACTAACTACAAAATATTTTCCCAGGGTATCTTCGAGTCACACACGCTCCCCCGGCAACAACTTGTTATAGTTGCGGCGATTTCTAATTTTGATCTGTCAAACGCAAGGCCAAAGATCGATGGCCCCGATAAAAAGCCACAATACCAGAAAAATAAAAAAAAATATATATTAAATATAGAAAGGAAAACAGAACTGGGAATATGTTTTGTAGAACTATATAACCCCCCTTAACCCCTCTCACAATCTCTTACTCTGGTTACAATGCCTGATTTTTGGGGCCAAAGCATTTGCCATTCATGTGGAAAATGTTCGTCTAGTGCATTGTGCACGAATTTTATGTTTATATAAACTGGACACAGTCGAATGGACAGTGCAGAAATTCACTTGCAGGCCATAACTTGACTCTCTATTAACTTGCAACACGTGAAAATCGCAACACACACAGACGCATTGTTGCCGCTGCGGATGATGTTGAATGCCCCCAGAACAAATGAGCCGAATATCGCATGTCGAATGATGTTCACTAAAAGCTACAAAATACAGACATAATATATATATATATATATATATATAACTATATAGTACCTATAAGTGTGTTCTGTTTCAAGGCAGCGCTAAAGTAAATGCTTCAAAAAATTAAATTGAAATATAAACCAAGAAACTAACAATATTATATCCTATCTTCAGAAGACTCTAACTTTACACTGCCAACAAAAAAAGTATGAGCAGCAGAAATTCAGAGTGTTAAACTTTAATTAGAATTTTAGTTTTCATAATTTTATTTAAACTAAAACTCTTTCACTACAAAATTCAGCAAATACCTTAAAAAAGGGTGAAAAAATTTTAATTTTAAATTTGAGTGAGAAATCAATTTACAAGTCAATTCATGATAAAAACGCCATTTCGAATGATAATCGGATGAATTTTAACCAAGTTATGGGAATATTAGGTCTTTTTGATTAGTTTCTTTAGGAATTTTATATTTTAATAAGCAATTATTTAAGAGATCAAAAATGCCAATCCGAATTAAAATCGGATGAATTTTGAACAAGGAACCCTCCCTATAAAAATAAACAAACAGAAAAACATAATAAAAAATCAAAAAATTTTTTAATGAGAAATCAATGAAATAAATAAAAAATCGTAAAAAATGTATTACAAACTCAATTTTAAATTTCTCGAAATTCTAATTACTAAAGGTCAAAATTTATGAATTTAGAATGAACTTTTTAAATTTTTAAAAACCACAACTTTATTTAAATATTTATTTTAACTCTGAAAATAATTTTATGAAAAATATATTAATTTTTTGACTTGTGTTTTTGTCTTATTAGGTAGAAATTAACTTAAACTTTATTATGAAAATTAAATAGCATTTAAAAATCACTTTTATGTTCTGATTTTCAGCTCTATATAAACAGAAATAAATTTCTCAAATGATATTTTTGCAGAATTTATTAATGTCTTATTTATCGAATTTATCAAATTTATTTATATCTATTTATTTATTTAAATTTCTTTATTTCTATATATTTCAACTATTGCATTTCAGCTCTACCTGTTCAGAAATTATTTACTTCAATATCAATTTTTTCTGAATTTATTAATTTGTTTTTTATTTATATTATTTATTTATCTAATTTATTTACTTCTATTTATTTATTTATTTAAACTTTAAATTATAAGTCTTCAAACCTCTGTCCAATTCCCAGTACTCTATGCTAATTTTTTAAGCATTTAATAATTTTTACAGATGCCTTTCCCAATTTCCAATTTGAATGCGATTTGTAAACTGTTTTTGCAATTTCACAAATTTCTTGATTTAAATAAGCAAGCAGATTGTATTACATTTACAATGATTACGATAAGTGCCAAAACCAAAAAAAAAACCATTTTAAATGCCAGTCCAGCCAAGAAAAACACAAAAAAATAAAAAATAAAATCACTTCAAATACAAGTTGAACCGTGTTGCCTCAATGCAAATTGCATTTGTTGCCACTGGGTGGCAAGTTGTGTAAAATTCGCGAATGGTTGCGATTTGGATTCATCAAAAAATTGCAAATTCAATTTGTTTGACACAATCTAAACCAATATTTTAGCAGCGTTTCAGGACAATGGCAGGAAGGAGCAACAAAATGCCATTGCAGCAGCTGGAGCTGGAGCTGGAGTTTTTGGCGGCATCGGCAAATTATGACCACGAAAATAAACGAGTTACGCAAAAGGCATGCAGCCAGGATCAGGCAGGACTTTTCACAGGATTCAGTGCTCTCATAGCTATTGCCACTAGCTGACAGCAGAAAACCAAAAATTTTGATTTATGGCCGAGGCATAAACTGCATTTGACGCAACGCAAACGCAACGCAACGCGAAGTTGCACCGCCAAAATCTGAGTAGCAAGCACAGCAACAGCGTGATGCGTGACGCGTGACGTGGTATGTGTTGCAAGGTGGTGTGGCACGTTGCATGATATGGCTACATATATAATCAAATACCACTAGCAACAAATGCGAGAACAACTTGAATCTGGCCATCCAGCCATGTGAATGGTGACATGGCATCTCTCTTCACTTTTCCATAGAGTTGCACATTCTAGTTCAACTGTTTGTTCAACTTATAAAGTTAAATAAATTATTTTATTTTTTCGTTTTTTTATTCAATTTAGTGTGGGAATATAGCAGAGAGTAGTCTGACACATGAGTTTGCTGGGTTTTAAGGTTCTTTTTGTCGCCTAGTCAATTTATTTGCAAAGAAGTCTAAAAATAATTAAATAAAAATAAAATAAATAAAAATATCGATTGTGCGTTTAAAAAGCAATATATTCTTTAATAATTTAAATTTATGGTATTTCTGCAAAAAAAAAAAAAAAACATCAATTACATTTCCCAAGAGAATCGTTTCTAATGTCAGTTTTTGCCCATACTCTTTTAATACTAAATCAAAAATTAAATTAAATTTTTCTAAATATTTTATTTAGGAAAAAAAATAATTTTTAGTAGTTTATTAGCATTTATTGACAAAACAGTAAATTTTATGCAATAAAAATTCCTACTATAAGACTAAGAAAAAAGATGTATTAGCTTAAGTTGAAGTAACCTAAATGTAATTTAAACTCAAGCTCGGTCATTTGTATTTATTTATATTAAAAAAAAAGATTATTCAGAACTGATTCACTGCTTGCTTTATTCAATTTTCGTGAATAATTCATTTGAACTTTGATTTTTTTTTTTGTTGGAACAATTCGTTTCAACTCTAACACAAACACAAAATTGCACGTCGAATGCCATTTTTGGGGCTGTGATTTTTATTTTGTGCACAGGCGGAAGTGCGAACGCAATATTGTGAATGTGTTACACACACACACACACAACAGTCACACCAATACACACACCAATACACACATATATTTGTGCACTTTATAGCCTTCGTAATGATGATTAAGCATTGTAATGAAATTGCAAATTGGCGCCGCGCAATGTCAAAAGTTTGCGTACCGAAAGGTTGGGAGGTAAGGGTTCTGGAAAGGGGGGGGGGGGGGGACTTTGATTTTAGCCAGGATTTCATAGCCAAAAGGCGTGTGTGTGTGTGTGTGTGTGTGTGTGTGTGTGTGTGTGTGTATTAGTGAGCGTAATTGTATTGTAGTTGAGTGCCAAGAGCGAAATAAACCTCTAATAAGCCAAATGACGTGCATTTGTCATGGTATTTGTATTTGTGTGTGTAAGTGTGTGTGAGTGTGTGTTGGGTGTTGTGCGGCTTTTTCACACACACAACACAATCATTATTTTGAGCGCTTGTTAATTAAATTGTACTTTCATCGATTCCCACAAATAGAACAGCATTGAATTCAAGCGAGAAATTCAAGTAAGCACATAAAACTTTAATCTATTTAAGAGTTATATAATAAAACTAGATTTTTCTAGTAAAATATGTTAACTATTTAAACAACTCTTTAAGCTATATTTAATATATATATTCAACACCTCTTTTATAGTTCCCATCTTTGAAATTGCTGCCCCATTTTGTTGCCAGCCAAAACGCAAACAATGAAATCTCCTAATGGTCCTCATTTAATTTGGCTACAAACATTTTTTAATACTAATTCTGCATTTTGTAGACTTTTGACGATTTTCTACAAATTTGCAAAACCTTTTTTCATACAACATTAGAGCGCAGGCATTTCATTTTTATTTTATTTTTTTTTTTAATATTTTAAAAGTAAATTTAAATAAAAAAAAAAAACAGAAAATGCCAACACACAGCCAACAAAAACAACAATAAAGGCACAAACAATGCTGGGCAGCAAAAAAAATAATATAAAGTATAAAAAAAAAATCGAAACGAAATAAAACAGCACAAAAATAATTAGGTGGGTGTACTTGACTATGAGTTACTCTGTCTTTATGCTTAAAATATCATAAATTTATATTTTTTTGTAAAAAAAATTATTTTCTGAATAACTTAGATTATTTTAAGAGTTAGCAGGAAAAAATTTTAAAGTAACAAAAATTTTAGATATATATATTTAATCGATAGATTGCAAGTTTTATATTTTATTCTATATTTTTTATATCAAAAATCATTGATATATATATTTAATCGAAAACTTATTAGTTTTATTTTATTTTTATATTTTTTTTGTATCAAAAATCCTAGATAAATTTACTTATTAGATAACTTGGCAGTCTTATATATTATTTTATATTTTTTTTGTATGAAAAAACCTATATATATATATTTAAGCGATAACTTAGCAGTATTGTATTTTATTTTCTATGTTGTTCTTGTTATTAAGTTGCTATTTATGACATATTTCTAATTGTTGATGTCATTTTGCTTTAAATTTTTTTTTAGTTTTTAAACATACGTGGCACACACGTAATTAATTAAATTTAAGATTTTTTTTACCAGATAAACCAAATTTTTCATGTAATATAATCTAGTTTTGTTTCAACATTGAAATTTTATTTCTATGTTAAATTAACACTTGACAAACTTGAGGTAAATTTTCGGCTTATACGTGGCACACAATTTCCTTCTATGATATATTTTTAATTGTCTGTGTAAAGTCATTTTGCTTTAAATAATTTTTTATTATTTTTTATTTTAATACATACGTGGCACACACGTGATTAGTTCAATTTGAGATTCTTTTATCAAAAAAGTCTTATTTGCCATGTAATATAATCTAAATTTAATTCTACACCCAAATTATATTCTTATGTGAATTTATCACTTGACAAACGTGAGTTAAAAGTTTTTTCATATACGTGGCACACAAATTCCTTCAAGTTGAGCGTTTATGGAGTATCTAAAATTAGGAATAAACTTGTTTTAAAATTGGTTTATGGTAACTAGATTAAAAACTTATAAATTTGTTGTCTCTAGCTCTATTAGAGTCTCTGATATATCTCTCTATATATTATACGAACAGAGCTAAATGAACTGATTTATTAATGCCGCTTAACATTTTATATACTTAATTTTATTCAAAAATAACTACCGCTGTCTGTTACCTTAATTGCCGCATTTATATAATCCCCTTTTACTCATTTTTAATGGCTACAGGGTATAAAAATATCATTTTGGTTGAGCTGCTGGTGGCATCAGGTGAAGGCAAAATGCAAACAAAACTGTCGAAAAAAAATAAAGTCGGACCAAAAAAAAAAGTTACATAATCAAAATAATGACTGAGGCATAATACAGCGAGGTTTGGGGCACACCATTTCTAAGCCAAGAAGTAGACAATAACAATAACAATAAAAATAAAAAATAAATATAAATAAAAGCAATGACAATAGGTAAATTGTGTAGCCAGGTTTTTTGAGGCAAGCAACCAGGCATCAGGTTTGGTTGCAGGGCTAATCTCTCAAGTGGCAAGTGCATTCAAATGAATGTCGTAATATTGAGCAACATATTAAGGAGGGGCGGATTTTGCTGATGCAGCATAAAAAAAAGGAAATATTAAATATGCTGCACAAGACAAGGACAAACATTTCAATGCCACAAATAGTGGCAAGCCAACAAAATGAGGCAGCGACATTGGCGGCTTAACACATGCACTTGAAATTTAATATCGCATGCAGGCTCGTCTCGTCTCGTCTCGACTCTCGACTCTACGACTTAGCTGCATTTTATTATATATATTTTCTGCTCCTTTTTTTTGCAGGACCTTTCGTCCTGCTGCCAGCCTAACAGCCTGCACAATAATCCCTCATATTTATTTTTGCAAAATTATTTGCTTTGTCTGATTGCGGATTTGCAGCTGCAGCATTTGCACAGTTACTTTGCCTGTTTGTAGTCCTAGTTGTATTAGTAGGAGTATAGTACTATATACTAGAAGTAGTAGTAGCTAGCTGCCATAGGGGTCCTGCCATCGTCCTGCTGTACACCCCCAGCCCCCTCTGATTACCAACTTGCCAGCAATGAATGAAAGTTCTTTATGTCCAAGCCCAGAGATTTCACCAGGCTACTCATTTAATATGAAAGCAAATTGCATAAAATCACACCTGCAAGCCAACTTAGCAGCTATCAGTCCATCTTGCTCTTTCTCTAGCTCTCTATCTCGCTCACTACACTCAAAAAAAAAATATATATAGCCTAGGAAGAAATCGATTAAAGACGATAATGTTTATCTATAAAAAGTATTGTAAGTCTTTCACTAAAAATTATATTTTGTAATAAATATGTGTATATATGTATATATATTTTATTTTATTTAATTTTTAACTTACAAATATACTATTTTTTATAATTAAAAATATTACGTGCAAATATCATCATAATTTTAGCTTACCATAAAAAAATATATAAAACATTTTCTAATGCTCACATTAAATATACCTTTTTTTATTTAATGCTCATTCAAGTTAGGGTAAGAAAATGTTGTACAAAATTTTCTAAATATTCTACAAAATCCAAAAATAAAATACAAAGATTAAAATCAATAAATCTCTTATCAAAAGTAGAAAGTGTTCTACACAATTTATTATGTAATAATTAAATATTAAAAAAAACTTAAATTTTCCTATAAAAAAAACTGATTATCGATTTTTTTATGGCAATATTCCAGACAAATTTTATTTTGTGGATATTACAGAAATCTCTCTTTCCTGCTTTTACATGTTTAGTGATTTTTTCAGAGCATAAATTATAAAATTATTTTGGTAAAATAAAACCAATTTTATATTAAAAACAAACTATAATTTTCTCAGTTTTAAGTACAAGTTATTTAAACGGTTATTGTTTATTTTAATAATACATTATTTTTATAAATTATTATTATAAATTATTATTATAAATTATTATTATTTTGGCCTCGTGAGAAACCTTCCTCAGAAAGGCTTTATTTTAACAGCATTTTTCATTTTTTAATGTTTTATTTGCCTAAATTATAAATTTAACATTTTACAAAAATTTCTAGTAAAAATAATGCGGTGATAAATAAAAATTACATATTTTTTAATTAAGTTTTTAATTTGAAAGAATGAACATAGTTTCGTATTCGAAATCAGAATTTCGGTAGAGTTAATTTGATGTTTGAATATTAAAAAGTAAAATTTATTGTTTGAATATTAAAAAGTAAAATTCTTTGAACTTTTGTATCCTTTGCTGTATACTTACTCTACATTTCAATAAATTTATTTATTCAGCCCAATTAAATCATTTATTAATACTATTTGTCAAAAATTTAATTTGATAAAATTTGCAATTAAATGTAGAAATATTTGCACTATTTAAAATCTTTTATAATTTTTAATTTTTTTTTTCAGTTTCAATATTAAATATCTGAACACTGCAAATATCCTATTTAAAAAATTAAAAATATTTATTTTTAAAAGCAATTTCTTTTCGTATTTTTTTTAAGCGTAAAAATAATTTCAATGAACGTTAAAGTCTATTTATTTTTTAACAGTGTATCTCTATCTATTTCTGGCCGTTACCTGGCAGCCAATCCTTGGCGCTTAGCTGACAAACACACACAAACACACACACACACACACACAGAGAGATCCTGGCAGCCGTCACACTCACAGGACATTCGGACAGCCATCGCGTGCAAATATCGACTACATTGCCAGGCGCAAACAACATGCTGCCCATCTGTAGTTGCCACGCCAACCTCCCGCTACCTACACACCTCTACCCGCCCCACCTTGCCACTTTACCCCTTTTATCCTCGTCGCATCTATAAAAACACCTTTACGAGCGACTGCACCCCGCCTGTTCCCCCTGGCCTAGCGCGTGTTTGGGACCACATCTTGACTGCATGCCAAAATCAACTCCTGCTGCACTTTAGTCCTTCGCTTTACCCTTTATTCCCCCTCTTTGTTGGCAAAGGATCAGAGTGTGGCAACAACAAAGAGCCGCAAGTTTATGATGTCATCTTCAATTTTATGCCGCACACAAATAAAGTCGCGTAATGGGCCGTTCACTAATTTCAGACTCAGCGTCCAATGTTTTATCTATTTAAAACCTTTGTAAACTACAAATTGAAATTGTTTTCTTGAGTACTAAAAACTGCAGTTAAGCAGCTACAAAATAATCAAATAAATATTATAAAAAAAAAACAATAATTGTTATTATTCAAGTGCATATAAATTTATTATTAATCGTTAGTCCTATAATAAATATCAATGAACCCCTAAAAAGCATTTTTTTACTCACAACACTATGTAAGACTTAAGGGCTAATAACTTCTTACATTTATCGACTGATTTTTTAATTTTACTTACCAATTTTTTTATAGCAACAACAATGAATAAA
The DNA here is from genome assembly GCA_035043045.1 of Hirtodrosophila alboralis. NCBI lineage: Eukaryota > Metazoa > Arthropoda > Insecta > Diptera > Drosophilidae > Hirtodrosophila > Hirtodrosophila alboralis. The sequence goes on from JAWNNH010000243.1 coordinate 347,461, forward strand.
TCTGCAGATCTTAGGTGTAAAAAAATAAAAACAAAATTGGAGTTTTCAAAAAAAAATAAGATTTTTTTAAAATAGACATATTTTTAGGCAGAATTTTCATTTCAATTCTTAACAACTTCTAAAGAACATAATCTTATTAAAAAATGTTGTACAACAGGATAATTTGCCATTTTATTATATTGTCAAAAACAAAAAAAAAAAAAAATAAGTAATCCCGAACATAGTTTAATGATATTAATACGTTTGGAGTTATTTTTACTTTAGTAAAGCTACCTTTTTGCAAAAGTCGAAACTCTAGCTTTTTTTTTGGCTAACTGGAAAACGGAACCGGCAAAATATTTTTTGAGTTTTATTGCGAACTATTTTACAAATGAATTGACTTTGAATAGTTTGGGTAACAAGTATTTTTTTTAATAATATCAAAATTATCTTCAATAGATTATAAATATAATTGTACATAATATCTTGTTATTGCTGTTATTTATTTTATTTATTATAAATATATTTTTAAATTTTAATAATATTTAAATTTCATTTATATTAGGAGCATTATTTAAATGCATGTAAAATATATTTTTATTTTTTTGCTGCTTTTCCTAATTCCTAAATTTTTAAAATGGTATTAATGAGGTCATTTAAATACAATATTATTATTAAAGCTCTAAAATATCTAGCTAAAAATGTTTTCAATGTTTAATCCTGCACTTTTAATATGATTTCATATTATGAATTTGTGAAAAGTGCATTTTTGTGCGTTTAATTAAAATACGAAGAACTACTTAAACCTTGCAGTTAAAATGTCATAGTCTATATGAAATAATTATAATAATTTCAAATCATAGTAATATTGAATTTACTGTCAATGAAGCTTTTGTTGTGACTTTTATCAAATACCTATACCAAAATATTCATTCCATTTCTGTTCTTACAACAGTGAACATCCAATTTTTTGGATTTTCCTGAAAAATATATATAATAATTATTTTACTTATTTTATTTTTCTTGTAAACTTTGATATATTTTTAAACATGCATAAATCGACTACAAGGCAAGTGAACAAATAAAATAAAATAAATGAATTAAATAAATATATATATTTTTTTATTTTATACAGCAAGCCAGTGTCGGAATCTGTTACAAAACGTGGTTTCAGGAAATATATAGAAGCTTATTCCAAGAAAAATTATGGCTTTAATGCCGTCGAGGCTGCTGTGCTCGGGGCAAGGGCATGGAATCGCCTGGATGATAACGAAAGGATACGCTATAATCAAGAGGATCAAAGTGATGATAGTGATAATGATGTTCGATTACAGGATTGCGGATCTTGCGGTAAAAGTAAGAAGAAGAAGATGGCCTGTGCGCCGAAGCCCAAGCCTTGTAAACGTAAGCCGGCGTGTCCTGCAAAGCCGAAATGTCCTCGAAAGCCGGCATGTCCTCGCAAGCCGGCATGTGCTCGAAAGCCAGCGTGTCCTCGCAAGCCGGCGTGTCCTCGAAAGCCGGCATGTCCTACCCGTAGGCGCAAGCCAGCCTGCCGACCCAAGCCCAAATGCTCTCCTTGCCGGAAATACAAACGCCAAAAAATGGGACCGGAAACGAATAATGCATTTTTGAATTTCGTGCGAGATTATCGGCGCAAACATTGCAATTTAACACCTCAGGAATTGGTCACAAAAGCCGCCCGTGCATGGTGTGTTCTCCCGGAGAAACAAAAGGAATGTTATCGTCGTTTGGTAAGATCGGAGAGTTTATATAGTAAGCCTATATATTTTATAGATTCTACTCTATTCAACAGGCCTGTCGTGTGAGCAAGCGACAACGCAAGTGCGCTTCCAAGTGCTAGGGCCTGAAAGGGAATAAAAAAAGTAATAATCAAAAAGCAAACAGTATAAAACCGCAACTTACCCATGAAAATAATGCTTTGAAAATGCACACAAAAAAATTTAAATTTTTGTTTTTACAATAAATTTTAGGCGTAATTTTATACTTTTAATAAATTGTAGTTTCATTATATTTATATAGTTATATAATTATAAATAACTAGATCATTCCGGCGTGCGTTGCTATTTCCGTTCCCAAAAAAAAAATAAAATGAGGAAAAGAATAATTAAAAAAAATAAAATTAGAATTATAAATTATAATTATAATTATTATTAGAGCAGCTGAGATTTCAATATGCATTTTTCACTAAATTTCCGATATATTTTTAATAAATTTTTAAATTTTAATAGGAAGCTATTTCCACAAATTTCAGGTTTTAGGTTTTTTCAATTTATTTTATTTTTTATTTATTTTTTTTATATATATTTGTTTTTATTTTTTTATTATTTTATTTTATTTTTTTTTATTTTTTTTTATTTATTTTTTATTTCTTTTATTTATTTTATACCTTTTTTTTATTTTATATATTTTTTTTATTTTATATTTTTTTTATTTCATAATTTTTTTTATTTTATAATTTTTTTTATTTTATATTTTTTTTTTTTATTATATATATTTTTCTATATTTATTTATTTTTTACTATAAAACTGTGTGTCTAAATTTTTATTCTAATTTCTAGACCCCGCTGAGAAGCATAGATTTGAGGTTGAAATTTTAAGTGTATTTAAAGTGGGAGACAAAAGTCTGTAACTAAAATTTGAAATAAATATCCAGCAAAAAAAAATATAATAAAAGTAGGCGTGGCAAGAGAAAGGGCGTAAAGTAACAAACATCTGAAAAATATCGTATTTTTTTCAACACTTAAAAAGTGGTAGAGAAAAAAATATAAAAATAAATAAAATTAAATTTTATTTTTAAATTGATTTTATATTTTTCGTTTTTATTTTAAGAAATTTTAAATTTTTTAAGCTAAAATTTTAGTCAAAATGTTTTATCTTTTTGCTTGACCTCTTGTATAAAGTCAATTGTAAAAAAAATTATTTATTAATTATATTATTATTATTTGTTGTAAAGCTAGGAATTTAGGCTTACAATTTATTTAAATATATATTTTAATGTTGTCTGCCAACCAAATAAATTAATATGTATATATGCCAAAAATACAACTTCATAGAATATAATTTCCTAAAACTTCATTTATTAAAATTATGAATAGTTTCACATAACGCCCCGTATTTTATTTTTATACAATATATAAATTTTCTGTATTATTTTCAGTTTGACTTTTGGAATATCTTGTAAGCCACCATAAGACATATTTAAAAAAAGTAGTTTTCTATATTTTATTTTTATATTTTTATTTATTTAAAAAAATAGATTCTCTTTATTTTTTTAACATTATACAAATGGTAGCTTTAATTATGTATTTTCCTGCCCAATTCAGAGCTCATAAATAGCAACAATTTTCAATTAAAAGCAAAAGCAAAAATTGCAAATTTAGCTGTGGCAAATAGAAGCACAGTGAAATTCATAGAGACGAACCACAAGTCCATATGGACTTTAATATCAAGTGCAATCGTGTGTTGCAGTTGCAAATGCAACACGCAGACTGAGGCGAATGCTGTGAATCCTTGTGTCGTCCTCTGAGTGTGTGTGTGTGTGTGTGTGTGTGTGTGTGCGTGTGTGTGTGTTTGTAGCTGTCATTGCCACGCCTTGTCGCAGTTGGCACTCTGCAGAACGCCCACGTTGCAGCTGCAACTGCAACTGCAGCTTGTTGTTGCTGCTGTTGTTGCTGTTGCTGCTGCTGTTGTTGCTGCTGTTGCTGTTGTTGTTGCTGCTGCCGTTGCTGTTGCTGTTGCTGGTGTTGTCAACGCTTCGATTTTGCAGTTGTAGACAATAAATTTGTGCCCGCTCATTGTCAACTAAAATCAAAAACATAATTCAGAAACGCACAGACCACAATAACTCTGTGCGTGTATATGTGTGTGTAGCTGTGTGTGCGTGTGTGTGTGTGGGTGTGTGTGTGTATTTAACACAACAACATCAACGGCTGCTTTGGCATGAAATTAACACAAAATGCCAAAACACCAGGAACACACAGTGAAGGCGTGGCTCTAGCATGGCAGCCTGTCTGACTGCAGCACCATGGGCCTAAATGAAACAATTTGTGGTAAAAATTTAATGCTATGCAATGTATTTAAATAGCATAATTTCTTCATTATTAGGGAATTAAGAAAAGAATAAATATAGCCAAAAAAAATAAATTTCATACCACATAGAAAATCAAAGAACTTCATCAAAATTTCTTAAAAATTGTTTTACAACTTTGGGAAAAACTTATTAGGATTTTTATAAAAATTTTAATGTCCAACAAAATTTTATTTTTTTTTTTATTTTTAAAAGCATCAATGTAGGAGAAATAACATTTTTTTCATTTCCCAAACGGATTTAATATTTATTTAAAGTAGACAGCAAATTTGAAAAAATAATTTCTTCACTCTATTATTTTACTTATCTAGATCTGTAAGCTGTAGTTAAATTATGCAGTATTTCTATTTTAAAATATTATATATTACAAGATTTTTAAACGATCTTACCTACTATCCTGTAATAAAAAAAAAAGTCCTGTTACATACGTTGGATTTTTGAAGACTTTAAGACTAATCCTGGAAGCAAGCCGCAAAACTCTTGTCCAAAAGGAAAATTTAAATTAATATTTCGAATTTAAGCCAATATCTGCCTACCAATGTATATAATAAACTAAAAATGTTCCTTACTTCATATAAGGAACCTAACTTGATTACACTAGGTAACACACAAATTGTATATTTTACCAAAGCTACTTTTTCTGATACATATGGTGCACCAGATGACAAAAAACCACTGTAAAAATTTTTCTATGGTGAGACCTTTTTTAAAAATTTTTCGACATCTGGTATTTATTTTTTTGCATTTTTCCGAGGTGAGCCTGCAGATTATAATTATAAATTAAAAATGTATTTATTTGCTTTTTTATAAACTGCAACTGCTTTAAGCTATAGGAAAATAATTTAGAAACTTCAGCCTGATTCGGCTCGGCTTAAAATCGCCTTGAAAAAGCCATATATATTTTGCAACGAATTTTTTTTTAAATATGTTCCTAAAAAAATGTTCTTTAAAATTCTTCATTAAAAATTGCAACGCGGTTTGTATATGATATTTATATATTTATAAAATTTAATATAGTCTGTTTACTCATATTTATATTATCATATAGTTTATATAGTGTGTTTAATGCTTATCGGATTAGTAGAAAATTTAATATATATTTTTTTTATTTTTTTTTATTTTACCCCATAGTACCTTAGTTTAGGCCGTATGCAGTATAACCAAGTTGCAGTGTTTACGCTAACATTTAATGCATTTGCAGTCCGGCCACAAATCGACAAATCCATCTAAACATGCACACACAGAGAGAGAGAGACCAGTCGATCTACACACACACACACACACACTCACACATCACACTCACACACATATAGTGCTGTGTTGTGTATGCAAATGACTTCCGGCATTTGGCAGTTGTTTGTTTAAAGCAAATAACGTGAGCCCGTGCAGGACGAGGGCGGAGTGTAGGTTGGGTTTTCTGTTGGGTAATTCAGACTTAAATTTAGCACAATTGCCAAATCGGTTGATGACACGCCCACAAGCCCAAAACGCCCCCTTCTAGCCCAAATGAGCCACATGACAGCCACTAATCTGCACTTGTATTGACATTATATGGACATTTGTAATTTCCGGTCATGCCATTTTTATAACCTCCTTTTTGGAAAGGCTCTCATAAAAGAAAATTTGCAACAATGGTTAACAATGAGCATATAGTCCTTGACCATTTTTTTTTTTTTTTTGTGAGTGGTATGAGTCCTGGAAGATTGCCAGGATATGATGCGCTCTATGCTCTATCTAAAGGCAAAAAGGAGCAACAGCAAAAGCAGCAGCAGCACAAAGGGCGCCAAGTTTTGAGCTCGTTAACTATTAAAAAGGCAAAGCAATTGTGTGTGTGTGTGTATGTGACACACAAAAACACACACACACACGCACAACAAAAACACACACACACACACACACACATAGAGAGCAATTCAATTCTGTTTACGAGCGCGCATAAAAAACTGAAATTTTATTCTAACGCCCAACGTCAATGCCAAAATGTTTGCTCGTCTAATGAGGCAATGCTTAACCCCCCCCGCCCATACTCTATCCTTAACCCCTGCCCCCAGACCCTGCCTCTGCCTTCTGACATCCCTTATAAAGATGCCAAAAAAAAGGGTTGACAATATAGCACGTACACTTGGCGAAAATAGAAACTATGCCCCTTCTAGATTTTTAATTCTGAGAAATTGATGTTTTGCAAATTTTTCTGTTTTATTATAAAAATTAAAAAAAAAAAATTTTGGCACCTATTAAACATTTTTTTTTTTTTTTTTTAAATTGATTTATTAATAACCATAATAAAAGAAAATTATGTGTTCATGTATTTTCTCAATTTAATTTATCCGTCTTAATATAAATGCAATTAAATTATATAAATAAATATTAATAAATATTATTAATTAATATAAAAATAATATATTAATAAATATTATTAATTAATATAAAAATAATATATTTTATTTGAATAGAGTCTATCAGAGTGTCCAAAATATTTAACAAAATTTAAATTAAATATACAATTTTGGTTTTTATGATTTCTTTTACATTTTTCACAAATTATTTTTTACTAATTTTTTTTCTATAGTAAATTTATTAATACCTTGTGAGGAACAGATTTTAATTTTATAAATAATTTAGCTTAATTCCAAATTTAAACTAGCTTAAGAACATTTTTTGTATTCAAGTATTTGCTCAATTTAATATTTATATACGTCTTAATATAGATGAAATTAAATAAAATTTAAAAAAAAAAATATATAGATTTTTTGAATAGAATTAATGGACTATCAAAGTCAAAATATTAAAAAAATATTTAACAAATACAGAACTTTGGTTTTTATAAGATTGTTTATATATGTTGTCTTTTTGAAGTACACACATATAATATAATAATATATTTAATATAATATAACATAATTAGGGTATTCACGTGGCCTAGCAACGTTGTAACTTTGCAAATTTGCTAGGCCACGTGAATACCCTAAATATAATAATATTAATATAATACTTTCATAAAAATTTATTGTTAGTTTTTTTCTATAGTAAATTTATTAATACCTTGTGATGCACAGATTTTTCTTCTTTTTTTTTATTAGGCACTCCGTGTAATTTTGTGGAAAAAGTAGTTTCCTAATAATTATGTAATAACAAAATAAGTTAATTATATATGCTTGGTGTGAGTTTTTAGTGTAGTACACAATTTTAAGTTAAAAGTAATTTTCTAAACTCATTAAATGTTATATCATTCATTAATCAGATTAATTAGATTGTATTAATATAAATATTAATTATATTGTCAATTAATAATACATTCTTAACTCAAAATTTTTTATATTCAGTTAAGTCAAATATAACCTAACTGAAATTCAACATTATTTTGGAATTTAACATATATTGATATTTTTCTCTCAGTGTACCGTACACATACAGTGTTATTGTAGCTTATTGACTATTAAGTTCATAAAACTCTCAAGTAATTTAAAGCAAACTGCAAATGTTCAAAACATAGGAAATTATGATAGCATACACACCTGCATACACACACACACACACACATAGACACACACACACACACACACACACACACGCACACACCTGTGCTGAGACCGTAAAGCAATTAACCAAATTGCAGTTCAAATGCTGCCAGGCAACAGCTTGCGGCAAGTTACGAGTTGCTACAAGTTGCAAGAGCTCTCGAATTTCTAATTGCAATTGCCACACAATTTGTTTATGGCTAATCAATTGAGGCCTTGATTAAAGTTACCTTCATTAGCCTAAGCAATCGATATATGCATTTTTTTTAGCCTTAAAACTGATACAAAAATACAAAATTGTATGGGAAAGAGTTTAATAAAATTGTGGCAGAGTGTGCAAAAAGTGAAGGGCTGTCTCTCTGAGCCAATAATTTAAATAAAAGTGATTTAAAACTAATCGAATTGCATTTAAAATTGAGAACATTACTAGAGAAAAATATGGTAAATCCTTTTTTCTTCAAATTTAAAAATGCTGGTAATATTTAGGCTAACTTCTAACTAACTAAAAACGATAGAAACATATTTTTAAAGCGTAAAAAATATATATAAAAAATAAATTTCTTTTATTTAAATCTGTTTTACTTCAAATTTGAAACTGCTCGTAATATTTTTGCTTACTTAAATTGATAGAAACATATTTTTTAAGCATAAAAAATTTAGAAAAATATTAATTTCTTTTATTTAAATTAATTTTTAACTAAAATTTGAAACTGCTGCTAAAATTTTGGCATACTTAGAAAATTATAGAAACATATTTTTAAAGCATAAAAACGACTTTAAGAATATATATTAATTTGTTTTATTTATTAACACATTTAAAATAAAAATTATTGATTTATGCAGATACATTTTTTTATAAATAAAAATAAAATCTATGGTATTAAATAAATAAATTATGGCAACTACCAAGTCTCGTTTAATAAACTGTGATTTCTAAATAACTAATATTTTAAGTTGGGGCTATAATAAAATTTTTGAGAATTTTGTTTCAACTTTTAAATGTTTTAAAAAACAAAAAAAAAATTTTTAACTTATTTCTGTTGAGAAAAATTATTAAAAAAATCAGAAAGATTCTGTTGATTTTTGAAATGGTTTTTTATTCTTAATTCAGAAACTATTGGAGCTAAAAAAAAAATAAAATATAATAAATAAAATAAAAAAAAATATATAATAAAATTTTTGACAATTTTTTTAAAATTTTAAATGCTTTAAAAGAACAAAAAAAAATATTTTTAAATTATTTTTGTAGAATAAAAACAGTCAGGTTGTTTTGATTTTTTGAGTGTTTTTTTATTCTTAATTCACAAACTATTTAAGCTAAAAAAAATAAAATATAAAATTAAAAAAATATATTGCCTTTTTTTTGAGTACACAGCATTGTTCTTTCTCTCATAAAGATGGAGCATATATATAGAGAGAACTAAGAATTCTGTATACTCAAAAAAAAAAGGCAATATATTTTTTTTATTCTATATTATATTTTAATTTATTTTTTTTATATATTTTGTATTTTATACTTTATATTTTTAGCTCAAAAAACCAACAAATTTATTTCGTCTCCAATTCCTTCAGTATATTAAACTTGAACTGCTTGAACCACAAGCAGTAAACTGCTTGATGAGTGTGTATTGTATTTATGAATGTAAATATTATTTATATATGTATCTAATAGATTTATTTAAAATATTTTAAAGCGATTATCTAGTCGCAAACACTCAACTTAAGCATTGCTAAGTATTCAAATTAATTATTGGAATTTTTGTTGCACACATTTGATCATCAGACCCGCATGCAACACAGTTGTGGCAGGCGAGAGAGAGAGGCATGTTTGGTAGCTGTCTGGCAAAGAACAGGTGAAAAGTCAATATTGTGGTTGTAAGTGCAAAATATTAAATGTCTCTTTAGAATCGAGGAAGAATAGAGAAAATCCAGGCTAGCCACAAACTATTTGCATACAATTTGTTGAAAATAGAAAATAATCAAAGCAATGTGCAGCTAACCATGCAACAGCAGCAAGCAGCATGCAACAAAGATCAAATGTCAGCAGACAGAGAGGCAAGATGGAGAGAGAGAAAGAGAAGGAAGGCAATAGAGCTACTTAGCAAACATCAACACCTGTTAAGGGGTTTTCATTTCCAAGAACAAAAGCTGCAAATTGTCTAGTGGCAAGTGCTTCAACTTGCAACTGTTGCTAAGGGGCAGCAACCGAAGTAGCAACAGCAGCTGTTGGTAGCCAGTAACAACATCTAATCAATTTTCCAGAGTTGGGTTTTTGCAACAAATCGAGCAAAAGGATTTTGCTGACCGCAAGCAAAATGGTAATGGATCCATTCCACTTCCACTTCCATTTCCTGTTTCCTGTTTCCGGTTGATGTTAACTTGATTATGTGATTTGTATAATTGTTAAGCAATTTAATGCATGCCACAATAAGCTTCAACATGAATTTCATCATATTTAGCCCAAAATTATAATTATAGCTCTATGGAAATGTTATTAATTCAAAAGCCTACTCAAATTATTGTGCACTAATTAGTAATTAGAGCGTTTACCTGTTTATCTATTTGACTGTTTAACTGTTTATCTATTTTCACCTGCCTCTGGCAAAGAGAATCACAATTTCTGCTCTGTTTCCACATATATATGCATATTTTGTAATTTGGCATTTCAACTGACAGTTGTATCCATTAACTGCAAATATGCATGAATTTCCAATTCAACCCGAAAGCACACATAACTATGCTATATGAAATGTGCTTTTTTTATAATTATAATCGACTGCAGAATGCCCTACAAAACATAGCATATTTTTAAAAAATTTAATAAATATAAAATAAAAAGGATAAATATAAAATAAATATAAATTTTTGTTAAATTATATTTATCAAACTACAAGACAAATTAAAATATATATTTATTTAAAAAATTTATATCAATGAATTATAATTATAATCATAAAATAATAATTTATTTTCTTTAACAATTTTTAAATAGAGTGAAATATTATTTGTTTATTAAAGCTAAAATTACACGATCAGCACAATGTGCTGACGATCAGGCAAAATTGGAGTGATTGATGCTGATGTCGTCTGATCGGTGTAATGACAAACGTCAGTGTCTATATAACCATGCTGTATTAAATAAAATTATTAAAATAATTATTTTAATGTGTTGAACTTATATTTCATAAAATTTACTAGTTTTTATTTATAAATATTATTATTTATAAATTAAAATTATTAAAATAATTAATTTAATATGCTGAGCTTAAATTTAATAAACTTTATTTATTTTAAAATATTTTTTTATTTCCATAATAAATTTTATAGATTATATATATAGTTAATTTTTTTTCTACCATGTAATTTTTTTTTGCGATGGTGAGCAGCAATATTAAACTGACAAAAACAAAAAATAATATTGTGTATGTTCAGTAATAATTCCCATAGAAATTACGATTTAAATATTTGCAAAGTTCCTAGATTTATATCTTATAATATTTTTGGATTTTATATTATTTACCTTGTGGTGGTAATCAGCAAACTGTAATTTGAACGAAAATAGTGAAATTGTTTAGGTGGAAATGTACGATTCGATAATAATTTCGATTGGAATTAAGATTCAGCTATTTGAATATGCCGAATTAATAATTAATAAAATATTAAAACTTTGAATTATATTTTACTCAGATCATTATATGAATGGTGATCAGTAATATTAAACTGGCCAAAAAATGAAATTGTATAATATTCAATGATAAATTCCATAAATATAGTTACTTCATTATAATATAATATAATAATTTTAAAATACTTTCGATGTAAATTAAATAAATATAATTTATTAAAGTAAACATTTATTTTCAATTGCTTTTTATTTTGATTACCATTTTATAGCAAAATTAAACTGAACGAATAATAATTTCTATAGAAACTATGATTAAATTATTTGTAAATTTATAATTAATAAAATATATATATTTTTAATTATTTTTTTTAACCATGTAATAATAATTACGAAAAATTCCAAAAAAAATACGAAAATATGTAATTGTGTATGTGTAAAAGCAAAATTTTATTAATAATTTCAATAGAAACTGTTTATTTAAATATGCTTAAAAATTAATTACATAAATATGCTGAATTTTAAAAATATTTTTATTAATTTATATTTTATTTAAAAATGGTATTTTATTTAAATTCATGCAAAATAGACAACTTTTCTAATATGCAGCCGACAAAATTAGAGTGTATAAAATGTGTTGCAGTTTTCACTTTTGCAAATGCAACCATTTAAGAGACAATGTGTGGCAGCAACAGCAACCACAACAACAACAACAAACGTGCCACCCCATTTAGCCTAATTAAAATTGCGACCTGTGTTGAAACATTGTTTTTATTACACACTCACAAACACATAAAATTTAGCCAAATGCAAAATGATAATCATAATAATAATGATAAGAAGAAAGAGCGAGAGGGAGAAGAATTCAAAAAATACCCAAACATATTATTTACGGCACGCTGATGTTGCACAAAAATATTCCAATGGGTTTTTTAGTTTGTTTATTTTTGTTGGGGAAAATTTGCTTTGATTGGCATTTAAAATTTTAAAATTTAAGGGAGGCAGTTACATAAACTTTGTGTTTTGTTGACCTTTAATTATTTGAGGCCATAAACACACACGCACACACTCTTCAACTCTTTAACCTGAAGTTGAAGTTATATATTTTATATATATAATATATTTTTGTGGATGGAGCAGCACTTTCGCTTATTGAAAAATGTGTAGAAAAAACTGCAAGTCGAGACGCAGACATGAATGTTTATTGATCGCCAAGGCGATGCTTTTAAGGCCATCATAAAAATAATAATGATGCCAAGGGAAAGACACTAGGCAGCTGCCTTACCTCATATCGAAATAAATATTTATATGCGCGCCATCTATAAATTGAAAGACGACTTCAAACCAAGAAAAACAAAAAAGCCAAAAAAAAGGGTTACAGGCTAATGCCAAAATATCCAAAAAGCGACAGGTGAAACGACAACAACAAGTAGCAAACAGGAATATATATAAATATATACACATATATACATATATATATATATATAGTCACAGCACGACTTATGAGCTTTGCTGCACAGCATTTGGACTTGGACATTTTTACGATGTGATTTCACATAACCACAGCAGACGTGCAGACAAAAAAAGAAACAGGGTTGCCAACGGTGATAAACTTTGAAATTGCTGTGAGCGGATATTCTATATACATACTATATATATATATAGTTATGTATGTCTGCAAATTTATTACACTCCAGCGGCACAAACGAATTCTAATAAGCAAAAAGTGCGCCATTGAGCCGCGCGCTAATGTCCTGCAACACACATTCGAAAATCAAACGGAATTACAGGGCCGCACATTACGCATACGCCCCCAAAAAACAACCCAAACTCAAACCCCAACAATCCAATCCATTTACACACCCTACACACCATCCTTAAGGCAAGGATTGACAATCATTTGTATGATATGTACTTGCCTGCCCATATATATACTTAAGTTTTGATTCCAATGTCTGCGCATGCATAACACAAACCCATTCATTTGACATCAGCGACAACATTCTGAGTGTAAAAATTGTAAAAAGATGTACAAAGATTACACAGAGAAAATAAATAATAATAAATGTGGAATTTTTTAAAAAATAAATAAAAATGTTTAGCTTAGACTTTATTTTTATTTATTTAATTTAATTTACAATTATTATAGGAAATTAATTTAAATGTGGAATTTTTGAAAATATATTTATTAATTTTTGATTTATTTTTTTTTATTAATAATTATAATAATAATTAAAAAAATGCAACAAGTAAATACTTGCACTTTAAGGCACAAATCACAAGTCACAACAAAATAGAGAATTTTTACCAATGATATATTAAATTAAATTCTATATAATTATTTCTTATAATTTACTTTATTATATATACATATACCCACTAAATATTAAATATTTATATTTATCTTTTCCTTAGTATAAATATTTATTATCTATATAAAAAAAAACTAAAAGTAAAAATATAACATACAAGAGTTTCCAGCTTAGAGACATTTTATTTTGGAATATATTTATTATTATTTTTTTATTTTATTTGTTATTTACATATATCAATTTTACTCGGGCATTCCTTTTTTTTATTATTTTACTATATTTACTATTTACATAGAGACATTTTATTGGGGCACATATATTTTTTTTTTATTATTATTTTGATTATCTTTAGTATTTATCAATTTTGTTAATTTAAACTTATTTTTTTTTTGAATTTGTTTTTTTTTCGTTCTTATATATATATACATATATACTAGGGTGTATATTTTTAATATTATCTATTTTTTATATATATTTTTTTATTTTATTTTATTTTATTTTTTTATATTATATTTATTTTATTAATTTTTTATGACTTATTTTTAAATATTTTTTAATATTTTTTTAATATTATTTTTTTTTTGTATTAATGTTTATACTAATTATTAATTTATTTATATATGCTGTGACTAGTATTGATTACACTTTAAAATTTAGTTTAATTTATGGTTAAGTTTTCCTTGATTTTCGAGTAGAAATCCCTTTTGAATACTCTAGATTTCTGGTAGATATTTCTGAATACAAATTTTGTTTATCACCTTTCAAACTTTTTTGTTGCACGTCTTGGCTCAGAGTAGTAAAAAATTTGAATTCCAGGCTGTGTGCCACGTGTGAGAAACGTATGTTTTTAGTATTTACATTGCAAATTAATTTTTAGTTTTATTATTTTATTTTTTTATTTATTTTATTTTGTAATTTTCATAAATGTTAATTAGGAAAATGTTTATTTTAAAACGTTTTGGTTCATATTAATTAATAAATTGTATTCCAGGCTGTGTGCCACGTGTAAAAAACGTAATTTTTAAGTAATTACAGTGCAAAATAATTTTTAATATTATTTATATTTTATTTAATTGTTTTACTGAGTCAACGGGAAATTTATTATATCTATGAGCAGCAATACAATTCTTATTGAATTAGCTGCACATATATTATATATGTGACACGTATAAATCAAATGTGTGTTACGTATGCACTTTTCTCTGTTTTTGTTGATCAGGGCAAACAAAATTTTTTTCTGTTTACAACTTTAATTTTATTATTTTATGCCAAATTTTATTTAAAAAAAATTTTAAAATTTTTTTTAAAAATTACTTTCAACTGCCTCTTTCTCTTAGTGTAAAGGATAAAATATCCATATTCTTGCTTGGTTGAGAATTGTCGCACTTGAGTTGATTTAATTCAATTCATGGACAGACAATGATTGCGTCAATTGCCGCATGTTTATCATTGTGTCAATTTCGAATAGAAATGGGTAAAGGGAGAGTAGAGACTGGGGGAGGGAAGATGAAGAGACACAGCCAAAAGTGTTGGCTTGCATTCTGGCCAAAAACTTGGCACAAATCTGTGCCATCTGTCCGATGTCCTACTCTGGCTTCTGGCTATATATCTAATGAGGGGACAAGCACCGGAAATTGTGGAAATTGTATGTAAGCGTTTTAGTTTGGCAATTGTCTGTCTAACTGTCCGTCTGTCTCTCTGTCTATGTGTCTGTATGCTCTTGAAACTCTTGTCTACAAATTGAGCGCATTATTTGCAGCGTGACAGCTTTTTTAGCTATTTTTTTTTATTCTATTTTTGACAAGGTTTTGCCATGGCTTTTGGCCTTGTTTACATAATGGCCAGCGGTGTCAGTGTCACAAAACTCTTTTTCTTTACTTTTGGCTTGAAAATAAGCACACAACTGTGCCAATTAGTTGGTCACATCGAAGCCATCCCTTGGGGTGCAATATAGCGCAGGTTTTCAATTACACATTATGGTCCGGAAAGTGGCAGCAAAAAAAAAAAGAAAATGTTTTCTTTTTTGTTTGCTGCCCAAAAAACCACCAAAACAGAAATTGGATTTGCGACTGTTTTTTTTATTTTTGTTTTTTGTATTTATTTTTTTTTTGTGCTTTTACACCCTCGTTGAATTTTATGAACTTATAAACAAGAGCAAGAGAGCTGCAAGGATACGCGGGTTGAGGGGCATAAAATGCAACCCTTTTTTTCTGTTTTTTTGTTTTTTTTTTTTTTTTTGTCAGCTGTTGCTGCTTTGTCGACTCTCCAGCTGCTTATTATGTGGATTATTAGAGGGATTTACTTGGCTGGCATGCACAAATTCATGTGCCACAACAAAATCACACACAGCAGCCGTGTGTGTAGATTTTCCATGTGTATTTTGTTGATATTGTTGTTGTTTTCTTCTTCTGGCATCAATGACATAAATAAAAAGATTTGCCAAGGATTTGCCAGTGGGTAACCGCATCCAGAAAACAGTTTCAACAACAGCAAAAAAAACACAACTAAAACACACAGGTGCGTAAGCTGTATTTTGTCAAAAGGGGGTAGTCAAAAAAAAAAAAAGAATTTAATTTGTATTTATTTATATTTTTTATTTTATTTTATTTTATTTTATTATCAGACCTGTAGCTGTCGTCATATACTCTAAACTCCCTACACAGAAAACTAACAATTCCCGCAAGGTTTACTTCAATAAAAGAATCTTATATTGCTGGTATACAACTTTAATCAATTTTAATAAAATTTATAAAATAAAGCATAAATGCCTAAATAAATTATTTTTTAAATTTTTTTTAAACAGATTTTAACAGTTTATAATAAATACTCTCTAAACTCCCTACTCAGAAAACTTTCAATTCCTGCAAGGTTTTGTTCAATAAAATAAACCAAAAAAAATTTATTTTATTTTTAACAGACCTTTAACTGTTGCTTTATACTCTCTCAACTCCCTACTCAAAAATCTTAGAATTCCGACAAGGCTTTATTTAATAAAAAAAAAAAAACTTAAAGTTGCTGGAATAAAATTTGTTTAATTTTAATTTAATTTATAAAATAAAGCATAAAATGAGAAAATTCATATTTTTTCAAATATATTTTTAACAGTCTTTTACTATAATTTTGTACTTCTTCAACTCTCTAATCTTAAAAATAATATTGCTGCGAATAATTGAATTTAATAAAGCTTGAACAGATTTTTTTAAAATTAAAATTATTATATTATTATTCTATAACGAAAATTGTATATTTAAAATTTTTCAAAACTTTATTTATTGTTTATGCATTAGAATACAGCTGGAAAATATTTTTATAGTCAGAAAATATATAAATATGTGTATAAATCCCGATTAATATTTTAGATATTGCAATTATTTATTAAAAATATTTTTAAATTAAATTAAATATTTAAATATGTGTACAACTTAAAATTAAATTTTAAGGTCTTGCAAATATTTATTTAAATTTATTTTATATATATGTTTTTGAGATTCAGGTTATAATCGTAGGCGGAAAGTGTTTATATAAGTTTAGTTGAGCTGTTAAAGTGTCTCAATTCAAGGGTATAACTTTTGTGATAATTCAATCAATTTTATACAAATTTCTACTCCCGTTGCCCCTTTCTTTCTTCCACACCCTTTGCTACGCCCATGTCAAACAACAAGAAGCAGCAACAGCTTCCGGCGTTGCCAAAAAGGTGCCGTCAAAATGTGGCAATGCCGTAAAAATCACCGTCCCGTATTTTTTGGGAGTTTGAGTTTATATTTTTTAGAGTTTGGGTTTTTTTTTGGCTTGTTGCTTTTCTTTTTCTGGCTTGTTGCTTTTTTAGAGGGTTTTGTGTTTTGTGTATTTGTGTTGTGTGTGTATTTCCCACTCCCCTGCCAAGTATCTCTCTGAGTTTCCCACACATTTGTGTGATTTACCCAGACACTAAAAGCTCAGCCAGGTCAATGTTTGTCTGTCTCAGCCATAAATTGATAAACACCTAATCGCCTGGTAGTAGTAAGTACTATAGAACAAATGTTGATTCACTTTGTCCACTGATAACAGACTTTTTTATAAACATTTTCAATTTTTTTTTTTTGCTTTTTTAATCTTTGTGTTAACAGTGACGTGTTGTGAACTTTTGCTTTATATCATGTGTTTCATTCAAAATGATAATCAGCGTATTTAATTTAACAATATGTTTTGACTATAAAGATGCTCAGTTTTTGATTCGATTTTTCTATATATTATTTCATTGATAAATTTTATTTTAAACTTATTTTTAAGATTTTATAATAGAAATTCTTTAAATAAATTTGTCCTAATAAATATTCAGCAATCGTTAGCTAACAAATTGGTTTTACTTTATTTTAAATAAAAGTTTTCATAATTTAAAACCAAAATATATTAAAACCTTTTTATAAATATATATCTTGATTTTTTGGCATCAATATATTTTTATATAATTTTAAAAATATAATTAAAAAAAATATAGTTAATTCTTGATTTTTTGCTATGCATTTATTTTGACATAATTTTTTTTCCTATAAAATTTCTATAAAAGGCGATTATAAAGTGTGCGTATTTATTGATTTATATATATTGTACTAAACTCAGACTTGTTTATAGGGTGTTTTCCAGTCGAACACTCCCAAAACTGTCTTTAAATTAAATACAAACATTTAGACTTGAATACATATATAGTTTTTAAACAATGTTTGAAACTGATTAAATATGATTATTAAATAGTTTCTATCTCTCTTAATGAGTTGTTTATTAATGAAAAATATATAAATGTGTTTAATTCTATAAATAATTGAGTTGGCAACAAACTACAAATGCTGCTACTTGTTACTTATTACTTGTTACTTGTTATAACCAAGGACATTCCTAAGGACACGCCAACGCGAAAAGGCAATATCCCAATCAACAAATGCGCCAAGAATATGCCGCACATTGTTATCCGTATCATCGTAGCCAGTGCGTCCATGTACCATGCGAAGATTATCAAAGGTAAGGACATCGCCAGGTGTTGTCTTGAATGTGCAGGTCTGCTCATTGGCAATCTGTATAAATTGGGCCATCGCCTCGTACCAGGGACGCACCTGCTCCACCGGGACACTAAAGTGGCTGTCTCGCTGTGGAATGCTGTGATTGATGCGCACATATTGACCCTTCGAGTCCAGGCTAAATACAGAAATTAAAAATGTGTAGAGAAAATTGAAAGATGAGTTGGTTATAAAAAATTTATAGGAATATAAGTTGGTAAAGGAAATTTGAAATAGCAAAAAATATTTATAAGCTACAATTTTTCATAAAAATAAAAATATAATAATATATAATGCATTTAAAATTAATATCCCTACTATAAATATAAGTTCTATGCGGCAGTATAATATAAAAGAATACAGGTTTAATAACGTCAGAACAAACTAGAAATATTATATGTTTGTCCAAAAAATATTTATAAACTGCAATTATCTATAAAATTTATATTAAATATTCCTACTATAAATTTAAGTACTCGGCTGAATTTTCCTTTTAAATATATCACAATTTTAATAGTAAACAGATAAATTACAATTTTAGAAATATAAATTTAAATTAAATTTATTATTATAGATTTAATTTAAATTTACATTTCTAAAATTTTTATTTCTCTTCTTACAATAATTTATTTCGTAAAAATGCCTTTTATTAATAAATTATTAAATATGAGGAAAAAAAATAGGTATTTTATAACTAAAAAAAATATCATGTACCGTATCGATTGTAATTTATAATATATGATAATACTTATTTCTTGATTTTTTTTCAATTAATTGCAAAATATCGATTAATTTTTATGCTTATTAAAATTTTCATTAAGTTACTATATATATTTTTATTATTATTTAACCAGACTTAATTTTGTTTTTTTATTTTTGTTAAGTTGTTTTTGTTATTATTGTTTGTTAAGTTTAATTTAAAATGTTGAAAAATAACAGAAAAATTAAATAATACAATCAAAAAAAAAAATTATTATTATTATTACTTTAAATTTTTTTAAAACAGAAAACCTATAGTTCCTACCCAAGTTTTAAGGTATAAAATATTATTTAATTTAAAATATATGTTAACATTTTTTTTTCTTTTAAATTTCCTTTTTTTTAATAGAGTCTGGCCTTTAACTATCATCTTAAACTGTAAATTCATAAGTTTTGTGTTTATTAAAATTAATTTTTTTAACTATTAATTTTATAGCCCAAAAAATATTTAATTAAAAATAATGAAATTATTTTTAAAAACAATTTTAGAAAAATTAAATAGATTTTTGAGGAACAGAAAGAATATTTCAATAAAAATTTATTTAATGACTTTTAATTCAAATTTAAAAACGATTTTTTTGTAAGTGAAAATAATCGTTTGTGAGTAAAAATAATTGTTTAATTAAATGTTTTGAAATGATTTTTCAGGGAAATATAAATTTTATTTAAATACTATAAGTTCTGACAAAAAAATGATGCAGATAAATATTTTTTTTTTTTTGTGGAATGGGAGCTTTATTATTGATATGTTGCGGGTTTATAAGATCACATATGACCAGCCCTAACTTTCAAAGAGTCGAGTTAAAATATGTTTAAATAATAATGAATATTAAATGATTATAATCAGATAGACAGCCTTATACTTAATAGAAAAGTAGAAGCTAAAGTTTCTTTGCACTTACTTGATAACTGGCGCCCGCCATATATTATGAAATGTTAGATCCTTATCGCTGCCAATGTCCGCCCAATCGACAGGAGTTTCACTGAGAACCCGAAAGGCATCAGGATGCCGTTGCTTTAATAGATCTGCCACATGGAAGGCATCGCTGAGCAGATTCCAGCCACCTGGAGAATCTGATTGTTGCAGTGTATGCAGCATTGTTACACCCGGCTTATACTCAAAGTAGGGCATATCTGTGTGCAGGGGCAGAGGTGCAGCCAGGTAGGCATAATTACTGGCACCAGGCTGAGCACGGACACTCCACTCATCCCCGTAGGTGGTGCGACGCATGAAGCCCACACGATTGCACAGTTTACGCAGGACATCGGCATCCAGGGGAGCCTGTTTAACCAAGGCCAAGCCATAGACAGCCAGATGATGAAGCCACTGTAGCAATTCCTCATCATTGTTGAGTAAATCCTGATACTGGAATTCACGCCTTATATGTGGATATTCCGCACCCGACCAGGTTATGGTCTGAGGGCGATAAAAATCGCGCAAATAACGCGCGCGATTTGTGTGCGAGAAATCGCGTTCCTTTAACCAACTCAAGGCGAACTCGGACTGATGTTCATCGGACCACACAACAAGCAACATTTGCCGCTCCACACACCAACTAAGTTGCAACAACTGCACTGCCTTCGTATCCAAGTAGTTCCAACCATGTGGCAAGCGACTGCGCGTTTGTTGCATATAACATTTGGGGCACTGACAATTGTCACGCAGCCAAATCTCTGGAAATTGCAACACAGCCTGATCCTGGGCCAATTGCAACAATACGAGTTGTTGCTTCAAGTCCCTGCTCACTTCCACGTTCGTTGGCAACATTACTTTATTTTATTTTCCTTTTTTTTGCGACGATTCAACAACCTTCAACAATGAACAACAAATTGCGAATGAACTGAGTTTCAAAGTTTCGGCAGCAACATCAGCTCATCAGACAAAAGATCAGCTCATCTCAACATCAGCCCATGGTTAGCTTTCTACAGATACAGATACGTGGCCCAAACAGAATCGAGCTATGAAGCTATAGAGCTATATAGCTATATAGATAGATAGATAGTCTCTCTCTCTGGTCTCATAGTCTGGTCTCATCGCCTGATGCTTCGAGGTCGCGCACTTATCAATCCTTTGTGATAGATGATGATGATGTTAATGATGATGTTTGCAAATAATGTTGCTTTGTTGCTGTCTCAGCAGAAATTGTGTGTATGGAGAAAGATTTGATTTGTATGCCCTAACATAGGGTATTTTGAGTTTTTATTGAAATGTGTTATGCATTAAAAAAAGCAAAAATGTAATTTTTTAGCCTTTTTTCTAAAAGACTTTATACACTCATAACTTGCTCAAAATGCTTGTCATTTTCATTTGAAAATATGTTTTCATCATTATTTGAACTCTAAATTGAGATCCCATTCAAATTTAAATGTAAAATTTTTCATCCCTTTTTTTGGAATTTTTTGGCCCTGAGGTACTTTATACACTCATAACTTGGTTAAAATTCATGCGATTTTCATTTGGAAAGGTCGTTTTGGTCGTGGATTTGCTTCTAAATTGATTTCCCATTTAAATCTAAAATTTTAATTTTTAACCCCTTTTTTGATGAATTTTCTGACCCTGAGAGACTTCATACACCCATAACTCGATCAAAAATCATCCGATTTTTATTCGGAATAGCTTTTTGATCATGTTATGAAGTCTTAATTAATTTCCCATTCAAATCAAAATTTAAAATTTTTTATCCCTTTTTTCGGAATTTTCTGGCCCTGAGAGACTTTATACACCCATAACTTGGTCAAAATTCAACCGATTTTTATTCGGAAAGGCGTTTTGATCGTGGTTTTGTCTCTATATCGATTTACCTATAAAATCTAAAAATTCAATTTTTGAGCCATTTTTTAGAAATTTTCTGAGGCTGAGCGACTTTATACACCCATAGTTTGGTCAAAATTTATCCGATTTTTATTCGGAATGGCTTTTTAATCATTGTATGAGTTCTAAATTGATATCCCATCCAAATCTGAAAATTAAAATTTTCACCCCTTTTTTAGGAATTTTTTGGGCTTGAGATATTCATATACCCATAACTTGAGCAAAATTCATCCGATTTTCATTTGGAAAATCGTCTTCAGCATAATTTGAACTCTAAATTGATTTCCCATTCAAATCTAATTTTATAATTTTTTAGCCAGTTCTTTAGGAATTTGCTGACCCTGAGAGATTTCATATAAAAAATTTTTTCCCATTCAAAATGTAAATTTAAAATTTTTGCCCTTTTTTCTTCGAAATTTTCATACACCCATTACTTGGTAATAATTTATCTGATTTTATGCAAAATGCCGTTTTCATGGTTTGAGATCTAAATTGATAAATTAAAATTTTAAAACCATTTCTTAGATATTTTCTGTTCGTGATTTCTTTGAAAGTTACCCCAAAAGTCTTTGAAATGTCAAAATGCTGATTTATAATTTGGTTTACTGAAGTTACAACATATGTTAGAATATGTAAAATCAGCCAATTATATGATATAGCAAATTTTAATCTTTTTAATTATATCAAAAATTTAAAAACAATATTTTATAGCTGTCATAGAAAGTCTATCAAAAATATTATATTTTTATAAAAAAGAGTGTCCAAAACATATATAAGTTCAACAAAATGATACCCTTTCTATTTTCTATTTATTTTTAAAGACTTGACACTCATCTTTAAACCTACACACGAGGGGCTGTGGCAACCCTTATGTGAAAATTAAAAATGCAAAATTAATTTTGCACAAAATTGCAAACGTTTGCAATTCTGCATAATTGTTTGTCATCAACATGCACCCACCCCACTCCTCCCTCAACCCAGAAGCCCTGAGTTGCCTTTTTTATGTTGTCTATCATCTCTCGCCCCCTCAATCGTTCTATAGATTGAAATGCCGTCAATCATTGTTAGGCGCATTGATCACTTCATTCGCAATGTTGCACATTCGTATTCATATCCATATCCTTATTCATATTCATATTCATACAAGTATTCACAGCCACCTTTCCCTTGCTGATTGCAATATTCAACTTCTGACAAGAAATATTTACAGCAGCACAATAAACATTTTCCATTTTCCAGTGTAAAAAAACAAGAACAACAAATACAACAATCTATAGCGCGATTTTTAATTATCACTTTCATTCTGTTGTTGTTTGAGTACTCATACACATCTTTCTATATAAGTATATATATGTATATATATATCTAGTATCATTTATCGCTTGGTATCACTGCATTTTCCATTTCCATATCCATTTCCATTTTCATTCAGCTCGCTTTCACGCCTGAAACAAAGAAACTGAAATCCATGAATGCTCAGCTTTTAGCTTGCCAAGAATATTTACACTTCATAGAATATTGAAAATCAGGGTACTTTGAATAAATTATAGAGTTTGATTCATATGTAAAGAAATATAATTAGTGTAACTAAATATATTTGTAGAATTATATAATTTAAGCTTCCCATGGAGCGTGGTTGTTCTTTAATGTCAATTAAATGTCACTACAATAAAACATAAAAATAAAAAAAGAAAATAAAAAAAAATCATATTAAAATTTGACATAAGTATAAAATAACAATTAATATGAAAATTCAAATATATTATGTAATATTTATTTTATTTATTTATCAAACATTTATTGTGCCTATTCTATTTAAATGCACAGAAATGTATGCCTTCCTATAAATAATTCTGTTTAACATAATTTAAATATTAGACGATCCCAAAAAGTTAAATTTAAAAATATATATTCTATTAGTAGTTACTGCTAAACTCATTTCATTTTTAATCTTTCTAGTTTTTGAATAATTATAATAAAAATAATTGTAAAAAAATATTTACAAATATCAATTAATATTCTAAAAAAAATTTTAAAGGTATACAAGGTTGCCAAAAAAATTAAGAATATTTTTTAATAAATTTAAAAAAAAATTTTCTGTCAGCAATTGAAAAGTATTTAAAAGAAAATAAAATATTTATTAATTTTATACAATTTTTAAAGCTATACAAAGTTGGCAAAAACTTGAAAATAAATTTTCAATATATTTAATAACAATTTAAACAAAAACATATTGTCAGCAATTGAAAAAGTATTTCAAATGAAAAAAATTATTATTTTATAAAATTTTTAGCGATGTTAAAAGTTGTCAAAAAATTCAAAATAAATTTTAAATTTTAAATTTAAAAAATAATAACAATTCAAACAAAAATAAATTGTCAGAAATTTAAAAGTATTTAAAAGAAAATAAAATATATTAAATATTAAAAAAAATTGTGTTTTATTTAAAAACCTAATTTGAGCCGAGTAAACTCATCTCCATCTATAAAATATTAATTAACTTTATAATATTTTTAAAGCAAAGTTGTTAAAAAATTGAAAAAAAAAATTGTAATTAATTTAATAGCAATTTAAACGATAATTAACTGTCAGCAATTCAAAAGAATTTAAATGAAAATAAAATTCTTTTTAAATCTTTGAATTTTATTTTATATAAATTTTAATATATATTTTTTATATATTTTTTTATATATTTTTTTATTTATTTTTTATATTTTTTTTTATATAAATTTTTTTAAATATTTTTTTATATATCTTTATACATATTTTTTTATATGTTTTACTTATCCCTGCCCATTTTTTTTTTGAACTTAGAAGCATATTAAATGTTCGGTGATTTATTTATGATTTTAAACAAGCTGCTCATTTATTTGGCATATTTTATATTTGTATGGAAATATTTTGAGCATTGTATCAGAATATCGCAAAGAGATGCACAGAGGCGCAACGCCCAAAGCCACCAGAAACTTTATTGTTTTCAATTAAAAACATTTTATACATACACAGACGTGTATGCATATTGACATATATGCAAAACATTGACATCTATGTAAATGAGTACCTCGATCCATTCACTCAGCAGCAATTTGTGTATTCATTTGATGTATTCATGGCAACTCAAAGGCACAACAACTGCAAAAACAGCAAACAACAAATAAACAACAAAATCTCATCTGAAAACGCACAATTGCAATGAAGTGAAATGTAATGAGGTGTAATGAAAATGCATTCAAGTGTTTCACCTGACAGTTTGTTTTTATTTTTTTTTATTTTCCAACTGCACTTAACAATCATCATAATCAACAGCAACAAAAAAAAAAAAATACATTATATTTTCATCTGCAATTTTAACAAACTGAGAGATATTGATGTAAATAATGTTTATTTACAAAATTGAAAAGCCTTGCAATTTTATTGCAATCTTATCTGAAATTGAAATAAATCCTTTTACCATTTTCCATTTGTTATAAAATTAATTTAATAGAAAAAATATTTAAGCAGTGCGGCCCATAAAAAAAAAACAATAGATTTAATTGTATTATATTTTGTTTTAAATTTTTCGTTTTATTTGTTGCACAATTGTATAATTAAAATAATAATATAATTTCAATAATTTCAATTTTTATTTATTTATTTTTATTTTGAGTTTCAATTAAAATAAACACAAAAAATAATTTAAACTGCAAAAAAGTAATTTAATAAATTGTCAAAATAGTTCAGTCAGTTGCGATTAAAATTAATAGAGAAAAATTAAAAATCTTCTGTCTTAAAAGTTAATTATATTTGCCAAAAATTACAAGTAATTAAAGTGCGCCAAAAATTCTTTTATTTTTTTAATTGCAAATATTGATTTTATATTTTTCTCCTTATAATAAGGCTTAAAACTAGTTGGTAATACAAATAGCCCTAAACTAAATAAACGTAAATAAATCAAATTATTGAAAATCTGTTTAAAAAGCAACACACAACTGTTGATAAACTGTTGACAAACTGTTGACATTTTTGTTGAATATTTAAATTATTAATGAACGCCAAAGCCTAACTAGCCGGAAGTGTAGAAGCGGTGGCTGGGTAAGCCGCAACACAATGTTGGCTAACACAGTGGAGGAGGGGTAGAGGGGCAAGAGGTAGCATGACATTGCAACGGTATTCACAATGGTCGCGCTTTAGGCCTAATTAGCCTCGTGGGCAGCATCAAAAGGGCCAAAAACGACGCCACAACGAAAGGCGACCGAATCTCGCCTCTATAAATAACAAAGCCAGAACGCATAATTAGGCAACGTTGTTTGGTTGTTGTTGTAGTTGTTGTAGTTGTTGTTGTCGTTGTTGTTGCCACACTTAAAATAGCACAAATTGGCGCATTTTGTGGCTTAGAGCCCACGCCCACACTTGACAGCCCACATTTGTCGCTGCGACTTGCATTTCCTGCTTTGGTCGGCCGGAAACATGGCCAAAAGAAACCGAAATTCTAAAGTGGCCCTGGCCCAGGCCCTGGCCAAAAAAACCTGACAACCTCCTGGCTCTCAAGATGTACAAACATTTTTTTTTGGGCCACTGTGGGACACATAAATAAATGCGCCACAAATCCGTAAATATGATTAAGTGCCAAATTTATTTACAGCTCCCCAGTTGCCTTTAAAAAAAAAAAAGAATAAAATTAAAAAAATAAAGTATATATTGTAATAATAATAAACAAGTGAGAATTGTTGTAAAAAGATTGGTCGACGTTTTAATACACTTTAAGAGCTGGCAATAAGAGAAAACATAATTAAACTTTGAAACATTTGGCTTCATTAAGAAAACTAATAAATTCTATGTATGAAAATAAGTTTTACCCAATTTTTTCAGTTGTATATAGATATAGTATACCGATTTTGTATTTAGTATTATATAACTTGAAAATGTTAAGTTTAAACAAGTCTAAAAAAATAATAAAAAAAATAAAAAAAAAAATAAAATAAAAGTATAATATGTTGTTCATACTAAATAAAATGCCTCTAAGAAAATAAGCAAAATGTTGCATACTTTCAGGCACTGTTTTTTGCAATCCAGTGCGCCTATAGTTCCCACACGGGCTAAGCACTCAGTATATAAGTCATCAAAATTTAAATAGATTAAAATCTCAGTATATATAAATTCATCAGAATTTAACTAGATTAAAATCGTTTTAAAATACTTTTGTAATAGAATAATTGCTCTAATATCATGTAAGTGTTAATAATAAATTTTTGTATTGAATAATAATTTAATAAAATATAATTGAAATTTTTTTTAAGAAACATAATAAACTTGTTTTTAATCGGTCATAATTTCATTATAAATATTAAAAATAAATGACAAAAAAACGGTTTTACTAATAAGTCGATCTTAATAAATTCATTAATGAAATATGACCAACTTTCTTGGTGTGATTTTAATATTTTTAGAATTAATAACCAGCCAACAAATTTAACTTTTTTTATCAAATTCCAAAAATGACGTCAATCCAGCTAGATTTTCACAATTTAATTAATATTTTTTCATTATTTTTCATAACAAAATTTTTTTTTGACAATTCTACCTATAACACCTATAGCATATATTAATTAAATCTAGCTAATTAGACTCGACTCAGTTATTAATGCTGATCAATATATATATATATATATATATATATTCTTCATAATTTTAGAAACACTTCGCTCAAGGCGTTGCACACTTTATAACAATATAATGATATCCTCTTAAAGAGCATAAAAAAGAGCATAAAAATTAAAAATAAAAAATAAATAATATAAAATAAACACAACTCCTTTAAAAGCTCGAGGGGCTGTCGTAAGCCGCGGCCACCTGCCGGAAGCCGCGTGGCAGCAACAGAAGCAGCAACAGCAACAGCAGCGGCAGCAGCAGATGAGGCAGCCTTCGCCTTGGGCTTAATGCCAGGAGTGGCCGCTGCTGCTGCTGCTGTGGCACGGACGGACGGACAGACGGACGGATGGGCGTACGGAGGATTCCAAGCGGGCAACTCGATTACAATTACGTGCGCTAATTGCACTTTAAACGCGTCCGAGCTTGTCACGGCAACGCTTCACATCCGCTGCCACACGCCTCGTCCTGCATGCCACATCCTGCCGCGTTCGGCCCGCACATTTGCTGCCACTTATTTTACTACAATATATTTTTTTTTATTTTTTGCTTTTTTGCTTTTTTTATGACATTTCCTACAGCGGCAACTTACAACTACATAAATTTGCAAACATGATGTCGTCGCTGCAGAGCATTATAACTTCCATATACATAAGTTGTTAGGTTTCTAGGTATCCTGGCTGCTGGCAGGAATACTTGTATTATAATAGCCTGCCACTGCTTTCCAGTCGACGTCATCGTCGTCGTCCTCGTCGTCGTCCTTGTTCGCCTCACAGCTGCCGTAATTCAAAGTGACGCTAAATTTAGTTTAATACACATGAAAATCCACCATGGAAACAATTATACAGTTTTCTAATTAGAAATATATAAGTAAAGCAGTTTGTTGTTTATAAAAATCAATTAATGCAATTATTACATTGTCATAAAATTATTGCACAAAGTGGTAAATAGAAATTTATGTATTTAATTATATTAAATGTAGTATAGAAATTTGAAATTTATTATAGAAATATTTTTGTATGGAAATATGCAGATATCGTCTTTTTCATGGTTGCTTTGACCAATTTCACTTTTCAAGCATTTTTTTACACTCTAAAAAGACGAGTTAAAATTATAAAATCCTTGTTAAACAATAAGCAATTTATTTAAAGATGTTCCTAATAAATAAACAAAAATAGAAAGTAAAGAAAATTAAAAAATCCATCGCTTCGAACAGGACAATGTGAAGAAGAATATAATTTAAATCAATGTAGTTACATATTTCAGAAGAGAAATATTCTAAAATTCATATTAATTTCATAGTAATAGATACCAAAGCTTTAATTAAATTCTTTAAGCCAATTTTTATTTAAATTTAAACCAATTTTTGTTTAAATTTTGCATTTTACCTAACTCTAAATCATATATATTTGTTTTCTTAAAATCTAATGTTGGTTTAGAGCTTAAAAAATTGTAAAGAAGAAATAAAAAAAACATTAAAAATTTAAATTTTATTTAAAATACAAAAATTCTTTTTTTACAAAAATTGTAAAAGAATGAAAATGTTAAATTTTTTTATTTAATTAATTTACAAATGAAAAATTCTTATTTTTAGAAAAATTGCAACTACATTGATTAAAGTATGAAAATGTTAAATTTAAATTTAAAATTCCAAATTTCGAAATTTAACAAAAATTGTAACTATATCGATTAAAGACAGAAAATGTTGAAGGTATTAAAATCTAATCAATAACACTAGGTAACAAAATATAGCTTTTTTTGTATAAGTTTCCAAACCTACTTTTAATTATAATAATATAAAAATAATAATTATTCAGCTTGTGTAATTTAATTCATATCAAATCTTTATCGTTTTCACTGCTTTTTTGTTTTATAAAAACAAATAAAATTTTTCACCTGCTGCCACAAAAAATACTTAAAAAATCCTTTAAAAATTTACTATAATAATTACCATAATTCTTCAAATTCAACTTAGTTTAAATTCTTGGACATTCTTCCACTGTATTTCTGATTTAAATAGCTCACCTGGCCTACCTAGGCTGGAGAATTCTAACGGCAGCAAGTGGCCCCTATAATGGCCCAAGGCGTAAGTCCATATACGTCCCGCTGTCCATCTGTCCGTCTGGTGTTGCCTCCTCATCTTGCCCCCTCTTGTCTGCCTATGCGGCTGACTGCCTCTGGTTGTGGCAGTGCCCCAACCAATGCCACTGCAACTGCCACAGCCTGGCAGCCTGTTGGCTCTTTTGCTCATTTACACCTTTTATTACGTATGCGTGCGTCGGTGGCAAAAGCAAAGTTTGCAGTTTAGTTTGCCATTAACGTGGCCATAAGCGTTGGCCAGACTTTTGCACACGAGTCGAGTCGAGTCGAGCTGCCTGCTTGCTATTCATATGCAAAATTGACAACGAGATGTGACAGAAAAGTTTGCCAAACTATGGAGAAAAATACGACTTTGCTTATGAGAATAGGAGCATGATTCAATAAAGAAAAATATTAAAAAAATTACTTTATAAAAAAGCAGTTCAATAAATTATAACTAAGTATGGAAACATTCCATAATTGATAATATAAAAATAAAGGGAAGAATCCTAATATATTGGCAAATATACAATTTTCCTAATGGTATAAATACTCTAGCACTAAATTCAATAGGGCTATAAATTAATTTATATTACAGAAAATTCGGAAATTTTAATAAAAATATTTTTAAAATTGGCGATTCAGTTTTTTTTTGTACAAATTTTGCATTTTTCCTAAGTTAAAAAAGTTTTACTATTTTATGTGGCCTTAAATGTCTATAATTAAATATATATTCAATGAATATAAATATGAAGTCAAATAAAATATAAATAAAAGAGAAAAAGTCGAACGTTTCACTGAAATACGGATTTCACAAACAATTTATGATTTTAAATTAAAAGACGACTATTTTAATATTTAAGAAAATTCTTGTAAATAATATCAATATTTAAATATTTAAATTCAGCAAAAAAATGCTCTGCAACTTCAAGAACTATTAAATTAAATTTAATTAAAAATAATAAAATGTGGATTTTTAAATTAAATAAAATATGAATTTTAAAATTAAATAAAAAGAAAATTTGCATTTTTTATAGTTTTGCATATATCGACAGTTTTGAATTTTTAATATTTTTTTTTTTGTTGCTTTGGATAATAATTTTAATAAAAAAAAATGTAAACTTGTTTTTTATTAACTGTCAGATATTTAAATTATATAAAAACTAAACTTTCAACTTTTATAGTTTCGCATATATCGATAGTTTTGATTTTTTTTAAATTTCGATAACTTTAAATATTTTTTTTTGCTGTATATAAAATTTTAAATTAAAAATGTAAACTTTTTTTTTATTAACTACCATATTTCATTGCTTTCAATACTATAACTTTCAATACCTATCGATTGTTTAGATTACAATCGATATACACAGTTTCGATTGCCAAGTAAAAGTTTAATTAATGGTTTTCCCCCCTAAACTCTTAAGAATGTTACTGGCAACCGGCGTAAAATCAAAGTCATGCATTTATGGCTCAATGCATTGTGAGCAAAGAGATGCTACCGTTTCTGTGTGTGTATGTGTGTGTGTATTTGTGTGTGTGTGCTTGTGGTTAACTGTATGTGTGATTATGTGTATGTGCGTAGGTTTATATATGTGTGTGCGTGCTGTCAAAACCGAAGTTGCAGTTGCCACTACTTGGTAGATGTTTCTTAGCCGACTGCTTGCGGGCAAAACTTTTTAATGTGAA
Source organism: Hirtodrosophila alboralis (assembly GCA_035043045.1). Taxonomy (NCBI): domain Eukaryota; kingdom Metazoa; phylum Arthropoda; class Insecta; order Diptera; family Drosophilidae; genus Hirtodrosophila; species Hirtodrosophila alboralis. The sequence goes on from JAWNNH010000243.1 coordinate 378,991, forward strand.
AAGTGCAAAGAAAAGTGCACTCGCCCCAGACACACACACACACACACCCAAACGCACACATGTCCTGCCTGTCCTGCGTGTCCTGTTCTCATCTCCCTTCGCATAATGTCACTGCATTTTAATTTACTGCATACCTTGAGGCGATTCGCCTTCGCCTCGCATGCCAAGTGGCAAAGTCCAATGTACGCTGACTTGTTGCCTTCTTCAAATACACATACACACACACACACACACACACACACAACACACACACACACACATACAACACACACACATGCTGGCTGTGTGACAAAGTGGCGCTGCGTTTTGCATTTTACTGCAAATTAAAGGATTTCTTTTTGCCTTTTACAGAGCTCTGACAACTTAAGATACTTAGGCATAAAAAGCCTGTCATACCATGTCCTGCCACACCATGTGTGCGTAAAGGGAATTAAGTGCGCTGCGCTTTGTTGAAAATCACTCGAAACAAAGCCAAGAGCTGCTGCGGGCATATCAGCAGCAACTTCAACTTCAACTTCAACTCCGACATGCATTCAAGATTTACAGTAAGAAACACTGAGAAAAATAAATGATATAAAAATAAATTATTAAAGGTATTTTTAGGAGTACAATAGATCTAATTGGTCCTGGTACAATAATCCCTCCTCTAATAATAATAAAGTTATTTTTAACTTTAAACAAGAGCTGCATAATTCTCTGAAATTTACTTTTTTTTTTAATTTTACACATATTTTTTGCCGATTGTTTTTTTTTATATTTACAATAGTTAAGATTTTCTAGTAACCAAATTGTTTGACTGTGCGCCTCAAATGACAATTTTTTTTTTGTATTTTGAGTCATTTTTATTGTATATAATTTTCATATATAAATTTATATGTACAGAAATTTTCCTATAACTTTTCTGTAAAGTTCATATTCAGTTTAATTTAATTCTATAAAAGGAATTATTTTCATATTTTTATTATCACTTTCTTCGAAAGTTTGAAAAAGATTTTATCATATTTTCTAGAACATTTCGTGAAATTCCCAAAATTATGCATAACTTCATATAATATATTAATTTATTTATTGTCTTCTTATTATGTATATATTTTAATTTTTTAATTACTATTTATTTTTTTTTATTAGTCACAATCTACCTACTAAAATTTTGATTTATTTTTATTTTATTCTCTCTTTATTCATTTAATTAAATTTAAAATTTTTATTTATTTCTTTTCTATTTTATATTAATTATTTTTAAGTTGTTTTTAATTTGACGATTGGGTTAATAGAGCCTTTGTTTTGCATTTTGTTCATATAATTCAGTTAATGTAAATTCTTTAAACAGAAAGAGGGTGTATAAAAGAGTTAATCATTTTTTATAGATCATTTTCTGAGGTTCCCAAAACCATGCATAATATCATATGATTAACTAATTAATACCTGCTTGATATATTAATTAATACCTGCTTGATATAATAAGTAAGTAATGTCTTCTTATTATTATTAATATTTTATAATTACTTACTACCATTTTTAATTATTTCCTTATAAAATGTATTATTTTATTAAATTTTAATTTTTGTACTTTTTTTATTTTATTTTACTTTTTTTTATTTTATTAATATTTTTTTTTTAACTTAAATTTATTTAAAATTCTTAAAAACTCCAAATTGTGCACTGCAAAATTTATAGTACAAGGAATGCCACGACTTATATAAAATCCTCTTTCATAAAAAAAAAAGGAATTCGAAACGTAGGTATATTTTTAAACCAAAAAAAAAAAGGAATCAATCGATTTATGCTCTACCCGAAATTAGAAAAACAAACATTCGATTAATATATATATTTTTTTCCAAGTGTATTTTAGAGTCTTTGACTGTGACTCTGATTTAGATTCTAGCTGGAGTGACACTGTGGCGGGGTCGTCACCGTGCCACATTGCGCCCTGCAGTGCGTTCTATGGCAACGCCCACATGCACATTGGTGGGCGTGGTCTGGGCCTTTTTTTTTTTATTTGTTGGCAGTGCCAACACCTTTTCGCCTGCGTCCATTTTATTATTTGTCTTGATTATTATTTTCCATTTGTGCAAAATTAAAATACAACAAAAATTGTGTTTTTTATATAAAGCAAAGCAAAAAAAAGGAGAAGGAGAAGAAGAAAAAGAAATGCAAGCGCCATTCAACCGCAAAGCCACTGCAGGAGAGGGGGGTGGCATATATAGGGATAGAGGGAGGGGGCAGGGTTGGGGCAGGGTGCTCTCTAGCATCGCATGAATAATGTGAAACTGAAAACTTTTCATCAAAAATCAGCCAAGGGCTAAACTGGACATGGAACAGGCAGTCGGAAGGCAGGAAGGCAAGGGACGATATCCTGCCTGGGACAGTCATAGTCAGAGCCCCCCTCCTGCCCCACCAACATCTTGGCTCATCTTGGCAGGCTCAGATAGAAAAAAAAATAAATATAAAAAGTAAAAAAAAAATAATAATCTGACAGCCTGCCATGAAAATTCCGCTTTGGTGTGACAAATCAAAGACTAACACAACGCTTTGGTTAGAGCACAAAACGCACGCTTCGTTGAGTGGCGACTCAGTCCAGGATCCAGGATATATATATAGCTGGAGTTGGGCATGGTAAAAGGGAATAGAACTGAAGATGGCGCTAAACATGGCTAGCATGTTGTTGTTAGCCAAACTGAAAGAGGCTCTGACAGCTGCAGTTGGTTAATGGCAAAGTTAGGCGCATCATGTTTTGCAATCAACACGTTTTCTTTTAAAAGAAAATATATAAATTTAATAATTTTAAATGTATCAGGTTTGCAAAAATGACAAAAGGTATTCAAGTAGGGCTTAAAGAAATTATATAATATATTATTTAAAGAGCCAGAGAATTTATTATGTAGCAATTTGTTTATTAATGCATATTTGTTAAAAATTTATCTATAAAGTAAATAAATTTTAAATAAATAAATTCATTTTAAATTGCTACATTTAGAGGAAATATAATGAGTTAATTTTTAATAAGATATATACTATTTTGTAATAGAATTGTTTGCTGTAAAAATATATAAATAAATTATTGATAAATTGCCAGAATTAAAAATATTACAAATATAACATTTAGACGGGTTAAAAACCGAATAAATCTTAGTAACGGTTGCTTAATAAATTCCTTTTAAATTAATTGCTAAATTAAAAATAAATATATTGAGTTTATTTTTATTGAAATATATAGTATTTCTTGCTCTGAAAATAAATATTTAAATTATTGATAAATTGCCAGAATTAAAAATATTAAAAATATAAAATTTAGAAAGATTAAAAACTCCATAAATTTTATTAACTGCTGCTAAATAAATTCTTTATAAATTGCTTTATAAAAAAAGAGAAATAATTATTTCATTTTTCTGAAATAAAAATTATTTTGTTATTGAATTGTTCGCTCTATAAAATAAATAAATAAATTATTAATAAATTGTCAAAATTAAAAATAATAAAATTATTTTATTTTATAAATAAAAATTCATTAAATTTTATAAACAGTTGCCTCATAAATTCCTTTTAAATTGCTAGAATAAAAATAAATATAATTGGTTAACTTTAGCTCAAATATATATTGTTTTGCTATATAATTTTTTGCTCTGTAATATAAATAAAATGAAATAAATAAATGCCGTTTAAATTACTAGATATAAAATAAATATAATTAATTAATTTAGACTCAGTGAAAAATCAAAAGAAAATATTTTATAAATAATTGCTAAATAAATTCATTATGAATTGCTAAAATAAAAATAAATATAATTAATTTATTTTTCCTTAAGTATAAATATTTTTTGTTATAGAAACTTTTGCTGCATAACATAAATAAATTGTAAATAAATAAATTCTTGATAAATTGTCAGAATTAACAGAAATATAATAAGTTAATTAAGATTGATTCAAAACTCATTAAATTTGTTTAGGCAATTTTTAAATATTTTCTTTTCAAATTGCTAGAATAAGAAGAAATATAATAAGTTAATTTTTACTTAAATATATATTATTCTGTTATATAATTTTTTGGTCTATTAAATAAATAAATTGAAAATAAATAAATTCTAAATAAATTGCAATAAATTCAATAAATTCTATGAACACTTTTTAAATTAAACTATAAATTAAATATTAGATTTTGTCATTGAGAAAAGTTATTTTCTGTATATTTTAATAATTAGAATTTCATTCAATTTTTAGTACGTTTTTTGTGTGTTTAAAAAATATACAATCTAAACATATAGAGCACAAAATCCATGCCAAACTAAATTTAATTTAATTAAAAACAAAACACTTTCTATACTTTAAAAGTAAATGCAATTAAAGCAAATTTAATTCTATTTATAAATTCATTGTTTTCACTGCATTCGTTAAACTTTCACAGATCTTATGAATAGTGCAGTAGTCTTTAAAAAAGTATATATTATTACTATTTTTTTTTTGTACTTTATCCATTTGCAGTTATGAGTTAAACAAAAACAACAACAACAATAACAAACCGCATACCTTTTTTTTATTTTTTTTATTTTTTATTTTCTATTTTTGAATGGGGCTCGTCTCTAATCAGAGCGCGTCTGCAAACAATGGGAACAGGCAGCAGCACAACTCTTACCCCCGACCCTTCCTACCATCACTCCTACCCTTACCCCTACCCCTAGCCGGGCTGCACTCAACCCCCACACCGTAGTCCATTAGGGGTGCGAGAGCGGGCATTGTAATGAAAAAAGGGGACAGCGGCCAGGAACGGCAGCGGGGGGTGTGGGGGTTTGGGAACAGGGAACAGGGACAGGAGCTAAGAGTTGCATAGGGGGAACAGGGAGCAGAGGGGCTGGGAACTGGGAGCATGTTGCTTGTTGCTTTTGGCATTGTTCCTGCAGTTGCACATGCGATTCTTTATATTCTGTATACCCTTTGCAAAGAGTATTATAATTTTCACATGCAATATGTCAAGTATATTTTTAATTCTTATTTTTATTATATTTATTTGCTTTAAACTTTGTAATATATATCTTAAGATTAGAAAGTTGAAAAAGGCCTGAAAAAAATATTACATAAATTTCTTTTAACTTTATAATATATATTTTAAGTTTAGAAGGGTAAGAAAAGTCCTTAAAAATATAACATAACTTTTTTTAAGGCCACACACAATGGAAATTTTATATAATTAATTAATATTTATTTTTATAATTTATTTATTTTATTATTTTTTTTTTATTTATAGAAAATAGGCCGAATTAAAAAATAAAATTATCCCGAGTCAGTGTCGTTATTAAAAATTGACTGATATATATATATATATATATATATACCAGATTAATCGCTTCAGTACATTATTCAGCTGCCTTAGAAACTTTTAGTCAAAAATTTATTATTGTAGTTTATAGAAAACTGGTTGAAAACTTTTCTGAATATTCCCATATATACTCTTAAGATTTAATCAAAATCAATTTACTATATTTAACAACTCTGTTAGGGAAATCAATGAAATTTTGTTGTTGTATATATATCTTCTTTGTTTTTTCTAGATGTTTACTAATCACACCAATTTAAAAGTTTTATTAAGCTTGCACAGCAAACTGATTTAAATTTGATTAAAATGGATTTAATATAACTTTTAGATACAATAGGTGAATCTGTAAAAAATTCAGCTATTGTTTGATTTATGATTTTTAAAATATCATTATTAAATTCTAGAAATTCTGAATTCTCAGTAGACCTATTTGATATACTTTAAAATCAAATTTGAATTTTTTTTTTAATTTTTTAATTTTATAATAAATTTAAACTTAATTTAAACTTTAAACTTGCACAAATTTTTTATTTTAATAGATATCACAAATAAATTCTTTTATACAATCTTGGAAAAGCTTAGTTTAGACATAAATTTAAGTTTAAAATTTTTTTCTTTTTTAAAATTGGGATTTCGCTTAAAAACTATATTTTTATTTCTATAGATATCACAAATAAGCTCAGCAATTTCAATTTTAAATTATAAAATTTGGTAAAATCATTTCCTAAATTAATTATTTTATCTTATAGCAGTCTTGGGAAAGTTTAATTTGAATACGAATTTAAATTTGTAAAAAATTTTTATTTTTTATTTAAAATTGAGATTTGACTTGTTAAATATTTCTTTTCCTATAGATATATATAATAAAGTTAAACAAACTCAATTTTTAGCTTAGTAAAATCATTTTCTAATGAAATTATATTATCCTATACAAATCATAGGAAAATTTAGACAATATATAAACTTATTTTTTATTATTTAAGAGTATTTATATTTTCGTCTATTTCAGTAAACTACTGTACTTTGCTTGTTTTTGCCATATATTTTACTCAGCACAAATTTATTTGCGACTGCAATTCCAATTCCCGTTGCACAGGCACCAAACCCCCCTGCTAACCCGCACTCTGCCATTCCTGCCACACACACACACACACACACCAGAGCATTTTGTTATTGTTGCGGCTGTAACTTTGGTTAATGCTTTGCATTTTGTGGCCACAGCGCACAAGGATGCAAAAGGATGCGACTTGAGTTATTTTTTGGTTTTTTTTTTTTTGATTTTGCTGTTTTTTTGCTGCTTTTGCCTTTAAGTGAAATCCTTAAAACAATTTGTCATTTATGCTTTAAAGTACTGCAACCCCTTTTTTATATGGCAACTCCCCTCTGCTTTGCTTTTTGCAGCCTCCACTCCCCGCTAACCAACTGTGACTGTGTTAATTGTTTTTGTTAAGTTTTTAATAACTGCAGGCAGGCTCAGGATAAGGCTCTGAGGAACTGCCAGTCAACAGTTTGAACTGCCATCAGTCTCATTATTTATTTGTAATTTAATAAACCAAACGGAGCAACTTGTTTGTGCCTTGCGGGGGCGCCACCAAATGGCAACGGATTGTTGTGCCCCATGCCACCACACCCGCCCTCCCTTCTCCTCTTAACAGCAATTGATTTTATGTGAAAACTTTAGATTTTTATGAGTTCCTTTTGGCTTTTTGGCTGCCGCAGGACGCGTCTCCAAAAATATTGCTATATATATATATATTTGGGGGTAAACGTCAGCTTGAATTTATATTTGCCCCGTTGTGCAGATTTTAATGAGGCATTAAAGCGTGATTTTAAATACACACACATATATATACTCTTATAATTTATGAGCAACTAAATATTTGCACAAGTAGGCCAAGGGAGGGGGTTAGAGAAGGACTTGCTGCTTGCCTTTCTGCCTGGCCAATGCACTATGGAAAATTAGATAATTTTTCTTTTTTATTATAAATTCAATTTTCAACAAGAGAACAATCTAACTAGATAATTAAAAATCGCGTGTTGTTTTGATGGAAAAAATAAGACAAGTTAGGAGAACTGCTTTGGGTTGCAATGGCAACCCTAGACAGGGAAATTCTCAAAGAATACAAAGACATAGTTGACCATGCCATTAAGCTGTCGCTTAAAGCCAATTGAGAATTATAAGCGATAAGAACTTTAAAACTGCGATATTAAGAGCAGTGATGCCAATTATTTTCCAGAAAAAAAAAAGACAAAACGACCAAAGAAAATAGGGAAAAAAAGCTGAAAACACACAAAAAACAAGACAGAAAAACAAGACACAATTTTTAAAAGTGGTTTTTATTTAATTTAAAAGCTGAACACTCTGCCGGAACCTCAACATATTTATTAATCGTATAAAACTAAGTATTCAATATGTTATATAACATTAACATTCGGTACACTGTTAACTTAGCAGCTGTTAAACGAAAAAACGCGCGCTGCTGTTAATTAATTTATTTTTGCTTAAGGGAAAATGCTTTTAAGCTTTAAACAAACAGTTTTTTGTTTAAAAATCTAAAATTGGATATTAATTAATGTAGTTTGTACTTTATGTTCGTAGTTTTTTATTGTTGATAAAGTACATGTTTGTCTCTTGTTTTTGTAACTAAAAAAACAAGAAAAAAAAAAATTATTTTTTTTTAAATTATTTTAAAGGAGTTTTAAAAATATCCAAGCATTTTTGAGCTATTTTTTTTTTGTTCCTAAACCATTTATTATATTCCCAGAACTCGCTAAATTTATGTTATATTAATTTATTACACAAATTTGCTCAAATTTGCCCATAGTACAATGTTTGCCTGCCTGCGTTTGCCGTTTTTAACACTCGATTACTTTAAATGCTTCCTCGTCCTGCATTTGACTTTTGCCTGTCAATATTTGCCTTTGGCTTAACTGGAACACACACACACTCGCACACACTCGCACACACACCCCAATTTACCACCCTTACCTCGTCTAGTCATTGCACTAAAAATTTTGCTTAGTTTGCCAGCACACATCAGCATATTTTTAGTGTTTTGCATTTTGTTTGCTCAGCTTATGTAATGAGTATTTGGTTACACACGCACACCCACACACACACGCACACACATATATAGTTAACCAGCGGTTAAGCATTAACCAGCAGTTAGCCAGTTTGACAGCTGGTTTTTGCTTTTATTGATATAATGCTTAAATTACTGTGCAAATGACTCATTTATCAAGTGGCCTTTTGTTTGGCATTGTTCAATCCCATTGACAACTTGGCCAACAAGCCAATTATGTCAGGCAACAACGCGAGCTGTCACACACATACTGACAACAACAACAACCACACACAACACACATGACACACAACGCGAATTAGTCGCGCCCTGCAGCCGCATCAGCTCAACTGTATTTTTGTTTTTTTTTTTTGTTTTTTGTTGGCTGCCACATTTGGCTGCCTGGTTTCATGGTAATTTTATTAAAAATGATTTAAGGCAATTTACAGGACATGTTGCATGCAACTCCCATCGCACACCCGCCACCCCTCACGCCTCTACTCCAACAACTGCAAACGTGGCGCATAAATTAAAATGTTTTGCGCCCTTTTTGCAGTCGCGTGTTGATTGGAATGCTTGGCATGATGAAGATGATGATGATGATGATGTTGATGATGATGATGATGATGCATTGCATCCATTGCCAAAAAGTCAGTTATATTGCTGTTGGGGCTATTAAATGACCAGTCGCATTTTATTTGCATCGATTAATTTACTGACAATTGAATCATTCAATTTTTGACTCGTTCAGCGGTTTGAGCTCAACATGTGTGTATTTTATTTAAACTAAATGATTACTTTTAATTATACTGTATTTATTAATGTTTTATTGACTTTTATAATGTTATTTATATTTAAATAAATGAGAAGTATATTTGACTGTTTTTGTAACTTTTTCAGATGCCTTCTTTTAATTAAATGAATTACATTTATAGATTTTATGCCAAATTTTTAAATTACAATTAAATTTAAAAATTAATATTTTATTGACTTTTTTAATGTACCTTTATATTAAAATAAACTAGGAGTATATTTTACTGTTTTTGTATGATGAGTTGCCTCCTTTTAATTAAAATAATTTAATTTATAGGTTTTATGACAAAATATTTAAAATACAATTAAAGGCGATTAAATTTTCTCTTTTTCTTAATAAAATATATTGCGAGCTCAATATATATTTATTTATATTTATACTAAATGGTTAGTTGTAAACTATACATCATTTTATTGGTTTTCATAGTGTTATTTATTATTTAAAAATTAATGTTTTATTGACTTTCATAATGTTATTTATTATTTAAATAAAACTAGAAGTATATTTGATTGTTTTTGTAGCTTTTTTCGATATGGTAGCTTGATGTTGGCTCCATTTAATTAAATTAATTTCATTTATAGATTTTATGCCAAATTTTTACACTACAATAAAAAAATATACATTTTCTTTTGCTTTTTTTTTTATTAAATATATTTCGATATAAGCTTAACATAATCTTTTTATGATCTATCTTTTAAAAAGTATAATAAATCGAACTTAAGACTTTGTATATTTTTTAATGAATTTAAATAAAGCTCGATTAAATAATTTCTCTGTTTATTTTTTGTAAACATTTCTAAATACAATTATTTTAGACTATTTGGACTATGAAATAAAATTAAAAAAAATTAATTCAAGTTAAACATATTTATTAATCCATTTTTTATATTTATGTCTGTTTATCAATACAATAAAAAAATTTGAAGATTTATTCTGATTTCTGTTATTACCTTAAGCCCTATTAATTTTATAGTGTGTCTAAGTATTAAATAATTCTTAATCAAAGCTTTCTTTGCTTATTGTGAAACAAATTCAAATTAGGATATTATTTTGAATGATTTATAAATTGCTGTATCTTTTATTAATGTAAAAAAATAGAAAATATTTTAATTTTTACTAACCCAAAAACAAGGTAAGCAATTTATGAAATTATTTAAAAATATAAATTCATGTTTTTCATATTTATTAACCCATTTTTACATTTTTTTTTTTAACATTTATTCTGATTTCTGTTAACAATGTGTTAGCTCTATTAATTTTAAAGTGTAATCTGTAATTAAATAATTTTTAATCAAAGCTTTATGTGCTTATTGTGGAACAAATTTAAATAAGGATGATAATTTAAATAATGTGTTAAAATCACTTTAAAAAAAAAATATTTTAATTAATTTTATTAATCTAAAAACTAACTATACTACTTACTTTTTTAAATTCCAATAACATCAAATTTTAGATGAAAATTTTTAATATAAAATCTTATTTAAATTACACAAATCAAATATATATATTTATTTAAAATTTTATTATTTAAAAGGAACTATACTAAAACTAACTTATGTTAACTTTCTTAGTATCACATTTTCTTTGCAAATCCGTATAATAAGAAATCTAATTTAGCATTTGGATGCAACACACGCCTGCCACAAGATACCTACCGCCCCTGGCCGCCCCTCTCCCTCTGTCTGATTGCATTTATGCGCAGCTGCAACGGCGACAAATATTAATTTTATGTTTTATACTAAAAATAAATGCCTGTGCAAGGATACAAGCAAGGATACATTTTGAGCCAGTCAACTGTCTGGGTGTGTGTGTTGTGTGTGAAAAAAATAAATCGCTGCTGCTGTTGCTCCTTCGTGCTGCTTATGTTGATCCTGCGTCGGTGTGTCCTAGTACGTCCTGTCATATTTATCGTTGTGTGCATTGTGCGTTTAATGTCGCTTGATTTACATTAGTTTGCAGAGAAAAGAAAAACACGCAAAAGAAAACAACAAAAAATAAAAAAAACACAGCAAATTGAATTTGCCGCCTTTGTGCTTGAATTATAAAAAAATTAAAAAAAATAAAAAATAAATATGAAAATCTGTAGCTAAATTTAAAACAAGTAAGATTATTGCTTTTAGAAGGTCACGACTGTTGTATACTCTGTTGGCTTAAAGCTTTTAAATTAATATTAAAACTGTAGCGAATAATATGGTAGAGATTTTAGCTAATTTTGGTTTTCATTTTCTATAATATTATTGGGGTGAAAAATTCTTTTAAATGTTTCCCAATTTTATGTAAAATATTTTTTATCTTTTTATATAATATTTTGGGGGTGAAAAATTCTATTGAATGTTCCCAATTTTTTTTAGGAATATTTTTTATCACTTTATATAATATTTTGGGGTGAAAAATATTCTTATGTTTTCAATTTTATTTAGAATAGAATTTTTAAGTTGATTTAAAATAAAAATTTGATTTAAAATTGAATTTATATTGCTAGCGTATTAATATTTATTAAATAAACATAAATATATATACATAAAAAAAGGATGCTATTTTAACTGCTTGTAATAAATATTAGAATATTTCAAAATTCTCAAATTAAAAATCAGCTTTATAATTAGAGTATAAATATTTTTGGAGCTGATGGCTGGAAAATTGTTAGATCTAAGAGTTTATAGCAAGCTTTTTCGTTTTTTTTAAAAATTAAAAAATGAATAAATTGTATTTTGCAATGGCAAACAATCATACATTTCATTATAATTAAGTAACTTTACATAAATAAATTAATTAGAGCTAAATTCCTTGCTCTAACTTCAATATTTTAATAAATAATTAAATTCTTACAAACAGAAAAACAGATAAATATTTAATATACAAATTAACAAGCTCATAATACTCCCTTACCCATTCAAAAATAGAGTATAAATATTAAATATTTAATATACAAATTTACAAGCTCATTATGCTCTCTTGCCCATTCAAAAATAGAGTATAAGTACAATGAACACGGCGACAAAATGCTGCCCCAAGTGCTCGACGCAATATGCAAATAATCTAAAAATTTATAGGCTTTTGTTGGGCTGTTTGCCTGTGCCTTAGCCTGTGCCTCGGCCTGTGGCAAGTGTGGCAGCTGTGGCAGCTGGGACTGCCTTAAGTTTGAGTGGCATGCGGGTAAGCTGGCTTATTATCTTTTATGAACTGAACTTATATTTTTTGTATTTTGTTTTCTTTTTATTTTATTTTTGGAAAATTGACTTTGGTCTGGGCCTTACGCATGATTGATGCGTTGCATGTGTAAATGTCATAGTCTCTGGTAAAACGCAAACTTGACATTTCTTCAATGTCTTTGGCAAAAGTTCATTACGTGGCATGTCAAAAAAAAACAAAAAAAAAAACAAAACAAATATATATAAATAAATAAAAGTAGGGGAAGAGTGGGACGTAAATGAACAGCTTCTATGCATGTAGAAAATCCATTAAAACACTCGAGTCCTTTGCAGACGCGACGCGGGGCTCTCCAAAATGCATTTCCGTTTATAGTAAAGGCTGCTTTGAAGGCTTTGAACACTTAGACAGCACTTTCTTGCTTCTTGCTTGGCCCCCAGACTAAGAAATTACAAAAAATAAAAAAAAAACCACCAAGGCACGTAAAATGTTATTGATATTGCATTTTTTAGCATTTTGTAATTGAGGCACAACAAAAAAATAACACAAAAAAATATATATTTAAGCGCTCTTAGGCAATAGAGTTGTAGCTTATAGTTCAATTGAAGCTACTTTAATCTTAGTAGTTCCATTTTCTGTGGCTAAATGAACTAATTTTTATTTTCTAAAAAATCTGTAAATTTTTTATTTCCTTTTTTTGTGAAAAAAAAATTTTTTTCGATGAACCACAGTAGAAATTAAATTGAAAAATAATTTTTTTTTTTTTTATTTTTACTATACAAATTAAAAATAATTTTTAATTGATAATAAATAATAATAAAAACTGAATAATAATTTTTATTTAAAAATAAATTTTTAATTTCGATTTTTATAATAAAAATTAAATAATAATTTTTATTTAAAAATAATTTTTAATTCCGATTTTTATACAATAATAAAAATTGAATATTAATTTTTATTTATATTTTTTTTTATTTAGATCAAACTTAATATTTATTTTGAAATTTTTTCATAATAAAAATTGAAAATTAATTTTATATCCGATTTTTATAATAAAAATTGAAAAATAATTTATTTTTACTTTTTTTTATTTAGATCAAAATTAAGATTTATTTTTAAATTTCTTCATAAAAATTAATAATAAAAGTTTATCCAGTGTTCAGCGTAATGCATCCTGAATTAGTATATCTAGGATCTTCCCAATCATCTACATAATTTTTGTCAGGTTTGATTTTTATTAGCACAATTATTATTTGCGTCCTTGAAATATTCTTAATCGTCATTTCTCAAAAGAAAATATTCTAAACGTATTTTTTTTTATTTGACGATAATTTTATTTAAAAAAAATCTATTTATTTTAAATTTTCTTTTCCAAGCAAAAATATTCTCCGATAAATAAATTTTCTTGGCCATTCTATCAAATTCTCCAAAATCTACATAATATTTTTATGTTTAAAAATAAAATCTACTGAACTGTTGATAATGATCTATAAAGTATATTCTTTATTTGTTTATTCATTTTTTTTACTTTTTTTCCCACTTTTGTGCATTTAATAAAGCCCCAGAACTTCTTAAAACTTCACAAAAAAAAATATCATTAAAAAAATAGGCTATTTAAAATTATTATAATAATTTTAAATCATAGCAACATTGAACTTAATGTCAATGAACTTTTGTTGAGGCTTTTACAGACATTTTCCAATTTGTTCATTCTTCAAACGAAGTTTGTAAAGCAAACAACAAAAATTTATAGTTTTATTATTTTAAAAATTTCTTATAAAATATATTTTATTTTAAATCGAAAATTGTTTTTTTCTTTCTGTTTGTTTTTTATTATTATAAGGATATGGATTCAGTTTTCAATAAGCGTGCAATGGGAAAACGGTAAGCGAACATAATGAATTTAATAATGTAATAAAAAAATAATTATATAATTATATATAATATTGTGCAAGGATATATAGTGAACAAAGATTTTCCCAAATATTGTAAAAATATTTTCCCAAATATTGTAAAAATAGATTTTCCAAAATTCAACATATTTTCTCTTTTCTTTCTTATACAGCGACCGAGCGGATCCGAGATTAAATCGCGGATTCAGGAAGTTTGTGATGGAGTATTCCAAGAGAAATTATGGCTTTGATGCCGTCGAGGCTGCTGTGCTCGGTGCCAGGGCATGGAACCGCCTCAAGGACAGCGATCAGATTCGCTTCGGTGAGGACCACAGCGATGATGATGATGGAAATGCTTCAGACAGTTGTTGTCCACCAAAGAAGAAGCCTAAATGTTGTCCACCGAAGCCTAAGTGTTGTCCGCCGAAGCCTAAGTGTTGTCCGCCGAAGCCCAAGTGTTGTCCGCCGAAACCAAAGTGTTGTCCGCCGAAACCAAAGTGTTGTCCGCCGAAACCAAAGTGTTGTCCGCCGAAGCCCAAGTGTTGTCCGCCGAAACCAAAGTGTTGTCCGCCCCGTAAACGCAAACCGGCGTGTCCAAGAAAACGTAAGCCTTCGTGTCCGGCGCGTAAACGTAAGCCAGCCTGCAAGCCCAAGTGCAGGCCCTGTGCAGTTTACAAGCACCAAAAACCGGGACCTATAACAAAAAATCCATTCTTAAATTTCTTACGGGCCTATCGGCGGAAACACTGTGATTTAGGCCCCCAGGAGTTGGTTCAAAAAGCCGCACGAGTATGGTGTCGTCTCTGTGAGCAGAAAAAGGATCGTTACCGTCGTCAGGTAGGATCTTATAGTATATATATATATATATAACATGTCGTTGTCCTAACAAGAGTTTGCTCTATTCAACAGGCCATGCGTGCTCCTAAGTGCTCCTAGTGCTAGACTGGGAAGGAGTCCACAAAAAAAACCTTAGCAGTATAAAACCACAACGTTCCCCATACAATCGATGTTTAGAAAGCCATAGCAAATTTAAATTTTTTAATTTTACAATAAATTTTAGACGTACTTTGAACTTTTAAAATTTTTGGTTTTATTTTTCAAGCTGGCGAGAAACCTCAACTAGAAGTTGTTTAAAATCAATTACAAGCCTTCAGGAAATATATTTTTATATGCATTTTATTATAATTTAATTTAATTTATTTATTAATTTAATTTAATTTATTAATTATTATTCTACTTACCAAGATTTCCAAGATTTTTAAATAAATAGTTGCCTTTTCTCCCAGTACAGGAAGTAAAATATTTAAATTAAAAAAAAAGAAACCAACGAACTTTATAGATGAACGAGCAAAATGCAAGACTATTTTCGATTATATATTTTATATATATTTTATATTTAAACTATCCAGGAAAAATGCTAATCAATTTTGAAGCTACTCTGTGATAGAAAAAATAAAAGTAAAAATCACTTTTCGGTATACAGAACAGCCAACATTTGCGATTTCGAAGCTAGGGATGAAAATAATTAATTACCTGTTCATTTTTTTCAGCTCGTTAAATATTTTAAACCTCTTCCAAACATTTTTAAATAAATAATAAATTAAATAAATAATTTTTAAAAAATAAATAGTGATCTGTGAGTAATAAGGCAAAGAGTGAAAAATCCTTTCTTATAAAGGCAAGTAACTAGCAAGTAATCTAGTACCCAGTCCGAGGTACAGGGTGTAAAAAAAAATAAAAAAATTAATCAGGATCAAAATGAAATGGATAAAACCAACGAACTAAGTAGATAACAGAGAAAAAACAAGCCAGTTGCTATTTTTAGTATCGGTTAAAATTTTAAATTCTCTAAGTAAAATAGCCAGAAAAATGCTAAACACAAACTAATTTTGATATCCATTCAGTAAAAGAAAAAATAAATAAAAAATTATCAATCACTTTTCGGTATGCAGAATAGCTAACATTTCCGATTTCGAGTAAAGGATTAAAATAACAGATTGACAGTTCATTCCTTCAGCTTGTTGAATATTATAAATATTCTTAACATTTTTAAATAAATACTGGATTGTCCGGAATTAGGCAATGAGTGAGAAATTTTATCCTGTAAAAAAGGGTAAAGGGTATAAAAAAATTATATATAAATAAAAAATAATGATCACACTTAAACGTATAAAACCGACAAATTTTATAAATGAACGAGAAAAATACAAACCAGTTTCTTTTTTCTGTTACATAATATTTTCAATTATTTTAATGAAATATTTTGAAAAAATGCTAATCAACACAAATTTTGAATCAGTAAAAAAAAAAAAAATTATTAATCACCTTTCGGTATGCAGAACAGCTAACATTTGTGATTTTAAAAGTAGAGATGGAAAAATTAGATTGCCAGTTCATTTTCTCAGCTCGTTGTATGCTTTGAACTAATTCCAAACATTTTCTTACAACACTGATAAGAAATGCTTCTTGCACTTATCAGAGGGCTCATCAATTGTCTGGCTAAACGTTGAGGCCGGTGGCTTTAGCGTTGTTCTTATTGTTGTTGTTGTAGTTGTTACTGCCAAGCAGATAACTGTCTAAATGACACTTAAGCATGTGTTTAAACATGCCAAGCACTTGGCTCACTCAAACTATGCAACAAGCGGCAACAACAATCGCATAGGGTTGACAACATCACCAAAGTTCAGGCAGAGAGAGAGATGCTGATGCTGCTGTCGATGCGCTGATAAGTCTTTAGAGTCTGCCCCACACCACGTGTGTGTGTGTGTGTGTATGGGTGTGTGTGTGTGTATATACACACACCCAGTACACACATCTTGTGTCGTCTCGAGTTCAGAGCGAAGGCGAAGTGCCAATGTTGCCAATGTTGTTGGGTAAACTCATAATTGGAATTAATTATGCATTCGCACTTTGCGGACAACTTTTCGAGTGGTTTGAGTGGTTAGTAGCTATATCTAAAAGTGTGTGTATGTGTGTGTGTGTATCTATGTGTGTGTGCTGCTTTAATTGTCCAAGCAAGGACACACTGAATGCTCCAGATAAAGTCACAAGGAACATGGCGCCGCTGCCAAAAGGGTTAAGTGCAAATTGCAGTTATCGTAAGTATTTTTAACTAATCTTATATATCACACCGATACTGGCTTAAAGCTTGCAAAATTTTACAAATTATTTAAGTGTCGAATCAAGGGGAACCTATAATATATATAGACAAATCAGAGTTATATTGTCCAAATCTAGTTCAATCGACGTCATTTTCGGAACTTTGATAAAATTTAAAAGTTAATTTTCAAGTGGCTGTCGACAATACAAAAAAAGTTAATTCTTCTATGTTAACTTCGTTAAAATTCATAGTTAACAATGTTAATTATACAGTTACAAACCCTAACTATCATATCATCTTGTGTAGAATTCTATAATCCTCATAATTTTAATCAAAATAAAATTCGTCTTCAAAAGCTATATCACGTTTGGCTAGATATTAAGCCTTCAAAGTCAAGAAGCTTAGAGTGTGCTAATCCGTTGTCGGGGAGTGTACCTCCTATACTTTGAGTCCCCATAACCTCATTATAAACTAAAGCGATTTTCATAGCTCCGGAATGTCTTTTTGATAATGGAATCAGCTCTAAATTGATTTGTTATTAAAATTTGAAAATCAATTTTTTTCGATTTTTTTAATGTATTTTTTCCTATTACCCCCTATACTTCCAAAGCCTCATAACTCTGTCAAAACTCAACCGATTTTCAAATAAAATGTCTTTTTGATTATATTTTATCTTTTAGATTAATTTAACATTCAAATCCCAAAATAATTTTTTTTGCCCTTTTGTTATTGATTTTTAAAAATTGTACCTCCTATACTTCCAAGCCTCCTAACTCTGTCAAAACTCAACTGATTTTCATGCGGAATGTCTTTCTGATCAAGGTTTGAGCTCTAAATTGATTTATCATTAAAATTTAAAAATAAATTTTTTTCGTTTTTTTTAATATATTTTCCTATTACCTCCTATACTACCAAGCCTCATAACTCTGTCAAAACTCAACCGATTTTCATGCGGAATGTCTTTTTGGTTATGATTCGACTTCTTAATTGATTTTTCATTCAAAACTAATAATAAATTTTTTTTGACTCTTATGTATTTTCTGATTTTTTAACCCTCATGCTTTATAAAAAAAAACACAATTTTTATGCGGAATTTTATCTTGAGCATAGTTTCGAATTTTGAATAAATTGTCATTTAAAATTTAATCACTTCTGAAAATCGATATTTTTGTATTTTTTCCTAATCAACCCCTTACAAAAATTTGTCAAAATTTTGAAAAAATTAAAATTTTAAATTTTTACTGCCAATCGGTAGCTGGCATCAAAATAAGTATAAAACGCTATTTGGTTTTGGAATGGCGAATATTTTGTTTAAAATTGCTGCAAAAAATTAAAAAAAAATATTATATAAAATATATTAAACAAAAAATCACAGAATATAGTAGTCCTCCTAGATTTTCTAGTCTCATAACATTTAACAAATTTTTATGTAGAATATCCCAATTAATTCCGATGAAGCGTGTTTGTTATTTAATATTGATTTAAATGTCATGTTATAGTCCATTATAAAAGCTGCTTAATGTCTTATTCTCTATAGTTTATTGTTATATAGTTAATATTACTAAATTCTGTAAATCATATTTAGAATTATTTCCTTAACAATAGGGCCTGGCAGCTAAACATCTTATTTTAAGTTAAATAAATGTAAATGCCAAAATAACCAAGTAAATAAACCACAAAGAAATTGTTTCACTTTTGACAAAAATTATGAGAGCTTAAAATATTTGAAAATCATTTTTTTATGAAAATTAAATTTTTTCAACAGCATACATTTTTTAACGGCATTTTTTTGCTACTAGATTTCCAATTCTTAATTGAGTAAACATTAATAAATTTTCGTTTTCATTTAATTAAATTTATATACAGCTTTTGGTAGACATTTTATTAACTAGCTTAAAAGCATTTCAAGCTACAAGTAAGCCAACACATTTATCTTCCTGTTTTGTGTTTTTTTTATTTTTTTGTATTCTTTATATTAAGCAGGCTAATTTGTTGCAGCTTTATGGCCACTTGGCCCACACCTGAGTCCAATAATAAAGGTAATCCTCACTTAAATAGATATATATATATATACATTTCTATGTATTTTACCTGCCATTGTTTTGTTTGTTTGCTGTGCTGCAATTTTATGAAATGTTTTGTGTTTGTGTCTCTCTTTGTTAAATATGTGCTTACATGTGTTAACATGACAACATAATGACAAATTTGTACACTGCACTGAATGAATGACAAAATTAATTAAGTTTTTGAGTTGAAACATGACAATGGGCATTCAAACGATAAATGCTAATAAAATGCAATTACCAAAAAATTGCAGACTCGGAGCATAACAATGGGCATATTATTATTATTATTACAAGCACTAAGTCCCCCATTGGGCATTACGAGTTGTCAGTTATTTCAACGCTTCATTTCGTTTGTTTTGACAAGCCAAAAGACTTAAATCACAAATGACTTATGGCCAAAAAAAAAAAAAGCGAAGAAAAATGACAAAAGCCTCAACCGAGTGAAATGTGAAAGCTGGACAATGCCAAGCCAGCTGGAAATGTAGAAAAGCTATATTCAAGTTCTCAGTAGATGAGAAATTGGGAATCCGCTAGTCCCCTACCAAGTCTCAGTTCGGTTCTGGGTTCTGGGTTCTGGGTTCTGGGCTTTTGGAATTCTGGCATTCTGGATTGGTTTCATGAGACTGCGGCGCGTGTCATGAGCAAACAAGATAATGTTACAGACAGTCAACGCAAATTGAGCAGCATGATGACAACAATGTGAAAAGCATTTGCCATTTAAATACCCTATACTAAAAGCCAGATAAACATACGTAATAGCTTCTGAAACTAAGCAGAACTATGTTTAAATATATTGCATAATATCTTATATAAAAATTGTATTTAAATATATGTATATGATTACTCTAAATAAATATATATATAAAAATATAATGTAAAAAATATTTGGCAATACTAAAATCTAGGTAAACAAATGTAAAAGCTTCTAAAAGTAAGCAAAACTTTAAATTTTAGCATTATTTTTTATATAAAAATTATTTTTAATTTTTATGTTTTATTTTCATTTTATCATAAATATATAAATATATAATGTGAAAAACATTTGTCTTTTAAATACCCTATACAAAAAGTTAGATAAATAAATATAAAAGCTTCTAAAAGTAAGCAGAACAATGAATTTTTGAAATTTTTCTAATATTAAAATTTCCTTGAAAAATTATATTAAAATATTTATGTATTTTTTTTTAAGTAGGTATAAAACAGAAAAACTAATAACCTATACTTATATATATATTTTTTATTTTTTTTAATAGGAATAATCATATATAAATAACGTATATGTGTTTAAAAAAAAAATTGTAATTCTAGTTAAATAATAGCATTACTTTTTGATATAAAAAAATATTTGAAAATATGTGATTACTTCTATTAAAAATATATATAAGTCCATGTGTTTTTAAAAAAAAAATTAACGCCTTATCTTAATTAAATATTTAAATAAATTCAAACTATATTAATGCAACTATTTTGATAAATAAAAAAAATAGGAATTATTTTTTCAATTTCTTGGAAGTATATATTTAACAAAAATAAGAATACTTTTCAATTTCTTTGAAGTATATATATTTTACATTTATTTAAATTCATTACATGAAATAGAACTACATTTTCTTTAAACCATCAGCACTTAATTCGCCAATTAAATATTATTTTATAAAATTTAAATATTTATATATATAATTCCAAACAGATAATTTGACTAAACTAGATTTAAACAAATATTTATTTTCTTTGCGCTTTGATTAGCGCCATAAACACTGTATAAAATGTATTAAATGGTTTTTCGGGTAAAGCTGTACCATAATATAGAATTATTAATTTAGATTATTATTTAGTTATTTTTTAGAATCTCTTATTTTTTGAGAGACAATATTACAGATTTCTAGTATCGATAATATTAAAAATAACAATATATTTAAATTTAAAAGGTAAATTTATTTAAAATTAATTTTGAAGTTATTTTGTTTTGTCATTACATTTATTAATTAATTTTTTTATATAAACCAAACTTTTTTTGGGTTAATTCCTAACTTTAACTTTAACCGAAACTAGAATTTTTAGTTTTACTGCTGATAAAAGACAAAATAATTTGTATAAAATATACATAATACATAAATATTTAAAGAAAAGAATTTCGAAACTCCCAACTCCCTAAAATGCTATAGTAAACGTATGTACACTCAAAATATCTCTTTCTAACTTGCGTTTAATTAAATTCACATCACAGGGTATTTTAGTAGTCGCCTACATTTGTTTACTTCATTTCTTTTTATTCCTTTTGGCACAAAATGCAAATGAAAACGTCTCAACTTACAACCAGACTGGCCAGCAATATGCGGCCTTAGCCTGAGGTCGTTGGGTTGGGATTGGGTGGATGGCGGGGAGGGGTCGGTGGGTCGCGGTCCTTGCTGGTGTCAGTTAGCCAAGCTAGTAGCTGCTGGCCAAATGAAAGTGCCGCCGCATCCTGGTCAGAAGATGGTGAAATAGCGCCAACTAAATGATTGATCGCAGGCATCAATTTTCAACATTATTGCGTTGCCTTCGACAGTTTGTCGACTTGCTGCTGCTTAAAGGCAAACTTAAAGTAAATTAAATCAATGAATAAAAATAGTAAAACTAAGTTAACATTTCGTTAAGGTATTTTTTATATTTTTAATCAGAGAACGTTATTATATGGTCTGGATATGTATAATACATTAAAAGAGACGATTGTGAACTTAAAATAAAAATAAATATAAAGGATTTCGATTCCATGTTGGTTTATCAATCTAAGTATATTTATGCCAACTTCTGGATTAGTTATTACACAAAATAAATTGATTAAACAATTATTATCTATAATTTTAAATATAGAAATATAAAAAAATAAATAGAGAAGACTTTAAGCATTTCTTCTGTTGCTTTCCGGCTATGAAATTGAAAATACAATTCAACATTTGTTCCAAATGAGTTGAAAACCCTTCTATTAAATCGAAACGTTACTTAATAGTTAAGAGTAGTTTTAATAAAATTAAATTAAAATATTATTAATAATTACGTGCTTAGTTTTATTATCAAAATTAAAATATAATCAAATATTTTAGATTTTTGTCTTAAAAATTATTTAATATAAAAAATTCCATATGAAATAAATTTTTGATAATAATTTTTATAACCAAAAAGAAGTGAAATAATAATAAAAATCACGCTTAATTATAAATTTTTAAAATCAAAAAACAAATTACTATTTTTAATTACGTATTGAGCTAAATTATAAAAATCAGATATAATCAAATATTTTAGATTTCTGTATTTTAATTAATTTAATAAATTTAATATAAACAAAAATTATTGAAAATAATTTTTATAAACAAAAAAAAGTAAAGTAATAATAAAAATCATAATTTTAATTTTATAAAATTAAAAAATAAATTAACTTTTATTATTTGGCTTGTGCAAAGAAAGATCAAAAAACTTTCAAAATAAATTTTTGTAAATAATTTTTATAACCAAAAAAATTTGAAATAATAATATAAATCAAATATAAAAATCACGCAAAATTTTAATTTTATAAAATCAAAAAATAAATTATTATATATAATTACGTCTTGATTTTTATTATAAAAATCAAAATATATTAGATTTTTGACTTCTTATTAATATAATAAATTTAATATAAAATAAATTTTTAAATTTTTATAATCAAAATAAGTAATAATAAAATAATAATTAAAATCAATATTAAAAATCACGCATTATTTGAATTTTATAAAATTAAAAAATAAATTGATTTTTATTATTTGGCTTGTGAAAAGAAAAATCAAAAATTCCAATATATCGGTTTATATGTACTTTTACTAAATATTGACTTTTTTGCGATCACTTTTAAAATTTTATTATTTTTACTATACCAAATATAATAAACAGCCTTTTGAATTTAATGAAATCGTCCAAAAATTATTAATATTAATTTATAAAAATTCCAAAAAATTGTAAGACAACAATTAAATTATTAAAAATAAATTTTAAATTAAAAATTAAATTATAAATTTTATTAAAATTAATATATGTCTCAGCTATAATATTTAGAACTGAATTCTTGGATGAATGACTTTATATCAAAAGATTTTTCATCTTCTTAAAACGCAGAAAGAGCTTTGCTTTCTTCTACTAGGTACCATATACACTATATATAATATTCTTTGGTTTTCTTTTTATTTTGATTTTATTATTATTTTTTTTTTTTTTTTTTTTTGGTTAAAACGTTTATGAAAATGTCTGGCACATGTTTCGCCTGCGCAAATAGAATGCGAGTGCTGCAATAAAATTCCATTACAGGCGCTTGACTTAAAAACTTGGCCCAAAAAATGCGCATTGCATACGGCGCTTATAAGGCCAGAACCAGAGCCAGAGCCAGGGCCAAAACCGGGCAAAGCCAAGAGTGTATTAAAAGCCAGTCCCATTTGCCACTACGTGAGTGCATGTGGGGTGTGTGTGTTAGGTGTGTGTGTGTGTTGGCTTTTTGCATATTTTATGAAACTTGGCGAGCATTTAAGCGTTCTGCAGCCCACGCTGCGTATGTGTGTTTTGCCTGCAACTCTCGTATTTGCAGTCGACTGGCGGCCATAAGCTGATTTGATGCTCATATTTTCAGTAGTTTGATTGCCAGTGGCAGCATCGAGTGGCATAAAGTGTTGCAAGTGCAGGGCAAGGAATTATTTAACATAAGTTCAATCGAAGAATTCGCTCTACAGAAGTAATCAACTTTTAGGCTGATTGTAGTTCATTTAATTCATTTGTTTGTTCATTTGAATCAGCTTTCGTTCAGTTGAAACAGTTAATTATTAGTCTAAACTAGTCTAGTTCGTTAAAATGTTCCATTTGTTTATTTAAATTTATCAAAAGAAGACTCCAACCAACTTCAGAAACAAAAAAAACTATCTAGAGTAACAAAATTATGTAAACTACTAGTTCATTTAACGAATTTAACTTGAGTTTGTTTTAAGTCCGTTTTATTAAATAAATATTGCAATTACTAATGGTATATAAATTAATATAATACTGTTATAATATAATATGTTATAATATAATTAAAAAACTAACGAAAATGGGTTTCAACTGAATCAAATAAGCGAACTGGTCATACAATTTTTTTGAACTAGTTTGTTTCAGCAATTAATTTGCTTGAGTGCAATTTAAAATTATTTTTGCTTATTTTTAATTTATTTACATATTTTTTATGGTTATTTATAATATCATAGATCCATAAAAAAAATGAACCAGATGTTTGAACTAGTTCTTCTTGAGAATTAATTTGCTTAAGTGCAATTAATATTACTTTTGATCACATTTATAGTTTGTTATTTATATATTTAATATTTATATTATACTATATATATTTATTTATGGTTATTTTTAATATCATATATATAATAGCTCCATTAAAAAAATAGACTAGAATTTTGAGCTAGTTCTTTTCGGCAATTGATTTGCTAAGTACTAAAATTTTTTTTTCCCATATTTATTGTTTGTTATATTATATTTATAGTTATTTATAGTATCATCACTACAACTAAGAAAAATGAACCAGAACTGTGAACTAGTTCATTCTGGCAAGTACATTTTTTAAGCGTATTTTTGTTCATTTAAATTAATTTATAAATTGTTAAATTATAGCAAATTTTTGATTCAATCGAATAAAACGAACGAAATGTGTGAACTAGATCATTTTTTTAATTTCCTTATGTAAGTGTAACTAAATTTTGTTCTCTCCACTTAATTTCATTTAGAATTTATGAAATTATAACAAATTTACGAATCAAATGAATCGACGAAACCACAAAAACAATATACAAAAATAAACGAGCTAAATAAATAATAAATAAATAAATGGTTCTTTTGGCACATTTTCATTTATAGTTTGTTAAATTAGAACAAATTTACAATTCGAATGAACAAATTAAACAAACCACAAATTATATAAACAAACCACTAGTTCTTTTAGCACAAATTTAACTTTTCAGCTAGTTCCTTTAATAGAAATACAACGATTGCAACTTTTTGCTGCACTTTGCAACACTTTATGGCATTTTATAGCATGGTGAACATATCCTTTCATCTGATTGAATATCAGCCATATTTTTAATAACCTTCAACTGCTTCAATGTCCTCAAATCATATTCAGAACCAAACATCGGACACATTAAATTTGGATTATGAACAAAACCACAGAGTTGACAAATCTCGGCAGTACATTTGATTAATTGCAAATTCTTGGCACAGGCCGTAATCGAACAGGTTGATAAGGACATTTGTGTGGCACTGGGCTGAGGTGTTGGCTGCGGTGGTGGATCCTCCAGATCAATGCCACAACGTGTGCATTTATATTGCATATCCTGCGGATCACAATAGCAATGCTCCTCATTTAACTCGGCCGCTGCCAAACGCTGGCGACAAGTTCTTCTTGGTTCATAATATAAACGTTCAGCGCAAAGATTTGACATTTTTTTAGTTAACTTTTTCTTTTGCTTTCTTCTTTCTGGTTTCTTTTTAATCAATTCACGTAATTTTTTTAATCTCGCTTCAATTAGTAATTTACGCTCTAGCATTTCCAATTCAAATGGAGTTTTGTTGCGATTCTTAAAGTATTCTGTATGTTCATCTAGAATATTTTGCAAATATTTAGGTGTATAACGTTCATTCATTAGTTCTAGTTCGGTATATAACATGGATTCTGTTGTTTTAATACTATTGGAACTATATTGGCCAAATATGCCAGATGCACTATTCGAAAGATGTGCATAATATTCTTTTAATTCTCTTTCTCTTTGCTTAACATCATACGATATTTTGGTATAATGCGTATTCCCCTTCTGTAGTCTTTTAGCCAAGAAATTCTCAAATGAATCGGAACCTATGGTAGCCTGCAAACTGGCTCTCGAAGGACCGGAAGTGGTGAGGGGGCTCATAGTTAATTTGGCACCTTTATCAATCTCTTCGCTTACAATTTCCGTAATATAATTCAAATATTGACCCTTGAGTATATCCAGAATTTCCTCTTTTGGCAATCCCACACTTGTCAAATCATCATGAACAATAGCCAAATTTTTCCACATATAATGCTTGGCGATGGCCTTTAAAAGTTCCTCTCTTCCTTCGATCATATCCAATAGACTTGGTCCTTCGATAACATCCCTGAGTATATTTTGTACAGTACGATGTTTTGGATTAGGACTTTTATCCAAGAGATTCATTAATGCCATGCCAGCCTGTGATTTCTCCTTTTTCGACAAATCTGATTGTTGATATAATCGCATATGCAATTGTTTTGGATCCTTGTAACTTTGAGAACCAGTTGGCAAACTCTTTATTTCCTTAACATGATGGGAACTGGCGCGATGTGTGTCAGAGGTTATTGAAGCTCTTGAAGCTCTGGTCAATGAGGTTTGTTTACTAAGAGATTTCTTGCCATGTAATTCATCTAATTTTAATTGCTGTATTGCAATTAATTTCTCTCCTTCGATTTCCTGTGCTTTTATATCGCCTTTTAAATTTGGTCTTATTGATTTTTTCATTAATTTCTTTAGTTCAATTTTCTTTAAACGTAGACTGGTATTTGATTTTTTTGATTTTTCCGTTGCTCTTCTAACTTTAGCTTGAAATCTCGATAGTTCTTTACTGCCATAGGGTTGTCTTGCCCTTGCGCTTTTTTTGGCAAACAATTTGGTTTTTAAGTCTACCTTGAAATTTAACATATCCTTTAATGATATATCTATGCGACTAATTGGTTTCTTTGGTTTCATTGTGATTCTTTTGGCTATTTTTTGAATTTCCTTTTTTTCTTCTTTAGCCATTGCAGCTAGACTTTCTTTTAGTTTTATTAATTCCTCAATTGAAACGACGGGTTCTTTAGCTTTTTGTAGTTTTCCTTGCTTATATAATTTCAATTCACGTGCTGATAATGCAGCGATCTCTTTGGGTGTCAAGTTCTTCTGATACTTTTCCCGTTTTCCTTTTTTCCTACCTTGAAATTTACTTGGATCCTGCTCTGACAGCTCGTCCTGTTCTTCCATTTCTTTACCATAATATTTTCCATGTTTTTTTTTACCTTGAAATTTACCTAAATCCTGCTCTGACATTTCGTCTTGTTCTGCCATTTCTTTACCATAATATTTTATATGTTTTTTTTTACCTTGAAATTTACTTAGTTCCTGCTCTGACAGCTCGTCCTGTTCTTCCATTTCTTTACCATAATATTTTCCATGTTTTCTTCTAACTGAATCTGCATCTGAATCTGAATCCAGTTCTATGTCGGATATAGCATAATTTTCTCTTTGATATTTGTATTTCTTTCCATGATGTAATCGATGCCTTCGCCCCACTTCCCAATTCCAATTATCATAATCTTCTATTTGATATTTGTTTTTCTTTCCATAGTTATAATCTAAACGATTCTTTCGCAACACTTCATAATCCCAAAATGTATTAAATCCAATTAGATCATCAGATTTTCGCATTTTCTTCGATCTAATGCGTTTTCTACGTTTATCCCTGAAATATTCTTTGAGCTCATTTAGAGTATTTTGCCATATTTGAATATTTGCTTTTGTTTGCTCATCTGTACCTTCAATTAGATTCTGATTAGCCAAGGTTTTTTCAAATCTTCGAAAACACTTTCGTAGCAATTTACGTCGATTTGGCATTTTACCCAATTGTTTACGCAATAAATTTAATTTTTTATTTAATTCATTTTCCTCCATATTTATTTCATCCATTTTCTTTGCCTGTTTTCTCAAATATCTTTTCCATTTTCTTAGCCATCTTTTGTAGCCATTTAAGAGTCTGCCCAGTGTTAGCCCGGTTTGTTCCTTTTCTGCCAATTTATTTTCCTTTAATTTGATATTAATTAAATTACGTAAAGTTGCCAATAATTCAGATCGTATCTGTATCATGGCCCTCAAACGATGTCGAGCCTGTCTTTTGTATTTTCTTAAATCGTCCTTCTTACGCTTTATTTTCTTCCTGATAATCATCATTTGAAACCAACGATCTGATAATTGATGCATTTTTTTTTTTTTTTTGGTATTTAGCTAATTATTCAATTGTTATTAGGAACTTAGATCCAGTTTTTTTTCAGTAAATATTATATACACAAACAATTTTGAATTTAATTTCAATACATAAATTTGTTTGAGTTGAATTTTTATTTATATATATTTGAAAAGGCTGAAGTTAAGCTGTAATAAAAAAAATAAATAAAAATAAAATAGGAATAAAAAATAAAATATTTACAGCATTTTTGCAAATATATATTAACAGAAGATAAATATTTATAGTGTTATAAATTCATATTTTATATATAAATAAAAAAATTTAATTTTTTTTAAATTATTAAACAATTCTTTACATTAATATTTATATTTAAATTTATTTTTTATTTATGTATATTTGAGATAGTTGAAGTTAAGCTGTATTAAGAAAATAAAATAAAATAAAATGGAAATTAGAATTAAAAAATATTTTTAGTATTTTTTCAAATATTTATTTGCAGAAGGAAAATATTTACAACAATGTAATTTTAACTATTTTTTGAAGTAACTTCAAATCTGTAAGACATAAAAAAATTCTAAATTGCTTTTAATATATAAATATAATATAAATTTAATATATTTTGAATTAATAAACAATTCTTTACATTAATATTTTTAATTTATATTTATTTTTATTTATGTATATTTGAAAACACTGAAGTTAAGCTGTATTAAGAAAATAAATAAAAATAAAATGAAAATTAGAATTAAAATATTTTCAGAATTTTTTCAAATATTTTTTTGCAGAAGGAAAATATTTATAACAAAATAATTTTACATTTTGTTGGAAGAAACTTAAAATATTTGTCACAAAATTGCTAAATTGCTATTAATAAAATTATATAATACATTTTCAATTATTAAACAATTGTTTTTAATTCATATTAATTCTGTCTAAAAGTGTATATCATAATATAATACAATATTTAATTGGTAGATATTTAGTCCAACGTTTAAACGTTTCCAACCAACATAATTTTATTTATTTTTTTAGTATTTATCAGATTTTTTTTTCCATGATTGGCTTTTAGCGCGAAAAAGCTACAAAAATTATCATAACAAAAACCTGTTGTGTACTTTCCCTAAAAAGCCACAATTAATTGGCCATGTTTGAAGAAAACAAACTCTTGAAAAGTTCTTTACCTCGCGGGTGAATCACTTGGCCAAGCTTCCATATGGCTTTCATTCATCAAATGTAAATCACCTGCTCAAACGGGTATTTTCAACGAAATCTGAGAGACAAAACTGATAAGGCGAACCTCAAATTAAGTTCAATTCTGTTCAGTTTAATGTAAATCACATTTCATAGGGAAGCACAGAGGCAATGCGGGCTATCTGGGAGACTATCTGGCAGATTATAAAAGCATTCTCTACTCAACAGCAGCATCAACACTCAGCTTTAGCAGTCGAGGAGATACAATAAGCCCAGAGCAATCAAATTAATAATTATTAATTACAATCATATTCAATCATTCAATATGAGCCAAATCGCAATCATTGTCACAATTGGACTGTTGGGCATCTTTGGTGCGGCCATGGCGATGCCACAGCGTCCTCTGACCCAGCCTCTGATCTACTATCCCCCACCGAGCACCCCGGCAGCACCCATCCGTGTGCGGCGACAGGTGTTGGGCGGCTCGGCTAGCTCGAATCCCGCAGGCGGTGCTGATGCACGTGTGGCATTAACCACGGGATTGGGCACACCAGAGAACAATGTGGTTGGACAAGTCTTTGCCGCGGGCAACACACAAGCAGGACCAGTCACCAGTGGCGCCACCTTGGGAGTCAACAGCCATGGACATGGCATAGAGCTAACCAAGACCCACACTCCGGACATACGGGACACCTTCCAGCAGACGGCTACCCTAAATCTCTTCAACGATGGTGCAAACAAACTGGATGCCAAGGCATTTGCCTCACAGAATCAGCTGGCCAATGGCTTCAAGTTTGACCGCAACGGCGCTGCCGTCGACTTCTCCAATGTCAATGGACTTGGCGCCACTTTGACCCATAGCACCATTCCCAACTTTGGCAAACAGCTCGAGCTGGCCGGTCGGGCCAATCTCTGGGAATCCCAAGATCGCAATACCCGTCTCGACTTGGGTGCCACAGCCTCCAAATGGATAAACGGACCACTCGGTGGCCAACGTGACTTTGGTGCCAATCTTGGTCTGACAAGCTATTTTGGTTAATTTATTTAGAGTTTTTTTTATGGAATGACTGACTAATCAAGTTGTAAATTCGATATTGTATATAATTTAATATAAAAAATTGTTATTTATTCGAAAAAAATTTAATTGTTTTATTGCTTGTATTGAATATAGTTTTGTAGCTAATTTTTTTACAATTGAAACATTTTATTCTAATTGTGCGATCCTTAAGCTCTTGCAAGATTTTTAAAATATTATTATCACTCAGGAATTCAACATACTTCCTGAAAGATTCTTTCACAGACTATATAGAGAAACTATGTAAAGGCACAGCTTTCAAAGACTTTTAAAATAAAAACTACAATATAATATTAATTTTCTTTTGATAAGTTATTTTTTAAATTTATTTATATTAAATTTTAAAAAAAAATTATTTGCAAAAATGCGATAGGTGAACAGTCAAGAGAGAAAGTTAATTATGAAATTATATTAATCTAAATGGACATATTAATATGATGTTCTTCTTAGACTTTAAAATCTCATAACATCAGTAATACTTGGCTGATTTTTATGCGGAATATAATTTTAATCATTTCTTGTCCCCTATATTATTTTGTTGTTCTTTCTAAAAAAAAAAAAATTTTCCGACACTTTTGGGTTTTTGCTTCCAATATTTGGGGATTGTTTTTAAAGTTAAAAAAGTTTAATGGTAAAAATGGTTTTGGGTTGTTTTATATCTTTGTCGAGATTAGCAAAATATTGATAAAAAATTAGGACAGATATATATTGAATATCGGCCAAAGTTCTCCTTTAACATAATACATACTAATTATATAAAAATATTTAAAAATTTTATTCAAGCCAAAATTTTCTGCACAATAAAAGATTATTTTTTAGATATTGTGTTGAATTTATAGAACTTCAATTACAATATGATTAAAATAAACTGTTTGAGCTTGAGGCTATTCCAAGATTTACAGATTTAAGTGCATATTCCAAGGAGATTAATGTAAATAAATTGCATAATAAAATTACAAGATATTAATTTAATGTTTTATTTCGAATAAATAACAATTTTTTATATTAAATTATATACAATATCGAATTTACAACTTGATTAGTCAGTCATAACTTAAAAAAAACTCTAAATAAATTAACCAAAATAGCTTGTCAGGCCAAGATTGGCGCCAAAGTCCCGTTGGCCACCGAGTGGTCCATTTATCCATTTGGAGGCTGTCGCACCCAAGTCGAGACGGGTATTGCGATCTTGGGATTCCCAGAGATTGGCCCGACCGGCCAGCTCGAGCTGTTTGCCAAAGTTGGGAATGGTGCTATGGGTCAAAGTGGCGCCAAGTCCATTGACATTGGAGAAGTCGACGGCAGCGCCGTTGCGGTCAAACTTGAAGCCATTGGCCAGCTGATTCTGTGAGGCAAATGCCTTGGCATCCAGTTTGTTTGCACCATCGTTGAAGAGATTTAGGGTAGCCGTCTGCTGGAAGGTGTCCCGTATGTCCGGAGTGTGGGTCTTGGTTAGCTCTATGCCATGTCCATGGCTGTTGACTCCCAAGGTGGCGCCACTGGTGACTGGTCCTGCTTGTGTGTTGCCCGCGGCAAATACTTGTCCAACCACATTGTTCTCTGGTGTGCCCAATCCCGTGGATAATGCCACACGTGCATCAGCACCGCCTGCGGGATTCGAGCTAGCCGAGCCGCCCAACACCTGTCGCCGCACACGGATGGGTGCTGCCGGGGTGCTCGGTGGGGGATAGTAGATCAGAGGCTGGGTCAGAGGACGCTGTGGCATCGCCATGGCCGCACCAAAGATGCCCAACAGTCCAATTGTGACAATGATTGCGATTTGGCTCATATTGAATGATTGAATATGATTGTAGTTATTAATTTGATTGCTCAGGGCTTGTTGTATCTCCTCGACTGCTAAAGCTGAGTGTTGATGCTGCTGATGAGTAGAGAATGCTTTTATAGTCTCCCAGACTCCCAGATAGACTCTAAGATAGCCCGCATTGCCTCTGTGCTTCCCTATGAAATGTGATTTACATTAAACTGAATTGAACTTAAATTGAGATTCGCCTTATCAGCTTTGTCTCTCAGGTTTCGTTGAAAATACCCGTTTGAGCAGGTGATTTACATTTGATGAATGAAATCCAATTGGAAGCTTGGCCAAGTGATTCACCCGAGGGGTAAAGAACTTTTCAAGAGTTTGTTTGCTTCAAACATGGTTTATTAATTTATTATGTTTAACTGTTGCGGTAAAGTACAATACGAACTTTGAAAAGTTGTTTGACTGCTTTTTAGATTTGCTTTAAATACTCGCAGTTTATTCGTATAGACTTAGCGGCGTAAATCTTTTAAAGAAAGAGTATATTTAATTCCATAATAGTTATATATATTGAATATAAATTTATTTTAAGCTGTTGTCTGTTTAATGTTGTAACTGAGTGTTATAATATTATTTACTTCACATTTATTTACTTTCTCTTAGTATCGCTGCTTATTTTATTTTATTTTATTTTATTTTATTTGTTAGGTTTTAAACAAAAAATTAGAGTAATTTATGATAATTTTTATACATTTTAAATAAGAAAGTAAATTTAATATTTATTATTTAAGTGAAAATAGAATCAAATGTTATTCAAGAAAAATTAATTAAAATCTGTAATCATTTTTAAATAAATATAAACCAAAAAGAATTGTTTAAGCGAT
This sequence comes from Hirtodrosophila alboralis, assembly GCA_035043045.1. Taxonomy (NCBI): domain Eukaryota; kingdom Metazoa; phylum Arthropoda; class Insecta; order Diptera; family Drosophilidae; genus Hirtodrosophila; species Hirtodrosophila alboralis. Next base: position 412,322 of record JAWNNH010000243.1, read on the forward strand.
TTAAAAAATAGTCAAAAATCATTGTTTTATATTTTTAAAGTTCAATTTAATATTTTTTTTACAATACTAAGTAATTAATTTTATAATTCATGAAAAATGTAAAAATTTGAAATCCTAAAAAATAAAAAGTAAATATGAACATAAGCCAAAAATAATCATTAAAAGAACGTTATAAAAAATATATATAAAATTAATGTTCTGTTTTTTCTTAGAGTAATTTTTTCTTTTACAATATTTGTTTTTTAATTTGATAAATCATGAAAAATTTATTGAAATCTTAAATCATTTAAAATACAAAAATACACCAAAAATAATTATTAAAGTGAGTTCAATCTAATTATTTTATAACAATATTAGTTTATTTATTAGTTAACAATTTAAAAAAATTCTAAATCTCATTAAAATAAACCAAAAATAATTATGTCCAAAATAAATGTTGTGTCAAATGAAATATATTTTTTTTCTTATTTATTTTATTTTTTTTTAATTCATGAAAAATTTATTGAAATCTTAAATCATTTGAAATATAAAAATAAACCAAAAATAATTATTAAATTGACTTAAATGGAAAACAAATATATAAATCGATTTTCCTTTTAGAGTCCAATATAATCCTTTGCCTGTTGCTCGCCCACATCCTTGAAAATCTCCGATGTCTTTAGCAGCTTGATGAAGCGGGGTGAATAATCATTGTAGAATTGTTGATCTATGGCCTTGAAGCCATTGGCTCTTCTAAGAACACCCTGCAGCTGGGCATTTCTTCTCTCCCGATCCAGGGTATCTGACATTTTGCGTAAATAGAGAAGATCCATAAGTAATTCATCTCGTATACCGGAAGCCATGCGCTGATCCTTCAAAGGCAAATCATCGTATTGACGCAGCAACTTTTTGACAATTCGTGACTTTTGCTCAATATTATTTGCATCCAGGACAGGCTTATCCTTGTTGAGATCACGTAGCTTAGCTTCCCGTTTCTCTCGACACTTTTGAGTCTCGGCCATGCTCTTGAGAATAATATCATAGAATTCTACCAGATCAGGTCGCAGCGGTATACAGGCACGATGTCGAATTTGTTTATCGATAATATCGCTTATCGATTCCATTGTCTTCCTAACCATTTCTTCAGCTTGCTGCACTTGTTTGACATCATCACGTATCTGATAGAAATACTTGGGACGTTTGAATGAATTCTTCCGATTCCGTGACAGCACAGATAATAATGGATCCATGCTGGGATCATTGCTAACCATATCGAATACGGCATGTACTATATCCTCTGACATTTTGCCCGTAATCAGTTTTTCATAGCTTTCCGAAAAAGTATCGCTGCTATCAAAAGTTCCAGGGCTGAAATAAAAATTGATTTAAATTATATAAATATCTTTAAAGATAATAATCATGAGATAAAAATAATAAAAATACAAAAAAAAATGTAAAAAAAATAAAAATTAAAAAATAATAATAATAATATTAAAAATGCGTTTAAAAAGTTTTCTCGATAAAATACGTATTCTAATAATAATTTTGGGAAAAATTTAATCATTAAAAGCTTCTACAAAAAAAAATTTTTTTTTTTTTATTAAAAACTTTGAATTTATTAAAATAAAAATTGATGTATAAAATAATTTATTTGTAAATTAAGTTGTACCTAGTCTTCATTAATATTTGCATAATAATATTTCATCTGAATTTCGAAACACTTTAATATCATTAAAAGATGCTAATTTTGTAACTCTCAAAATTACGTGAATTTTAAAAATATAAATTAAAAGAAAAAAGAAAGGTTTCTCATTGGGAAATATTTTTTAATTACAAACAGACATTTTTAAGTACAAGGAGAAATTTTAAAACTCGGCTTTCTATACAAAAACAAATAGGAGAAAATTATAAACAAAATAATTAATTTATTGAAAGTTTAAATTAATTCAAAGACCTTATTAGTTTAGCCTAGATTATTTAATAGTATCGAAAAGCAAACCTTAACGTTTGACAAAAAAAAGTCATCGATACTATCGATAATTATTAGAAATATAATGCTTTGAATTGTTGTTTAGTTTATCCATGTTGATTTAAATGTTAATAAAAAAAAAATAAACTTACCGTTTGTCCTCTTCTGGTTTCTTGTCTTTTTTCTTGTCATCCGTCTTCACTTTGTCAGTCTTTGTAGATTTGTCAGTCTTTGTAGATTTGTCAGTCTTTGTCGATTTGTCAGCCTTTGCCGATTTATCAGTCTTTGCCGGCTTATCAGTCTTTTTAGGTTTTTTAGTCTTTTTAGCTTTGTCAGTCTTTTCCGTCTTGTCAGCGTTTTCCTCATTATTTTCCGTTTTTTTATTCTTTGTTCGCCGCTTTTCTTTTGGCTCACTACGACGCCGTTTAGACGCTCTAGCATAACGAATATTTTGATCTAAATCTTCATAATCATCATCATCATCGTCATCATCCTTTACCTCAAAGAATTCATCAAGTTTTTGATTATTGGGCATTACACTCATCGAACCATTGCCAAAGAGTTGCTTTGTCTTTGGATCACTGCAAACATTCGCATTTATCGATATATTTAATTTAACTGCATCGGGACCACAAGGATTAAACGGTTGTTGTTGTTGTTGTTCAGTTGTAGATTCTGTTTCATTTGTTGCTGTAGAATCTGCTGTACCATTTAATTTTGTGGTTGTTGTTTGATTATATCCCAATATGGCCACACAATCAGGATTCATTGTTGTCGTTGTTTTTGGCATAAAAGGAGCAACTGTTGCAGCTGACATGCCAGGACCAAGTGTTGTGCTCGTCGTCAAGCAAGGATCATTCAGGATATTTAATTTAGATGCCTTACTAAACAAAGGGCCCAAATAACGATGCAAGCCATATAATTGATGGGATTTATGTTGCTGTTGCGGTTGCAAATGTTGCTGCGGTTGCAAATGTTGCTGCGGTTGCGAATGTTGCTGCGGTTGCAAATGTTGCTGCGGTTGCGAATGTTGCTGCGGTTGCAAATATTGCTGCGGTTGCAAGTGTTGCTGCTGTTGTGAACATTGCTGCGAATATTGCTGCTGTTGAGGCTGTTGCTGCTGCTGCTGCTGACGTTGCTGCTGTTGTTGCTGTTGCTGCTGTTGCTGTTGTTGCATTGGATCTTCGGAATTTTTGTCCATCTTGGCCAGTTCATTCAATAAATTAGTTAAATTGTAATGTGATGACTGTTGCTGTTCTTGTTGCAGCTGTTGCTGTTGTTGCTGCTGTTTCAGCAACATATGCTGCGGCTGACACTGTTGTTGCTGTGAATACGTCAGCTGTTGTTGCTGTGGATACGGCAATTGCTGTTGCTGTGAGTATGGCAATTGCTGTTGCTGTGGATACGGCAATTGTTGTTGCTGTGAATACGGCAATTGCTGTTGCTGTAAATACTGATGTAGCTGCTGTTGTTGCTGTTGTTGCGGATAAGCCAAATAGTTGTTTCGTTGACTCATCATGGGCACCTGATAACGTGAATCGGAATAAGTGTTTGCATCTATAATGCTCACATCTTGTTTTGGATAGCTCAAGAAGTCGCCATCTTCATCGACAAGCTCCTCAGTGTTATCCAGTTTTAATAGACCATTGCTCAGGCTATCAAATGGCACACGATTGCCATTGTGATCCTCAAAATCATCCAGCAATTTCGCACTACGTTTTTCTGGTTTATGTTGCAAGGATTGTTGTTCAGGTTGTCCTCCCAAATGTGACTTCGATAGTAAATCCGAGTGTACCTCCGACTTCGCCTCCGACTGTACCTCCGACAGTAAATCCGAGAGTACCTCCGGGTGTACCTCCGACTGAACCTCCGACTGTACCTCCGAGAGTTCCTCTGGCAGTACCTTCGACTGCGCCTCCGACTGTACCTCCGACAGTAAATCCTTGTGTACCTTTGGTTGTACCTCCGACCGTACCTCTGACTGTACCTCTGACTGTACCTCTGACTGTACCTCCGACTGTACCTTCGACTGTACCTCCGACTGTACCTCCGACAGTAAATCCGATGGAACCTCCGGTTGTACCTCCAACTGTAGCTCCGGTTCTACCTCCGACTTTACCTTTGACTGTCCCTTGGGCTGTACCTCGGATTGTATCTTCGACTGTACCTCCGACGGTACCTCCAACAGTAGATCAGACTTTACCTTCGGCTGTACCTCCGAGTGTTCCTCCGGCTGTACCCCCAACTTTACCTTCGACTGTACCTCAGATTGTGGCTCCATTTGTAGCTCCGCTTTCACAGATCGCTTGCTACGACGTTTCTGATGTGTTGTGGATTCTTTAAGCGCATTCTCCCCGTGAGAATTCTTTTGGCGATGGTATCTTTGCCAGATCCAGCGTTTGGCATTTCGTTTATTACGATCCTTGTCAAATATTTTATTGGTCAGCTGCTTAATAACTGCATCTGTATTCTGCTGCTTGGTACTGCTGCTTTTTGGCTCTAACTTCGCATTGCATTTGACCTCTTGTTCCTCTTTGAGCTTTGGCAAACTATTATCAATGTATTTCTCAGGTTCCAAACTGACGGGTTTCAATTCGGAATTGACTTTTTCAGCTTGAGTTTGAGCTTGCACTACCTTAGACTCCGTCAGTGCTGCAACTGGCTGAACTACAGTTGATTCCAGCTGTTTATCCAATGTTTTGACTTCAACTTCGGGTTTAACTTGAGCCTTTAAGCTTGACTCTAGGGCGTTGGTATTTGCAGCTAAAACAACGCTTGCTGGATTATCAATATGTATATCTTTAGGGTTTTCTAATTCAATTTTAGAACTCTCTTTAATTGTGGGCGTCTCTAGTTTGGCTGCCTCAACTTCTGGCTTTAGCTCAGCCTTGAGCTTGTTATCTTTGTTAGGCTCCAACTTGGGCTCAATCTCGGCTAGCTTTGGCTCCTTGAGCTGCTCCTGCTGACGCTTATAACGTTCCTTTTGTCCCTTATTATTGGCTGACATGGCATAGTCTCGCATATTGGGCAAAGTGCGTTGATTTAGGGTATGATATTGATTAAATTGTGGCAAATGATAATCATAGCTCTGTGGGATATCCAGGCGACTATTAAGGGAATTGTAACTGGAATCAGAGCTCAACATAGAGTCTTTTTCATCCTTCTCATCATTCTCTTCACTCTCCTCGATTTGTTTTTGTTGTTCCTTGTCTCTCTCTCTTTGTCTCTGCAGAAACATATTATCCATATAATGGGAACGTAGACTATCCGGGATAGAATTGCTGCTGGGCAGAGAGGGACCCAAACCCTTTCGCATTAAACGATAGCTGGTTTTTAGCTTGATTTCATTCATGGGATTGAAGTCGGAAAAGGAGGAGCTACGCTTTTGTACATTGCCACTGTTAGGATTGCTAGGAAAACGCGGCTGGGCGGCACGCTCGGCTGCATCCTGTTCGATCTTGGACAATTTATAGTTGGCCTCATGCGACAAATTGTTGGGATTGAAGCGTTCGAAATGCAAACGCTCCAGGGTACGCTCATAGACACCATCTGGCACTGGACGTTCACCATATTGTTGCAATAGAATATGATCCTTGGTTGGCCGCTCTTCCTGATTGCCATTGCCGTGTCGATTCTTTTTGGGTTCCTGTTTATCCAACAGTTGTTGAACTTGCTTCAGCTTAATGTCCAACGGTGTAACATCATTTTTATCCAGCTTAAATTCATGTTTATCAAGCACAGGAATTGGATCCTGAATTATTTCTTCATATTTCTTTTTTACCTTGGCTATTTCAGTTTGTTTCATGTCCTTGCCCCAAGCAATATGTTCCTTTTCTTCGCTTTTTTTGGCGGCACGTGTGCGCTTTGCCACTGGATTGTCTTCAGCTAATTTAGCGGGAATTTCAGCGGGCACAACACGCACAACGTTAGACTGAAAATTACGAAACCAATCATCAACCGCCCGCTGCATTTCCTTGTCGTCCTTTTGCTCTGAGAGTTCCTTATCACCATCTTGAGCAAAACTTGCCAGCAAATCATCAATATTATCCCTTTTCTTGCGAAAATCCTCCGAATCCTTGGCCATGCCGTAGCTCGAGTGTATCTCATGCAACTGATCACGTGCCTCATTCATAGCATGATGAAAACTTCGCAATTTCTCACTGGACAACTCCTGTTGATTCTTCAGCGTATTGGAGCCCGTTAACACCATCAGTGTCCACCAGAGCTGCAAAAAGATCATTCTAGTGCGAGTTTTAATTTACTTAAAAAATATATAGAATATATACATATGTATAATCACAAAACTGTATTCAATTGAAAAGTTTGCGGCAACTGACTCGATTGAGTTTCCATTTTTACTTGGCAACAGGTGTCAGACGTAGTCTCCCCCATTGTGGCACACACAACTTTTGACAACGACCGATAAGAACAGAGAATCGAGTCGAGAGTTGAGAGTCGCGTACCAAGTCGAGCTCGAGTTGAGCTCCCGTTTCGCATTGTGGCAAGTTTTTTGCATGCAACACTGCACCGGCGGCTTCCGACAGGCGATGCCAGCTGTTTAACATGAAATGTTCTTTGTTGCCACATACAACAAATGTGCTCTATATCAATTGGAGTTGTATTTTTATTGTTCAGAATTAGTTCAATTGAATAAATAAATTATAGTTAATTTATTTATACTTATTCCTTATTTAATCAAATATATAAAATATAATTATATATATTTAATTTTGATCTTTAGAGTATCATTGTGATTAGAAAAATTTTTATTATACATATGTAATTATACACTGTATAACAGGGCTTTATAAATATGTCATAAATTTTAAATTCAAATTGTAGTGCTAATAATAACTTAACAATAATAATGTAATTAAATATATATATTTTTTTTATTATTGAAGCATATGATTTTATTGACGTTGGAGGTCATTATTAAATAAAATAAATCCTGGAAATATTACAACTAAATATTACAATATTAATAATAAAATTAATAATTTTTAATGATTTTTTATATTTAAAAATCAAACATAAAAATCACTCGTGATTTTTATTGCAAAACATTGCAAGAAAAAATATTAAAAAAATAATTACTAAAAAATTCAAATATTAATTTTAGAAATTTTATTATATTTTACAGCAATAATTAAAACAATTGTTGTAAATACATTTAAGAGTGGTTTAGTATATTTGTTATAATACAAATTCAAGGAACTCTATAACTCGAACAGATAATCGATTCTTAACAAATATGCAAAATAAATCTTTGTATTGAAATTTATTGATTAAAAATAAAAGTTTTTTTTTTTTAATTTTTTAATTTTATAAAATAAAAATCACGAATTATTTTAATATTTGTTTTTTAGTATTAAAATTATTTATAATTATTATTATGTATTTTTATAAAAAATTGTTTTTAATATTATTCATTCGTCTTAAGAAATTAAATAAAAATAAAAAAAACAATTTCTATATACAATTTTTGGTAATAAATATCAATACGTATTTTTATATATTTATTTTCTGTTGCTGTTTTACAGGACTGGGTACGTAATTATTAAAAAAAAAAATATTAACATTACCCACTACATTTTTGACAGTGTTTCCAAAGGTTTTTCCCTAAATTTCAAAGAAACTGTTGTATATTTAAAAGTTGTTTATGCAGATAATCAATTTTAAACAAATATGCAAAATAAACCTTAGTATTTATGAACAAAATGAACTTATTCGTTGATTTATCCCAAAAATTAAACATCTGAACATTTATTTCACAATTGAGTCACAATGCACAACACTTGTACACACCATACACACAATCACACACCCACCACACTCAGCAGTCGCATTGTAAGCTGCGTTTCCCCATGTAAATCACATTTTTGTTTTATGCCAAAACTTTTGCCCAACAGCGAACGGGCTATGGGGGCGTATGCGCAACGACAATAACATTTCCTATTTCCGTCTGTCTGTCTGTCTGTCTTTGCTGTTGTGTACTTGAGTGTGTGGTGTGTGTGGGTGTGTTATGATAACACACACACACACACATGTCTCTATATACATATTTGTAATCTTCTACACGTTGTCAATGCCAAAGTCAGCACAATGCGCGTCTCGAAATAATTGAAAATAATCAAATGTGCTTTGCCAACAACAATAACAAAAACTACATTAACTTTTCACTGAGCAACATTCAAAAACTAATGTAATTTAATTAGCAAGCGCATTTGCCTTTGATTCAAAAGTTTTGCGGCCAATTCATTGAACAAAGCTATTAAAATTAAATAAAAACAGTTTAAGTGAATTTTGCTTATGAGCTAAGCAGATTGACAGATTGACAGCTGACAATTTAAAATGTTGCAGTTTATAATTAAAGGCAACTAAAAATCATTTAAAATTCAATAATTATATTATTTAACAACCTTTGAAATGGGTATTGTAATAAATATTGATCTCGTATTGTATTATATATAAATTTATAAAAACTTGAATGTATATTTATATTAGAGAATTTCTAATATTTTTAAATTTCAGACTAAACCATTCTTACTTGTATTATAAGCCTTTTCTCACTCTTTATCTTAGCCCAAACGAGCTCCCATAAATATAAAAAAAATATATATAAAAAAAATATATATAAAAAAAATATATAAAAAAAAATTTAAAAAAATAAAAAATAAAATAAATAAAATAAAATAAAAAAAAAATAAAAAAAAAAGTACAAATAAAATAAAAAAAATTATGCTCTGTAAAATCAGCAGAATTTCATAAAAAAAAAATTCTTAGTCCACAAAAATAATTTCCCAAAAAATATAAATTGCTTTCAACCCAATTCCAGACTTTCCTCAGCTATAAAAATTAAACCAAAACTTATTTTAAAGTAAAAAGCATGCCTAAAAATTTATTATAAAAGCAATAATTTAAATTAGGTATGAATTTCTAAAACATTGATATGTATATTATAAATTTATACTGTTAAGGCTTTGATATACTTTTATTTTTTATTTTTATTTCCTTGCACACAGGCTTACATAACACGGCAAACTTTGCGGCGCAATTGCGGTGAAGTTTTTTTGGTAATACAGCGAGCCTGCAGAAAAATTGTTAATATATTGGCATGTTATATAAAATATATATTCTTACCTGACCAATAAAACGATCCTTTTTCTCCTTATCGAGACGGCACCAAACCCGGGCGCCTTTTTCAAACAACTCCGGAGGACTTAAATCGCTGTGTTTGTGCCGATATGAACGCAAGAAATTGAAAAATGCATTTTGGCATTGCGGTTCTGATTCCTGGCGTATGTACTTCATAGAAACCCTAGGCTCAGAGTTGCATTTAATGACCGTGGGTCGGCAAACTGGCTTACGTCTACGGGTCGGACAGGCCGGTTTGCGTGAACACGCCGGCTTTCGCTTACGAGCCGGACAACGCTTAGGCGCACAGGCAGATTTCTTAGCTTTTGGTTTACAGGCGGGCTTCTTTTTTCTCCCGGAACAATCCTCTAAGACATCTTCAACATCATCATTACGGTTCAATTGACAAAAGCGAAGCCGTTCGCTGTCCTTGAGGCGATTCCACGCCTTGGCACCGAGCACAGCAGCCTCGACGGAATCAAAGCCATAATTTCTTTTGGAAAATTTCTTTAAAAATTTTAGAAATCCTCGATTTGTAACAAAACCCTCCTTTCGCTTGCTTTATAAGTCAAATATAAAAAAAGAAAAACTATTTTCACAATTCACAAATCTCAAAAAAATAAATATATCCTTGTAAGATATTCATTTTATTTACTTGCCTTTCGCCCAATGTAAGCATATTTAAAAAAGAATCCATATTCTTTTGGCTAGTTATAAGCCTAAAATATTTAAAATAATTTTATATATTAGTTTAATAAAATATATTTTCCAGAAAACTAAAATTTTTGTTTGTACTTCAGTAAAAAAAAATATGACAATAAATGAACACATTGGAATATGAATGTGATAGCCTCAACAAAAGTTGGTTGAGAGTCAGTTCAATAGTTACTTTGATTTAAAATTATTATAATAATTTTATATAGCCTATTTAGATTATGAAAATTGTTCAGACAATTTGAATGACAATAGCTGTACCTAAATAATAAATAAAAATAAATTATCCTGTAAATATTTATATGTATAAAATCTATTTTAATTTAAATAAAACAAAATTAATTATTTGAAATAAATATTTATTTAATTATAATATTTCCATTTTATATACTATTAATTTCATTATCTTAATATTTATTTATTTGAACTGATATTTTCCTCAGATGTTCAATCTATCTATATAAATAATTATGATTTGTACATTTAAATTTATGTGAAAAAATAGATTTGAAATTAAAATAATGAATATTTCATTAACTGAAATAGTTCTGATGGACTGAAAATATTTAAATTTTCAATTATAATTATAATAATTATTAAACATATTTGTAGATATCTTTATATTGAGCTGATTCAATTAGTAAAATTATTCCTGGGATGTTCAATGACAAAGCTGAATTTATCCTATAAAAATATATCCCATAAAATGATTTATATGTAATAAATAGATTTGCATTTTAATAATACAAAAATAAAATAATCAATATATTTTATATACTAGTAATTTCATTTTATTTATATTTATTAATTTTAGCTGAAAATTTTCTAATTTCTTAAATAACACCGATTTATTTATATCAATAATTATGATAAATAGATTTAAATTTAAATAAAGAAAATAAAAATGTTAAGTATAAATAATAAATCTTTAATTAACTCTATCTATATAAAAAAAATATGATAGATTTAAATGCAAAAAAAATATATTTTAGAATAAAATAATAAATATTTCATTAACTGAAATAGTTTCTAATGAACTGAAAATAAGTTTTAATTAAAATAATGGTTAAAATTTAAATAAATTATATATATATTTAAATTTAAATACTACAAAAATAAAATAATAAATATTCTCATTTAATATGCTAATTATTTCTTTAACTGAAATAGTTTATAATAGACTGCAAATAATTTTAATTTTATTTATTATTATTTTAATTATTAAACAACATAATAATTTTATATTTATATATTTGAGTTGATTTAAATTCTTTATAAAAAATTCAACAAAATACATTAACTTATATTTTATTTAAATACACATTAATGTATTTAAAAATATATTTTAAGTATTCTGTTTATGCCACACTTTGCTGTGCCTCCCTCATACATATGTTTGTACAATTTTTTGGGGCGCATTGTCTTAACTTTAGTTTTTGAGCCTTAATTTTCCTGTTTCCACATCGTCAACATCGTTGTTGCCACACAGCAATTTTTTCTATTTTTTTTTATTTTTTTTGAGCAAATGCTACAGCAATTTTTACTTATGCCTCAATACTTTTGCCTTGTCCACACAAACAGTGTGGCGGAGGGCGGAGGGTTTGAACTGAAGCGACATGACAAAATGAAAAAGGATACTGAATGCGACTAGGATACTCAGGATACTCAACTGGACAGCGCGGGCGTGCATCAAAAAACATGACATGGCACGAGCCATTTCGTTTGTTTTTCTATTCTTACTTTGCCGCTATCTCATACTCTGTTCTATTTTTATTTTATTTTTTTTTTTTTTTATTTTTGTTGCACCCCCAAAAACATATTTTTTCTATATTCTTGTGCGCTTTGAGTAAAATATTATGTTACAGCCAGCAAAAAAAAAGCATTGTTGTTGCATTTTGGCTGGCGGCTGTGTGAAAAATACAAAAAAAAAGAAAAATAAAAAATGAAAAATGAAAAATTTAAAAAACTTAGTTAAATGCATTTCCATAGTGTTTTGCTTATGCATATTCAAAATGCTTTGGGGCTGCTAACCGCACACAAGCAATTCATTAAGCGCAATAGAAAATGGAAAATTACTGGAAAAGCGTTTTGCCTCTGCCTCAGCCGCTGCCTCCGCCTCTGCCTCTACCGCTGCTCTGTTCCGGACAGTTTACGAGCCGCAGACGCAGACAACGGGCAAATGTCGATGGGTTGCATATTTACTACTTTCAAATGTTTCATTTTATTGGTCTCGAAATGAATACACAAAGCAACATGTACACAAATACACAAACACACACATACTTGGGCATACACTGAGAGAAAAAAAATATTTTAAAAGGCAGCTGCAGCGGACATCGCAAGTCAAGAGTACTCTTGACTTGATAATAAAGTAGGATTTAATATTAAATTTAATTCAAGTCAAAAAGTTGTATATATTCAAAAAATTTTATTCTCGAATGATCTTTCCCTAAAAATTGGATTAGCATAATAAAACTTAAATTTAGATATCTTGAAAAAAAAATAAAGTAATATTCCGAATTCCAATTTCAAGCAAATTTGCTTAGATTATATGATAAATACTGTAACTATAAATTGTGCTGTGTTTTATAGGAATTTATTAATAAACAATAGAGTTTTTCATAAAAAGCTTACTTGGATTTATAAGCTATAAAATATTTTGTTTCGGACATGAATAAGAGAGTACTCTGCAGAAAAATTAAATATTTATGCCAAGTTTAATGAAAAAAATAATTTTTATTAAATTAAGAATATAATTTTAAAAGAAACATACAGGAAAATTAATTTCATAGAACTTTGTTTATTTTATTCTTTGAGACCTGTAAAAATGTACAAAAAAATCGAATTGGCAAAAATTCTATGAAAACTCTTGTAATAAATATTGCAACATTTTTGAGGGAGAAATTTGTCAACCAGAAACATTTCTGACAACTGTAGTCTTTAAATATATAATTTACTTAAAATATATATAAAAAAAAATAGTATCAAATATTCAAACCAATAAATAATAAATAATAATAATATATCCATATATAAATGATCTGGCTCACACACTAAGTTGTAAGTTATCTTTAATAAAAACATACAGGAAAATAAACTTTATAAAACTTTATTTTTATTCTTTGATATCTTTAAAAATGTACAAAAAAAAAATAGAGTTGTCAAAAATTCTAGGAAATTCTTGTAAAAATTAAAAAATTCGTGGAGTAAATAAAAATTCTTGTAATAAATAAAAAATTCAAAACAAAATTCTTGTAATAAATATAAAATTCTAAAAAAAAACCTTGTTTTAAATAAACAATTCTTGTACAAAAAAAAATTAAATAAAGATTTGGTAACATTTATAACTTATTTAAAGACAACTAAAGTACATTCTTTAAATACATAATATACTTTTTAATATATATTTAAAAATAAAACACTAATAAAATGTTATAAAGTAAATAAGCTTTTTATATTGTCAAGAAAGTTTTGTTCAGACTCTTAGAGTAATACTCAAACATTTTCATTTTACAATTGAAATTTCAACAATTAATATACATATTAATTCGAGAATATTTTATATAAAATTACCCAGATATATTTGCCAATCAAACCTTTTTTTAACCCTAATAATATTATTTTAAAGGCTAACCAAATTTATTTATTTAATATATATTATATTTTGATGTCATCATTTTGAATGTGATTTTAACTTTAAAGTGAATTTTTCGCACACAAACAGAATATTTCTTAATACCCTTTAAAAAAACAGGCTTATTTCTACTTAAATTTTTTTTAACAATTTTTTTTCTTAGTGTACACAGTGGGCTATAATGTTGACTCCGAAAAATTTTGCATAATTTATGAGCGAAGCGCAATGGCGGCAGCACACGAAGGACTCGTACACCAACACACACACACACACACACACACACACACACACAAGCACAACGCACGGCCAACTGATTTAAATGCAATTGCATTGAAGTATGTTGTCAGTTGTTGTCCTGTCCACAGGATGTGGATGCGGCTCACGTGCAACGAGCGCACAACATTGGCAAAAATTGTTGCATAAAAATGTATCGAATGGCCAAAGCCAAGTTGCATTCACATTCGAATCGACGGCTGTCTTTGCAATTTCTTTTCATTTGAGCCAAGGTGTTGAGACATATGTGCTACGTGAACAGGTCAGCAAGGAGCAAAAAAAAAAGAAGAAAAGTATTGGGTACCAGGATCTGGCCCTGACGTCCACAAGTGTCGTCTATTTGCCGGTTTTGGCCATATTTGTCTGCCTGTTCTGGGCTGGCAAACAAACAGCCAACAAATTTACTGTATTTTGTGCATTTTTAAAATGGCCAAAAAATTTATGTGACACGCTGCGCCAATTGATCAAATTAAATAAACATGAGACCAGGCAGCGTACAAATGTATATACGTATATAGTTTATATATATAGGTTTTTATCGAGAACTGAGAATTTGAGAATGGAGAACGTGGCATTGCAGGTGCATTGCCAAAAAAAATAAAAAAAAATTGTCAAATGGAAGGAAGAAATAGAAGAAATGCAAATTTCTATTTTGAAAAAGTTGTAAACTAGAATAAAATGCAGATTTTGTCTTTCATATGTTAAATATGACATTATTTTCTAAGAAAGAACGCTGAGAGAAATAATACTTTTTAAAATGTAGAATTATTTATCTATATTAATTATATTCTGCTCTGAATTATTTGTTATAAAATATTAAAAACATTATTTCCTAAGAAAGGAACGCTGAGGGAAAAAATATGAAGAACCATTTATCTATATTAATTTTATTCTGTTCTCAATTTTTCATTAAAAAATAATAGCCATGAATATGAATACAATTTTTAATTTTACTACAATATTATTAAAAAAAAAAAAAAATCCACTTTTAGGACTTACTAAAGCTGTCACAGCTCGCTTGTCAACAATAAAAAAATATGCAAATTAAAAATAAAAATTATAAAAATAATAATAAAATAGTTTACTTAATTTAATAAATATTTATTATAATATTTATTGGATAATTATATATTTATTTGATAATTATATATTTGATAATTTATTACACTAGTTTACAGCAAAAAAGGAGCTGGGCTCTAATAGACTAATCTTGATGTATTTTCGAGCGATCATTTCAAAAATCCAAACCATTTTTTTTTTCAAAGAATGATTTTCGAGAAAACCAGTAATAGCTAGTTTTTTGGCAGTCTTTCGACTTATTTGTTCATATCTACATTAGATCTTATTTAATCTTAAATAATGTTACACAATTCAACAGATAATTGTATCCCCTTTCTAACGGTATGCCGTTTATGTGGATTAAATAAGAATTAAAGCCATTACAAACTCTCAACGTTGAAAAATGTGAATTTTTTTTGCACTTTTGAAAAATTGCTGAAATTTATTTGCTCTTTTAAAAATTAAAAAAATGCGTTTAAATACTTTTTAAGATTTATAATGTTAGACAATTTTTTTACGAATATTTTAATTTAATTTATTTTAATTATAAATTTTATTATTTGAATTATTTTATTATATTAAATTGTTTTTTTTTTTAATCTTTTTTTTTTCCTTTAATTTTAAGGCATACGGGGATCGCCAAATATCCCCATTGTGACCTTATATAAGTAATATAATAAATATTAATTATACCCGAAAAAATATACAAAGTGTTGCATACTTACATGCCCTGTCTTTGCATTGCGCCTGTAATTCGGAAATAGTCCTAGCGGACAGTATAAAAGGCCTGAAGATAGCTCCGCCTAAAAATTTATTTAAATTATTATTTTTTTTTTTTCATTATTTTGTGTTCTAATATTTTCGACAATTAAGCACAAAAATTTTAATATAAAAATAAAAGAACTTTTAGTTAAGTTTACCCACAACAAAAACAATTTGAGCTTAGTTACTTTTTTAACAAGTTAATCCTTTTAAGGACTGCGAACATGCCTTTTGCAATTAATGTATTTTATGCAAAAGCTGAATACTAAACAAGGCCAACAATCAATTTGTTGCAACGTGAGTTTGCTAATTTAATATAATTAACCAAAAAGCAAGTGGCAAGTGGCACGTGCCACCAAGAGTTCATCCAATGTCCATAAAGCAATCACATGCACTTGCAACAACTATTAAAACTCCCAGCTCACTAAACTTGAAGTGAATTTTTGTACTCTTTCCATTTTTTCCTTTTTTTTATATATTTTTGTGCCCCATTAGGACTTGCTACATTGCCTTTTGCGACTTCTTTGGCTGTGTCTCTCACTTCTTGGAGTCTCGTTTTTTTTTTTTGGCAATTTTCCATATGCAACACGCAACAGACGTTTTTATGTTTTTGTGTGCGCCGCACATAAAAAAATAAACGAGCTGAAGGAGAATCCTGAAACGACAAAAACCCAGCCAAATGGATGAAAAAAAACAAAAAAAAACATGGTATAGCTGACCGGACAAGCAGTCAAGAGAGTGGAAGTCAATTATCGAATTAATTTAGTTGCTAGTGACCTGACTAGATGGACAGAGGCGTCATTTGGGATTACTAAAAGGGGGAGAACAATTTTTTTGAGCAGGTAATTGAATATATCAGACTTTCCGAAAGGTAAAACTTTAAAAATGTTCATAATTTCCGAACTAGCTTAGTTTTGACATACAAATCAAAAAATTATTTTTAAACAAAATTAAAAATTAAATTTTCATTTCTTTCCTGACTATATGGACAGAGGCGTATCTGGCGTTACTTTAAGGGGGAGAAAATTTTGTAAAACAGATAATTGATGTTTTCTAACTTTCCTAAACACAAAACTTTAAAAATTTTCATAATTTCCGATCTAGCTTGTTTTGACATTCAATTAAAAAAATAATTTTTAACCAAAAGTAAAAATTAAATTTTCATTTGTTTCCTGACTAGATGGACAGAGGCGTCATTGTGATTACTTTAAGGGGGAGAACAATTTTTTAAAACAGATAATTGATTTTTTCAGACTTTCCTAAAGGCAGAACTTTAAAAAATTTCATAATTTCCGAACTAGCTTTGTTTTGACATTCAAATCAAAAAATTATTTTTAACCGAAAAAAAATTAAAAAAAATTTAATTTTCATTTCTTTCCTGACTAGATAAACAGAGGCATATCTGGCGTTACTTTAAGGGGGAGAACTCTTTTTTAAAATAGGTAATTGATTTTTTCAGGCTTTCCTTAAGGCAAAACTCTAAAAATTTTCATAATTTCCGAACTAGCTTTCTGTTTACATTCAATTAAAAAAATTATTTTTAGCCAAAAAAAAAATAAATTATCATTTCTTTTCTGGCAAAATGGACAGAGGCGTATCTGGTGTTACTTTAAGGGGGAGAAAAATTTTATAAAACAGATAATTGATTTTTTCAGACTTTTCTAAAGGCAAAACATTAAAAATTTTCATAATTTCCGAACTAGCTTTGTATTCACATTCAAATAAAAAAAAATATTTTTAGCCAAAAAAAAAAATAAATTTTCATTTCTTTCAACATATTCTACATAAAACTCTATTACCATTTTTTTTCGATTTTCAACTACATTATGGCAGCTAAAAAATTAAAGAGTATAGATTGTGAAAGGGAATTAAATGCGGCCAAGGTGCATGCGGTAATCGATTTATTCGGAAAATTAAAAATGTACGTGGAGTCGGACTCCAAGCGTGGATATGCCAACCTTAACTCATTGGATCTTTATAATTTTCAAATGCCAGAAACCGGTTGTATTCACGATATTACCACAACTAATGAAGAGGATACAACCTTACTTCACAACTGGACAAAGGAAAATCCAAATGAAATTGATTTAATAAGCGCCCATGACAGGACACAATTGGGTCTACTCCAAAAGGATCGTGATTCGGGCGAGTTGTACATGCTTTTGCCTGTTGAATTTGATGTCCTTATAAAGCCCAATTTAACTCAAGTGGAGGAATATCAGCCAAGCCTTACTACAATGGACTCCACGACAACACTTGGCCACATTGATGATGATGATCAAGATGGATCGCAGACCACGCTTAAGCAAATGCCGGGATTAAATGAAAATAAGGCAGACAGGGATATATGCGATCACGAATTGTCCAGTTTTATTTTGCCAAAAATGAGTCTTACATTTAGTCTTAAATTCAAAACTGAGGACGATGAAGACGAAAAAAAGGACTAGCTGACTCTACCAATCCCTAAAATGTAATCTCCCGGCAATTGTGTTTAATTTAATTGATAAATTTTAAGTTTAAAGCAGTTTTATATATCTGATTTTTTATTTATATTGTTGGCGGTTTTTTATGCAAAGTAACTATAAATAACTCAGTTTTTCAAATAACGAATAGGTATTGAATTTGTTCTTACCTAACAAAATTTCAATAACAAAAAAAATAATTTTCTCCTATTAACAAATTTAATAATTCCCAAGCTATACGCTTTTTATAAAAATTGTGTGTAACTTATTTATAGTCCTACGTATAAGCTTTTTAATAATATATTCATTTTTAAAATCGGTTAAGCCAGATTGAGATTTTGCTCAAATATATGAGCCCATCAAAAAAAAAGCATCAAAAAATGTTTAACATATTTAACAAAAGTCCGTTTTAACATAAAAATAATTTTTAAAAAATTTTTCTATGTTAAAACGGAGTTTTGTGAAATATTATTTAATAATTTTTCTGATATTAGGAACTGAGTTTAACAATAAAAAATAATTTTAGAGCTACTAAAAATTATTCATCGGACAGTGTTATTAAAAAAAAAAATCCGCTAAACATAATTTTCTTCTATACGTATTTATTCACAAATTTTTAAATTTTCGATCAATTTAGTTCAAATAAACATTGTTGGACACAGAATTGATTGTAGATTGATCAAAAAAATTTTAAAAATTAGTACGAAGGAAACTTTATGGCTGAATGGCGATCAAAGTAAAATTTTATAAATTTAATGAAAAAAAAAATATGCTAGATTGACAGACCTATATCTCGGCTAGTAGTAAATATATAGTATGGATATATATATATATCATTTGAAAGGTCGTTTTATCTCCTTTCATAATTTGTATGGTTAAGTTTTATGCGCTTGCCACAAAAAGTGTTATTACCTGTTAAGTGTAAAAAGCGTCTGTTTGGTCGTAACTCCAGATATTGGGGGTCATCTGAAAGTTTCTAGTATGCAGTAATACTATAATCGAGTGGGACTACAACGTACATATTTATTATATTTTCAAAAAATTTAAAAATTGTGTGATTAGTATATTTTGTTTTAAAAATTCATAACAGAAAAGCTTTTATATTAAGTACCCCCTTTTCAATGCGCCACTGCATTTGGGGCTTTCCTTATTTTTATTTCTATTTTTTTTATTTTTTTTTTTAGAACCCAGGCAACATCATAAATGTGAATGGCGGAAAGCATCGTCAGCTGCCCGAAATGGAATTCAAATTGTTTTATATTTTTGGCTGCTGTATGGCAGCTCTGAAGGCTGATTGCAAAATTTTGCAATTAATTAAATTACAGCGTAAATGACATTTTTGCTATGAACAGCGCGTTGCATGCAACAGTCTGTTTTTTTTTTCTGCCACACTCACGTACAAATTTAATAAACACGATATCCAAGCCCCCGGAGCAGTATAACTCCCCACTTCCTACTCCTGCAACTGCGACTCCAGCTCTGGCCATTTGCCTGGTCATGTAATTGATGCGTTAATCCGCATATTGACAGCGGTTATTGCGGTGGCTTTGCTGCAAAATATGCCCAGGGCCCATAGAGAAAACACGACTCGTTGATATTTTGCGCGTTTACATCCTTTCAAAAAGGATTTACGCACTGCATTGCATCCTCTAGGGTGTATTGGCTAAGTAATTTAATAACATTGCGGCTACAAAATTATTGCAATATGGTTTATGGCCGTAAAACGTTGGCAAGAATTAGCTAGACGGCCTTTTTGAAATGCATATTGTTAGCTAGTTTAATTATCGTTTAGGCTACTGATTTTATTAATTGCATTTTATTGGGATTGACAAATAAAATTATTGTACGTCAGCTTTTCGATACTCTTCAATTTCAGCACATATTTTGAACTTTAATGCACTTTTGCTTAAAAATCAAAAAAATATCGAATTATGATAAGTTTTGCACCTGAAAGTATGCAATAAATTGTGAGCAGCGTTTTACACAGCACTGCATATTGTTGCATACTTTTAGGCTGTCGTTTTCGATTTACCATTTTCTATGCAATTGAACGGTAAAGTAAAGGATATGCGCAACAGTTGAGTGCTTCAGTATGTGTGTGTGTGTGTGTGTGTGTGTGTGTGTGTGTGGGTGAGTGTGTGTGTATCTCTGCTTCTGCATTTGAGCGCACTATTTTTCAATTTATTACGCGCACATAACAAAAGTTTATTGCTAAGCTTTAGCAGAGGCTGCTGCTGTTCCTGTTGCTGCTCCTGTTGCTCCTGTTTCAGCTTCTCAGCCAACTGTTCAATGCTTCTGGGGAATTTGCCAATGTGACGTGCCAATTTGTGCGTGCCAGGAAAATTAGCCAAACACACACAGAGAGTCAGAGTCAGAGAATGGAATCGCAGTCGTATACTCGCTGAGAGTATCAGGTGCTTTGGGCTTTGTTAACGGATTTATGCAGCAATAATAAAACTTGCCAACTAGCCAAGAATGCGACATTCAAGCCAAATTGATTTATATGAGCACAAACAATCGAACTAAAGCCAAGTGTCAGCCGTGTATTAGCTGGCAAACAAAAAAAACAAAAAAACAGAAAAACAAAATAAAGAAACAACTTTTAATTTTCCAAATGTATTTTGGGCAAACTTGATGATTGCGCTACGCACATAAAGTGTTCAAAAAAAATATATATAAAAAATAAAATAGAATGCGAGAAAAGTTGCAATTTAATGCCAAGGCAAACGTAAAAACGGCAAAATTATGACCAAAATGAGAATTTAATCGAAATACGTGAGCGGAAAAATGAAAATTTGACTGCAACTTGGGAACGTCTGTGTCTGTATCTGTATCTGTGTATATGTGTCTGTAGCAGGGCCACGGCCAAGTTGCAAGTTGCCAGCATAAAATGCCAAGTGCAAGCTCATGCAATTTTTATCATGGCCACAAAAGCAAAAACGCAGACGCAACATCACGACTAGGACTTCTTTCTACCCGAAGATCCTTGCTTTGCTCCCACTACTACAACTTATTATCAGCACACTGGCATCATCCTCTGTGCGTTTACCTTAACATCCTTTTATGCGGTGTGCCGGCCAAGGCAATTGCACAAATTAATGCCACTGGGCGCTGACTGTTGCTTTCTGCTGCAGCATCCCCAGGATCTCCATCCTTTAGCTACAGCACGTTCCTCATCCTGGACCCAACAGACAGACAATTCTCAAATGAGTCAACAGCACTAAAATTGTTTATTTTATTAGCCAAAGTAATACTTTGAGCGCAGCAAGGACAGGTAACATTAACAGTTTGCTTCTGGCCAATATTTCTTTATTTAATCGAATCGCTGTCAAAACAATGTTGAAATATTTATACTTATATATTTTACTAAGCATTTAATGCAGTTTCAAAATTTGATTAATAAAAAAACGTTATTTAAGAAAACCTTACGACAATTTTTGGGCTAAAAAAATTTTTAAAAATAAATTCTTTTTTAAATCTTTTATTTTATTTAAAAAAGCAAACATTTAGTTTTGCTTTTTTTTTAATGATCATATTTTATAACTCGCTGAAATTATATTTTCTGGCCAGAAAAATTATATACTATTACATTGTAAATCTGAAAATTTCCGCTAATCTCTGCACAAAATTATAAAATTATTTTATTATTAATATTATTAATACATAAAAAATATATTTAAAAAAATAATAATAATAATAATAATTTATTTTAATATTATTTCATTATTTTTATAAATATAAACGTCTTCAGATCTTCTTAAAATCTTTTTAAATCTTTTATTTTATTAACAATCTAACTTTTAGTTTCTGTTTTTTTGTTATTAATGAAAATATTTTATTAATTTCTGGCAAGAAAATAATTATATTGTAAATCTTAAAATTTCCGCTAGCCTGTGCACAAAATATATTTTTTATGTATTAATAATTTTAATAATTAAATAATTTTATATATTTTAAAAAATAATTCAAATAAATAATAAACATTTTTTTTATACGTAAACGGCTCTCTAGATCTCAAATTTTATAAATATAAGTAATAATTTTTAACTGATTTGGCAAAATTATAAAATTATATTGTAATACTTTAATATTCGTTAAATAACTGATTATAATCTGCACAAAATTATAAGATTGCTGAATTTTTGAAATTGTATAAAATAACTTCAAAGCCCTACAACCATATACAACATGTTTAAGCTGACATTGCAGTGCAATTTATTCTTAAAATAAAAAAAAATGCAAATTAAAAAAAACAAAATTTAAAATAAAAACAAAAATGTAAATTTTACAAAAAAAAAATTAAAATAAATAAAAAATGCAAATTTAAGCCAAAAAAAAAATTTTAACAAAATTCTTTGGAAAAGTAAGATTATTTTTTTTAGCAATGATATTTTGACGTTAGAAATTTTTTTTCAACTTTATTGGATTTTTCTCTCAACTTCCATCTTACACAATTTGGGATTAAACTACTTTAAATTTTGTAAAAATGCAATTTACCATTTTTTTTAAATTTAAAACTATATACGCAAATATTAAATCATAAATCTATTTTAAAAAAAATAGTTAATTTTTTTAAATTAAAATAAATTAATTTCCAATTTTTTTTGGCAAAATTTTTCCACTTGCCAATTTTATAGTTTTTGCAAATTAAATCAGTCTGGCAACGCTGCATTTGGCTGCTCAACCAGCTCTATAAAGAGTCTGAAGTAAAGAGCATTAAATGAGTTATGCCAATATTTAAGTATGTGTATAATAACCGCTTTTTGCAACCGATCCAACAATCCAACGATCCAACAATCGACCGATCGACGATGCGAGTCAACAGTCACGTCTCACGTCTCCTGGTATAAAACCAAATGCGAGTCTTGTAAGGCAATCAGTCGCCAGTTGCCAGATGAAGAGCCAACAACAAGTGTAAAAAAAATAAATAAAAAGAAAATAAAAATTATTATTAAAAATAAAAATAAATAAGAAAAACTAAAAGTGATCTTTTGTGAAACTGAAGTGTTAATAAATCAAAGAACAATAATGAATAATCAGCTAAAAGTGTTGGGAGTGCTGCTCTTGATTGTTGTGGTCAGTCAGGCCCGACCCATGGATCTGTACGATGATGTTAGCGATTTTTTTGATGCCATCTCATTGGATGATGTGGCCAATACAGGACGTAATACACATCCCGAACAATTCTGTATGATGCCAGCACGTAAGGGCGTTTGCCGTGCCCTAATACCACGTTGGCGCTATGATCCTGAACAGAAGAAATGTGTAGAATTCAAATTTGGCGGCTGCGATGGCAATGAGAATAATTTCTCAAGTTATAAAACCTGCATGGCAACCTGTGAGGGCATGTGAGCTGCCTAGGGGAGCTTAGGGGTCTTTTTTATAGGGAGTGTTGCTGGTCGGCGTTTCCGTTTCCGATTAGCCGGCGTTTGCCAAAGGCGTTTGCTTTTCATTCAAAACTCTACAAAAGTTGCGAATCAAAGGCAGCATTTAATTATAGTACACACACACATACACACAAACACACACACATTATGCATTAAGTAAAACTGTCTTTCAATATTTGTTTTAATATTTATGCAGTTTCATTTTATATATAAGTCCAAATTTTCATCAGCATCATATATTTTTTTAAGCCAAACAAAACTGTACTTAATAATGTGTTCAACACACTTTTGTAGCTCTTAAGTTATTGTGATAAAATATATTCATGATATAATAAAAAGAAAAAAAAAAAATAAAATAAATGAAAACTATTATAAAATTTAATTAAATTTTTTTGTCTTTATTTGAGCTGAAAATTTGGGCGCAAAAATTCTCTATAAGCCAACTTGTTGCTTGATTTTATTTTGCCGGTTTTTTTGTAATTTTTAAAAATGTATGTATTTTGCAGATATTCTCGAGAATCTATTTTCTAGCACATTTGTCGCCTTTTCCCCAAAAAACTTACTTTTTTATTACAGAATTTATGGCAACAAAAGGAATTAAGGCATTAAAAATATTTTTTATTAAAAAAAAATGCATTTTTTGGCAGAAATATTTTTTTTTTTAATCTCTCAATACTATAGATAATTTTTTGCATTTTTGACCTAGCCCAACTTTACAAAATTTCAATTCTGTTCTAATTAAAAATATAAAAGTTTGTTGGAGTTACTAAAAAATATTGAATTAATATTTATTTATTTTTATTAATTTATTTATTTATATATGTTTCCTTCATTGAATTTGTTGTATAAAATTATTTTGATTTTGTTTTTTGTCTTACAATCATTTTTAAAGCTCAATAATATATAAAAGTTTGTTGGAATAAATTTAAAATATAAAATTTATATTTATTTAAATTTTTTTATTTATTTATATATGTTTCCTTTATTGAATTTGCTGTATAAAATGATTTTGATTTTGTTTTTAGTCTCTGTATGTGTTAAGTTAAAGAGTTTTCTAGAAAGAAAAATTTCTATTGTATATATTTTTTTTACACTTTCAAATAAAAGAACTTCTGAAAGAACAAATTAGCCTGTTAAAATTTGTATTGCTGATATAAAATTTGTAGAAAATTTTCTAGTTATGATAATTTGTATTATATAATAATTTTTTCAGACCATAAAACTTACAATAGTCTCAAGTATTTACCTGGGTCAATATATATCATGAATCAAAAATCAATTTACATTATTTTTTAATTAAAAAAAATATTAAATTAGATAACTTTTTAATTTTCTAGTAAGTAATAGAAGTTGCCAGAATTAAAATAAATTGCCTTAGTTTCCCTGTTGTAATTTTTATTATAAATATTAAACTAGAGGAGAATTTTCTAGTTATGGAAATTTCTATGATAAAATAATATATTTATAATAATTTTTTCTAGTTATTGCAATTTATATTATTTAATAATTTTTCCAGACCTTAAAACTCACAATGGTCTCAAGTATTGACCTAGGTCAATAGATATTTAATTCATTAACCAATTTGTATTGTTTTTTAAAGATTAAAAAAAATTTAATTATATATCTAATGTATAATCACATAAAAGAAAAAGTTACAAAGAATTTTCTAGTAAATAATAGAAGTTGCCAGTAAACAAAAAAATTTCAATAAAAATCTAGTTTACATTTGCCACAGTTTAAAAATAGTTTTTGCTTAAAAATAACTTTGCATATTGTATTAAACACCAAGACAAAAATCAATTTACATTTATATTTATGCAAGTTTTATTTTTAACAATGACATCATTAACAAAGCCTAAGCCTAAGTACCTCAAAAAATAAATATGTTTGTTTCATTTCTAGCTAGAGGCCTGCCAATTATAGAGTATTAAAGACCTGTTTTATACAATGCAAAACTTTCATAGATTTCACTTGGAAATGGCCCAAGTGACAATGGCACAAAGAGACATTTCTCAAAGCAAATAAAAAATATAAAATATAAAATACAAAAATACAAAATAAACAAAATGCTGATCATTCAATAAATTGATCGTAAACAAACTAGATCAATAGTAATAACTGCAAAGGTCATTCAAACAAATCCAAATGATGACTGGACCACGTCAATGGATGCCTAGTTGGGTCTAGGTAAACCACTACAAAACGACGTCAGCGGTAAAAAAAAAAAATAAATAAATAAAAAAAAACTCAGAGACAATAATAATACTATTGTTAACAATATGTTAAACCGGACTGTGCGGGCAAGTAAAACATAAACAATAAACAATTGAAAGGTGCGAATTTATGTTAAATCGATTGCCAATAAACATAATTTGTATATATATATATATATATCTCAAGTCTCTGAATCTTTTGAAGCGAAACCGAAAGCGAGGGCAAACCTCAGGGCATAGACAATTTTGAGACCTAAACTGCGGGAAAACAAAACAAAAATTAAATATTAATAATAATATATTTTACTTAATGTGCGGGCTAATTGTTGTTATACATTTAAGTACTATAGCAATAATTATTTACAACGGTTGAATGACCTATAGACAGTTCCAGGTCCAGTTTAAAAACCAGGTGAAATACACATTTATTCATATATATCATGGTATATGCCTGCAAAATGCGGGCACTGTAAAAGTTGCAATAGTTTGTTGACTATGGGAATACAATATGAATATATATTAACATAATTATAAAAATACAATCAGCTAAAAAAGTTTACGATCAGTTAAAATTTTGGTAAAAATTAAAAAAAAAAAATTATTAGAAATAGCATTGAAAAAAATTGAAGGAGCCTATCAGCGTGTTTTCTTAGCTTTTAGTTTGGTAAATATCTTTTAATTTAATAAGCAAATTTTTTTTTTTTTTAATTTTAAAAAAATAAAATATAAATTCAAATAGAAAAATATATATTAAATTTATTTTTATTTAAAATAAAGGAAAAAAAAAACTATTCTAAAATTAAAAATATATAAACTAATAAAATATAATATAATATAATTTAGTAGAATACATACACGTATGTTTTGTATTTATGCATGTGAATTTAATAATCCCATTTTCACTTTTGATACGATTTTGTGGATTAAAATCACTTAACTTAAATTTCCTTCAAATTCTTCAAATTTTCCCTTTTTTATTTTAGTGGGAAGTAAAAGTGATACCAAATGTATTTATGTAAATTTATTTAAATAGAAAAAAATATATTAAATTTATTTTAATGTAAAATAAAGCAAAAAAAAAAAAAAAGAATTATGCTAAAATCGAAAATCTAAAATCCAATAAAATATAATAAAAAACATATACGTATTTTTTTATGTATGCATGTAAATTTATTTATTTTATTCCAATTTTCACTTTTTATAAGATTTTGTGGACTAAAATCACTTAACTTAAATTTCCTTAAAATTTATTAAAATTTCCCTTTAAATTTTAGTGGGAAGTAAAAATGAGACCAAATTAATTTATGCATATAAAACTTAGTTAAAAAATGTATTATTTAAAAAATAATTGGAAAATAGTGTTCATAAACTTTTCATGCTCACTATACCTACATACCTACCATATATTGTTATAATGCTCTTATTTTTCTTCTTTTTTTCAATATTTTTGTTTTGTTTTGCCAATATTTATGTCATAATATTGTTGTTGTTTTTATTAATACACAATGGGGCGGACTTTGCACAATTATTTGTAATTTAGCACCGCCAAAAGGATGGTGGGGCAGGGGCAGCCCGCATGGTTCGGTGGGGCAGACAACATCGATTCGACATATTTGGCGTGCTCACGTTTTGAGTCCAGTCGCCAGTCCAAATCCAACAAAAAAATAAAAATAAAGAAAAAATCAATCAAGCTCAGCTCAGCTCTGATTTCTGAAATTGGTTTTTTTTTTTTTTTTTTTTATGTTTGTTAAATTTTTATTGTGCGCAAGCGCAACAAAAAATTTTTGGGTAATTTTTCGCAACTTTGGGTTTGGAACTTGGCTAAGCTTCTAGACGATTCTATGCCGGTTCGATTGGGCAATTCCGCATTCGCTTTGCCAATTGTTGTTAATTGTTAATTGCATTTGAAATTTGAAATTGGCAATAACAAATTGACTCTAAGCACAATGCGGGCGACAAGAAGTCAATAAACTGTTTTAACCTGCATATCGGCCAACAGCACTTAACAACAACAACAACAAATTTTGCACGCTAGGAAATTTAAAAACAACAAAAAAAAAATATAGAAAAATAGAAAAAAAATATAATATGTTGTTTGTGTGTGTGTGGAGAAAAATTAATTAAAATGCGCTAAGCGCAACCACAGAGCTTTGAAAATGCACAATAACAAATTTTCCGCGTTGTGCAGCAACAACAACAACAAAAAATGAACAGCAAATAAATTTCATTTAATGTTTTATTTGTTGTTGGTTTTTTTTTGTTTTGTATTTTTATGCTTTTGCAGTTTGAATTTTATTTATTAAAGGCACGTAGCGCGTACAAAACTGCAACAACAACAACAACAACAAATGCAACAAATAAACAAACAACAACAACTAAAGTCAGCCGACCACAATGCAACAAGCCTCCAACTCGTCTATGTTAAAGTGATGACAACGACAACAGCGACAAAAGTCAACGAACTTTTTACGTAGGCAGTAAAAGTCCCTTCGTATACCCTTACTTTGGATATATCTATATATATAAAACTGTTCAACCCGACTGACTGATTAGCGACTCAGGCCAAAAGGTAGAAGCTAGAAACCTGAAATCTGTTGCAATAACTTCCTGTTATATCGTGGGTTAGCACTCTGGAAAAATTTCCCTTTTTTTTAAATATATCGGGAAGTGGGTGAAAAATGAATTTTAAAATTACATATGAAAATTTAAGGTAGCGCAGTAGGCTACAATAATAATGACATTGTAGAATATAATTAGTTTGTATTATTTTTCCTATTTTATTTTTTTGGGAAGGCAGGGCGGTATGCTCTAGTTATATATATTCATCCCTAATACACATGTATTATATTTCCTGCTAGTGTACCATAAAATTTAATTAAATGCCCCATGTAAATAAAGTTAAAGAAAAAAAAAATGTATATATATAACTATTGTAATCAAATCTTAAACATTCTCGATATATGTATATTTATATATATTTTATCTCAATGTACATATATGAAGCCTAGTCAATTTCTGATTTATACAAACTAGTCTCTCAAATTATTAAAATCAATAAAAGACTTTATATTTAAAAAAAATCAATAAATTGGCAGGAATTATCGGAGGCGAAGTTATCATAAGTTTGAGTTGGAAGTTCAAAGATAATATGGTCATTTGATTACCTCGTTGATAATTGAGGTGTCTAGAGGTGTCTATAAAATAAAATAAAATTATAAAGCATTTCTTATTATATCTTGGATTTTTTGAGCTCAAATAATAAAAATTGATAAAGGATTTTTCCTTAAAAGTAGTTAAAGAAATTTGGGCATTGATGGTATGATAATATCATAATATATCAAATATTATTATATAATATAGTCATTTTACTATTAACTATTGATACTATTAACTATTAACAAAACTACATAGTAGATGTATACAAAATTAAATAAAATTGTAATTTTTCTTATATATCTTGGATAAATTTGTAAAAAAAAAATTTACAGAAGATTCCCTGTACTGCCACAAATAAATATAAATATTGGATCCACATTTTGAAATAAATATCATTTAAATTTGTATAATAAAAAATTAATGTTGCACAAATATTTCCAGCAAATCGTATTATCTGAATATCTCTTATAAAATTTCTATATCTAATCAAAGAAAAAGTTGACACAAGAGATAATCTATAGTGCCAAATATAATTATAAATATAATCTGACATTAATAATAGAGCATTATATTGAAAAAAAAAAATTATATTAAAATTTGTATATTAAAAAATTAATGTTGTAAAAATATTATCATCAATCGTGATATCAAAGTATCTTTTATTTAATTCTGTAACTAATCAATGAAAAAGTTGACACAAGAGATTAATAATTAAAGATATAAATAAATATTAATTTGGTCTGCCATTAATAGGATAGAAAAATTATTGTAGCATTATTTTGAAACAGATATTTAAATTTCTAAAATAGAATATAAATGTACAAATATTTACATCAGGTCGTATTAACTATCTCCTATTAAATTCTGTAGCTAATCAAAGAAACAAAAGAGTATTTAATATTCCGCTGACCCCTAGTCAACTCATCTTCCAACTTTTGTTTATATATCGTTGTTATTGATATTGGGAAAATACATGGCAATAAACATGACGAATGCATTGTTGTTGTTCCTGTTGTTTTTACAGCTGATAATGTAAATATATATATATGCATAATGAAGCGTAAATAGGCATAGACATTATTGGAAGGCAATTTCCTGTATCTTTAAGTGGCTCCATCAAAGGCATTGCTGTTAACTACCTGACATATCTTTTTTCCAGGTAATAAAATAACTATTAAAAAACCCCCCAACATTAAAGTAAACAAAGAATTATCTTTGTTTAGCTTGATAACAATAATTCCCCATAAAAATTTATCTTTTCACAGAAATATAATTGGAGCAACAACTCAACAAGTTCATCATCAACTTTAGTTAATATTTAATTAATCGTTCTTTTCCAATTGCTAAATACAATAATATAATTATTATAACTAACATACACAATGTAAATATATATGTATACATATATATATATTTAATTTATTTAAGTTAAATATATATATATAGTATATTATCGGTTTTTGTTGTCTTTGTTGTTTAGTACAATCGTTATTCTTTTTTTATAGGCTTTTGGAGCTATAGTTTATTTCAATTATAATCCTTTTTTAGCTGTAGCAAAATATTGATTTAATTTATTATTTTTTATTTAATTATTTCGTTTTTATTATGTGCCTACGTCAACTTTTTGTAATGTTTTTATTTTCTTTTTCTTTTTTGGCTTGAATTCTAAAAGGATTAGGCAATAGGCGTGAGCCAGGCTCCAATTTGGGATTACACATTTTTTTTTTAGGATTGAATATATTTATATATATGTATAGTTTAAACAGAATAGCAAAGAATTATGCTCAAGCCATTCGAGCAGAAGCAAAACTCGTGAGTGTGTGTTGAGGTTGTGCATTTAGAAGGGCAGAGAATTAATGGAAAGCTAATATTAGCAGGCAATATCTGTGGTGACGCTCTTAATGCTCTCCGAGCTAAAATGCACGCAGCCGTATTTGCAGACCAGCGTCCACACATATGGAATGAAGAACTCCTCGGGCGCATCCTCCTCAACATATTTAAACTTAAGATCAGGGAATTTCTGTAAATTAATTATTACAAGTTAATAAAACTGTACTTAATGTTTTAATATATATAAACCCACTCTCAAACGATCGCTGGACCATTGACTGGCGCCTTTTGATATCACCTCCAACACTTCATTGACGCCCAACTCGCCGCGCTGTTCTTGTACGCGCTGCAGTCGCGAAGAGAAAAAGCCAACGACCTGGAAAATAAATCATATAAATAAATAAATATATATATTTAACTATAGAGTATATTTTAAGCTAACCATATCGATATTTTGTATAACATCCTGAAACGCATGATGACTGCGGAAGCCCTCGAAGACGCTGCGTTTGTAGAGCAGCGTATAAACCAAATTTGGACAATATACCAGCTGATTTGTTAGGCAGGAGTTTAATATTTCCAATACCATGCGCAACACCTCCTCCAGCACGCTCAAATCCTGCATCATATCCTCGGGCGTTGTTGATACATTCACAAATACCGCACTATCCGCCGGCTCCTTAAGCTGTGCATCCAAACGCGTATGTTTACGCGCCAGCGTCTCAAATAGCGATACCAAACGTTGTGCCACATATGGATGCAGGGCACGAAAATGTCCAGACATGTTGGCCAAAGCAGCCAGGCAATTGGTGTGCAAATATTTATCACGCATCTTTAACATATTATACTGAATGGTGCGTATAACAATTAGAATTAAAATGCCGCCCAATGATATTTCCGATATCGTACGTTCCGTATACCAACTGATGTTCTTAAGCAGCTGTTGGAGAATAGAGCAATAGTTAGAAATGGTTTAAAGAAGATTCGCAGATAGCGATAAAAAAAATTGTGCATTTAGAGTAACTTAATGATAATCTAAAAATATTCTATAATATTTATATTGCATTCTTTTATATAAATAATGATATAACTTTTATTTTTTTAATTTTAAATGAAACTTGTGCAAGAATTATTATTTTCGATTTAAATATAAAACTCAAAAATAATTGTTATTATTTTTATTTTTGTTAGCTAGGTTCTTCCCTTATAACTCTAATCTAACTGTTACTAATAATAATAATTATAATAATTGTTATTATTTCTCAAAAAATAAATCTTAAAATACCCCTACGACTTTTTTAGAGCTAAGTATAACAAGGTTTGTATTTATTTTCCTATCAATAAATAAAACAGGTTTTTTATTTATTTTCTTCTAAATAAATAAACCATGACAACTAATAAAATTATTTTTAAAAATAAAAAAAATGTATTCAAAAAATCAGGCCTGTTCCTATTCTCACTTTCGGCAAGATCTTGCGTAAACGAAATTCCCTCTACGAATTCACCCCTACGAATTTCCCTGTCCTCTACGAATTGCCCTCTACGAATTTCCCGCAAAAACTCTCATATTTGAACTCGCTTGAGATTTAGCCCGCGTTTTCAGCATATAAATCAATTAAATTTTACTACTTAAAACCATTTTTGACTTAAATAAAAATTATAAATAAATTTTCTGTTGTTTTGACAATGACATTGCATCACCAGTTTTGCAATTCTAGCTCAATTAAGCTTATTAATAGCGATTTTAGTAGTCATACTAATTTTTTGAATCAGGAATATCTGAATAAATTTTTTCATTTTGAAAATGTTACAAATAATTTTTTTGTGTTCGTGTGGATGCGTTATATTAAGAAAAACTATCGAAACTTTCTACATTTCGCTACAATAACGTTTAGGATAATTTTGACTTTTAGTTTTTGAAGAAAATTTAAAATAAATATAAATTCATTTTATACAAAAAAAAGACATTAAAAAATATAAATTTAAATTATAAATTAAACTTATAAACGTTATGAACTCTACACATTAAAACCTAAAGCCTAAAGCCTAAAGCTAAATACTTACAATTGTGTGAACATTCTTGTTAAAGCCCTCATCCTCGCTGAGTATGAGCAGAACAATGAGCGACATATAGATGTGATGTGAATTGCTATCGGGCGCATTGTACAATGTTTGTAGTATGGGTATAACTAGCTGTTCCAGATCCTGTT
Source organism: Hirtodrosophila alboralis (assembly GCA_035043045.1). Lineage (NCBI taxonomy): Eukaryota > Metazoa > Arthropoda > Insecta > Diptera > Drosophilidae > Hirtodrosophila > Hirtodrosophila alboralis. The sequence continues at coordinate 445,107 of JAWNNH010000243.1, forward strand.
GCTGCATAACAAACCTATAGAAGCGTTCGTTGCGATGCAGCAGCAAATAAAGCAGCAATGTGGCCTGATCAATGGTAACAATGCGACACAAAGTCTCATAGACAGCGGAGAAGTCAATTTGAAAGGAGACGGTGCCCTGTTTGGGTGAATCCTTGGAATCGGCGCAACCAAACAGGCTCGTGCGATAGGCATTATCTTGGGCGGTACAATGATTGGTTAATATTAATATTAGTAGCAGACTTTGATTCGCTAGCGGATAATGTGCACGAAACTGTTGCGATAGCTCCACGCCAGTGGCATTGCTCGTCTTGAGCACATCCTGCTGCTTGCGAAACGTAAATATCGAGAGCAGCGACTCGGCAATGCCAAAGACAAAGGAGCCAGCAGAACTGGAGCCAAACATGGTGTGTGGCACCTCTACCATGCGCGATACAAAGTGCAACAGCGCCGACATAAGCACATTGGCATGCTGGCACTTGTAAATGGTGCGAAAGACAATTGATTTATCTGTGGGCTGTTGCTGTTGCTGGGCAAACAGATGCACTGCCAGCAATGTGATCAGCGTATTGACCGATTCCAGATGCAGATGATAGGTAAACTCCTTGACGGGTATGACAACAATTAGATTAACCAGCGCATCGATAAACGTTTCAAATTTGGCGCCATCAACAATGAGCGCTGCAAGTTGCGCCTGTTCTGTCGCCTCAATGGCAATAATGGCAGTTTGTTGTTGCTGTTGCTGCTCCTCGGCGGCCTTTAGCATCTCCGCACTGGGCATAGCCTCAAAATGTTGCAACAACTGAAACTCTGAGCCGGTTTCATTGATATATTTAATCAATGTGCGTATGATAAACAGCGCATTGAACGTTTGCCACACATGCATGTTGCTCTCCTGATCGGACAGCGACAACAGTTCCGATGCCTTCTCCAGAAACACAGTAACCAGCGAACCAAAGTTGCCAGTTTTTAGATTATTCCCGATAAACGCTTGACATAAGGTTTCCAATCTCGAATCCAGGCTCAACTGATCCTGACTGCAATAGAAATTAGAATTTATATATGTTGCTATGACACTGCCGCCGCTTACCTGTTCTCTGGCATCACAATATTATAATTGAGCAGACCATTCCAATAGATCTCCTCATCGTGCGCGATATGTTGTCGGCCCACAAATCGTTGTAAGAATTCATTTGACGCCAAGTCGGCATTTCTGCTGACGTTTATGCCCATTTTGCGTGTTTAAATTCTGCTGTAACTGCTCACTGCGGCTGCTCTCCTGTTAAATGGCAGCTGCCTAGCGCATTTGTTGCCACTTGCCACGGCACTTGGCCTTTTTTCAATATACAAATAACAATAAATTCTCTGTGTTGGCACTAGGCACGTCACCCATTTATTTGTGTGTTTTTTTTTTCTCATATGTTTTTGATGTGCCACAAGCGCGTATTTTCCAACACTGCTCGCAGTGCAGCCAATGTTGACTAGCTCCGGTTCATTTGCTTTATTGATGAACTAGTAATTTAGTTCGTTGTGAGTGAAAAGAGTTTTAATTTGAATTGTTTAGAATTGTGTGGATTTGCTTATATAACTTTTGCTAGAAAAGTTTTTATTTAAATATTCTTGCATATTAAAATGATAATATTTTCTATTTATATACCTTTAAACAATATAAATAAATAAATAAATGTGGTAACATATTTCAAATTAAGAAAGTAGTATATTAAGAGCATCTATATAATGTAAGTAGACAAAGGTTCAGTATTATTTCAATTTAATAACTTATTTAGAGTTTTATTTTAATTTTGCTAGAAATGTAATCTGAATCTCATAGAATGATATACAAAATTAAGCTGTTTGTTGATTAAGTGATGGTAGCCGATTATAGTAATTACTCGGAACTATAATCTTTGCTTAGATTATTTTTGAATTACACACATATTAAACGCGCAAGCTTCTGATTGTACATGCAAAACAAAAAAAAAAAGATAAATTTAATTATAATTAAAGTAGGAATACCCGTAAGATCAGACCGCACTTCAATCGCAAGTTACCAGTTTAATGGAACTACTTGAAGAATAAACTTTCAGTGAATTTTTACATTTCACAACATCGTTCAATTTAAGCGGCGACAATATTGCTCCACTTGATTTAATTTGGCCTTTAAAAAAATCCCTTTAAAGGCTCCACCGAAATTGCGCACGCCGTAAATCAACAAACCGTTTATATTTTGCATTTCCAAAAATTAAAGAGATTTGCAAAAAATGGATTCAATTCTGTCAGCGCACAAAAGTAGAAAAAGTTTTTATAGAACATTTTACACCATTTGACTTTGAAGGGGATTTGCCCAATGAGTTGGGCATTTACAACATGCCTCGATTCCAGAAACTGAGACCCAACGCAGTGTCCAGCTTACATAATAATTTGAATGAGTTTGAGATTGCTTTGGATGAGGAACAGCATCAGGAATCGTTTTGTAATGTACTTAAGCGACAACACCAGAGGAATGCGCTAAAAGTAAAGTCTGTGGCCCAAAGAAAACAAATTGTCGATCCACTTTCAATTGAACACGATCAAAAACAGACAATAAAACGTGCTCTATGCGAACTAATGGACACTGCGAAAAATAAGGAAGATTGTGATGAGGATGATAAGGATATTAAAGAGCTACCAGCTGATAAATTTGTTAAAGTGGTGACCAATGCAAATGCTCACCTTAAAGACAAGTTTGTATTTGTATATTAATTCAGTATTCTCATGTTTCTGTTGGTTGACAGCGAAATCAAGATGTCCTGCCAACTTATTGATAAAGTGCTGCCAACTTAACGTGGCGCTGTCAAAGATTTTTTAATTTTCAATTAATCCATTTAAGAAATTGTGTAAGAAATTGTTTTCCCATGAGTTAAAGACTTTAAAAAACTACAGAGCAGTTTATACATTTAATAACGATAATTAAGTCGCTGTAAAAACACTTAAATCTTCTAATTCTAATTAAATTTTTTCTTACAGCACCGAGCTGAAACATGAGAATTACAAAATGCAACTCGCTGCCCAAAAAAACTGCCTCAGAAATTGAAAAACTACAAAAGCAGCTGGATAAATTAAATGAGCGTTACAATCAATTGGTTAACCATCTGGAGAAAGTCCTCTCCAAGGCTCAAATACGCAAAGTGGCAAGAAAAGTGGCCAAGAAAAATTACAAATGATGAGCAAATTGTGATCAGGAAAACAATGAAATTATGTAATATAATTATAAAACGCATGTGGATCCTAATTTTACATTTTTAAAACTTATGTTACCATAAGATATCTGTTGAATTGATATTTATAATAATGTATAATACCAGAAATATATAAAAACCTGTTGATTGATATTTATAATTGCAGTAAATAAAGCACAAATGCTAAAATATGATAAATCCAAGATATTAATCAGGAAAACAGAGAAGTTATTGAATATATGTATACAACCCATGTATATCCTAGTTATACATGTTAAAAACTAGTCTTACCATAAGATATCTGTTAAATAGATATATAATAATAATTATTAAAAATACAAAAAGTATATATAACCTGTTGTTTTGCTAATCAGAATATAAACACATTTTTATAGAACTTTTGATAATAATGCGTTTATTTTTGAAAATTGAACTAAAACTAATACAAATTATTGGATACTGCTGCGCACAATTGCAGCCCATAACTCTCAGCAATTAGCTATATCCTTCGATTCCTATATAGTCTTCACTTAGTCATTTCTTTTTCTTTATATTTATAATTTATATAGTATAGGATTAATTTTGGTTTTCGCGTTTCAAATAAATTTAGAATTTGCATACAATTCATAACTAAAAATATATACGTATATATTATAAACTTGTTGACACATCGCTCACTCTATATATATAAATAAATTATATTTATATAATTAAAAGGGTTTAACGACAACTGAGAATTTAATAGGATGTTTTAATATATTCTTTTTTTTTTTTATCATCATCTTCACATCAGTACACAATTAACTATCACAAATTTTTATTACTTTTTGTTGGCTTTGCGTGCTTCTCTCTCTGTGTGTGTGTTTGCGTGTTAACAAGAAAATATATACATATACATATCGGTTAAAATAATAATATAGATTTTCTCTAAACGAAAATATTTAAATATATAGCTTGAGCGCACTATCGAGCCATGTCGCTGCTGAACTGTATGAGTTTTTGTTTTTTGTGTTGACTTGAGATGACTTAAGCTTAAACAAATATACACTACAATGTTTTTTGATGAGAACTAAGAATAATATGAATAAATTTTATGGCGGCTACAGGACATGGCTTAAAACAACGCTCCACAATTCCACTTCATCCTTTGTCTTGGCTTAAAGTTAGCGCAGCGCATGTTTATTGTGCTTCTTGGCCAGCAACTGCTTCAGGCTAAACGAGGACAGTGCAATTCCAAACAGGGCCAACATTGTGGCCGAACGAGTCACCACGCGATTCGGCGAGGATGAGCTGGTCGTGAACGCATGGCTGCTGTGTGTCGAGGCCTGCGCGGAGATTGGCGTAGCCTGCAAGAGATAGAAATAATAAAAAAAAGATTATAGCATACGTAAGTCACAAGATAAGTTAAATAAAAAAAATGTTGATAATGTCTTATCAAGTGTTTTATATTGACTTGGCTAATTATACTTTGCACCCCGACAAAAATTATGAAATAAAGATAAAAAGCGTAGACCCTATAGCACAAAAAGTCAACGTAATCTATCCAAATTCTTCAAGTTCAGAGATTATTAAAGCTAGAGCCACCAAATTTGGTATAAAAGCGCTCGCATACCCTAGATAGGTCAAGATTATTTTAAATTAATAAATTAATACATTTATTTTTATTTATGTTCTTTAAATCGCAAAACAAAAAGAATTTAAAACTGTTTTTAATACCATGACATTTATATTTATAAACTTGACAGTAATTAATTAATATATAAAAAAAAAAAATAAATAAAATAAAAATATTCAAAATTTTTTTCAATTATACATATTTTTTAATTATACTATATCTTTATAAATATTATTAGCAAGCACAAAAATTGCATTTTTAAGGCCTGCTGGCATTTTCGAATTCACAAATGATTATTTCACGATTTCATATGCCATGAAAAGGAATTCACAAAAGCTATGTGGTTTCGTAAATTGGAGCATGACTTATTATTTCGATGGAAATTTACAAAAAAAATTTAATTTATTACTTTTAAATTTTGCAGCTCATTTATATGTATATAATTTTATTTTTTATATTTAAAGTAAATCAAATTAATTTAAATTTAACAATTTAAAAAAAATCTATATTATAAAATTATTTATTCATTTCTTTTGTGCCCTATAAATTAAACCAGATTAAAATTGTTTTTACAACCTTGACATTTATATTAATAAACTTGAAAATAATTAATTACTCATATATTAAGAATCTATATTTAGAAGTATAAAATCTACTTTTGATATTTTTATATTATTATATATTATTATAAATATAGACGAACTATAAAATTGCATTATTCAGACCTGATGCTATTTTCCGAATTCACAAATGTTTATTTCACGATTTCATGTGCTATAAATACGAATTCACAAAAGTTATGTGGATTCGGAAATTGGAGCATGCATAAATTAATTCGATGAAAATTTACAAACAATTAATAAAATTGTAATTAATTTATAACTCGCTTAAATAAGCTTTCAAAACATTGATTTTACAGCCAAATTAATTACTAATTAATTTTTGAACTCAAATATACGTATTTTATTTTATTTTTTATATTTATAAAATAAATCAAATTTATTTAAATTTAACAATTCGCTTAAAAATATCTATATTAAAAATTCCAACTTGGGAAGTTAGTATTATCTATTAACACAGATTTTTTTTTTTAATTTTAATTTTATTAAAAGTTTAACAATTTTTTAAATATATATATTTATTATTGTTTTTCAGTTTAAATATTATTAAATAAATACTATAAGATAATACGAATATACAAAATTTATTGAAAATATTTTTATATTAGCCATTAGCTACAGGGCATCTTTTAGTCGAGCCCCTAATGTTGCCTTTTTTAAACATTATTTTTGTGATTCTATTTTTAAAAATGTCAAACAATCAAATTGGCCAATTGCCTAAATAGTCTATGCCGGCTTCTGGTTTCTACTACGCAGCAAAATTCTCAACATTGGCAACGAACCCACCGAAAAGTTCAAATAACCCCACTGTGTCTGTCTGTCTGTCCGTCTGTCTGTCTGTCTGTCTGTCCGATTACCCCATACTCTTATTCCACGTTCATTGCACTGCTTTAAGAAATAATTGCTTTGGGGCGTAATGAACTTGTAATTTGTAACTTGTTGATTATATTATACTATATTATATATTATATTATATTATACTAAATGTAATACTTTGGCGCGATTTAGCACGCCCCGCCCCCCCAGCAACAGCATTTTAATTTGCTACAACTGTACTTGAGATTGTTGTTTATTTTAATTTATATTGTTTAATTGCAATTAGAACAGTTTTTGCATTCAATGAAAACTAACAAAGACGCAAAAAACCTGGAAGCGCGTGGAATGTGACGTCAATGTGACAACGACGCACAGTGTGAATGAATCTATGAAAAGCAATTGAAATGATTTAAATGATTATTAAAAAAAAAATCGAAAAAAAGATGATATTTAGAAAAAACAATAAAATAAAATCAATAAATAAATAATAATAATTAAATAGTGCTCAATTTTAATACCATACTTTACTACCTCGAACATAACATATTACTGTGATTTTTTTTATTTCATTTTTATTATTGAAAAGAGTTTGACGGGAAGTAATTTTAGTACTCTGAATAATTTTCCTATATTGCAAGAAAATCAGGAATAAAGATATTTCTTTTCATTTTTTCACAGACTCTCTGATAAAGGTACACAAAGTACCGAAGAGTAGAAGAATAACTTTAAATAAATAATAAACATTTATTAAATATGAAACACAAAAGCCTTATTAACTCAATTGCAAAAATATAGAAACAACGATATTATATTAAATTAAGCTCAACAAATAATAAACAAAACATATAATAATAAAAAAAAATGAGAATGCAGATAAATTTTGTTTTGAAATTATGCAAACAATATGCGCAGATGTTAATTTAATTTTCTATTAACGCAGGTATTTCAAATTATTTTTAGAATTTGCCGGCGCAGTTTCTATTGTTGTGACTAAGAGGTTAATTAATAATTTTAAATGGGTTTTAATTGAAAAATGTGAACACTTAAAATATGCAATAAAATTATTAAGAAAATGTATTTGAATTTAATTTATTTATATATTTATATTATATCATATGTATATTATATTATTTTTAAAATTTAATTTTATAGTAGTAAAGGAGTCGTTCCAAAAGAAAATTAATTCCATCACACTGTTTATAGCATTTAAATTTTTACCCACACTCGTCACAACTCTAATAATTCTTATCTGGCTCTAAATCATATATTTTACACGCCTGTCAAATACTTTCAGCACCACTGTGCCCAGCTGAGCCGGTTTACATTCCACAGCTTATCATCTGTCTCTGTTACTTTCAACGCTCAATGCAACTTGTAATTTGCGATTTTCCCGCCCGCCTTGTGACGCATATGGTTTGACCTGGTTTTCTCTTTTACGCAGTTTCCTCCTCCTTCTCCTCTTCCTACAAGCTACAAAATTTCCTTCGCTTGTTGCACATCATGCACTGGACGCGTGGCGCGCATAAATGATTAAAACGGTGACCGTCATACAAAAAAAAAAATTCCCAATATTTATAAATAAACCAACTTGTTTGCGCACACGCACACACACAGACGCCTGCATTATTCTTGATATGCAAATTTATTTTATACAATGCAAAAAAAAATTCAACTTTTTTTTTTATAATTGTGTTTGCTTTGCTTTTTTCTGTTGCGGCTCTATATGTGCTTCCGGTTCCGCCTCAGCTTCTGCTTCGCTATCGATTCTACGTTTCTTGTCAATGCGCTCAAATAGCTCCTTGACCAGCTGTGCGCCCAGCTGTGCGCTCCCAGCAACTCCTTCAGGAATATTGCTGGCATTAATCTTTTGCTGTCTGCGTTGTTCCGCATAGTTGTAACGAAATTTTCGTTCCATTGGAGTTTTACTACGCTTTACGATGTCCAGAAATTTGGAGATTTCCTTTGAAGGAGCGGCCGGAGTTAATTCTGCTGCCTTCGGACTTTCCGGCTCTTTGCGCGTCGAGGCTTTTGTTGGCGACAGCTGCAGGAGCTTAAGCTTTGTTGTGTTATTTGTTGCTTTCTTTGCTTCGCAGATTTGTGTAGACGTCGTCGCTGTTTCTTCAATAAGTTTGCGCTTTGTTGTCGCTTTCTTTGCATGTTTTTCTGCATATCGAAGTGTGGATAACATGTTTCGTTTTTGCTTCAAAATGAGTTCCCTTTGAATATCCGTATTAGCGGTGACTATTGCAGCTTTCTCCAAGACGAAGCTAGGCTTAGAAATGCTTGAAGATGCGGTCAAGTCAATTATTGAAGCAGATTCCTTTGAGGCAGTCGTATTTCCCACTATTTGAGGTTCAGTGCAAAGATTGGGCAGGGCTAAAATTTCCACGCTGCGTATGTCAATTTTTGAGCTAGATTTTTGCAATTTGGGGTCCTCTTTGGTTGTTGGACTGGGAAGTTGTGGAATGTTTTTTGGCAGCTCCTCACAAAGATTTGGCAGTGAAAGCGACGCCGAACAAGCGACTCCGGCTGAACCTTCCGGCGAAACATCAGACTTGCAGCTGAGCTCAGCTGAAGTTGGATTTTCATTTGTTAACAGCATATTTAGGCAATCTCTAATATAATAATCATTATCATCATAGGCCGCTTCATTGGGCTGCTCCTCATCGATGTCTGCATCAGTGTGTGGCCACAGGCAGCTGCTGGATTCGCACTTGAGCACCTCGTCCACGAGATTTATATAGAAATAGCGTAGCTTATTATTTAGACCCCGATAGAAGCATTCCTCACAGGCATCGCCTGGTTTTAGCAGTTCATCCATTTTAAGAGGGAATTCTTTGTTTTTGTTGTGTGTGGGAATTTTTTATGTTTTTACAAGCGTGTTTGGGAAATTTCTTTTGTCTTTAATTTCCCCATAATTTGCATATTATTTGCACTTGCTAATATATTTTGCATTTCATTTTTTTTATTGTTTCTTAGCTCACCTGACCGAAGGTTAAACGAAATGCATACAATCCGATATTAGTTGTTTTCATGGTCCGTGCAAGCAATTATTATCTGCAACATAAACAAATTTGTGTGTTTCTTGATTTGAAGCAGCTTACATAATTCGAAATTGATTTTCCACTCATTCGTTTCTTTTTTTTTTTTTGTCTTCTTTCTTTCTTTGCTCGAGTGCGTTTGAAAATCGTCGCCAACTTACATTATATGTGTGTGAGTTAAGTTAATTTTGTTTCTCTCTGTGGACGTCTCTTCTATTATGCAGTTCCGAGCGCTCTGCGTTGATTATTCGAGATTATTTTAATAAATAAAAAAAGCGAAATAAAATTATCTAGCAAGCACGCCACACACCATCTGACAGGGCTGCAGCAGGAAAGAACTAGAGATGGGCATGTGAGTGTGTAGGAGAAATGCAAGCACGAGATGAAACGGTTTCTATAATTTGTTGTGTCTATAATAGCTTAAAAACTGCATTTGATTTTTATTATCGTACATTATTCGTGCTGATTAATGCGACAAAATGAAAATCATATAATAGTTTTTATTCTTTTCTGTCATCGCTGATCAAAGTCAACACGCGCTCATTTCTAGCAGAACCTTTCAATTACCAGCACACGTTTTGCCTGCGAGATCTGGCAGCGCTGCGCTTTTGTTTACATTTTGCATGTTATCTTCATGCGATGTGGCAAGTTTGAAATAAACCAAAATTAAATAATACATTTTTCAGAAAAGCAGGCTTTGCATAATTTATGGCACGGAAAATAACTTATTCAAAATCGGTATATCAAATTCAACATTAAAATTTTTTCAAGCTGCTAAGTAAGGAACATTTCTCTCGCCAAAACAAATTTACCACGCTTAACAACACTGTCTTTTTCAGTCGGTGACTTGCTGCTCAGACATTTCATAATAATTGCGTGTGCGTTTATTTTCGCATTTTTAGCTTTATTAAATAAAAATGGTTCTTTCTGAGGGAGTCAAGGAGCGTCTGGGCGTTGTTGTGGATATTGTGCAAACTACATTCCACTGGGGCTTTGTGCCCATGGTCCTATATTTAGGTGAGTACCCATAGCACGTGCGGGAGAGGAAGATGCAAGAACACAAATTTTATTGATTTTGTATTTACATTTATGTTTTATTTTATTATATAGGATTCACCAAAGGCGCCGAGCCTGGCATGCCACCACTATCACTTCTGAGCCTTCTATGGCAATAGATGTCGTTATTTCCCACATAATGGGGAGAATGGAGGGAACAGCGTCCTTATCGTTTAATTGACAAAAGGTTCTTGTTAGTTGCTTGACATATTCACAATACTAGTACCTGTACGAGAAGTCAGCGGAAATAAATTTCTGTTAAATCAACTAACCAAACATTTGTGTTTTATTACAAAATGATAAACTAAAAATAATTTTGTTTTAAATTACAACTTGCAATTAAAATTTGTATGTGGTGACACTGGTCGTGCAGGTTTTTAGATAAATGGCAACGCTGCACACATTAATCGCAGTGGTAAATTGCCGCAATTTCATGCTTGCGCCAAACGGTCACACTGGCCGCATCGTTCGCAAAACTACACACACACAGACGGGTTTTCCGCTGATTTCGTTAAACAAAATTACACATCTAACATATAAATAATACAAATAAATGCAAACAGAATAGTGTATAATATAATTAAAAGTGCTGGCCACAATTGTAAATAAGATTCAATTGAAAACAAGACGCGCAAGTGCCAAAACTCACGTGATGAAAATACGCCTGAAAATTTGTTCATAAAAGTGGGAGGGGAATAAGTATTTTTCAGTTTTTCTTTTTCTAATTGGATTCAAAACGAAGTGAACCAAATGTGCACTAGAAACCAAATGATCATTAAAAGTGCCGCTTACGCTAATTAACGTAACATTTAAACAAAATGTAAGCTCGCTGCCGCTGCAGAGCAGAGCAGAGCGCGAGTTGCGAGTCCTACACAATAAATGCGCAATACAAAGCAAATTAGTTACCGTCTGCAGTCGACGTTGACGTTGACGCTGGCGTCTCCTTTGCATAGTTTTGTTGTCGTCAACAACAAGGAATACAAATAATTTGCTGCTGCTGCTGCCCACACAGACTTTGAGCTTGGGCGCTTCGTGTGGTTGTGTGTGTATGTGTGTGCGCGCGGAAAACAAAAGAAAATCACAACAACGAAAACAATAACAAGGCGATTATCAAAAAAAAAAAGAGAAAAAGTAGAAGGAAAACAATAAAAATGTGGACAAAGCTGCTCTGTCTGCTGGCGCTGCTTAACGTCAGCTGCGGTAAGTATTTACCAACACTGACGCGAGCGAGGATATCACCCTCCCTCCTCCTACAACCCCAAAACTAACCTAAATTCTTGTTTGTTCTTAGCCTCACCAATTGAAATTGTTATAAATACCACAAATGAAGCAGCAAACACTGGCCACAAATTGTTGCCAGCAGTAGCAGCGGTGGCAGCAACAGCAACAACAACAAGAACAAATGAAACAGCTGGCGCTTATCTAACTAAATCGTCGCAGTCGCTAGCTGATAACAGCGGCCATGGCAACAACAATAACAACAACAACAATAGTACAGTGCCAATTCAATTGCCAGCAGCAGCAGCAGGCGAAGTCGCAGACGCTGCCACCTCCGCCTCTGCCTCTGCCTCCTCCGCAGCCGTTGCCACTCAGCTGCAAGTGTCGTTGCCCACTTACGCGCCGCTGCACAACAAAAAGCACGAAAGTAAGTTCAAAACAAAAGCAGAATAAAAGAAACAACAACAAATTTAGAGTTGCAATCAATCGTTCAGTAAAGATTCAACGAATTTTCAAAAACTTAACGAATGAATTGTGATCCTGATTCAATCGCTAGTTCAAAGAACTTTATGTTCAGCTGGCTAGCTCCTTCGTTCTATTATAGTTCCAAGTTAGAGTTTATTTTTCGCATTGCTTAAATTTGCAAGTAAATTTATTTATAAGGTGTACACAAATTAAAATATTAAATAAAATCATAATAAATAAATATAGTTAAATATGTATTTATTTATCATGATTTAAAAAAATATCGTTAAATATGTATTTATTTATCATAATTTAATTCTAGGGTTACAAGTAAATACCTGTAAATAAATACATGTAAATATTTTTTTTAATATTTTAATCCTAGGGTTACGATTTGTAACAAATGACACTAGTTACTAGAGGAAAATTATTAATTAAAGATGAAAATTAATTTTAAATAAATTTTTTATCTAGCAAGTTAAGAATAATTTTTTTTTTTAATAAATTTTAATTATTTTCCACAAGAAAACAATTTTGTTACATTTTTTAAAATGTTATTTAATAACGAATTAGGTCCTTAGGTATTATAAATTATCTTAAATATAGGTTTCTATATTAAATTGAAACTTTTTTTTAATTCAATTACGAAAAACATAAATGCAAAAATGTTTTCCATATTAATACCCAAAAATAAAAGATTAAACACATTTTTAAGATAAACTTTAGTTGGTATAAAGGATTTTTTAAATTGTAGGTTTGGGAATTAAAGAATTATATTTAATTATTTTCCTCGTTTGCTAATTAAAATTATTTAGATATATATTACAAAGTAAAGCTAAATACACCCGTACAAAATGAACAAGCTCAAAAGAACTTGTGGCCCAATGAACAGCTCTCAACTCTCACTCACACACACACACACTCTCACACACACACATACTTAAAGCAGACATCAGACACCAGACAAACGAATCGAAAAGCGGCTCGCGTGACTTTAACACCTCAAAGAGCAGGCTCAAGCTGCATAAAAGTTAAAAGCCCCGCGTCGACCGTCGTCTGCCTTTGCCTCCCCCCCTCTCCCTCTCTTGCAGTCTATCTCTGCGTCTCTGACTTGTCTCGCCTCATTCCGTGTCGTGACGTCAGCGCGATGTCAATGCGCTGCAGCGAGCAGAGTGCAGACAAAACCAACAAAAAAAAAAGCTCTCATACCCACACATTGACTGACTGACTGACTGACTGCAGCAGACGGTCGCACACTTCACTGCAGCCACCACCCACCCCCGCTTTAGCATGCACTTGTGCCTGCAGCAATGAATGCAAATGCAAACTGCAGCCAAACAAAACTGGCGCGCAACGTTGGCAGCGAAGCCAACGTCAACGTCGACTGCGACTTCGTCTGGGCTCTTTATGCTTTGCGCTTTGCACTTGTCTTCTCGTCTTTGCTTTGTTGTTATTATGCAAATACCTTTTGTTTTTTTTTAGTAACCTGAGCCCGCCCCCACTTGAGCTTACCCCCCTACACTGCATGTCTGCGATCGCATAAGAAAATCAATAAGATACTGAATTATGATTAATGAAACTCTGAAGCAGGGTTGACAACGTCTTGCGAATTGAAGATTGAATGCTTTAAAAAGAGTTTGCTAATTGTAAATTATTTCCTATAATTTCTCAAAAAAAAAAATGCACTAAAATATGATTTTGGAGCAGAATTAGCTAAGTTGTTAGCTTTAAAGCATATAATATTATTTTATTTAATAATATTTTTCCAAAATGTTTTAGGTTACGTGTAAAAAATTGGCAAAAAAAAAATATTAAATTTTAGAAAATTTAAAAATTTAAATGAGAAATTAATGTAGAGAAAAATATCATGTTCAAAAAGACATTTTGCATGAAAATCGGTTAAAATTTGACAAAGTTATGAGTATAAGAAAATCAGGATGTACACCCCTATAGAACCCCGAAAAATATTTTATTTTCAGATTTTAATATGAAATCAATCTAGGCGACAAACCAATGACAAAATTGCAATCCATAAGAAAATTGGTTTTTTTAGAGAAAGTTATGATTGTTTAAAGTCTAGGAGAATTATTTATCTTCATTAAAAAATAAACTTCCTAAATTTTAAACTCTTATAACTTTGTCATAACTTAAACGATTTCTGTGCGAATTTTTTCTTTAGTAGGATATAGATTTAAATATTACAATTCTAAAATTTTGTTTGTTTTATTTTACAGAGACGATCAAATGCCATTGTGACATCTGCAAGGAAACGAATCACATATGCGAAACGGATGGCTATTGCTTTACCTCTGTGGAAAAGGATATGGATAGCAAGATCATTTTCAGTTATCGGTAAGATTGAGTTTTAATAATATTTCTAGGCAAATTACCTCAGAGAGAAACACGAATACGAAACTACAAATTATGTGTGTGTGCCATATAAAAAAAAACTTTGTTGCTGCATTTAGCTGCCTCAACATGTCGCAGAGTTTCCCGCCGGGTCGTTTCATTTGGTGCAACGATGGTCGCAATGGCGGGCCAACCGCCCGTCCGGCTGCACGTCGGGGTGGACATGGGTGTTGCAATGATCGTGACTTTTGCAATCTTCAACTGCGACCCGTTATCAAATACTATGCGCTGTCGTCGTCCACATCCACGCCCGGTGCTGGTAGTATTGGTGGTCAAGAGTCGTCATCGTCGGTTATCTACGAAGGTGCGCTATGGTGTGCACGTGTATTGATTACGCCTTTCCCCCCTCAATTCCATGCTCCGACTGCTTTTTCTAACTACTAGAGCGAGGCAGACAAAGCGATGACACTATCGATATTATACGATAGTATACAAGCTTATCGTTGCTTTGCCAGCTCTACTAACTCAAACGCACGTCGTTCAAGTTACATTGTTCCAGTTTGTTCGTTCTTTGAACTTGTTCTTCTTACAAAAACACAAACAAACAAAAAAAAATAATGCTCGTGTTGAGTTTGACTTGAAAGTGAACATAACCTAAATTAAAGATTTAATTAAATACAGCGCACACACTACTAAAATCAGCGGCAACAAGAACAACAGCGAGTTAACTAGAGTTTCAAATTTTATATATTTTATTTGTTTTTTTTATTTTGATCGCTACTAACCAGACTGAGTTTTTAATAGCAGCTGGCCCATAAACACACAACAGCAATATAAAATTAAAAAAAAAAAAAAAAATATAAATAAAAAAAACATTACTAATTTGTTCTTTCTATCTCTATTTCTCTTACCGTTTTTCAACTACCCAACAAATGCAAAAAAAAAAACCACGCGCTCTTTTGCTCTATTCTCTCCTCTTTGCATTCTCTCTCAACGTTCGTTCGTTCGTTTCGCTCGCTCGCTCGCTCGTTCGTCGTTGCTCTCTTTGATATAACACACACACACACACACACACACACACCTACACCCACACCCACACATATTTACAACCTATATATTTGTGCATTTGGATTTATTATGCTGTACAGTTGCCTCGATAAGAAATACGAGCTGCATCGCCAGCCTCTGGAATGCCTCTCCAGTCGCAGTAAAATCGATACATTTAGAATTGAATGTTGTGATACGGATTTCTGCAATAAGAATGAGATTATGAAAACGATATTTGATAAAGGTATAGCAAAACAATAAAACACAATAATATTGAAAACAAAAAAAAACATTTATATAACAATTACAAAATACTATATAAAAACTACAGCAAACAAAACAACACAAAACAAAAAAATAAATAAAATAAATAAATAGTAAACTATTTTCTCTCTATTTACAAGCTTTTTGGTTTGCACTCTTTTTTTCTTTATTATACACACACTCTATTTAATTTTGTATGCCAACAACTTTTCACTTATTGCACCAAATTAATAATAATAATTAAATTAATAATAATAATATTTAATTTTGTTTTGCACAACAATATAGTTAATCGTTTTATAATTGAAATTTTGTTTTTTTTTTCTTTTTCTTGAAAATGACACTATGCAACAAAAGTTTACATACCCTAACATTTGACAGTGAATTCATATATGAAATTGATCGACAAATTGAGAAAAAAAAAATAAGAAAATGCGAATCAAGCGAAAAAAATAAATATTCGATTTTTGAAAAACATAGCTTTGTATAGATAGAAAAAATACAGCTTTAATAAAATATCATAAATAAAATTAATTGTTCAGAAGTTACTTGAGAAGAAAAATTCATTTACCTAGAAGTTCTGTAATTTTTAATTTTCTGAAATTGTTTTTTAGATTTTAAATAAAGATATAAAAAAAATAATAATATTGAAAATTTTGCATCAAAACTCCCTGTAAAGCTTGACATTTACTTATTTTTTATATATTTAAAAGAAAAAAATAAATGAATATTATTTCTTGTTAATGCTTTTACGGATGATCAAAAATTTATAGGTGGAAAGAAATAAAGAAAAATTAGGAAAAAAAGAAGAGAAATTTATTTACCTAGAAATTGTTTTTTAGATTTAAAATAAAGATGTATAAAAAAAAAATTAATAGACTGTCAGATGCTATTATTTTTGAATTATTTTTATTTTTTATTTAAAATTTGTTGCATAGTGTAATTTTAATCTTTTATTTTTTCACCTCAAACCTTTTTTTTTGCTTTCTGCTCGTTTACTGAATTATTTTTATTTGATTTTTGCACGTTTCCGGCACTTTGTCGCCTGATTCTTGACCTTCTATCAAGGGATATATCTACTCCCTGACTATATATTTCACACCAACAACAGAAACAACTATATAAACACCAATCTACTACACAAAAAATCTATTTAAAAAAAAAACAAAATATGTAGTTTAATTCTCTGTATTGGATTGTGTATAATCTCAACTTTTGCATGCCAAATTATATTTGTGTATTTTTCAAAAACTTTTTTCGCTTATCAAATAATAATTCAATTATGCAGATTTTGTAGTAACTAGCTTTATTTTATAATAAATAAAAAAAGGTGTGGCTTATTTTATTGCTTTGGATTGTAGTGTAGTAGGGGTATTCACGATTTGTGGCTTGTTTTTAGCAGTGTCTTGAATTTTTTTTAGGGAAAACGATTTGTTAGATTGAAGTTCTTCTGAGGAATACTAAGTTGACGTTTAATTAAATATTTATTTCTTTAATTAGCGCTGAATTATGTCTTTGGACTGCTATAGAAACATTTAACAAATTTCAAAATTTAAAAATTTCCTCTTTGTTTTAACATTACTTCATGTTTTTTTTTTTGGTGTGGCAGTCTAAATCTCCGCAGTTTTTTTAGAGTGTTCTTCTCCACTTGAAATATATATATTTTTCCCAATTCTAGAATTTTTTTGAACTTGAAAAAAATTGTTATGCCGCTTCAAAAAATTACTTTAATCTTGATTTTTAAGCCCTGCACTAAGCTATACGTATTTTCGCTGCTGCTGTCGTAAACCCAAACCCCCAAGTCCCCTGTTTGGCTACGCCTCTGCTGCACGCTCCTCGCGCTACAAATGCAACATTTAGTTTTATAAGTATTAGACAACAACAACAACAATTGCAACTATAACAAATGCTGCTTATTAAATGCACACCACAACAACAACAACAACAACAGCAACTAGTATTATTTATGCGCCCCCCTTTTTGCTATTTGTTGGTCAAACTTTAATTCGCCTAACAATAAAGTAGTAACTAAAACAAATTCTACTAGCTCTAACTCTACACAAATATATATATATCTATATATTATGTAAATGTAAATGTATGTATGTGTATGTAGATGCCTGCCCCTAGCAAACCACTTACCACCCGAAGATCCCGCCTGGTGTCATGATAATACACCGACCTCCTCCACAAATTGTTGTCAAGATGATTTTTGCAATACGCGTGAAAATTACAATGGGGCTATACCAGGTGAGAGTTGCTTCACACAAACCCCCCAACAAGCCACCCCCACAACCGAGCCACCCACCAAGCCAAACCATCCCCATTATATTCAGCGAAAATCATTTTTTAACCACATACATACATACACACATACATCTACGCATTCATAACACATGTAATGCGCGCGCGGATCATTTGAGCCACGCCCATGTCATTGCACCGCATCATTTGCGTTTTTAGACAGAGAAATTTTGTAGCACACACACGCAGCAAAGCTCACACACACACATTCACATTCATACACAGGTGTGTATTACATACTTGTCACTCTGTGGTCCTGTTTTACCGCCCTGCCCTTTGCCCCACATTCGCATTCGTTGTGCCGTCTTGTGTAGAGAAACAAAAACAAAAAAAAAACACGAAGAAATTTGTTTGTTTCTCGTGCTTTTCGTTCTTTATACATATAAGCTAGCAAAGGGTATGATAATTTTGTTAGTTAATATGTAACTCATTAGGGTAGATGTCCCCAAAAACATATTAGTCGATTTATACATGTCTGTCCGTCTTTTAATTATAAAATTATATTCATAAAATCAAATTAACCAACGTTCATATTTGTAACATATTTATAATTAGATTAATATAGTTTTTTTGTTAGCATGTCAACAAGGGTATTTAACCTTCGAGTTTCGTCAAATTTTACCCCACGCACACACACACGCGCGCACTCACACATGATGCACACCGTATTTGTTGTTGTTGTGTATTTCACCTTGTCTGCGTTGCGCTTTGTGGCCTCGTCTTTATACCAACCACCCCCTGCTGCCGCCTCGCCCTTTAAACGTCCGCCCACTTGTCGCTTGGCGTGTTTCGAGTTGTCTGCTGACCTTTCGCATCATTCATATTGACTTGTTAAAAACACGACGCACACAAAAAGCCAAACAACTGTAAAAAGAAAAGGAAGTAGGCAAACGTAATAACAGCAACCGCAAAAACAAAAACAAAATAACCAAAGGCAACTGTCTCAAGGGGGCCAACAACAACAACAGCTCAGAGCAAAATACGGCAGCAGCAAAAGTCGCCGCTCCAGACAGCGCACTCGCGCGCTCGCTTGCACCCACGCACGCACGCCAAACTGTCTGTTTTGCTCTCGTTCTCGCTCCCACTCTTAATTTGCTGTTTATTTTGTCTGCGTCCTCTGTTTCTTTTTTTTTTGCTTTTTGTTTTCTTTTTAGCAGTTTTCTGTTTATGCAAGTTATGCATTCATATTCATTCATGTGCTTTTAAATGCGTCGCTGTCGCTGCCGCTGTCAACGTCAGCGTCGCTGCTCACCGGCTTCATTTCATTCATTTCTGGCCGCATTTTTTGTGTTCCGTCTGTCTGCAGAATTTCTTTATGCTTTTTGCTTTTGTTTTTGTTTTGTTTTTTTTTTGTCTTTTTGCTCTCATATAAATATTATTAGTACTAGTTGTGTTTGCGCATTTTTCACTGTATGTGTGCGTCTACTAATTGTATACCCTGCAAACATTTTAACGAGTTTCTTAACATCAGCTGTCATCTTGGCAAGCGCATTGGAAATTTGTTTTGCGATTTATAAAAATTTTGGATAGCTAAATTCTAGCTTTAATTTAAATTTAGGTAAATTTATTAAATGTTCTAAAAAAATGGGTTTTTATAAATTAGAAATATTTTTAAAATTTGTTAATTTTTTCTATACCATATATATTTTTAATAATATTGAAAATTTTGCAAATCAGATAAATGCATAGTTTATTTATTTATTCTAGAAACGATACTAGTGTTTTTTTTTTTTCCAATTTTCGAATCAATTTGCCAGAAATATATAGATCATACCTTTTTTTTATGTTACCTAAAATTTTGTGGTAGCCTGGCTGTTAAATTTAATTTTTCACTAAAAAGTATGCAACATATTTTTATGTGAAATTAATTCGTATGTGGAATGCAGAACAGGTCTGAATATTCTCGTAGCAAAAATATTCCAAATTTATTTTTACATTCAAGTCTATTCCATAAATCGATAAAATCTTATTGTGCTAGTAATACTTTATTGATGCTCAATAATTTTTGACTAACCTTACTTATATAGAAAGGGCTTTAAAAAATGTTTGCAGTGTATATATTTGTATGTATTTATGTGTATGTGTAGATATTAAGTTTGCTCCGTCAAGTATATAAAGGTTTGTAAATACTATATAAACTATTTAAAGTAGTTCACAGGTTTGTTGAAAATATTGCACATTTGTACAAAGTACTACAATATAATACCATATACACAGAAACACACACTAACAACTAATGTTTATGCACTTTAATATGTATTTGTTTATATGTTTCGTTTTTTGTTTTGTTTTTGGTTTTGGTTTTAGTCTACAGCATGTTTTATCTTCACCTATTCACTAACTTTCTGGCATTTAATTTTCCATTAATTCACACGCTCAAGCTTAAGAGCTTATTTTATTTTTAGTATCATTTAAAATTAATCGTGCTTGTGTTTCAATTAGATTTCCTGCCTACCAAGAGGCTCAGCAGCTGGGAACTGGTGGCCATCATTGTGGGTGCCACATTAATTATTTGTCTATCTGGGACAATGTCCTGGTATTATTGTCAACGTCGCAAGCATTTGGCCAATGGCCGACCCTTTGCTAAAGAGGATTCCGTTTATGATCCTATACTGAATGGCAACACAACGTTGCATGATATCATTGAGATGACCACATCGGGTTCGGGATCAGGTAAGTTTAAACTTTATAAAATATAAAGCAATAATGTCAACTAGCAATTAGGAAAAAAGGGAAATAACAGGAAAAAGTATAGGAAAAAAATTACAAAATATTTTTTCTACGTTATTAAAAATAATATATATTTGTATATATTGCAAATTTAAGACGGGGTAATTTTTGCAATTTTTCTATGTTTGAAACCTATTTATAAATAATTCCAAAATAGTTTTTAGTCCAAAAATTGTAAAAAATGTTGAACAAAAAAAATTCGGGTTTTTTTTTGGTAACAAGAAATTCAATTAAAGTTTTGTATGCTATGTTATTTTGAAGTGGGTAAAGCTATATAAAAGATATGCTCAAGTATATAAATCAACAAAAAAAATTTATACAAATATTTTTAAAAATTTAAAGAAATTTTTTTTTTAATGTACAGTCGACGCTCACATATGAGAACCACTTTGTTTAAACGATAATTCTACTTTCGGAAATGTTCTAATTTCGGAAGCGTTCTAATTTTTGAATGTTTTTTTTTTTGTATATCAACAAAAAATTGAATAAATGTACTCTACACATTTACAATAAAACTCATTATACCCTTGTATGTATAAAACTTTTTTGTTTTTGAAATTGGTATTGGTATTTACGATTTGTACAATCAAACTAAGTTTGAATAAAATCGGACCACTATATCTTATAGCTTCTATAGAAACAATCGGTCGAAAATGAGAAATTTTATGCAAAAATAATTAAAATTCTCTTATATAGCTTCGGCATGCCGAAGATAGCCGTTTCGTTCTTGTTTTTTTTTAGTTAATTCTATTAATAGAAGAATTATTATTAAAATTATTAAATTAGAAGAATTAATAGAAAAAACATATTATATGTTCATTTTTTTAATTTATTATAATGTACCCATTAAATCAAAAATATTAGCAATCAAACAAAACATTTACTCCAATTACATTAAATATATTTTTTCAGTTAAAAACAAAAAATCGATGTGTATTCATTAAAATTTAAAGATAATTATAATAATGTTTAAATTTATGTTTGAAATATTCCAATTCTAATTTTTGAAAATTCTAATTACTGAAGATTAAAATTTGTGAGCATCGACTGCTAAAAAGTTTTTGAATATTATTTGCTTTATGGGTTTTTTTTTTTGTGAAATTTTCTCCGCTCTGAAATGGTATATTGTAGTATTAATTACAAATAATAAAATATTAAATTATATTATTGAGTAGAGAAGGCTAAGTCGCCTGTACTCTATATGGAAACTATATAATTAACCCACTAGTAAATCCAAATTATAACATTTAATTGAATCAATTGAATTGAAATAATTTTAATATTATTTTCATCTTACTCTGCGAAAAAACTAAACTTTTGCTGCTTGGTGTAGTCGAAAACAACAAATTTCAGTGAAACAACATCGCTGCCAATTTTGATTTTTAAAAAATTATATTAGCAATATTTTTTCATCAAAAAAAATACAAAAACGAGCACAAAAAAAGGACAGATTTTTAAATAGGGAATTTTTGTATAATTTTTAATTAAAGTTGATTTAGCTACCTCCTGATTTATCCAAAAAAAAGGCTGAGTTGGCAATAATCCTAAAAGTGAAGTGCCTAAAAATTTAATTTTCTTAATATAATTAAATTTTATTAAATAAATTATAATTTATCTTTTTTTAGCTGGTCTGCCGCTGCTTGTGCAGCGTTCGATTGCACGCCAAGTGCAACTCTGTCATGTGATTGGCAAGGGACGCTTTGGTGAGGTTTGGCGTGGACGCTGGCGTGGCGAGAATGTGGCCGTCAAAATCTTCTCCAGCCGCGAAGAGTGCTCCTGGTTTCGCGAGGCGGAAATATATCAAACAGTCATGTTGCGTCATGAGAACATATTGGGTTTTATAGCAGCGGATAATAAGGGTAAGTTTGATCAGCTTCTTAACTAACTAAATCATATTAAAACTTTCTATTTTTCTTACCATTAGATAATGGCACTTGGACGCAGTTGTGGCTGGTCACAGACTACCATGAGAATGGTTCATTGTTTGATTATCTAACCACACACACTGTGGATACAAATACTATGCTGAATATGGCACTAAGCATTGCCACAGGACTCGCACATTTGCACATGGATATTGTGGGCACACGGGGCAAACCGGCCATAGCACATCGTGATCTCAAGTCTAAGAATATATTGGTCAAATCGAATTTGAGCTGTGCCATTGGTGATCTAGGGCTGGCTGTGCGGCATGTGGAAAAAGATGATTCCGTCGATATACCGTCAACACATCGCGTGGGCACCAAGCGTTATATGGCGCCCGAGGTGCTGGACGAGAGCATGAATGCCCAGCACTTTGATTCGTATAAGCGTGCCGATGTCTATGCCTTTGGTTTAATACTCTGGGAGATAGCGCGTCGCTGTAATATGGGCATGATCTTTGAGGAATATCAATTGCCCTACTGGGATGCGGTGCAGCCCGATCCGAGTATTGAGGAGATGAAAAAGGTGCGTAAAATATGTTATACTTGTTACATACATTATATTTGAATTTCTTTCTATTTTCTCAGGTGGTTTGCATTGAGAAAAGCCGACCGAATATACCAAATCGTTGGCATGCCTCCGATGTGCTGCATAATATGGCCAAGGTCATGAAGGAATGCTGGTATCCCAATCCTGTGGCCCGTCTCACCGCATTGCGCATTAAAAAGACACTGGCTAGTATACGTGTCGAGGATAAAGTCAAGAACTGATTGTGGCTCTAGTTGTTTGGCCAATTGTAATGCGTTTTATTTACTGTATACATCGCACCTGTGTAACCTGTGTAACCTGTAACCTGGTCCCGTGTTACCTTCAAGCGACAAGCAGCAAAAACAAAACTAAATCTAACTAAGCAAAACTATAAAACCTAACAAAATAATAATTTGTAAATAGTTAGCCATTCTCATGCCTATCCCAAGCCCGCATTGTTTTGTCCTTAGTTCATTATATATAATATTTTGCTTTTATATACTTTTGTACATATATATTTCGTTGACATTTTTTTGATTTTTTGCTGAGATTTGTTGGCCATCAAAAGGCAGCGGCGCGCCACAAAGAAACCGCCGCACTGCCATTAGTGCTAAACAATTAGGGCCTAGATATGTATACAGGCGCTTAAATAACATAAATATATATATTTTTTATAATCACTGTTCACAAAACGATTTAAAAGAAAGAAAACAAAACAAAAATAAAATACAATACAGTTAAAAAGACTTTGCCAAGACTGAGCAGCAGTGAGAACAGCAACACACACCCAAAAAAAAACAACAAATACAATATACTATATAATATATACAATATAACAAATTCCAAAATCTATCTAAATAAAGCAGTTAACTTGTTTAGAGCGAGCTGCTTTAATATCAATATATAATATATATAGAAACTGTAGCAATATACACATTTAGTAATTACATAACAATTTTTTAAAGGCGTTTTATCGTTGACAAAAAAATATAAATAAAAAAAAAACTCAGGAACTCACGAATTACATACAGACAAAAAATATTAAAAAACAAAATTGAAATCAAAGAAAAATCAAATTTATTGGCGCGCCGCCTGCTCAAAACTCCCTGCTATAAAAATACAAAAACAAATGCTGTTGTTGCGTCTCCTAAGCTATAATTAAACAACTTTATATATATATAAAAAAAAAATACTATATATAAAGCCCAAGCCTTGCTTTTAAGTTCTTACAATCATTTCTAGTTTTTTTTTGTTATTTTTCATATAGTTCTGTTATAACCAAAGCTTGTTCTTCCTATCTTTAATTTAGTCATAAAAAAAACTAAAACCAGTTGATACACAAAAATACGAATATATATGCTATATATATTTATGTATATTTGTAAGAACAAAAAAAATATAAAAATAAATAGAAAACTTAATTTTAAGTCATTTTTACATTGCACATTATTTGTGTATTGTCCTTTTTGTGCAGCTGTCTGTCATTTTGAATGTTTGATTGTTCAACAACTAAATGTTTTTTAAAATTAAATAAACTGCACTTTGCACACACAGAGAAATAAACAAAAAAAACCCAACAAATGCCATAGCAAAACAAAAAAAAAAAAATAATAATAAATAAAAAACACTTCATAAATCTGCAATAGTAGTTTCTATACAACATCAAATGTTTGCCCACATTACACGCTGAGAGATTAAACAAAAAAAAAAACAAAATAAAAAGCATTAATTTTACATACATACATTAACTAAAAATTAAGCATCATATAATTATAATTCTATTTGATATGCGTATAACGATAAAACTATATAAATATATATTATATATAACTATATTTGTTATATATATCTTTCGGCCTGCGAAATTTAATTTCCTATTAATTTAGGCACACAAAAATAATTAAAAAAAATGAATTCAACTAAAATTTAAGTTAAACTAATTTCCTGTAATTTGCAAGATCATTAATAATAAGTTTTTACAAAGAATATTCCTGTAATTGTAAAATGTGTAAATAATAACGAAGAGAGAAAACAAATTTGTAAACATGTTAAAATGATAAATATTTAACTAAAGATTTACTACGCTCCTTCACCCCCGCGCCCAGAGTTGCTTAGAAAACTAAAATCGAAAAGAAAACAGAGAAAAAATTCCAACAAAACTTAAATTATATAGTATATATATATTAATATAATTATTCAATTCAATTAACGCTCTAGCAGCAACTTAAACAGTACTGAGTTGATAATTGATATATTTGAAAAAAAATAAATTAAACCGAAGAAGAGAAAACTATAAAAGACTTAAAAAAAAGAAAGAAAAAACAATGCGCAAACGATAAATATTAAAATAAATAATTTCCTATTTTGCAGCTAAGAAAAACCAATATTTTGGTTAAAAAGATTTAAAAATTCGAGAAAAAAAAAATTATAAAAAAAAACTATAATTTAGTTGTTAGGCTCAAAAGTTTCTCTTAGAATTTTATTTGTATTTTTTTTTTGGCAGCAGAATTGAGATATCGATGTGTTTTGTAATTGTGTGTATTAATTAAATAATTAATTAATTGAAGAGTCGGCTAAGATATATGTAAAGATATATGATGATGATGATGAAAACAATGTGAATTGGAATTTTGGTATGTGTGCGTGTGTGTAAGGAGCATTTACGGTGTAATGTTGAAAACAAAAGCGTTAAAAGTGTAAACAGAGTCTAACTTTTAGCTTTAAGCTGCGTTTTTACTGGCACTTTAAATAATAAAAAATGAAAAACCCAAAATATTTGTAAAAGAAAGAAAAAAAACTGTGTATTTTTGCGACCTCTTTAAATATTTAAAATGGTTAAAAAACAAGGGTAAAGGTAACAAAAACAATAATTAATTTATTAAGGTTTGTTCTTATAGATTGGGAGGCAGGAAAATCGACTTGACATAGGTATATATTTACAATTTTTAAGAGTTGGTAAAAGGAAAAAAAAACAGATACAATATAATTAAAATAGTTAAAAAAAAAATATTTTTTGAAAACAGAAAATAATATAATATAAAAAAGAGAGAGAACACAATTTTAGAACACTTTGAAACCTAATGAAAAATTACGATAATTAACTAGTAGCAAAAAAAAACTAGCTACAAAAAAAAACTTCAAGAAAATCTTTATGTATTAAAGAGTCTCTAATAGTCGAGCATTCTAATTTATTATTATTATTTGTGCACTTTTTTATAAAATAAAAAGGGTATTATAATTTTTTCACTAGAAGAGACGTCTTCGAACACATAAAGTATATATATTCTTGATCAGGTCGACGAGCCGAGTCGATATAGCCATGTCCGTCTGTCCGTCTGTTTCTATGCTTAGTTTTTGGCTTTATCTATTAGCTATCTTGATAAAACTCGACACAGATGAAGCTTGATAATGTGTGTAGCTTGTATGTCAAAATCAGCCCGATCGGACCACTATATCATATAGCTGCCACACGTATACGTTTTTAAAAAAGCAGTTGAAATGCAAATATTCCAGAAAAAGTCTTTAAAAAATAAAGTTTTAATAGGAAAATTATTTTGTTAATTTTATCTTTGAGCCAAATGTTATTTAAATAGTTAAACGTCAACTTTATCCATCTGTTGCTATTTCCTAGTTGAATTTACTTTAAAAACATAATGAACTCATAATTTATTTCAACTAAATTTACTTAAATTTTATTTGATGCCTTAATTATCATTTTCCTATACATTAAAGAGCAACCACACATATATATGTTTGTGCCTGCAGTTGAAAGCTTCAATTAGGCTGTTTAAATATGTATTACACTCATGACCTCAAGAGCTTGGTAAATGTAAATGAAAATGGAAAATAAAATAAAATGTTGCCATGTGAAAATTTCTCAAGTAATTTGTAAAATGGCAAAAACAAAAATGCTTTTGTAAATTCATTACAAATTTTAATTACAACATTTTTTAGGGCCACCCCCAAAATTGAAAAGTCAAAGGCTCGAATCTTTTTGGTCTCTTGCCTCTTTTCATATGCAGAGTAAACAAACAAACAGAAAATAAAACATAAAAT
Source organism: Hirtodrosophila alboralis (assembly GCA_035043045.1). Taxonomy (NCBI): domain Eukaryota; kingdom Metazoa; phylum Arthropoda; class Insecta; order Diptera; family Drosophilidae; genus Hirtodrosophila; species Hirtodrosophila alboralis. The sequence goes on from JAWNNH010000243.1 coordinate 472,354, forward strand.
TGCCTTTAGGGTAAACAAACAATCTGTTGAGTAGGCAACTTAATTTCCATATGAATTTATGTTGCATGCAACAATTGTATAACTGTAAATAAATAACAAGAAAGAAACGCCGAAGCTATATACACCTGCAATTGTCTTCTAATAAAATAAATTTTGAAGGCCAAGTTTGGTTTTGATATCTTAAAAACAAAGTTTTTCAAACGAGCACTTTTCGACCGATTGTTCCTATAGGAGCTATAAGATATAGTAGTCTGATTTAAATCAAACTTGGTCAGATTATAGAAATCGTAAATATGCATCGATATGCCAATTTTAGTTTTGATTATCCCTTGATTACGACCTTAATAAACATATATTAAAATCTGTGACTTTTGAGTTCTGTAAAATATATTTATCCTCCCGTTGGGTGTCTTTAATTTTTTCCTGCATAAAGTAAACAATATACTTCTATTTTATTCCATTAAAATTGAAATTTTATAATTCCTGAAATCATTTTAGGTATAAAAAAAATTCACTCCGAATTTTCGATTTTTTTTTTGAAATAAAAAAAGAAATAAATAAAAATTTTGGCTTTAATTTTTTCTTGCATTAAGTAAACAATATACTTCTATTTTATTCTATTAAAATTTATATTTCTTAAGTTCTGAAATCATTTTATGTAAAACAAAAATGCACTCCAAAATTTCGATTTTTCGATTTTTTTTAAATAAATAAATAAAAAGTTTCGCTCTCGGAAAAAACCATTTTTATTTACCCAATTTTTTTTTTTATTTTTCCGGACAAGCCCCTAATATTCGAGATATTTATTATATTTTATATATAAATTTTTAATAATATTATTTTCTTACTTCGCTGTAAATTGGTAAATTACGAAATTCTCGATTCTTGCCTTGTTGAATATTGTTTTAATAGAAAAAAATTATATATAAATTATACCCTTAAAATAATTTCTTGAAAGCTGCAAATTGACTTCAAATCAACCTGAGGTTCTAACCCAGCTAGAAAAATAAAACTCAACTGAAATTAATTTTGTTTTTTTTTTGGTTAAGTTATATTTGTTATTATTTTTTGTTTTAACTTTAATTAAAATTGTTGAAAAATAACAATGAAATAAAAACACAAAAAAAAATTGAAATTCATTTATAAATTGAAAATACGTCTTAAATGAATTTTGAAAGCAACAATTTAAATTTTCTATGAATTTCTAAACATTAATCTATAGAACAAATACCCAAAGTTTATAATAAAAAATCAACTTAATTTTTTTTTTTTTTTGGTTTTCTGGGCGTGTGCCCCTTGCACCTTTTAAGCGTGCCTTAGATTTGTTTTTATTTATCAATTTATTACATCATTAACATTTGGTTGAATTTGCTTAAACTATAAAATACATTTTCATTTGGATTAATTATGAATATTTAGTGTATATATATAAATATATATATACTATTTTGTTTGACTTGACTTGATGCGATTATATGGGGGGGAAACACAAAGTGCTTGAAAAGGTACAGTTCACATTTTGGTTATGGTCTTTATAAGTAAGTATATAGAGTATATATATATATATATATATATATTTATATTTAATTAGTAATTACATTTAGACTTTGAACGAGCTAAATTTGAATTAAAATTGTATCGTAATACTTGCTGTAATAACATTGAATGCCTCAGTCAGTATTTTTTATTTTTAATATATATATATTTATAATTTTTTTTAATAATTTATAATAATTTTCTCTCGTTATTAATTCTACGAAAAACACTTTAAAATTTATTGGGAGTAGTATTATTTTTTTTTATTAAATATATATATTGACATATATTTTTAATAATTTGCTTTTAAATCGTTTTATATAAACATCAAGAGTGATATGTATTTTTTGTTAAACATTTGATATGTACTTTTTTTAGCTTTATTTATTTATGTTTTTTTTTTATTTATTTGTTTAATCGTTGCCGTTGCTTTTATTTTGTCTTCAATGCAATTTATCTTTTTCCAGCTAAATACTTTAACTTTCTCCGACTGTCTTTCAGTTGCGCCGTTGCTGAAAACCGCTAGCAAAGTGCTAGAAAATTATTGTTTAGCTTTTTTTTATTTTCTTTTATTTATTTAGCGTTATTTGCAGTTCTTACCTCTTGTGCCACATCCACGCAATCGAAGGCATCCCGAAAGTAGCCGCAGCTTAGCTTTGATGTCGCTCGATGATGCAAACGTTGGCGCTGGCAGCACATGCCGCTATTGAGGTTAATTTATAGGGTATATCAGTTTATTAAATTTTTGTAATAATATAGATAATTGTGCCTTTCATTTGAGCCTAGCAGACTGGCAGCACGGCACGTTTGTCATAACAAATATTTAATTTAAATTTAATTAATATTTTTTTTTTTAATTTTTGATTTATTTCTGCAAGTTTGTTATTATTGATTGTTGAAGTTATTTATAGGGTATATCAGTTTATTACATTTTTATAATAATATAAATAAATCGGCTGTTAATTCGAGCTTGGCAGACTGGCAGCAGGACAAGTTTGTCATCACAAATATTTAATTTAAATTTAATTAAATTTTTTTTTTTTTTTTTTATAAAATTTTTGACCTATTTCTGCCTGTGCGTTATTATTGATTGTTGAAGTTAATATATATAGTTTATTAAATTTTTATAATAATATCAATAATTGGGCTGTTAATTTGAGCCTGGCAGACTGGCAGCAGGACAAGTTTGTCATAACAAAAATTTAATTTAAAAATAATTAAATTTTTTTTTTTATATAAAATCTATTATTATCGATTGTGATACTTACTTGATTACTTGACAATCGCTGCTGCTGGTGCACTCGCTGCCTAGAGGCTGCTTTGGCCTCACACTGAACACATCCTGCAGCAGTGGCGCCTCCGCCTCACAGCGCCAAATGGCTTCCTGTGGCGCCAACATGCACGCGCTGCCCGCAGGACAATCCGCATGACGCTGGCACAGATCGCGCTGTCGTCCAAAGACATAAACGCATTTGCCCTCTGGCCAAAGCCAAAAACAGAAAAAAAAACAATTCAAACTTAGAATACAATGGCAAGCATTAGGGCAAACTTACCGCCATATGTGTTGACACAGACTCCTGTGGGGCAGCAATCATCATTAAGGATACAGGCGCGATTCGCGCAGGGCGTATCCTCAATCAACGGCTCCACAATTCCATAGACTTCGGTCTGTTGCTGACGCAGAGGCGATGACAGCGGCGGCTGGTTTGGAGGCAATTAGAGACAAAACATTTTTATTATTGTCAGCATACGTGGCGTATGCGTGTTGCCACGCTGCGTATGTGTGATATATTTTATGTGCTCCAATTAACAGTTGACAATGGTCAATGCTCAAATGGTCAATGGTCAAATGCTTCAATTCATATCGTTTACTTCAACGGACGCACATTATTTTTAGCTTGCCACAAATTATCTGTTTGCTGTGTTTGAACTTTGCACTTTTAGCGCCTGGACAGGACAGGACAGGACACACATACCGCCTGCAGGCAGCGAAAATTAATTATAAACAATTGAGTATCCTGTTTTTATATTCGCCAAACTGCAGTTGAGCCTGCAGTTGTTGCATTTGTTGCGCTTTTTAGTGCACCACACTGCGTATGCATAATAAAAATTTCGAATATTTTTGCTTGCAGTGGGAAATCAAAATTACTTTATTTTTTTTTTATAAAAATGCAAATATTGTTTAAGCAGTTGCCAATTGTTGTTTCCATTAAATTTTGATATTTTGGTTATATTTAGATTTTTTTTATATATTTAATTAATGGCAAGAAAAGCGAGCTAATTTTGTTTAATGAATATTAAAAATGTTTGCAAAGAAGAATTTAGTTCTGGACTGATGTTTACTATTTTATTAAACTAAATAAAGTAAATGTTAAATATAAAAATTAATCGATATAATTAGGCAAAGAAGGAGGTTTTTGTTGATTAGGTAAGTTTAAATCGGCAGAATTTCATTGGCAAGGATCTCACATAGATCATTAAGCCCTTAGGTTACGAGTTTATTAAATATACATTTAATTTTGTGAAATTTAAATGCAGTTATATTTGGTTACATTCTCCATAATTTAGATGATTGATTCTGATACTTGCAAGCGGTGTTATTTGAATTAAAAATTACAATATAATAATAATTTTAAATACCTAGTTTTTTTGGTAAAAATTAACTTCTTTTGAATTTTTAAAAATCAAGAAACAAAATATTATTTTTTTTTTTGAAATATTTACTTTAAATATCAGAAATAAATTCTAATTTATTTTAAGTCACATGGTTTCTAAATTAAATTTATATATGCATATATTAGCAAATATTTATTTAATTTTGTATAGTTTAAATATAGTTATATCTTCGGTAAATTCTCCATAGTTGAGATGTTTGATTCTGATACTTGCAATCGCTCTTATTTAAATAAATAAATGCAATATAATAATTTTTTTTAAATACCTTTTTATTTTGGTAAAAATATAAATTCTATTAAACTTTTATTAAAAATTCAAATTAATTTTTTTATTTTTAAAAATAAAAAAAACAAAAAATAATTTTTTTTTTGATTTTTTTTATTTATGTGATTTTACTAAATATATATTTTATTTTGTGAAATTTAAATAAAGTTATATCTTCGGTACATTTTCCATAATTTAAATTAAAAATTGCAATATAATAGTTATTTTTAATATTCGTTATTTTGTTAGGAAAAACGACTTCTTGTTGATTTTTATTATAAAACAAAATAATATAATTACTATAATTAAATAAAAATATTAAATTATAAAATGTATATTAAAAAAAAGATAAAAAATTTTTTTTTAAATTTTTATTTTAAATATTAAAGAAACTTTAACTTATTTTAAATAACACAGTTTTCAACTGAAATTTATGTATGTATATAAAAAATCTTTGGTTCATTTTTGAAATGTTTCGGGATGCTTGAATCGATAGTTGTTTTATGTTGTAGCTGACATTTAAATTACCTGTTTCAAATTGCAACCATGCTCATCTAACGTTGTAATTGCTTTTTTAACCCTGCCAACACTCACCTGCTGTTGGGCTTGTGGTTGTTGTTGTTGCTGTTGTTGTTGTAGTTGTTGCTGCTGCTGTTGGTCCATGGCAAATGGTGTAAATAGCTGACCATATTCATTATTGTAGACCGGGTTGTTGCTGGCAACAACATCAAATGTTGCACTGCCTCCGCCCAATACATCGGAGCCTGGGGCATTGCGTTGCAGCAAATTGCGTGAATTGCGACCAAATAGGGCACGTTGCCAGGCCGCCGAGGATATGGCGGCTGAGGATGAGGACGAGGATGTGGATGCAGTTGATGTGCCCAGCAGCAACAGCAGCAGGCCCAGAGCCGCCCACACTGGTATGCTTCTCATATTTGGCAATGTTAGTATGAACACATGGCCAGCGGCTGCATTCCACATATACACTGCAAAAAAAACCAAGAATCGAGTCCTTAATTAAAATCACACATATTTGCCTTTAATACAGACGTTTGAATTAAACGCCGGACATAAAAAAAAGTGTTTCCTGTGCCAAAATGAGCTCGGGATATATATTATCCTGGACTGTGTCCTGTGTGGCAGGTCATTAAAATTGTTTGTGCGGCTTGCTTTTAGTATTATTACCGGCAGTGACTTAATTTATGCCACAACCCACACACACACAGAGACCTTTTTATTGCCCGGAAGGCAGTTATATATCAGCATATATATATATATAAATATATACTGTATATAAATTTATTCAAGCCTTGTTTTGCTTAGCTCTTGCATCTCATTATTTAAAATTAACATATATTATAAATCTAATTCGTAATTTATTTTAAATTATGCTACAAAATAAATTAAACAAAATTAAAATGCTGTTTTGCTTACACTAAAATAATTTCCTAAAATATTTTAGAATTTTTAGTAGAAAGCTCTAGGCCATGCCAAAGCCAAATAAATTTAGCTCTAGCGCATAAATTTAATTAAAAATTAAAAGTGTAAGTAGAATTATTTAAAGGAAAAACGCGGAAAATGTAAAATGGATAGGTTAGTGATATAAAACCGAAATTAATGGCAAATAAATTTGATATCTAGATCAAAGTTATTGACATTTAAACTGCAAATTGTTGTCTAAGTGATTTTAGAAGTGAATTTAAATCCGCAAAATTTTGCCAGAGCTGACTAGGAAGAATAATGACTTCGAGTGATTTTTAAAGTGAATTCAATTACGCAAAATCACACCAGAGCTGACTAGGAAGAATAATTTTAAAAGTGAATTCAATTCCGCAAAATCTTTGCCAGAGCTGACTAGGAAGAATATTAACTCCCTTAAATTAAATATACATATTTGAATTGAATATTCTAGCTTCAAATTTTAAATAAATTTAACTTTATCTTATTTATTTGTATTATTGTTAAATTTATAAAACATATATTGAGTTTTATTTTTTACTACTTAACACCTTGTCAACTATATTATAATGATTTTTATTGTTATTATTATTTTTTTTTTAATTTTTCAAGACTTTTCGAAATCAAAATCAATCTCACTGCTTAGATTTTTGACTTTGAAAATTTGGTGAATTAAATTCACTTACAGTTAAGCTACAATTGAATTCACCTAAAAATGCGCTAGGTTTTAATAAAAAGACAGCGATAATTATGTCATTTAACGATTATAAACGTTACTTTAGTATAAGCTATTAAATATTAAAATGTATAACCCTTTTTCCGATAATTTATATTATAAATAAATAAATTACGTTTAAATTCACTATAAAATATTTTCCGATAACTTATATAGTAAATAAATACATTACGTTTAAATTCACGATAAAATATTTTCCGATAATTTATATCATTAATAAAAAAATTACGTTTAAATTCACGCTAAAATATTTTGAATAAATTTTTGTGAAATTCATTATTACTATACACACACTTATACACCTCAATACAGCTATGCATTTACAAAATAGCTGCCATTAAGCAGCTAACAGTGTGACCGCATATGTTTACAATCTAATGCAACCATTATTTCCAACCCAAAACAAAAGTTGTATGCATTTCATAAATATTATATGAAAATGAATGCATAAAATATTCCTGTAAAATGGTAATTGTTCTCTACACTTTAGTCAGTGTCGTCCTGTGTTAATTTTATGTCCTGTCCATCATAATTTTAAGGTGGAGCCTGTGTGGCAGCTGGGTTATGTCTGGCTTATAAATATAGACTATATGTCATTACAGTTCTCCCACGCACGTCAAACCTGAGCTAAAATATATATATATATTCATATGTTGACCCTAAGGAAACGCCTTAGAATCAATTTAATAAATGGGCTTGGTCAGTTCAAACAAAAGTTTCCCACACAATAACAAAAAAAATAGAATCCTTTTGGCATTGCTAATTACTTTTTATTCTCAGCTCTCAGGTTTGGTTTTGTAACAATTTCACAACTTTTTTGTTAACTTTCTAACAAAGTTTTTGGAAGCAAAATTTTCCATTTTTTTTTTTTGCAGCTGCTTTTCTTTGTGCAAAAAGTCATTATTTAATCCAAATTAATTACATTTCAACATCAAAGTCAGCGTGTTAATTATAATGTTTTTATAAGCTGTCCCTTGACCATAAAAAAAAAAACAATTAAAAATGTTGCTATGCTGGCATAAATAATTACAACTATCAGGTGTCTATTTAGGTGTAATTGATATTAGAATTTTAGAATATAAAACTTGTTATTAGTTATAAAATTAACATGTATTTAATAGAGCTGGTAAACTATAAATAGTGCAAACATTTGCTTCTAAGTGTTTTATTTATGTATGTATTTATTTTTAGTACTAATAGATAATCACAATAATTTGCTTACACATTTCTAAGCGCACAATTACACGGTCAGCACAATGCGCTGACAATCAGCCAAAATTGTAATGATTAACGCTGATATCGTATTTTTGGAAATTAACTATAGAATTAACAACTCGAGTATAGTATTTCAGAGCACTTACAATTTTAAATTCAACCCAAAAATCTGTATTTATAGCCAAAAGACTCTTCCTGTCAATTTTTACACTCAAATTTTTTTTCTCAAATTTATTTTACATGACATTATATTACATTAAAAACATTTCAAATATATCTTCACAAAATGTAATAAAAATATTTCTTTTATCAAATTTATTAGACAAAATTTATTTTTATATTATTTAGACAAAAAAAAACCTTTCAAATATATGTTTACAAAAATTAATAAAAATTTATTATACATTACATTAAATTTGTATTATGCAGTTTATAAAAGTAGACAAAAAAACCTTTTAAATATATTTTCACAAAATATTAAGTGATGGATATTTAGTATGCTTTTCAATAAATTATTTTTTTCTTTCTTAAAAAAATATATCTTCACAAAATGAAATGAAAATTTTTTTTGTCAAATTTATTAGACAAAAATTATTTTTATAAAAACCTTTCAAATATATCTTCACAAAAATTAATAAAAAATTTTTTTTTTTGGTCAAATTTATAATACATTAAATTAAATTTTGCTATGCAGTTTATGAAAGTAGACAAAAAATACCTTTCAGATATATCTAAGCAAAATATAAAGTATTAGATATTTAGTAGGCTTTTCAATAAATTATTTTTTTCTTTTTAAAAAAAAAAATATAAAAATAAATTCATAAAGTTTCCCCTGAAGCGTGATTGTTCTTTAATGTTAATTAAAATGTCATGTTATAGTCCATTATCACAGAACAGATAGAATAATATAAATATAAATCCTCTTTGGTCCATTATGAAGGCTGCTTCTTGACAGTAAAAAAAGTAAAAATAAATTAAATAAAAATAAAAATTCAATTTATAACTATTTTTTGACTTTGCTCGCCGGTCAGCCATAAAATTTCCCCTGCAGCAAAAAAAATGTTTTAATAATTATTTCTGGGAAAAATAGCTTAAAAAAGCTTTAATTAATATTTATTTTTTATTTATTTCATAATTCTTTCTTGGAAAAATATCTTAAAAAAGTTTTATTTGAGAATTTCCTTTTTTATATATAGACAAGCGAATTTTTTGCTAGCAGTTCGGTTTTTTAATTAAAATTTAATTTATTTCCTTTTTTCTATATAGACAAGCGAATTTTTTGCTAACAGCTCGCTTTTCTATTTAAAATTTAAAAATTTCCAATTTTATTTTCAGAACTGACATTATCTCAAACAATATTAATAAATATTTAATAGCAATGTTAAATCTCAAATTTATCTCATATTTCAGCTGGAAAGGCTCATAAAAGTCAAGTCAGAGTTGACAACACGTTGACAATTTAATGACTTACTTAGCCGCAAGTAAATGTTTTGGCCAAAAGTGTAAGAGGCAAATGGTCATTAAGCGGTTTCAGTCAAGAAATTGGATAAGTTGAGGAAATATGAGGCCTAGAAAGGAGGAGTGTGTGTGTGTGTTTATTGTTATTGCCAGTTTTGCAAAAAAAAAAAATAGAAGTTAATTATGTCAGCACTTTAATTATAGCACAACTCGAAAGAGACACTCAACACACACACATCTCAAAGGATTTGCATGCTTTATATATATATATATATATATAAATTTAAGTATATCCTTAGGCAGTGTATGTATATTTATGCTTGTTGCAGCAACAACTAACGGCACTTACATGACTTAAAGGACAACTGGCTCAAATCACAACACACACATTAAATTCCACACACACACACAGAGACAGACAGACAGACAGACACGGTTTATTCTCGAAGGCGCAGCTCTTGAATAATGTGAATTTTTTTTTGTGTACCTGCAGCCTGTGTGTCCTTAAAGCGACTGAGGCAACACCTGTCGGCTGCTGCTGCTGCTGCTGCTCTTGCCACAAGGATAAAAGCTTTTTGCCGCCGCAAAGCTTTTGATTTTTTTGCGGCCACACAGCTCTCTCTCTCTCTCTCTTTGTGCATTTTTATGAATTGAAAGCTTTAACATAAACATTGTATATATATGTTAGGCCTAAAAGGAATCAATGAAAAGCTAACATCATTTATGTATGTATCTAAAACATTATGTAGACTCAATGACGTCATAGCAAGCAGTTGATTAAACATAAGCAACTGCTTGATCAACTGCACTGAGTGTCCTTTTGTCCTGCGGCGCCACTGAAATTTTGATAGCCAAGGATATAAAACATCATAAATTAAAATATGATTTTAGTCGTATACTTACTTTTTTTATACACCAACAAACAAATTGCCTGCAGCTGCTGTTACATTGTCCTGAACTTTGTAAATATTCGTTGTCCTTGGCCAGGGGCTTATTTATTTTTTTTTTTGGTTTGCAATCCTGGCAAATAATTTAATATATTTTGTAGACAGATTGACATTGGCATTGCATTGTCTGTGAGCAATTTTAGAGCTTGTTTCTATCAAATAAATAAATAATTCAATTGATTGATTTTTGTGTACTGTGCTGAAGAAAAAAAATTTAAATTTATTTAAAAGCAATATTGTAGAAATATTAAAGAAAAATTTAAATTTATCTAAAAGCAACATTGTACGCGCTATAAAATGAAATATAATATATGATACACAAAGCTCTGTTTCCATTTTTCTAGTATTTTGTTTAAATTGAAGACAACGCTACATAATAAATTCCCTTAAACGTTTCTATATTCAAAAACAATTCTTTAGCTATTTAAATTTCTAAAAAAAACTATTCAGGTTAAATAGAACTTTTTTAATTTTACAATGGAACTTTTAATTTTAATAAATAACAAAAATATAATATTAAAAAAAATAAAATAAAAGTTGTAGTAAAACTAATAATAAAATTACGTTTAATTGAAAAACCTTTGTATTATAACAAATTCATTACATAAATTATTAAATAACAAAATTCATAGTCAACAATCATAATTTTCATTTACCGAGTATTTGAAATATATACTTACAAATTTAATATTTTATTTTTAATATAACATAAATAATTTTCTTTTTATAATAAAGTTAAATATTCAAAAATGTTAGCCTACAAAAAACTTACTCTATCAGGCCTGATTCCCATTTTCGATGGAATTACGCGTATTTAATTACGCGAGAATTTGTCGAATTTCTCCTAAACTTCCTGCGTATTTCCCTAGAATTTCCCCCTAAAATTCCTGCGTATTTCTCTAGTATTTCCCATAGCAGTTTTGCAAATCATTCAACAGAACAGAGTTGACCAAAAAAAGATATGACTATTAAAAAGCTATTAGTAAACTTTTTAATGCTTGAATTACAAAAGTGAAGATGCAATGTTATTGTCAAAAGAACACAAAATTTATTAATAGTTTTTATTTAAGTCAAAAGTGGTTTTAAGTAGTAGAAATTAATTAAAAAACGCTAGCTAAAACTCAAGCGAATTCAAATACGCATGTTTTGGGGGGAAATTCGAAGAAGGAAATTCGTTTTCACGAGATTTTGCGGAAAGTGAGAATGGGAACAGGCCTGTACATATTTAATTACTAACTCTTTATAAATAAACATCAGACACCCTGTATTTTTACAAGCACTCAAGCATCTCAGGAATTTTTAAATATTTTTTTTTTCTTTTGCATATATTTCCATCTTTTAAATTCTTGATGCTAAAAGCAATATTGTCAGCCAGCGTCTGTTTATTTATGTGCGTATTTAAAGTATAGCACAAGTTAAAAGTCGCGACTTTAATGCAAAACTCTAAATAAAGAGCTTTTAAAATTGCAAATAAAATAAAGTATACGCAATGTTGAACATAAAATTTACCACATTTCCAACTGCCATTTGGCAATGAAAATGTTGGCCTGCACTTCCACTCCAGCTCCATCTCCATCTCCAGCTCCGTTTGCAATGGCAGCTCTGGGCCACAGAGAGTTCTTGGCCAGCGCAGCCAAAGGCAAAGTTGAAGGATAATGCAGCTAGCTACAACTATACCTTAGCATTATGCCAAGTATCCTGCCACATTGAATATTCTCTGTGCAGCTGCGGGGGTGTACAAACTGCCAAATGCACTACCTTGTAAGGTGTTCTATAGAAAAGTAAGTTTTGCATTGGACAAGCGGAAATTGCCACAAGTAGCTAATGCCACAAGCCCACTGCGCACAGTGGGAAAAATGGCTAAAAATAATAAGTGAATTTTGTATGTAAAATATTTGATTATAATGTCTAAATAAAAATATTAAATAAATAAAAATTAAAATATTGAATATAAAAATTAAATAATTGAATTTGTTATGCCAAATATTTGGTAATAATGTCTAAATTAAAATATAAGCTAAAAAACAATCCACAGAAAAATCAGTTGAGTTTTGTCAAAGATAAGCGATTTGAAATATTATTTTAAATATAATATTTTCTATATATTTTTTATAGGGCTGAAAAATATTTGTAACATATTTTCTTCTTAAGAACTTACATAGCTCAAATAACTTCCTTAAAACTGATCCAATTTTCATGTGGAATGTATTTTTATTCACGTTTTAACCTTAAAATTGATTTGACATTCAAGTTTAAAAAAGAAATTTTTTCGACTTTTTTGATGTTTATTTTTTTTATTTCTTTGGAGGCCACGGTCTGAGGTTCTAAGTTCTCATAACTGCCAAAACTAAACCAATTTTTGTGCGAAATATTATTTTCATAATTTTACTTCATCACGATTAATTTAATATTTTATTTAAAGCCTTTGCTGATGTATTTGCATTTTTTTCCAACCCCTTAAAAAAATTGGAAAAATTTTCGTAAAAATTAAATTCTTAAAATTTTATTTCCAACCGATAGCGGGCATCAAAATTAATATAAAAAGCTATTTCGTTTTTTTTATTATACATGGTTTGACCTGACGATTGATTTGTCATTCAAATTTTAAAAGGAAATTATTTTGACTGTTCTGATGTTTATTTCTTGGAGGCTAGGTTCCTAAGCTTTTAAACCTCATAACTTTGTCAAAACTAAACCAATTTTTATGCGAAATATTTAAAATTTTAATTAATGCCTTTTCTGATATATTTGCATTTTTTTCCAAGCCCTTACAAAAATTGGAAAAATTTGCGAAAAAATTTAATTCTTAAAATTTTATTTCGATGGTGGGCATTAAAATTAGTATAAAAAACCAATTTTTTCGGCGATAATTTATTTTTTTAAACTTGTCATTAATAAAAATATATAGTTTCCATATTAAATGATTTTTCGTGATATTCGATACTCATAACTTTGTCAAAACAGAAATAACATTTTAAAGCTTCTGTTTTGCACTTTTTATATAAATTTAAAAGATTTCAGATTGAAGCTAGTATTTTAGACCACTGTGCTTCGATTTTTCATTGCAATTTGTTTGCTTGATTTTCATTTTATAAGATTAATGCAATGTAAAATATAAATAAATAAATGCAGCAATGTAAATTACATAGGAAATCAAATTTAAGTAACTTGAATTGAGTTTATATTTAATTCCGAATTTTCTGCTTAAAAAGCAAGTTCCAAAGCAAAAAATTATTAAAATTTCTAAATAATATAAAACAAATTAAATTCACTAAATTACACTCGTTTATTTCATCATATTTGTGTTCGTTTTTGTTCGTTGTTGTTGTTGCACTTAAATTGCTAACAATTTATGTTTATATATTTATAATTTATATATATATCAGAGATAATAATAAATTAAATATTAAGTAAATTCAATTGAACTAAAAACATTTGCTCTCGCACTTTGTTTCATTTTAACATAACAACAATTTGCCTATGAAAATTAACAATTGATTATTATTATTAAATTATTAAAATGAAATGCTTTCAGTTTTTAGTTGAATCAAAGAAAAAAATTGGCGCACACAAAAAAAGGCAGCATCTCATCAAATAAACCAAATTAATAAATAATAAATAAATAAATAAATAAATAAGCTTAAACATTATAAATAAATATGTCTTAAACTATTATTGCATATTAGGCTTACAAATTCAATTCAAAACAAAATTTGTAAACAATAATAAAACACATTTCAGACTAATTTTAAACATAAAAATCAACTCGAAACAAATACAGTTTTAAGGACTATTTTGTTCGTTACAAATTTTCAATTAAGCTAATGAAAGTGAAATGAGGATGGATTTGTGGGGATTGCGAATGCGACGTTCGAATTATAATGTCGAATTTGGGAACTGTTCTGAATTACAATTTTGCAACAATTTCCAACAAAAAGGAAAGTTTCTGGTACGTTATTTATTCCTTACATATTTTTGTTTAATGGTTTTGAAAATGTAATTCAGCTACTTTTCATAATGTTATTTAAAACTTCTTTTGTGTTTTTCTTTTCTAAACTCTACTTCTATTTACAGTACGCCGTTATGCCTTGGCCTTAAGCAGGATTTAAGTCCTATTTAACGCCCGTTATGCTGCGCAGCCAAGGCTTGTAGAATGTTGTACGCATATAGACGCCGGGCAGATAGGGCGCCGCACACTTGATGCCATGGGACACGGTGCCGGCCAGTTCGTAGCGTCCATCAGGACGCTGCAGCACCAAAGGACCTCCGCTGTCACCCTGTCAATACAAAATTGATAAACTTCTTTATAAACTTTAGTTTTCTCTAAATGGCACTTACCTCGCACGAGTCCTTTTGGCCATTGGCATAGCCGGCGCACAAAAAGGAGCCAAGTATCTTTTTATTGTGTCCAGCCGTATGGAACATCTCCTGGCAAACGCTATTCTCAATAATTGGCACCTGTTGCATGTGAGAAAGTAATTAAAAGTTTTTTAATCCGTTAAATGGGAAGAAGTACTAATAGAGCAAACATTGCCATAGGGAATTGGTTTGGTTTTTTGTTGTTCTTATTGTTGCTATATTTGTTAACACGCACCTGCACCTCCTGCAGCACTGAGGGCACACCACCGCCATACTTGAGACGTCCCCAGCCCGTTACGGTCGCCATGCGTCCTGTGAAGTCCGCCAGATCATTGGGCATGCAAATTGGCACTGCAAAGGGGAAAATTAGTTAGATTAAAAAGGTTTTTTTAATTGTGTAGATTTTCTAAATATAGACAAGGTTCTACTGAAGCATAGAGTTTTAAAGATTAGCTTTAAATGGATTTAATATATTTATTTATAATAAACACATAAGAGTGGATAAATGTTTTGAGTTATCCTTGTAAAATTCTAAGCCTTTTGCTAGATTTGTTTAAATTGTTAAAAAATGTTATAAGGTAGCTTAACATTGCTTTTAACAGATTCAAAAGCTGCAACTATCGTTGGGGAATAATTTCAATCTTTCAGCTGACATAAATTAAATTAATAAATAAATAATAAAATAGAAAATATAAAATATAGCAGCGTCTGCAAATTAAGCGTGCTTGTTTTTATATTTTAAATAAAATTGTTATTTTATAGTCTATTATGAAGCCTAATTTTTGACAATAAATTAAAAAAAATAATAATATAGTAAAAAATCATTAAAGTAGTAAAATAATCATTAAATTACATTAAATAAATTTGAAAAAAAAATAATAAAAATTATTTTACATTAAATTACATTAAATTAAAATTTAATACAAATTGTTGAAAATGCTTATAATTGTTTAAGCTCATATAAACGTTAAAAGAAATTAAAAAAATACAAATATTCATAGTTAAAATCATCAATTTAATGTTATACAAAAATACTGCTGATAGTCTTTAGTTTTCTCAAATTTATAAAAATTATATTTCAATGTCTACATTGTAGATTCTTCATATATAATTATTTAACTACATAATTAAATAGTTCTAATATTCCACTAAACATTGCAATCTGTCTGAGATTGAATTAATTTATTTATGGTGATTTTTTGGTGACCTTTGTTTATAAGGAGAATACTTAACTTATTTACTGAATTAATTTTTAAAATTTCAATTTTACATGGTTAAATATTCTTTTAGTAAACAAAATTTCAATTCCAAAAAGCTATAAATTGTTTTTTTTTTCAGAGATTTACTAACCCTGATTTAAGAAGCATTAAAATTAAATTAATATATTATAGAATACTACATCATCCCGGCGTGCGTTGCAACTTCCCGCTTCCGTTCCGAAAAAAATAAAATAGGAATAAAGTAAAAGATTGAAGATAGCAAATAGGAAAATAACTATATTAAACCCTCGATCATCCAATCTTCCGTTCACAAAAAAATAAAATTGGGGAAAAAAACAAACTAATCATATTCTACAATATTAATATTATAGTAGCCTACTTTGCCACCTGATTTGCTTCAGCTGAGATTTTCATAGGTAATTTTAAAATGCATTTTCCATCCACTTCCCGATATATTTTGAATAAAATTTTTTCAGAGTGCCAACCTACGATATAATAGGAGGCTATTGCCATGAATTTCAGTTTTCTAGCTTCTTCCGTTTGGCCTGGCGATGAGTCGTCAATCAGTCAGTCAGGTTTATATATATAGATTTAACTTCATAATCAAACAGTTCTAATTTTCTATTAAATATTACAATTTGTCTGATATTGAACTAATTTATTTAAATTTTTATTTCACATGTTCAATATTGTTTTAGAAAACAAAATTCAACTAACAAAAGGAAAGGTATAAGTTCTTGTTGCTCAGACTTTTTCTATATTTGAATTAAAAAGCATTTAAATAAAATTAATATATTTTTTAGAATATTCATTCTCATGATAAGCATTTTGTTGCCATAATCTTTAATTATTTTTAATCTTTAGAACTATACATAATAAGTTTATATATAAATTCACTTCAACTAATTACATTTAAATATTAATTAAGCAATTTTTAAAGCCATGAACAAGTATGGAATAAGGGCTTAATCTTTGTAGCTTAGATTTAAGTTATTTTTTAGGAAGTGTGTTGAACTATTTTAGAAAAATACTTAAGCTACATTTATTGATTTTTTAGGAAGTGTTTTGAACAATTTTATGAAAATGCTTAAGCTACATTTATTGATCATTCTAACGAATTATATTTCATTTAAGCTTCCTTAAATGCCTGCTCTTATTCAACTATATAATCTTTTGTCTTCTCTTTAATAATTTCTTACCAATATGCGTATCAAACTGCACGGGACTGTCCATTTCGAGTAGCGCCAAATCATTCTCAAATGTGGCCGGATCATATTGCCGGTGAACAATAACACGCTTGACATTCTTTGTGATGGGACGTTTGCTCTCCAGATCACCGGAGATATCAAATTCACCCATGACAGCGACCAAAGAGGCCAAGAAGCTATATAGAAAAATAAAGTGCGATTAGCAAAGAATGTATAACAAATGTATAACACTATATATAAAACTTACCCCGGCTGACAATGAGCAGCGGTGATGACATAACGACTTGTAATTAAAACGCCGCCACATTTATTTTTGGTGAAGAGGCCCAGCCAGGTGGATTCGCGTACCAGGACTTGCCAGGGAAAGGCGCCGAATGTGGAGCCTTTGCCGCCAACAATGCGTCCGGATTTGACATGTGGACGTACGCCGCATTCTGTTGATGGGGAGTGAAATGTGAGGTTAGGAGTAGGGAGTGTTCACAAAGCGAGGGAGTGTTCACAAAGCGAGAGAGTGATCGAGAGAAAGAGAGAGAGAGCGAGCAAGTGAGCGAGAGAGCTAGTGTCAAAACTGACAGCTAGTGAGATACAGTTAAATAAGGAAGCATAGAACTCAGTATAATGCTGGGAAATACGACTCTAAATGGATCTAGGATCAAGTAGGTACTTAGTTCAGGTGAAGGAGTAAGGGAATACAAAGGATTAACTAGAACTACAGCTAAGTATATATACTATAAGTAGCGATCAATGATGACGATGCCTGTGGACAGGCCGTTTGCGGCGGCGTGCTATTTTTTTTTTTTTGGAATGATTATAATGTGATTGGATGTACGGATAAACGATCAACATTTGGATATTTAGGATATTGGAACGAACGTTATATATATAATGTATAATGTGCGTGAATTATTAGGAACAAGAGAGAAAGAGAGAAAACAAGAAAGAGAGAGAGTGACAGTAGTTTTTTTTTGTTTGGGGTCTATGCTTTGTTTTCTATTGCTTCAATCCAGGAACCGCAACGATTATAAGTTTTATTTTTAAAAAAATGACATGATAATGAATATTTTTGGATATAAAATTGGGTCTGAGTTTTAAATAAAAATTAACAATCAATAAATAAGTCGGAAATTGTGACATATTTTTTTTGGGTAATCAACAAAAAAAACTTCCAAATAATTAATTGATAATGATTTTTTTATAGCTTAGTGTGGAAAATTCGATATATTTTTTCAATAAAATAACTAAGACTACAATATTTTTTAAGCATTTTTGAGCATAAGAAAATACTTTAAAAAATGTACACAATTTTTTTTTTTTTAATTTTTTATAATTTATGAACAAAAAATATTTTTTTAATTTTACGAAGTTTTTGTCTAAAATATTTAATAAAAAATATAATATAAAAATACTATAATATTGTAATATCTGATTTTTTTTTTTAACATTTCGGAGCTAATAATTTTTTTTTTGTTCCTGTTTATTCTTACTTATTCAGAATTAATAGCCGAACTTTGCTGCATTCAGCTATAAAAAAAGCGTAGGAGTATTTTAAGTATTTTTTTTTCAACAAAAACTAAAAATATATTTTTTTCTTGGGTAAAAAAAAATATAGCTTGAAAATAATTAACTGAGTATCTCTTATGCGATTTTATAGCTATGTATGGAAAGCTTGATATATTTTCTGAATAAAAAAAAAACAGACGAACCATTAAACAGATCTATATCTAAAAATACAGATTGCATTTTTGTTTAAACATTTTTGAACCTAAAAAAAATGTATAAAATCTAAAAAAATTTAATTTTTTTTTATATTTATAAACCAAAAAAAAATATTTTTTAAATTGTCACAACATTTTTGGTAAAAATGTTTTCTTTCTGACATTTTTTTTTTTTTAATTTTTATTATATTTTTATTTGTGCCTTTTATTTTACTTCTTGATCATAAATACCAACTTTGCTGCATTTAGCCATAAAAAAGTGGTAGGAGTATTTTAAGTATATTTTTTTAGAGCAAAAACTAAAAATTTGTGAGTTTTATTTTCATTTCTTAAAAAATAACCCATCATTATTTTTGATTTATAAATTAAAAATCGAATATTAAAAGTTATAATTGAAGAAAATCGTTAAACTCAAAAATATAAAAATCCCGAATTATACGCTTAGATTATCCTGTCTTATTTTTATAAAATGTTTTTTTTTTTTTCGGTTAAAAAAATAAATCAAAATAATCGTTATTTTTTTTACGGTTCCTGTTTCAATTACTCCAACACTTACGTATTTTGCGTCCATTTGTGCCGCCGTAAGAACTGAGCGTAACATCCTGATCAATTTCATTATCATGTGGATTTGGATTAACATCCTCCTCATCCTCTTCATCTACCAGCTCATCATTGGCAGGACGTGTCGTAGTCTTAACCGTGCTACTAATGCGTTTTGTGGGCTTCTTTGAGCTGGGTTTTCGTGTGGTTGTATTAATTGTGGTGCGACGTGTGGCCACCGCCGGCTTACGTGTGGTGCTGCCAATTGCCGGAGTCTTTTTATTTGGCGCTTTGGTGGAGACACGCGTCACAGGTTTCTTTGTGGTGGTTGCCTTGGGCTTTACAGTGGGTTTTCGTGTGGTTTTGCGGTTACCAGCTCCAGTCACGGGCCCGGCAGCATAAGTTGAAGCTGTATTATTATTATTATTGGTTTCATCTATCATATCAGCCAGGGCCTCGAAATTGCCCTGCAATGAGGCAACCAATTTATTGACCAACGTATGCATTTTATCCTTTAATACTACATCCTCCACAAAAGCGGGCGTAGATAATTCCAGATCGCTTGTCACAGCGCTCGTGGCAGCCGACATATTTAGATTTGGATTGCGTACAGGTGGGAAATTGACAAAGACATTGGATGAGGTATAGGTCTCATCGGCGGACACCTGTTGGCCCACTTTCTCGCCCGGCACCGAGAAGGCGGGATATGTGGGCGTGGGACCATAATAACCCGGAAAAGCGGGCTTATCATCCGAGGGCACAGCATACATGGCTTCAGTCGTGGCTTGGGAATAGGTCAAATGGACAGGACTGCTGCCAAAGTAGCCAGGATCTTCAAAATCATTGGAATTCATCGGTGCTGGCGTATTGCCCGGACGCCGAGTCACAATTGGACCATAAATATATGAATTTGTTGTCTGAGTTTGTTTATTATTATTATTATCATATGAACTCGAGCTAACTATATTTATAGCCGTCGGTTTGGGCGTGATCAATACGGAATGCTTTGAGGGCTTCTGTGTGACATTAATCTGCACAAATCCGGGTTTCTTGTGTGCATTATTACCGTAGTTACTTGTGGGCTGTTGTATGTGTATGGGCGTGGAGACGGTGGCAAACAGCGGAGGCTGATAATTGCCCGGAGTTGAGCCTAGAATATTCTCAGCGGTGCTCTGTATAAATGCATCCAGTTTATCATCGGCCATAAAGAGTGGAGGCACCTTGTCGTAATGATAATCCACTGTGGCAGGTGGACGCGGCGTTGTAGGTCCTGTCACATAGCTCGTGGATATGGGTTTCGAGGAGGCGGGTTTGCGTGTGGGTGAACTGGCCACAGGTTTGTCATAGTTGAGTGCAGTTGGAGCTGAGGCGGGCGAAGATTGCTGATCATAGCTGACAGTTGGAAGCGCCAGTTTTTCATAGTTTGAAGATGAAGTTGAGCCTTGATCGTTGTAGTTCATGGCAGGCGAAGAGGCTGACTGATCATAGCTTGGTGTAGGAGCTGCGGGTTGATCGTAGCTAGAGCCTGAAGCGGCTAAGTGATCGTAGCTAGAGGGAGGAGCTGCTGGGCGATCGTAGTTAGAAGTGGGAGCTGCAGGGCGATCGTAGGTAGAAGTGGGAGCTGCAGGGCGATCGAAGCTGGAGGCTGGAGCTGCAGGACGATCGTAGCTCGAGTCTGAAGCTGCAGGACGATCGTAGCTGGGAACTGGAGCTGCTGGGCGATCGTAGCTGGAAGATTGAGCTGCAGGGCGATCGTAGCTGGAAGTTTGGGCTGCAGGGCGATCGTAGGTAGAGTCTGAAGACACAGGGCGATCGTAGCCAGAAGCTGAAGCTGCTGGACGATCGTAGCCAGAAGCTGAAGCTGCTGGACGATCGTAGCCAGAAGCTGAAGCAGCTGGACGATCGTAGTTAGACTCCGAAGCTGCAGGACGATCATAACCAGAAGCTGGAGCCGATTGCTGATAAGTTACAGCTGAAGGAGAAGTTTGAGCATAAACCGAGCTCGTCGTTTGACTTATACGATCTGTATTATAATTCAAAACAGGCTGTTTAATTTTAATATGTGTAACAGCAGATTCTACAGCATCATAGCTGCTCACAGTCTGCTGAACTGGACGTCTAGTATTGCTCTGAGATTGAGACGTCTTCTTCTTAATGCCCGCTGGATTTGTGGTCTTCTTAGTCGGAGCAGGACGCTTTGTGCTGGGCGTGGGACGTGGCTTGGAACTGGCTGTAATTAAAGCTGGACGTGAGGAGGTTGTTGTTGATGTATAACCCGAAGTTGGAACTGGACTAGACAATTTCTCCGTTTGTTGATAGCCAGCAGAAGCTTCATCATATTGTTCCTCCTGCACCTTGGTGGTGTGCGAGGAGACAGAGACTTCGGCGGGCAAGGGTTCATTATAATGTTGCATTGTGACCATACCGATATAGGAGGCCACAGGACGATTGTGTTTATTGATATGCGTTGAGGGTCGCACATAGGCAGGCGGCTCTGTATAGGTATTTGTGATTTTCTGATAGCTTAATTCCGTATTTGATTCAACCGAAGCCAAAGGATCGTTGTCCGTTTGACCACTCTCCGCTTCTATGTAGGACATATCCACGGGATACGCAATGCCCATGACTGGCATTTTATTAAATTCAGATGTTTGTGGCGCCTCTGGAGATTTAGCATCATTATAACCATTTGCGGGCATTGTATGATCTTCCAGCACAGCCGATTGATCCTCATTGTAAGCGGGTCGCGTGGTGGAGGCCTCGGAAATGTCCTGCTCGGCGGAAACGCGATCGTAATTGGTTTCAAAAGTGGCGCTGGTTGTATAGCCATAATCCTGTTGCTCCTGCTCCTGTTCCGATTTATTTGTTTCTGTATTTTGTTCCTCATAGTAGCTGGGCGCTGCTGTGGTCTCATAGGAAGGCGTCTGCTGCTGCTGATTGACTACATTATAGCTCGGACCATGATTACTATTATTTAATTGCAAAATAATTGATTCAATGGAGTCTACATGCGTGGTTATCGATGATGCAGTTGTGGGTTTGGGACGCTGCTGCTCATTGGTATAGGTTTGCACCAGGACATATTTATCCTCGGCCTTTTGTGGAGGCGGCTGCACATAGACAGGCTGCGGTCCATAGCCTGTAGAGAATTGCAAATCTTCAACCAGATCAGCATCGGCGCCGGGATGTGTTATATCGCTATGGGTAAATTCACCATTATCTAAAATTAAATGATTATGATGATGCATTTGTTGGGATTGCTGTGCGGGTTTTGGCTTGGGCTTGGGCTTAATCGATTGCACCGGACGCTTCATAGTCTCCGCCAGCTGTGGCATAGACTGAGGCTTGAGTGTGGCAGCTGTTGGCTCCTCAAACGAACTCGACTCGGAGCTGCGATCCAAATTGCTGTTAGATATTTTTGTTGGCACCTCTGTGGTAAATGTGACCACATCATCGGTATGCTCGGGCGGCAGTGTGGCCAACACATTCATCACAAAATCATCATTGCCGGGCGGCGAGGAGAATGTATTTATTTTTACAGAATGTTTATGCACATGTATCGCGGGCGGTTGCTCTGTGACCTTCAGCTCATTGGAATTAACTGCATCATTATTTGCAACTTGCAACTCGGCTTCCTGTTCAAATTCCAAGCTGCTCACAGCGGCTGTAGATGTTGCCTCTGTGGAGCTGCCACTTGAGTAAGTTGCCTCATCATTTGTTGCCGCATGCACCGGCGTGCTGCCCAATTGCTGATAAACCTTATCCAGATTTTGTTGATCGTAAATATTTTGTGATTGCTGCTCATCGCTTTGTGGCAACTGTTGCTGCTGTTGTTGCAACTGTTGCTGTTCACCATAATTCTCATAGGAAGATTGTGCGGCTTGTTGCAACTTTTGCTGCTGCTGATGCTGTTGCAAGTAGACATTCTGTGCATCATTGATCAGCGTACTGGCCAGCTCATGCGTTTGCGGTATTTGACAGCATGCCCCAAAGAGAAACCCATCCATGCAGGCGCCCACCACCTCACCACCCCGCTGCGCACACTCATGATTGAACATACAAATTGTGGGTCCATTGGAGCGCGGATCGGAGCTGGGCAACGTCTTCGTGGCACGACAATGCTTCGGTGTTATGCGATAGCCGCCAAATAATTTGCGTCCAGCTGCAAAAAAATAATAGAGAAATGGATAAAATTAGTTTTGAGTAATTTATTAATTTTTAATTCTATAATAAAACTATTTTTAATATCAAAAATAATATTGTTAATTTTAGCAATTAAATCAGCAAAAAAAATTAATTGAATTATTTTTAAGCTAGGCTAAAAAATGTTAAATTAAATTAATAAAGCGCAACACAATTTTTGAAGCAGCGTTATTATACTATACACCTCAAAAATCTGATAAATATACTATATATAAATATATCAAAAAATAAAGACATTATTATAAAAAAAATGTACATATATAAAAAATATAATAAAAAGTAATAAAGTAATAAATATAGAATTATGTAATTAATTTCTAATTTAATAAAATATGGCCAAGAAAATATAATTATTAATATTATATGACTATACACCTCAGAAATCTGACAAATATATATCAATAAATAAAGACTTAAGACATTATTAATTAATTTTTTTACATATATAAAATATATAAAAAAGAAAAATAATAAAAAAAATATAGTAATAAAAATAGAATTATGTAATAGAATTATTATCTAGAAAATATAATTTTAAATTTCGAAAGGACAATAATTTGAAAAATTAATAAGAAAATTTGTATAAATAAAAATATATATATATATAAAAAAAATAATTGTAATAAATTAAATAAAAAAATGAAAAAACGAACTATGTTATATTAATAAACATTTAATAAAACATTGTCAACAATATTTAATTTTTATTTTCAAAAAGGAGATAATATGTAAAAAATCTGTTTTAATTATTATTATAATTTAATATTTTACAAAAAGATTTAATAACCTAAGATTTCTGACTTGAATATGGATTTTTTTATATTATTTTTTAATTTTAGAAAGAAAGTTTTTGTATAATTTATTAATATTTATAGATATATTAAAAATGTCTAATTAAAAGCTTATATTTAACCAAAACTAATTTTCTACAGCTTATTTCAGACTCCTAGGCTTTCTATGTATTATATTTGGTTGATTTTTGAATACTCTTTTTCCACTATAAATGTGAGAGGAGAGAAGAAAGTAATTGAGAGGACAGAAGTCTTAAATTCGAGTTGAATAGTTTTAGAAAATTAAACGGTTTGGGAGTTTTATAATACAGCAGATTTTGATTTTCCTATTTTACAATTAGTGGGAATAAAAATCCCACATAAATATATAAAAAAAAAAGTTATTTAAATTTAATGTAAATTATTTTTTTTATTGGTACGCAGAAATCAGAAATATGGAAATAGTATGTATGATTTAAAATTTAATATTCACATTTAAAAAGTAATATTTTATTATTTATTTATCACAATATATGTTAAATATATAAAACGTCAATGTAGGCTCTTGAAATAGTATAGAAAATCTAAATTCTTAATTTTTAAAAATATTGAATTTGCGGCCAGTTTTGTTTTTATTTATTTTATATTTTTTGTGATTTCGTCCTTTTACAAATTTCTTTTGTTCTTTATAAATTCTAAATTATATTATATTTTGTGATTTTTTCATTAAATCCCACTGTTATTTTCAAAAAATTTAACTTAACAATCAATAAAAAAAAAACAATTAAAAAATAAAAAAAAAAGGTTAATCTGGTTATTGTCGCCAGTTAAATTATATATTTTGTTATATTTGGATACTTAAAAAAATATCGTATTTGTAAAGAGTAAAATCGATTTATTATTGAGAATAAATTTCATATTTCATACATTTATCAAGAGCTACAAAAAACCCATCTAAACTTTGTCGCAACTAAAAATAAGATTTCTTGCTTGTTGAAACTAATTTCTTTTCGTTTGAATCCACTTTTTTTTTTATTTTTTTGTATATTTATTTAAATGGTAATGGCGTTCTATTAACAACTTAATTAAGAATAAGTTTTGAGGGCAATTTCCATTTCAGCCTAATGCTGCGAGGCAAATTTTAATTAAGTTGCCACTGAAAACCGAAAAACGAAAATCAAAGCCAGACAACTGTATATAATTGGATTAGCTGCGCTGTTGTTGATAGTGAAAATTATAATATTTAAAAATATATATATATATATATACTTAAGTTTCTTTGAAATTCTTGAAATGAAAGTGACAATTTTTGAGCCATCAAGTGGGCATGTAAAATATAATATTTTTAATATACACACATTTTTTTAATTGCTGTGCTAATTGTGAGCTGGAAAAGTAATAAACTAAATTAACATACAACGTTTGCTGTGTGTTCTCTGCAACCAAACGTGGCAACTGGAAAGGCAGTTTTATTTTTTTTTTTTGTTGCCTCCTCAGTGAAAGAGTGAAAGTGCCTCGATGCCACTTTATCCGGCTTCCAGTTGCTGCCGCTGCTGCTGCTGCAATGTCAAAGTTCAACATTCTTTTTTTTTTTTTTTGGTTTAATGCACTTTGATTGCATTTTGGGCGCTTTGGCAAATGATGTCGCGCTACGATAAAAAAAATAAAACTTTTCTCATTACAAAATTACAATTGCAGCTCACTTGACATTTGGCTTCAAGTGAGACGCCTCATTGATTTTTTTTTTTTTTTTTGTGGCACAACTGTAATTAAATGCGGTAAGTTGTAGAAGAAAAAGCAGGTGACAAAATTGCAGGTTAGGTTGGACTTAAAGAAATCAAATTGTGGCTGATTTAATTTAATTGAAAAAGTCGGAAAATCTGACTTAATTAGGTGGTAAATTAATTTTTTTTTGATTTAGTAAACCAACAGATTCAAAGAGTAATATAAAAAACCAAAATTCGAGTTTTTGAAGAAAAAAAATTTACAAGAAATAGCTTTTATAAAAATAGTCATATTTCAATCCTTAATAACTTCTAAAGGAATTATCTAAATAAAAAATGTTGTAGAGCAGGTTGATAGGCCATTTTATTATCTTTTCAAAAATATAAACAAATTTTCGAATTTTTCTGAGTTTTTAAACAGAGTTTTATCATGATCTCCCCACATTGGAAATTTGTACACAAAAATTAAAAATTCCCCTTTTTTTTCACTCCTAAGCTAATAACTAAATATAGATATTTGTCCATTAATATATAAAGAATTTTTTATTTATTTTAGAATTAGTAAACCTACAGATCCAAAGATATATACAAAAAATTAAAATTCGAGTTTTGGAGCAAAATTTCACTAAAAATAGCTTTTAAAAATAGGCATATTTTAATGCAAAATTTCCATTCCAGTTCTTAATAAGTTCTAAACGAATAATCTAATTAAATTATTTTTTTTTTCGAAATTATTGACCCATTTTATATATAAATCGACTCTTAAAAGGCCGGAATACAAAAAGCTGTTGCATAGTGTTATTGAGGTTATATAAAACAAGATTTATTTTTATTGAAGCGCTTTTAACAATCTGATACTTAAATAGATTCATTGACTTTAAGCAAAATTTATAAAATTATAGTAAGATAAATTTTAAACTGAAAACAGAAAAACTCTTCACATCTCTAAAAATATATTCTCTAATGTATCCAGAATTACCATGATTTTAGAAAAATTGTTTGATCGGTAATACTTTGTTTAGGAGCCAATGTAGAAACGTGTCATCAAGGTTCTTTACTCAAATAATTCCCAGGTAAATTGGAATCAAAGGAATCTCCCTACCATAAGTAGACTTTCAAAAACCATTCTGGCTAGAATAATTATTCAACAAAAATCTTGAGCTAGTTCCAGAAACGTGACTTTAGGGATTGTTCCTGGATCAGAGTTGTAAAATTTTCCTTTCAAAAATTCTTAACAAAGACAGCGTTTCTATTGTGTCTCAGAGCGTTGATCTACTTAAGTGAAAACAGTCCCTAATTATTCCTCAAAATCTTTAAAATTTATAGGAGTCAGGTTCTATACAAAGTCTTCTTTGTAGCTCAGCAGCAAGGATGTAAGCCACAGAGATGAATCAAATAAATAAAAGTAAAATAAAAAATGTTATAAAAAAAAATATATATAAGAGTTTTATGTCCTTTTTTTATATTTTATTAATAGCGTAAAACGATAAAACGAGAAGAAAAAAAAATATCCAGTATTTAAAATCGTTCGCTCTTCTAAGTAAATACAAAATAAAAATTCTTAAAAATCAAAAAAAAAAAAAATAAATAAAGAGATGATCAACTAAATAATAGAAAAATAAAAAAAAATTGAAATAAAAAATATATATAAAAGTTACGAATGTCTGCATGAGATGCATATAATAATATCCAGTAGTTAAAATTGTTCTCTCTTCTTTGTAATTAGTAAATTACAACTCTAAAAATTCTAAAAAAAAAAATAAATAAAGTCCAACTAAATAGCTCGATTTAATCAGAAATATATGTATGTAGTAAGCCCAGTTACTTAAAGTTTATGCTGACAGTGCAAAGTCAATTAAATAAATAATTGAAAAATAAAAAAAAATGATATAAAATATATATATAAAATTTACCAATGTCTGCATGAGATAAACGATTTAAGAAAACTAATAATATTCAAGAGATCAGATCGTTCTCTCTTCTACATAAATAATAACTAAAAACTTAAAAACTTAAAAATCCTGCTCGATTTAACCAGAAATATATATATATGTATGTAGTAAGCCCAGTTAGTTAAAGTTTATGCTGACAATTAACACCTGAAGCGGTGGTTGTGCTCCAATTTGAAGTGCGTGCTCCCAATTCGCATTTGGCCGCAAGACTATGTCAATGTTTGTTTGAAATTGGAGCATAGTCTAAAATTCCAATTACAAGCCAAGTGCTAGATTCTTTAAAAAAACCCAAAAAGAAATTGTTGTGTTCGCAATCAATTAACAATTAAGTTGTTAATTAAATGAAAATCAAGCAGTAACGAAATTGAAATTGCCCAGAAAACCAATATAAAACAAACAGTTACTGTTAGTTAAGTACAACTCCGATTTATCGGGTAGCATATATATATAAAAGAAAAACTGTAACTGAACCTGTAAACTCTGAAGCTGAACTCAACTCCTGATCATGCCAAACACGTACAACAACAACAAAAAAAAAGCAATCAAAAGCTCAAGTGAAAGTAAGCAATGTGAGAAAAGTGAATAAGTTATCAAAAGCAGCGCGAAATCTTCAATTAGAATGTCTAGTACCGAGAAAACACACAAACAATAACAAAACTCTAAATAAATAAATGCAAAAAAAATGCCGCTTAATTGAGAAAAGTGATAGTGTTTGCGTTTTTTCTTATTTTTTGATATTTAATTTCTTTTCTTTTATTTTTGCTCATTTCATCTTTTTATTATGTTGAAAAAAAAAACGTTTTTCTGCTCTGTGGCTTTATTATTTGCAAACATTTTGCATTTTTATGATTAGACACACAAGTGCGCTTAAGTATTCTTTCAACAATTGTTAAAAGTAGTTTGCAAAAATCTAAAAAAATATGCCGTTGGCTATATGTGTCTATTAACCCATTATACATAAATAAATAAATAAATCGATTTTGATTTTTTTTTCCGCAGCAAATGCTAAATAATTACCATACAAATTTAATTTTAAGCTCTTCGATAACGCTGCCGTGCTAAATTTAATACGCTGTGCGCTAATGGGTTAAGCTGTTGCTGCTGCTGTTAACTTAACAGACAGCGTTGTAGTTAACATAATTACGTATTTGTGTCTGCAACTGGGAACTTGGAATGGAGCCCAACAAGCGACCTACTATAATTATGCACTTTAATTTAATTTGTTTGATTTAAGTCTAGCAAAATTGTTTAAAGGCTTTATTAAGTCTAAGTTAATGCAAGAGTGTAGTGTGATTAAATGTTATTAACATAATGTTAAGTGTTTATTAAGGCTTTTAAGAAATTGGTATTGATAATAATAAATTTAGATATAGAGAATAGCTGTAGAAGTTGGTTAATCATATTTTTCGTTGTTATTATTTTTGAAGCGTGTGAAAATTATTTTTTTTAATCAAAATATAAAATAAAATTTTAAAAAAGTTAGAATTATTTTTTGGAAGGATTTAATGCTTCAGTATACTTTATTTAATATCAATTGATTGGTTAATCATATTTTTCCTTTTTTATTATTTTTGGAGCCTGTAAAAAATCTTTTTTTTAATACAAATATTAAATAAAAATTTACAGAAGTTAGAATTATTTTTTGGGGAATTTAACACTTCTGTAAATTTTAAAATCAATTGGTTAGTTAATCATATTTTTCGTTTTTATTATTTTTGAAGCTTGAGAAAATTCTTTTTTAATCAAAATATTAATTAAAACGTTTTAAGAGTTGGAATTTTTTTTTAAGGAATTTAATGCTTCAGTAAATTTTAATATGAATTTTATTTTAATTCTTGAATATACAGTATAATATAATAGTTATTAAATGTGTAGTTCGTTTTAATTAATGGCTAATAGTTTTATATAAACAAAAAATTTATTTTCCGCTCTTTTTACAAATTTCTTTTGTGCTTTATAAAGTCTATATTATTTTAATAAATATTAACATTTTTGTTCTTATATAAATTCTATATTATATTACTAAATATTAACATTTTTGCCAGAATATTTAAAATACAAAAACCCTCAAATAGCTGTGCTACTTTGTATAATATTCGATTGTTTTATTTAAACTGAGATTAGCAAATGTTTAAGACAATAACGAATTAATCTTCCGCTTGTTTGTTAGTTTAATGAACTTTGTCTAAGATTTATATAAAATATAGAGTGTGAATCTGTATTTTTACCTGCTTTAAATGAGCTACAATATTTCACAGCTAACTCTACAT
This sequence comes from Hirtodrosophila alboralis, assembly GCA_035043045.1. Classification (NCBI taxonomy): domain Eukaryota; kingdom Metazoa; phylum Arthropoda; class Insecta; order Diptera; family Drosophilidae; genus Hirtodrosophila; species Hirtodrosophila alboralis. Next base: position 502,605 of record JAWNNH010000243.1, read on the forward strand.
AAGTTCTACTCTTTCAACCAACAAATTATGACCTTCACAATGCTCTCAAGCTGAAGAGAGTATAATAGACAAAACTCTTGGAATTGTTTTGGGGTATTAAACATTAAAATATGCAAAGAATGTTTATACGCTTCGCTGCATGAACATTAGTTTTATATATATATATTTTTTTTCTATTATAATTATTTTTTTTTTTTACTTTTTTTGGGGCACACACCTGCTAGAAATACTTGAGTTCTTAAGAGCGAAACCAAAGTCGTAACTGAGCGGCGCGTGACTCTTATATCTGATTTGTGATTTGTGATATCTCTGGTTTGGAATTTTTTTTAATTTGTCATGGTTAGTACATGCTATAAGGCAGTTTATCGCGCCTGACTCTGACCCTAATTGAAAACAAGAAATTCCAAATTCAATGTATCGTAATAATTGCAAATTCGCATGCAAAATAGGTTACAGCATCGCCAACAACAACTGAGAGCAAATTTTATAAAAAAAAGCCGGCTCACACATACACTACACACACACACACACACACACACACTTATACACACTCTCTTATTGTGTATACACAACTGCTCTCTTATTTGAGGTAGGGGAATACGAAAGTGTGTCAAACGCCTGAATAATTTTGCGCCGCTTTTAAAAAATATTTCGGTGTTTATGAATAAAAAAAATCAAGCAAGAGAAAATAATTTCAAGTTGCCGAAGCTTAAATGCCCTTAAAAAAAAATTATATAAATAATAAGAAAAAAATAGATAAATTATAAAAAATTACACAAATTATTAAAGTTATTTCTATACAAACTTAATTTTAGATTAAAACTTTTTGTATGGCAAGTATATGATATAGTTATTAATTTTAATAATTTTTTGTGGAGCTATAAAATATAAATTTGCAGTTGCTGAGTTTGGTAGAATTTTCTGTGAAGTTTTGCATATAAATTCGGAACATTACAGCGTTTAGTTCTATGACAGCTATAAGATATAGTTTTGATTTTATAAAAATTAAATTAAGTCGTATAGAATACAATACAGCATACAGCTGAACACTGTAATATTTCGAATTTATATAAAAAATGTTCTTGTTTTCAGAGATAATTCCACCAAACTTAACAATTACAAGTTTATTATATTTTCTTTAGATCTTACAAATTTTATCATTATTTATTAATATTTACTTGCCATACAATTTTTTTTATCTATAATTGAGTTTTAATAGAAATTACTTCATTAATTTGTATTTATTTATTATTTGTTAATTTATTTGAGATTACTGAAATTTCGCTCAATTTTTCCCATGACAATTAAAAGACAAATTATTTATTTATTATTTAATTTGATTAGTTCTTAACACAGTGCAGCAAAAACTTAAGTTTAAAAAGTGACTAGGGCCTGAAAAATATAAGTTTTTGTTGCGCTGTGTTAAAAACTAATCAAACTAATAAAATAAAAAAAAAAATTAACTAAAAAAATAGGAAATAAAAATTTAAACAAATCATAAGTAATATTAAGATATATTTACTTCCTATTTTTTATTTAATTTTTTTTATTTAATCTTTTTTTTTTTTTTAATCTTTTTTATTTATTTTATTTTTCCATTTTCTTTTTTTTATTTAGTTTTTTTTTATTTAATCTTTTTATTCAATGTTTTGTATTTAATATTTTTGATTTATTTATTTTTATTTAATTTTTTTTATTTATTTTATTTTTTCACTATCTATTTTATCAATTTTTTACTTATTTATTTTAATTATAGAAATGAGATTTTGAAAAAAATTTAACATTTTATTTGAAGCTTTATTTAACACTAGAATTTTGTAAATTTGCTTGAGATATCTTAAAAAAAAAACAAAATAGAATCAATATTAATATAACTGATATTTTTATCGCATATTTCTATGGCAGCTATATTATATAGTGTTTTAATCTGAACAATTTCGAAATATGTATTAAAATTAAAACAAACTTTATTGCCAATTTTCCTGCAAGATCTAAAGCTGTGCGACTAGTTTATATATAAACTATCTTGAATTTATTCATATATCAAAAATATATTTTTCCATTTATACGCTTTATTTAATGCGTAACATAAACCCTGGCCCAGTTATAATACTATTTGTTAGGGTATTCAAAAAAAGAATGTGCAAACGAAGGAAGTAAGCAGCTGAAGCTAAATGAGATAACAGGTTGAGTCTTTCAAACAAGCATCGACAAGTTGATGCCCCTAAACATAAATCATGCCAAAAAAAAACCAGAAAAAAAACCAAAAAAAAAGCCAAAAATATGTTGCATGTTGGCCAAAAAGATGCTCAGTATGTCACTGGGGCCCTTGGCGCACAAAATCGAAGAAAAAAAAATATAATGAATACTGTATTTTTTTTTTGGCCCAGACATGAAACAGTTATCGGACTGCGTTTTTACAGTGCAGTGAAATTTCACACACACACACTCGGACATAAAAAGAAAATTAATTAAATCATGAAATATGCTGCACGCCAAGAGTTAACTTGGAGTTGAGATCAGTTTTGGATTCGTAGAACTTGTTTTCGTCTTCTGCCAGAAGAGATGGCAGTTGGGAAGCTTGAAGAATGTAAACAAACGAGGCGCTTTAACGGTAAAATGGAAAATTATTATCGATCAATTAGCTCAAAGCTGCAAAAAAATGAGAGAAGAAAAAAATAGTTTAACCAAAGTTAGTTTATATTCCTATAAAGAAGTATATGCAAACATGCAATATTAACACGTGTGTCAGATCGGTTTCCAACGAGCTACAAAATTTATGTTTATTTTTATTTTTATATTTTTTATTTTTTTTTATTCTTGACCAGTTTTGGCATTTAACGATTCTTGCTCTGTTTGCGTTGTGAAAGTGTTTAAATGTTCTTGATCTAAATTTATGGAAATTATGCTAAATATCTAGCTAGATTTTTAATGTTATTAGAAATATGTATATTGAAATGTATGTTAAAAAAGTTATACAATCAATAATAATAATATAGAATCTATAATGTATATAGAACCGAAATATTATCAATGTTTTTTCTAGTTTTACTTTCTTTATGTCTTTTTTTTTTTGATAATATGACTTTTTAGAACCCAAAAGTTTCCATACTAAATTTTCGAATGTTTTGCCAGATAATATTTTTTTTTGGTACTAAAAAAATGCAACTATTTTGTAGAGTATTTAATAATTGTATTTTTTCTTATGAAGACATAAAATAGCTGTATTAAAAAATGTTAAATATTTTATGGAGTATTTAATAGTTGTATTTTTTTTTATGAAACTATAAAATAGTTGTATTTTTACTGCAGCAATTAAAAAAGAACAAAAGTCCAAAAAATCTGTTGTATATTATTCTTCTAGATTTTTATTAAATTTATATTTATTATAATAATTTTAGCTGAGCTTGAATAAATTTTCTTTTATATTGAAAAACTCAATTATTTGAAATCATGCATCATCATATGCAGATAGCAATAATCTGAAATATATTTTCTTTAATTTTTGCTTAACTAAAGAATTTCTCTAAAGTTGAAAAATATTTCGACAAACATAAAAAGGTCTTTCGGCAGCTCTATAAGAAAATTTTCATAGGACTCAGTTGGTGTCGAAATATATGAACCACAAGAATTTTCTCTTCCTAAAATATGTTTTCGAAATGATGTATAAATAATTAAATAAATCAAAATTGAATAATTTTATAAAATTCTTATATATTATTGCGAATAATTTTAATATGTCTTTTCCCTAACGTCTTTTTGACCGTCTTCAGCGAAATATAAAAACATTTGTCCCTTTTCACGGAATTAACATAAAAATAATATGTTTTCGGAAAACTTAATAAGACATAAAATTATTTTATAAAATGTATTATTGCGAATAATCTTTAAAAAATTATATATTTTTTTGTTTATTTTTTTTAAATAAGTATATATTTTTCCTAACGTTTTTTGTGATTGTCTTCAAGGAAAGATGAAAAATAATATGTTTTGAAAAACTTTATAAAACAAAAAATCATTTTTGAAAATTCTTTTATTTTATTACGAATAAACTTAAGTAAATTTTTTTTTTTTGTATATATTATTTTCCTAACGTCTTTTTGATCGTCTTCAATAAAAGCTGAAAACATTTGTCACTTTTCACGAAATTAACATAAAAATAAAAGCCAACACAAACAACTTGGATTAATTTCACTTTTCATAGACAAAAGGAAAACTGTTTACTGTTTTTGTTTTTTGTTTTATAATAAGAAATCAAGCTTGATTTGGGCTACAAATACTTAATTATGATCCAGCATCGAGCTAAAGCGAGAGTGCTTCAGATTTTTTGTTTTACTTTTTCTCGTTGTTTTTCGTGCTTGTTAAATTGAATTTGTTTTGTGATTTCTTGATTTTTCTATTTATTTTTTTTTATATTAATTTTAATGGGCTTTACGTGTAACCGTTTTCAACATCTTTAATCTCAAAAGTCTTGAGTTTCTTTCTACATCATTCTGCGATGTCACGCAAAGAAGTTTTCCGTTTTTTGCGTGTTGAAAAATGAAAGTATTTTTTTTTATAATTTTTTTTATTAATGTAATAAAACAAGTGTGTTTGACCCTTGAAGTGACATTGAGTTTGTAAATAGTTGTAAATAGAAAGATGGTCAGATGTTGCAACAAATAGACTGCAACAAAGTGTGGCAGCTGAGCCGGAACAAAACATTTCTATTAATCATATTGTAATTGAATTGTTTAACAACAACAACAACAATCAACTGATGCTGGAGCTGAAGCTGGAATAACATATTAAGCATAACTTGCAACATGCTCTAGTAGGCGCACTGTGAATTGGACTGTGGCATGCCACATATGTATATACAACAATAAGCGATTTGCACGCAAACCCGAGACGGGAAGACAGCGCGCCTTGAATTACATAAAATTGCATTTGAAAGTCGCAAAATGTGCTAACACGAGGGTTTTCTTTAATTTTCTTGAGGAATTTTTGAAAATCGTATATATATATTTTAGAGATTGCAATTAAGAAAATTTCTACAATGCATATTCGTAGTGTATTTCCTGATAGTTAAATATATATTTAATAAGTTTTTTTTATGAGTTTTAATAGAAAAAAGATAATTATCTTCTTTCGAAAACTTACTTATCTTTGTATAAAAAATATTTATACTAAATAAAAATTTTCCATCGATTATTGTATATATAATGACAGATAAAAGATATAATAAGGCGATTTTGATTATTTTTTTCAGATTGTGATAAAATAACAGATTAAAAACCAATTTTTCCAAAAATAACACTTTTTTTTACCGATTATTCCTATGGCGGCAATCGAATTTATTTAAATATAAATTTCCCATCGATTATTGTATATATATTGACAGATATGAGATATAGTGAAGCGATTTTGATTATTTTCTATCAGATTTGTGACTTTTGGTAGAATATTTTGAATTAAAAACCAATTTTTCCTAAAATAACACTTATTTTGATCGATTATTTCTATGGCAGCAATCAGAAATATTGCAGAAAATAAATTTAAAATTAAATAAAAATTTTCTATTTCCAGTTCCCCCTCAAAAAACACATTTTTTGACCGATTATTTCCATGGCTGCAATCAGAAAAATTGTAGAAATTAAATTAAAAACTTTATTTTCGATCTATTTTCCCTATAAAACACAGTCATCCAATTTTAATCAGATAAACGCTTTCAGCAAAAATTTAACCGGAAAATTTGATTTTTGTCGTGATATTTAAAAAAATATATAACAGTTTTTATACAAGTAAAATTTTGCTCTTAAACTGAGCGAATAAATTATGCGTAGGCTATGATTTACTCGATTGTTGATGTTAATCAGGAATATATATATTTTATGAAATTGAAAACGCTTTTTTAGAGCGTATTAAATTTAATAATAAGTCACCTTATTATGATCTCGTTATGCGTCTAATATCAAGATATACCTCGTGTAAACATCGTCATACACATGTATGTACATATATACATATAGAAATATACATACATATATGTAAATGCGTACTCGCATTTAAAAGCAAACTCTCGCATATATGTACATACATACATACTCGCATACATACTTGCATTTTATTGCGCCCCATTGATTTGGCCCCGACTGTGGCCGCGCCGCGCTGCGTTTGGCATCGGGTGTCGCTTTTTAAATTGGCACAGCATCCGAATCCGAACAGCATCGCCCCTCCCTTTGCCTGTTGCGCTGCTCCTCAGCGTTGACGTTGGCGGTGTAAATTGTAACAGTGACCCAAATAAAATGCGGCGACCCAAAAGACCGGTAATGTAACAGTGAATGTGCAAGTGCTCGCCAGCGCTGATAGTCACTTTGTATATACACTTACATACATACATACGTTTAGTGAAACATACATATGTACACACATTTACGCATGCAATTCTAATGGGAAACAACTTAGTTGTTGTTGTTGTTTTCTTTATTTTGCAAAAACCTGTAAATAACTGCGAAGCAAACGCGCGCGTAACCAAAGATGCGACAATATGTGTGGCGTGACACGGACTATGTAATCGATATAGATTACAGGCTTAAGCGATTGCTATCGATATTGCGATACAGCGATAAAGGAGCAAGGCGGCGTATGCAGGTCACAGCAAAATTTAAATATTTTCGGTATGCGGTCTGTTGTGGAGACTATAAACGAGGCTTTGCTATTGTAATTTATTTGTTTTTTAATAATCGCATAGCAATAAAAATAAGAATTGTATTTAGAAATCAATTAATTTAAATGTTTTGTGCATATCATAGTAATTAGTTTTCGTTTTGCTCTTGTTCTTGAACAGCATACCAGCCGGCAAGGTGCAACGCTGCAATCGAGCGCATATATGTTTTGCGCAATTAAAAGCCCGCTTAATTTTTTATTGTATATTATTTTCTGTGCAATCAATCGTATTTTTGTTTTTTTTTTTGTTTTTGTGCAACTGAAAGCCCAGCTAAATTTTTGCTTATTTTTTTCTGTGCAATTGATCGCATTTTTGTTTTGTTTGTTTTGTGCAACTTTAGTGCAAGTGAAATTCCGGTTAATTTTTTTTGTATATTTATTTTCTGTGTGTGCAAAATGAAAGCAGTGTTTAGTGTTGTCACCAAATTAATATGTTAATTGCTTTATGCCTTGAATAAATGGTAACTATTAAACCTAAGGAAAACGTGCCTGGTATTGCTTATATACTGCTCTCACGCGTTCAACTCTTTCGTTGTGGTTTTCTCCTATGTGCTTTCCTCTCCCCAACCCCGTGCACTCTCTCAAGCCATAAGAAAGGTAATCACAGTGTCAACTGTAAGTCGAGTGCGTCCAGCTTGAACAGGTTGCGTAGCGACACCAAAAGCGGCCACCGTTTCATTGGTCAAGAACTAACACACACACACACACACACACTTAGTACTATAACTATACTATATAGTATATATATATATTCATATAGTATATGTAGTTATTATACGATATCATTGTATGGTACATGTCTTTGTCGCTTTTGAGCCAGTTTCGTTTCTTGTGTCGTGTCTGTCCGTCTCTCTGTCTGTCTGTCTGTTGCTCTTCTTTATACTTTATTGTTCATACATTGTATGTAAGTACAATATTCCGTTTTGTTTTCATTACTATTATTATTACTATACCCTGTATGCATTAAAAATGGGTAAATGGGTGTTATGAAGTGCAGCGAAAGTATGTTGCAGACCGAGTGAAATATATGTGACTTTATAAATCGAATTTAGCAAAAAATACTCTTGGAGGGAATCAAAATAAAATGTGTAACTGAAGGGAGTTTCTATCTATTCGTTGATACCCTATAAAAAACTCGATAGAATTTGGATCGTAAAAGAGAAAATTTTCTAATAAAAAATGCATTTTATCAATAATATTGCTTTAAGTAAGGTTTTCCGAATTTTCTATTTTATTTGTATTTAAACAAATTTATCAGTAAAAAAATATATTTGTATATACATATATATACCGAAGATTTGTATAGTTAAAGAGAAAATTTTCTAATTGAAAATGCGTTTTTATCAATAATATTGCTTTTAGTGAGGTCTTCCGAATTTTCTAGCTTAATATATTTTTCTAAAATATTTATATATTATTAGAATCAATAAATTGGACAATATTTCCTTATTATCTTTTTGATTTAAGCAAATATATCTAGATACCTATTTTTGATAAACATAAATAAATTGGACAATATTTCTCTATATTATTTTTTTGATCTTATAATGTTGATGCTCAGGTCCACAAATTTGATTTGCGGTTTCTAGAACATCATTTATTTTGAAATAAATTTAATTATTTTAAACTTTGTTTTCTTTCTTTACAGAAATGTATGTATATTAAATTGCCAGCACATTTTTAAAGATGAATCATTGACTCTGACCCCTTCAATCTATGTATCTTTTTGATCCCAGATGCTATAGTACAGATGCTTAAGTCCACAAATTTTATCTGCGGTTTTTAGAACATCATTATTTTGAACTTTTTGAACACAAATTTGATTTGCGGTTTCTAGAACATCATTTATTTTGAAATAAATTTAATTATTTTAAACTTTGTTTTCTTTCTTTACAGAAATGTATGTATATTAAATTGCCAGCACATTTTTAAAGATGAATCATTGACTCTGACCCCTTCAATCTATGTATCTTTTTGATCCCAGATGCTATAGTACAGATGCTTAAGTCCACAAATTTTATCTGCGGTTTTTAGAACATCATTATTTTGAAATTTTAATTTAAAATTATTAAAAATTTCTTTTTCTTTTTTTACAGCAATTTAAATTAAATTACCAGCACATTTTTAATGATAAAGCATTGAAGGATCGACGATTAATCTGTGATTTATTAAATTAATGAATTTTGTTCAATATCACATAAGGTAAATTGATTTTTATTTCTATATTTTTGTTGCTTGTTTCATTCATTTATTTCAGAGCTCAGTTTACGCCATATCTGCTAGTCGATCATTTCTAACACGTTCTATTATAATTTCTGTGTGTGGCACCTTTATTTTTTTTTATTTTTTATTTTTGCCAGGTCATTGAAAATTCGGTCTGACTTGGCCTAGCATGATAAGAACTTTGCTTTTGTTATTATACACAACAAATGAAATGCGGTTTGTAGATGATGAGTTTTCAAAAAACAACGGTTTAGTTAAGTGAAAAAAATCTGGGTTTGTTTAGTGACTAAGTGTTATTGATGATATGTGCTTAAGCATATGTATATGCTTATGAATTATATTAGATTAAAGCATGGGAATTTTTTGCAAATTTCATGTCAATAGAAATGTAACATCAAATCAAATATGCATGAAAAAAAATATATATAAAATATTTGTTGAGTGTGTGAATGAGCAGTGAAAGTTGTCGGCCGCAATAAATGACATCATTTTTTTATTATTTTTTTGGCAATCGATATCCAAAAAACCATTGAGAATCTGTGGCAAAAAGTTTTGCAAAAAGTATTTATGGGATGCACACGAAAGTGTTGCCTGATTGCCAGACAAGAGACAGACATTAAATTTGTTTGTTTGTTATTTTTTTAATAGTATTTCAATTTCTTACAATAGGTAATAAGAATGTATATATGTGTTGACTTAAATACAACGGAAGCAGTTCCAAACGACAGTTTCATCACGATCAGCAGCAGCCAATCGTCAGGTAAAAAGAGAATTTCACTTTCACCGCCAAACATGTCAAAACACAATTTGACGTTTGCTATGTATTTCCTGTTAGACGCATCCATAACAAAAGATATAGACAACTTCAACATCTGTTTGTATGACGACTATGAAACTGAAGTAGTGTTGGTAGCTATTAAACAGCTAAAAAGTAGCCAAAAAGACAAGTTAAACAAAAATATACATAATTTATTTTATAGTGCTTTTTGTGATTTGATTTAATTCCGATAATTATTGGGCTTGTTTTTATTTCTTATTTAAGTTAATTTATTTGGAATTAAATGTTTTTTTTTTTTTTGATAGATATATAGATAGAAAGATAGGAATAATCGTTGAAAGTATAAATAATTCGATATTTCATTGAAAATATTTGTATACAGTGTGATATGTATATTGCACTTTTTATTGATTGTATTTTATCCAATTTTTTATCCACATTCCGCTAAAATTATTTGAAGATTTAATTCGGAACAGATTTTTCATTTAAATTTATATATAATTATTTCATTCGCAACTTCAAAAAGTAAAAATTTATCCTTTTTTATTCGTTAAAATATTCGTTAATTGACAATAATAAAAAAAAAAATTTAGGAAAAATAAAAATATTAATTTAAAAACAAATAAATATCAAAATAAAAAACTAGCTATCGAAATTCTTGATTAATAAATCAATTTATTTAAATTGTCATCTCTAACAGGAAATTTTCGAATTGCAATATTGCTTATTACCTATCGATAACTTACTGTTAGGGAAATTGATTTTTAAAATTCACTCGGTTTAGAATTCACTTTGCTCGTTAATTACAAACTTAAAAAAAAGCTAAAACTGCCAGAAAAGAGTCAAATTGGCAGCACTGTTACAAAACTGTTGACATGTCGATAATTTGTAACTGCTTTGTCGATAAAAGGAAATGATGGCCAAGACAAGACGGCAACAAGCAATGAGCTGACGAGTGAGCACTCGAAACAATGCTGATGAGCTTAAAAGATAAACTAAGTAGCAGACAAGACGAAACGAGTATGTGAATACACTCACAAATGCTTAGATTCAACTATTCATTCACATGCACTAATAGTTCCGAAGCTGTAGGAAGTGCAACTCAATTGCCCGTCATATACTTGCAAGTTTGTGAGTTGGGAGTTGGAAGTTGGAAGACTTGAAAGACTTGGAAGTTGAGCTGGTTAGGTGAAATGCTTGCTGGCACTTGATGTTGATGATGTGTCACAGTTTTAATGCGATTGAGTTAAGTTTTATGATGTGGTAAATGTTTGTGGGAAATTTTTTATATTTTCTACCCTTGCAACCTTTTAAAGAAAGCAAACTCAAATGTCGCTTTCACATTAATTGCAGAGTGAGAGAGAAATATGAAACAACCTTTGTAATTTGCATAAATTGAAAAACTATAAATAAAAAAAGGGGCAAAAACCAAGAAACGGTTAAACAATTATTAGCCAGCCTTATGAATTGCTTTTTAAAACCCAATAATTTGCTCTGGACACAGTATATATATATGTGGAGCATTTGACCGGACAGCGGTAAAAACGTGATCTCGAAATTATATCGATGCCAAAGAGACAAACTGCAAAATTGAACACTGACTGGCTAAATCGAGCAGCTGAGCAACTGACTGAACTAAAGACTGCCAGCAGCCACAATTTGCAGTCTGCAGTCTTTGCAGTCTTGCAGTCTTTCAGTCTACAATCTTCAAGTCTTCGTCTTTTTGCCAGCTTCCTTCCCCAGGCTTGCCAGCTTTGAGCTGACTGAAGTGAGCCACAAATTACCGCAAACTCAACGTCAACTTCAGGCCGACAAGTGCACAGACGCTAACTGGCACACGCTTCGATCAGAACCTGTACAAGATACTATACTATTGTTTGTGGGTATTATAAAATTGTCTTCAAATTTGTGACGCATTAAAAAAAGGCCTTGCAGTGGCCATAAAGTGATCATTCTTTCAGTTCAAACTTCCTATAGATTCTCATAATTTGCGGGTTAATAAATTTAAAAAAAATAAAAAAATATTTTAATGATAAATTAATTTTTTAAATTCTATATTGTATATGTACATATAAAATTTAAGAATTATTTAACTATTTTTATATATTATAAACTGATCTCTAAAATATTCGGTTTAAACTGATCAAGTTTTTCTTATTTAATTTGTCGCTAGTTTCTAATAAAAAAAAAATAAATCATAACAATTAAAAATTTTGTAATAATGCATCAATTTTTAAAATTATTATTTTGTTTATGCACATTTAAAATTTAAGCATTTTTTACCTATTTTTATATATTTAATAATGATCTCAAAAATATTCTGTTCAAACAGCTAAAATTTTTCTTATTTAGTTTGTCGCTAATTTCTAATAAAAATAATTAAATCATATCAATTAATATTGTATTAATGAATCAATTTTGGAAATCTTATTTTGTATATGTTTAAATAAAATTTTTGAATTATTGACTTATTTTTATATATATTTAATATCTGATCTCCAAAATATTCTGTTCAAACAGATCAAATTTTTTTTTATTAAATATGTCCCTAATTTAAATTAATAAATATAAAATATTGTTATAATGAATCAATTTTTATAAATTATATTTTGTTTATCCACATTCAAAATTTTAGAATAATTGACTAGATTTTTATTATTTATTTAATACTCATACTAATTTTTATTATTTATTTAATACTCATCTCCAAAATATTGTGATCAAACTTAATCAAATCATTTTTATTTAATTTGTGCCCAATTTCTAATAAAATGTAGAAATCATGTTACATATATTATTAAAAAATTATTTACTTATTCAATAAACTAATATTTTCTCTTGAACGGGTTTATATTTTTCAATATATTTCAATTAATAATTTTATTTCTAAGTTTCATTTTTGTATATTACATTTTTTTTTGGTCTAAAACTGAGTTGTTATATTTTATTTTTATATTTCTCAACACAATTTGTTCCCCATTTATTTTGAGTGTTATATTAAATGTTTTTTCAGTTTATAGGCAAGAGTATTAATGTTTCGGCTACTCGTTTAAATATTTTCTCTATTGTTATTGTCTACTGTCCAAGACATTTTCATTTCGCACGCGCAGTCAACTCGGACACACTGTCCGCGTGTTTTTCTTTCTTCTGTGTTTTGTTTTTTGTTTGCCTTTTGGTATACAAATAAAAATTGAATAGAAATTGAAAATTGTTTTACACACACACATTCAATACATATAGATTTGATACTAATGATATATTGTGTGCATGATTGGCATTTGCTGGCAACTGGCAACTTGCAACTGAAACTTGCAACTGGTATCTTACGCAGCAAAACTTGTCCGCAAAACGGAAGCACAGATTTTTCTTCTTCATCTTCTTCTACTTCTACTTCTTCTTTAGTTTTTTTTTTTTTATCTGATCCAACCTATTAAAGTGTTTGTTCAATGATTTGATCATTTGATTTAAAAAGTTTCCACACTCATAAGCTGCATAAATAAAACTTTTGCCAGCTAGAAAATCTTTATGCTGTTGATTTTTCTCATCTCATCTCAACTTCAAACTTCATACTGCAGTTTGTGGGGTTTAACAACCTAAAACGATGTTAAATGCATATTGCTATTAACTAAATAAACTAACAGCTTTGAGTATAAAATGATATAGGGAAAAATGTTAATTCAAGACTATTTCTATTACAAGACAATACCTTGATTTGTTTTGTGAAAATGAGAATATTTAATATCTCGAGAGACATGTCTTGTTAGTCTAGAATTTTTTTATGTAAACACTTGCTGTAGAGTATACAAAAATGAAGTATGAAGTAAGATTTGGATTATTTCTTCTAAATGAATTAACATTTTTGAACAATAATACATATTTGTTAATATATAAAATATATATACCTGATTTTTAATTTTATTTTTAAATTTTCTTTTTTTTAGCTACACATGCTTTTTGTTTAATAAATATTGTATAGAAATATCTAAGAAAACTTTTGGATATCAATTTAATTTTAATTATAAAAGACAGAATTATAATTTGATATTTTTAATATAAATTATATACATACTTTATTTTTATTATTATTATTTTTTTTTTTTAGATAGAAATGCATTTATTGCTTAATAAATATTGTATAGAAATATCTTACAAAAAATGTTGAATATCAATTTAATTTTTATTATAAAATATAAATTTATTTCAAATTATTTCTGTCTAAGTTAATTTTATATTTTTAAGATCGAAATAAATTATGAAAAAAATATAAAAAAATTTTTCGTTTCGTGACGTAATATATTTGAGATGTGGAATATGGAAAAAGTGGTTGAAACTTAGGATATGATTAATATTTAATCTATATTTATTTTTTTAAAAATATTTTTAAAAATATTTGAGTGAATAAAGTTGTTGGAACTTAGGTTAAAATTTATACTTAATCTATATTTATTTTATGACAAAAATTTAAGTGTGTACTATGGAAAATCTTGTTGGAACCTAGGATATAATTTTTATTTCATCTATATTTATTTTATGAGAACAATTTGAGTGTGTAATATCGAAAAAGTTGTTGGAAATTAGCAAACAATTTATATTTAATTACAATAAATTCTAATAGTATCACCAATTTTGTGCCAACATTTCATTAATTGCCAATTTTCTATAGAAAAATTATTTTTCTTGTCTGGCAAATATTTTTTCACTAGATTATTAATTTTGCCATTTTTGAAATAATTCAAATTTATATAAATCAAAAAGAATACGCTTAAAATTTGAACTGAATGCTGAGTGATGTTTAAATGATGATTTTCTCTTTAAATTAAATTTTCAAAAATTTCTTTTGATGTGCGCTAAATACTCTATATTGAATGAATACAATTTTTTTATTAGATTATTTAGCCAATTTTATGCTTTGCTTATATTAAAAAGTTTGCTGCCTAAGTCTTTTGTTTGCTGCGATGTCTCTGAAAAAGTATTGGGCACACATACAAAAATAAAAATACGAAAAACGAAAAAAAAAAGCCAACTAATAGCCTGACACATTAGAAATTTGTTTCACTTTTTAAATCGGCAACAATTAACACGAAAGCAGCCGCTGCAGAAAGCCAAACATAAAAATTATAAAAACTGTCATAAGAAAGTTGAGAGTGTGTGTGTTGTTTTATATGTCTACTATATATATATAAAGATGAGACACTCATGTGCTCATCCTCAGCACAAAAGGTAAAAAAAATGGCAAAAATAGTGTGTGTGCCAGTAATAAAGCATAAAATGAACCAAATAATTGCCAAGTGCGTTGCGCGCATTCGCATTGCGAATGTGGAAAGTAGAAATGAGCAATCAAATCTAATATCATTGTAAACTGTGACTATAGAAATATTATTATCATGTCACAGTGTGACTAAATATTGAGAGTATAAATGTCTGCTGTTACAGTTAAACACACATCTGTTTATATATATATATATATATTGATATTGCCAGATTGCAATTAACAATCACAGTTGCATTAACAGTTGCAGTTTATTATAATAGACACATTCTTTATATGTATAATAATTATCAGCTAATGTTAGCTGCATAATGTAGATATTAATGTTAACAGTTTCCCGATAAAATTCACAGCTCTGTTTAAATCACAGTCCTTTTATGAATTGTTAGGCTGCCAAATATTATAAGCTGTTAATGTTAATATAAATATTAACATTCCCTAAAGTTCTGTTAGTTAACAGTCTAGTTAACAGTCTAGCTAGCTAGCAGTCTCAGCTAATAACCTTTTTAGCTTAATTTTAATTGTCATTTAAAAAATACAACAATGTTATTATAAGCAACAGTTTTAACAGTCAAATTTCTGTTATAAACATTCAGAATTTTTACATTAACAGCTGTTAATATGGAGCTTTGCATTAACAGCGAAATATCGAAATTAACAAACAGAGTTAGAATAATAATTATATAATTATATAATTATAATAATAAATATTTATTTATTCTACTTGTTGCTTTTTTATATTTGGTATTAAATAATCTACATGGCTCTCTAAAATATTTATTTTCACATTAACAGCAAAAAATATTTATATTAAGAGTTCATAGTTCGATTAACAGTTGCAGTTAGTATATAATAAATTAGGTGTTAAAAGAGATTTCAATAAAAAAAGGCAGGAAATATAAGACTTTTAAGGCAGAAAAAAAAATATATAAAAAAAAACAAAAAGGAAAAAAATAAAAGACTTTTAAAGCAAAAAAAAAACAACATTTTAATAAAAATATAACAATAGCATTGATAATAAAAATTAAATTAAAATTTATTTAAGGCTTACATGTACAAAACTAAGTAATCTTAATAAATTTTATAGTGTTTCTTATAAATAATGCTGTTAAAATTGCGCCAGGCAACAAGACTTTTAAAGCAAAAAAAAAAAATAAATAAAATTAGAATTTATTTAAAGCTCACTTTTGCCAAAGTAATTTTATTTTATTTTTATTTATTTATTTTTGATTTTAAATAATGCTTTCTTATAAATAATGCCGATAAAACTGCACTGCGCCATGCAACAAAGCGTTTTAAGTTGAAAAAGACTTTTAAAGCAACAAAAAAAAAAAATCAAAAATAAATAAATAAAAATAAAATTTATTTAAAATCTCACTTTTGCTGAAGTAAGTCATCTTAAATAATTTTAAAGTCTATTTTTTTTAATGAAAAATTGCCGTTAAATTGCAACAATTTGTTTTAACAGCTTACAGCATAAGATTTATTAATAAAAAATAAAGCTGCTGTTATTTGTATTATTTTTTATTTTTATTTCTTTATTTTTTTATATTTAAATAGTTATTCAAAAAGTCACTTAAAATTTATCCCAAATATTTTGAAAGTAACATTTTGAATGCTGTGCAACAAGTCGCATCTCTAGTGGGAAAGTCATTTAGTGTGCCAAAGTTTTTCCATTTGGCATTGCTTGGCCTCTGTTCATTTATTGACACAAAGGCACAGTTTATATATGTATATATATATAGTATAAATAAATATATATAGTTATTTGTGCGCTTTTGTTGCTTGGGGGGCTTTCACTGGCATCGGCAGCAGTGTCAAGTGACACGATTCGATTTGTCAATGAGAACGAGCCGCAACATGAGCTAGCAATTTGCCAAATTGATTTTCTTTCAAACAGTTCATAATTCTAACAGTTATTTTCTATAATATTATATATTGTTTGCTTTGTGACTTTCTATGCAATTGTGTATAGGAAATTGTTTGTGTCGACACTTACCGCCATTCGTTTCAATTGATGATCTAAATCCACTTGTTGTCTGCGCAAATAATGCGCCTATTATTATTAAAGTTGTTAAAGCGTTGGAAAGTAGTTGACGCTTTAATATTGTCGTTGTTGTCCGTTTTGCTGTTGTTGTTAATAACGCTGTTGCTGTTGTTGTTGTCGCGATTTTACGCGACGCCGGCATAACCCACTTAAACATGTTTGCAACAATGTGTGGCATCTACTGCTGCTGCTGCTGCTGCTTCTTCGACGTCACCCCAAACTGGACACTGCGTGGCTAGACGTTCAGTCTGGCAGCTTTGATTTTATTTTATTATAAATTTTTTTAAATTTTCTGTACTATTTTATATGCAATTTAAATACGCGTTGCACAACCAACAAGCTAAAGAACAGCCGCGTAAAGTACCGCTATGCAAAACAAAAGACTTAGGCAACAAACGCGCGTCTCAAATCGAAAGACTTAGGCAACAAACGCGCAGATGCAATGCACGCGCCAAGCGTTGTGAATTCAATTTGTTTCATATAAAAAACATAAACATAAAAACAAATAACTCTAACTGTTAAAACGAGCGCGCGCACAAACACACTAAATTATAACATTAAGGCAGGCACTATTGTTGTTGTTTATATATATATTAATAATATAAATATATATTTTATATTTCGATTATTTCGATTTGTTGCGCGCCATGCGTCCGGTCAACTGAACGCTTCGCGTGTTTCTGATTGTCAGCGTTTGTACGTTAGCCAAGCGTTGGCCAAGCTAAGATAACGGACCTTTGCCACTTTTTTTTCTTTTCTTTCTTTCTTTCTTTTTTGTTTGTATGGCAAAACTTTCACTTTAGCGGGAGAGCGAGAGAAAGAGAGCGCAAAAGAGCGAACGCGTTTTAAGAGTTTAACATTTCTATTTTGTACAACGATTTTTTGGCTATATGATATACTCTATATATATATATTCCTGTTTATGCTTTCTCTCTCTCTGCGTGTGTGTGTGTGTGTGTGTGTGTGCGCTTGGTAGAACCGCACGCGTGCGCGTTTCAAACTCAACTGAAACGGTTTACAGTGCACACTTGCGGTTAAGAGCTTGCGCCGCGCCATCTACTTAACAGCTGTTAAGTGCATGTTAAGCGTACGCGCTGTTAATGTTGATGTCACCGAAAAAATACCAAGCAAGTTATTGCAGTTTTAGCTTTCGCCTACTTCTACTGGGCAATATACATATATATATATTTCAATTGACAATTGATAGCGCATATTAAAAGGCAAAAAGGTTATTAAACTTTTCAGATCCGTTCGCCTTGGCAATTAGTGCACACACACACATACACACACATATTAGCAAATTGCTAACAAGTCAAGGCAATAACTGTATTTGTTTTGTGGCTCTAACCTGTCGTTTGGCATTTCCTTGACCCAAATTTCACTCTTGACTTTGTCAACGCTGCAAATACTTCAAAGCCCGCATTGCACTTTTTAAAGGCTTGGCAAATAATGAAAAAAAAACAGAGAAAGAAAAGGCTTTCTACGGCAGACCGAAGCTAAATACACTTTAAATAGTCTTCTAAGAAAATTTTGAAAATTCAACCGATTATTCCTATGGCAGCTATATGATAAAGTGGTCCGATTTCAATGAAACTTTAACTGAAATTAGAGAACGTATTTCTTTATTGATTTGTTGAGTTTGGTTCTGAAATTTTAAAAATCAAAAAAGTTTTGCCTACAAAAACTAATTTTTCAGTCAATTCTTTCTATGGCAGCTATATGATATAGTATCCCGATTTTGCTCAAATTTGAGCAGACTATACATATAGTAATTCTACATCGAACTGTTGAGTTTGATTTTAATATCTTGAAAAACAAAATTGTTTTTCATACTAGCACTTTTTTTGGACGATTTTTTCCTTTGGGAGATCTAAGATATAGTGTTTCGATTTTGATGAAACTTGGTCGAATTGATCAGATCATAGCATTACATCAATATGTTAAGTTTAATTTTAATATCTTAAAATTTAAGTTGTTGAAAAATAATCTTAATGTTATTAAATAAATTAAAATAATAAAATAAAAAAAAAAAAAAAATCAAAAAAAAATAAAATGATCGAAAAACAATTTTATGGACTGATTATTCCTATGGTAGCTATATGATATAGTGGTCCCATCCGGCTGATTCTGACATATGTACTGCCTGCAACAAAAAAAGTTTGAGAGACTGGTTTGCATAGAAACAGACAGACGGACAGCTATATCGACTCAGCTCATTGTGTTGAACAAGAATATATATATACCTTTTTTTTATTACTTTATATACTTTATAGGATTGCAGACTTCTCCTCCTCTGCATTACACATTTCCTGACAAAATTATAATACCCTTTTAGCAAGGGTATAAAAAAAAATACCATCAGCATAGAGCGGCGCCGGCTACTACGACCAAGCGGGCCAGGCACTTGGCTAGTCAAGCGTGGTGGACACGCGGTCTATGCCACGATCTTTGTGTAGAATTTCACTTTCGTTATTGTCGTTATTTTTTTTGTATTTTTTTTGTATTTTTTTTGTATTTTTGATTGTTTTCTTTTTGGCCTGGTCTCTTGTGGTCAGCCGCATAGTCATTGAAATGGAAAACATTGCGGGTTTTATTATTATATTCGCATGCCGGGCACGTGGGTGGTACACAAAGTCGTTTATCTTTTGTTTTTTCCCTCTCTTAAACCGTGTAGAACTCAAGCATTGAGCACTTTCACACCTCTTCTAAGTACAAAACAATTTTAGGTTCCCAAGGCGGCATCATTAAGTCGCTTTTTTTTTGGCTTTTGGCTAATATTACGACACTACACAACAATATAAATGACTTTTTATAATTTAAATGATAAAAAAGCGCGCCGCGCCAAGAAAATTAAAACAGAAACAAAAACTACTTTAAAACGAAACACTTTCACTCAAACAAAAAAAAAAATAAAGTAGAAGGTGCCAATATAAAATCAAAATAAATAAAAACAAAAACAAAAAACAAAAAGTTGAACTATAACAAATGAGCAGCATTTATTTAAGCACAAATTGATAAAGGTCTTGAGTTTTAAGTCTTGTATTATATAATCGAAAGCCCATGTTGTTTGTAGTAAGAAAAATTGCTATATGGCAACAATGAATGGAGGCTTGGTTTTTTGATTTTGATTTAAAACAAATAAATTTTGTTTTAAATAAAGCTTAAATATTTTGTATATTTTTTTTTGTAATGAAAGCAGTTTTATAAAAAAATGAGAAAATATCTTGTTTGATAAATGTTTTGTTTTAAAATTAAATAAATAATACAATTATAAAATAGCTGTATTTGTTAACAACAGAAATATACTTAAACTAACTGATTATATGCCATATAGGCCTTTATTTATGAATATGTGACAGCCTATGGTACTTATCTCATATTTAAACAAAGAAAATATTTTTCCATGCTCCAATTAAAAGCTTTTTTTTGAAGAGAGAAAGATTTTAACATAAATAAAAAATAAATTGAATTCAAACCTGTTTCCATTTCCGATTGCAATTAAATTTTTTATTGAATTTTATAATTGGTTTAAATATTTGATTTGAATAGTTTTAGGCTTTAGACAGAGAAAGTAATTAATTCTTTGTTTACTTTTTAATAAATTAGTTTTTAGCCAAGTGCAACAGGTAAAACTTAATTTATTCAACTAAAAAAAATTGATTTTAATGTAACTAATATTTTTTTTATTATTTTTAATTATGATTTATTACATTATTCTGCCTATTTGATTTATTTATTTTTTATTTATTTTTTTTAATTTAAAAAAAAAATGGAAAAAAATAATTTTAATTTAACTATGATTTTTTACAATATTCTGCCTTTTTGATTTATTTTTTTATTTTTTTTTTAAATTTTTTTTTTTTTATTTTTTTATTTTTTTAATAAAAAAAAAAACGGAAAAAAACTGATTTTAATTTAACAAATATTTTTTTATTATTTTTATTTATAATTTATTACATTATTCTGTCATTTTTATTTATTTATTTATTTTTTTAATTAACCTATTTACATTTTCCATATAACTATATCTTATTAAATATTTCTTTAAGTTTCGAAACAATTGCAATGTCGTTTTGTTATTTCAACTTATAGATTGATTAGCTACGGCTTATATGGTCTCTAAGATATTATAATTTTCATGCTTTCTTCTCATTTATCCCATTCATTCTCAAGTTTTTTATACACATTTTTGTTTGTTGTTGTTTAAAGGGTAATAGACAAAAGAAAAGCTCAATGTTTTTATATGGAATCTTCATAAGTTCATAAAAATTTCTTTAAATCTTAATCATATCTCTTGGAGCTTTATTGATGATGATCCATCATCGCGATGAAATGAAATTTGAGATTTTATCCGCTTTTGATCACCGCGGCGCAAAAATATTTTTCGCATTAAACAGCAGGGAGCTGCCAAATGAATAAAAAAAAATAGAAAAAAATAGCAGAAAAAAAAATAAACATTATTAGCAAGCTGTGAGCGACAAGTGTGTGAAATTGAATTTCTAAGTTTGTGCCAATCATGCTTGTGTTGGCCAGTGTGAAAGGAGACGTTGAAAGGGGAGGCGTGGCCTTGCCAAGATCTTAATTTTGTGGACATCAAGAGGTAGATAATCAATTTTTGTGCTGAAAGTAAAGTTTTTTTTGGCTGAAAGTTTATTGTAATTTATATTGTTGATATGCCAAAAGTCAGGTGTTAGACAAGCCAAAAAAAAATGCCCAAAAGGCAAAATTTTGAAACTCTCGTTAACAGCCAAGTCAACGCCTTCCGAATAGGCTGAATTTTTAATTAACTAGCAAAGGGAAAGGGTATTAACAATATGTTGTGAAATGTGTAACGCATTTTTGAATATATAAAAATGTTGAATAAATTTTAATAAAAATAATATTTATAATAAAAATATCTACAATCTAGAAAAGTATTTCATATATAGTTACGAAGTTTTATTAAAAATTAATTTAAGAATATGAAATTGTGACATTTAAATGATTTTTTTGGCCCTAAAAATATATTATTTATTTATTTATTAAATCACTTTTTAGGTATAAAAATTTTTATAATAAAATTGTGATATTACTGAAAATATGTTGTGAAATATATAACGCGTTTTTGAATCTATAAAAGTGTTGAACAAATTGAAATAATAATAATATTTATAATAAAAATAATATATAAAAAATATTTTAAAGCCACATCATAGAAAAATGGTTGGAAAAATTAGTTTTTGTCTAAAAAACTTTTATTTACCAAAAATCGTCTGATTTCATGAGAAATGGAGTTTTGATTAAGGTTTGTTTTTTTCCTTTTTTTTTTTTTTATTAATTTCCCATTCAAAAATCGTAATTTTTTCACCTTTCTTGGGAGTTTTATAATTCATTAAATTTTGATTCTTTAGTATAAAATCTACCCATAACTAGGCCAAAATTCATCTGATTTTTATTCGGAATGACATTTTGATCATAATTTGACATTAAAATTGATTTCTCATCTTAATCTAAAATTTTAATTTTTTACACAATTTTTAGGATTTTTTTTGGCCCTGAGATATTTCAAAGTTCAGCTGATTTTCGAAATTTATTTTCCTGTTTATTTAAAATTAAAATTTATACCAATTTTTAAGAACTTTTATTTTAATTATGAATATAATAGAGTATATATCTTATATATCATATTCAGCATAATTTAATCTCTAAATTGATTCCCCAGTAAACATAAAATTGTAATTTGTTACCCCATTCTTAAGTATTTTTTACCCATGATTTTTATAAAAATTTTAAGTAATTTTATTCTAATTATGAAAATAATAGAGTATATATCTTTTCATTAGTCGTAGCTTGCATGTACTTATTTTCTGACAGCTTATTAAATTCTGTTAATTTGTTTTCAACTTTATTCATTGAAAATGAAAGTTCAACAATTTATATATATATGTTTTTTGGATCCTCTCCGAACACTTTTTTCGTGCCTAATTAATCACATTGAACTGACGATGCCGCCCTTGTGATTAATTGCCAAGTAAATTGAGCCAAACATATTTCGCCATCTAATTTCGTGACCTGACAAGGCAAATCATCAACATTTGAACTGTACTTTCCATTTTACTAAAATAATATTTACAGCTTACAACTGCAACAAGTCTTAGGCCTTGTTCAATATACATTATTTCCAATACATATATATTGATTGTTAGAGTAACTAAATGCTTTAACTATAGATCTACAATTGGTATATGGTGCTACTGTAAATAAAACAACAATAATTTCACTTTTAGCAAGTTGCACGCATGTTTACTTTAAATACAATGAAAATTAGTAAACAAAATATTAGAAGAAAAAGCATTTTATTTTTTGTGAGTAATACTCTTGAGTGTGGTATAGCTGCTATAGGAAAGCGGTGAAATTCAGTTTGTTGAATTCAAAACAGCTAAAATACAATTTAAAAAAAGTCTTGAAAGTCGGAAAAGCTAGAATATAAAAACCTGGAAATTTTGTATACTTAAGAAGGCATAAGTAAATTTTAGTCCACAAATATCTACAGCCTATAAAATTAGTTCAAATAAAGTTAGGAAGTTTTATTAAAAATAAATCAAGTAGATGAAACTGTAACATTTAAATGATTTTTTTTACCCTAAAAATATATTATTTATTTATTTATTAAATCATTTTTTAAGTATAAAAATTTTTATAATAAAATTCTGACATTACTGGAAAAATGTAATTTATTTAATAAATAAATAAATTGCAAATTCCAAAAACAACAATTTAAGTCAGTTTAATAACATTTTGGGTATTTAAAACAGTTAAAATATAATTCCAAAATATGTTGTTAAAGTGGGAAAAAATCTAGAATATAAAAATCAGGAAATTGTTTATACTTAAGACAGCAGAAGTACATTTAAGTCCACGATATTTAACGCCTATAAAAGTATTTGATATATAGTTAGAAAGTTTTATTAAAAATAAATAAAGGAGATGAAATTGTGACATTTAAATGATTTTTTTGCCTTAAAAATATATTATTTATTTGTTAATAAAATCATTTTTTAAGTATACAAATTTTTATAATAAAATTCTGACATTAAAAGAAAAGTATAATTTATTTAGATGCCAACAAAATGCAAGATTATATTATTTATTTATTTATTAAATTTATTACATTACTTTTTAAGTATACAAATTTGTATAATAAAATTCTGATTTTACTAGAAAAATATAATTTATTTTTATGCCAACAAAATGTAACTTCCAAATACAACAATTTACGCGGTCTACAGCCTAGAAAAGTATTTCATATATAATTAGGAAGTTTTATTAAAAATAAATCAAGGAGATGAAATTGTGACATTTAAATATATTAAAAATTTTATTTATTTATTTATTAAATTTCTTTTTAAGTATACAAATTTTTATAACAAAATGCTGATATTACTAGAAAAATGTAATTTATTTATATGCCAATAAAATGCAACTTTCAAATACAACAATTTCAACTGTCTAAAATTCTCAAAATAATTTTAATAATTTAAAAAAAATTTATATTTAAAATTCCTTCCCCTGTTTGTTGTTGCAAATGTCATGTGAAAGTTGTAGTAACCTGAGGCAAGGGCATTTTACAAGAAAAGAAACTTCAGTAGCGGCGCATTAGAAATGAAAGTGAACAGCAACAAGTACAAATACCACACACACACACATAGATACACCTACACAAATACACTGACAATAATTGTTAACTAACTTAATGTATGACACGTTAACAAAATGCAAACATAACGAGCTTTGAATTACAGTTAGTTGCTGTTTAGAAAACTGTTAGAAAACCGCAAACAATAAATTGCTGATGAATTTTTTTTCATTTTTTTAGCACGTGTCAATGGCCCGGAAAGTGTCCGGCTGTGATTCCCCCTCTCTCTCTCCCTGTTCCTCTATCCATTCAGTACACATGATTTAATTTGGTTTTCTTTGGCACTCAGGTTTAATTACGCAAATGTTATTCAATAGCTTCGGGGGGTTTGTAGTGTATATGAAATGGGCGAAACTTTTGCACGCTGCGGCTTCATTTAGATTGTTTATTGTTTGTGCTTGCCCTTAAAGTGAGGTATAACAGCTTTGTTGGAGAGTGTGTAACGCGTATGTATTATGTAATGAAAATATATTGAAGTAGTATATTTCTGATTAACAGAATGCACTTTATTCATAGCCAAAGATCATTTAATTATATTATTTTGGCAAATTTATATTTTGTCAAATTTAAAAAAATTTCAAAAATATTTTTTTTTTAATTTTGCGACCTTTTTTTAATGCTTAAAGTGGGAATATAACCTATCAAAAATTTGTATTTGCACATACTTGATTTTAGTACAGAAAATAATTCTGGAAATTAAAAAATTAAAAAAAAAAAATTGTATGTGGACAAACCCTGGTGCCTTATATACCGACTGTTCGAACCGTTTAGGAATTGTAGAAGGAAAGGTGTGAAACAAACAGCGCCTTTAAGTATACAACACTTTTTATACGCTCTTATTTATTTTCTATTAATGACAATTGTTAAGTTGGCTCTAGGTCAAATTATATATTTTATATAAAACACAAGCTTTTGATAATAAATTTCAATTCAATTCAATTTTTATTCACTTAAATGTTGAAATTTTTATTTACAAGTGGGGTAATAATAATGTTTCTACAAAGAGTACAGGCGACAAAGCCTTTTCTACTTAATAATACAACTTAAAGTTTTATAAATTATAATTAATACTACAGTGTAACATTTCAGAGCGGGTAGAAATATTTAATTTCTGTTTAATTTAAAACATACAAACAAATATCCGAACAAACAGAGTTTACAAAAATCATACAAATAATTTTCTATTTATTAATATCTTTTTTGTCAAAAATATGCACATTATTTTTAATTATTTAAACAAGTGTAGTACTTCCCTTTGAATGATAGTTTTAAGCTATTTTTATACTTATACAAAACTCAGTAGAAACTCTTGCCGAGGGAGATTATAATTTCTTATAAAATTGGAATTGAAAATTTGTATAAATCAGGAGGAAGAGTTCTTTATTTTTTATATGTTAATTGCGTAAAATATAATAAAAGAACATTGATTATTTTTTATTTTGAAACGTCGATTTTTCCACAGAATAATAACTAATTAAAATATCATATTTATTATCATATTAAAATATCATAATTATTATCATTTATTACAGTCGAAACAATTGTAATAAAAATATATATACACTGCCCGACAGCCGATTAGCAAACCCTATGTGTCTTGTCTTTGAAGCTTAATATCTACCTATACTATAAAGCTTTCAAGTTGAATTTTTTATTAATAAAAGTTTATAGAATTCTACACAAGAAAAAATGATAGTTGGGGTTTTAACTATATTATTAATATTTTAACAAAATTTTAACGAATTTAAAATAATTTGCGTTTTTTTTTTTGCGACAGTCGATTCTATTAAAATGTTAATTATACAGTTAAAACCCTAACTATCATCAATGTTCCCTCATTATAGCGGCTAATTAAAAATCATATTTATTTTATTAATAGACGCCAGAAACAATTGTAAGAAAATATATATATAAATTTAAAAAAAAATTCTGTTTCTCTACTGTATAAAGTTCAGCATCTCTTGAAAGTGTATTATATATTCGTCACTTTTAAGCTTTAGCTTAATTTTGAACGTTGTAATATTTTGTTGTTGTGCATATAATTTGTTGAACGCTTTGTTGGTGGTCATACCTATAACTAATTGTACTATTATTTCATTTGGATGGCATTTTAATTTAATTTCATTTGCGCAACAACTTTCGTCTTCATTGCGTTTTTTAGTTTTGTTTGCACTTTTTCTTCAAGTGCGCATATTTTTGCACCTTTCACAGAATCTATTTTTTATTTTTTTTCTTATTTTTTCATATTTTTTTTATTTTCTTATATACACTTCCGTTTCAGACAGGGCGTTATTTCTTTTGGGTCTTACAATGTAATCATCGTTTTTATTGTGCGTCCATTTAATTGGCGAAAATTAAAAAGGGAAAATACAATATTTTTGTTTTTTTTTTGCGCCAGACTTATAGCCACTTTGTGTAGGCGTCGCAGCTAAGGTAATTAATTAGAAAGCGAAACTTTATTTAAACTTTAATATAAAAAAAAGACGACAAAAGAAGAAAATGCATAAATACTTGTATATAGGTACATATATATATTTTTTATTATATCTATTTCCAAGTGTTAACTGTGTTGAGGCTGGGAAATTGTGCAGCGATGACTTCACTTCTATTTTTAGTTTATAATAATAAATATTTTTTATTGAAAAATAAATGACATTTTCACCATTACTTGGCTTAAAAACGATTTAAAATGTTGGTTTTGTTTTTGGCATTTATTTTTAGTCTCATTAGATTTTTGTGACCTTATTATTATCGAATTTAAATGTAATTTATCTTGTTTTCTGTCAACTAATATGCCAAGATTTTAAAAATAATTTTGTTGGTAATTTTGCCAGTTGCCTAGTGTAGGGTTAGACGATTATATTAAAAAAAAAAATTTTATAATTTCTGAGAAACTGAAGTGTTTATTTATTTATGTAAAAAATAAATTTGAAAATTTAGGTAGAAAATAAATATGAAAATTTATGTAGAAAATTTAAAACATATTTAGGATTTTATTTAGAAAAACTAAAGAGAGTTTTAAAGTCGGCAAAAATTCAATTATATATAAAAAATGTTTTTCTATATAATATATTCATTAAAAATATTTATATTTATGCCAAAATATTTCATAAAAAATCTAAAAAACCTTTCACTGCAATGTTGTAAATAAATATATTAAAAAATAAATATATATTATTATTAAAATCGGTAAAAAATTCAATTATGTATAAAAAATGTTTTTCTATATAATAAATTCATTAGTAATATTTATATTTATGTCAAAATGTGTTATAAAAATTCTAAAAAAAAAACCTTGCACTGCAATGTTGTAAATTAATATATTTTTTTATTTTTATTGACTTCTTAAAATTGCCAGGTATCAACTAATAAAAACTCCATACTTTAGCTAAATTTGATTTATTATAAAAAACTAAAATTGATGTCTACATTATCAGGAAATTCTCCCAATTTTCAACATAATTAAACCTTTGTTATACAATCTTTCAAAATCTTTCATTGAAATATTTGTTGATTACATACATTCTGCTTGTTTGGCTTTCTAAATTTGTTGTCGGCTTGTAATGTCTTAACACTTTATCATCTTAACTAAATTACAATTATGACGCCCATATTGAAACATTATATATATATATATATATATATATATCTGAAGACATTAGATACACCTGTAGACACTAAGTCAAACTTAAAACGTCAGCGAAGCGAATTCATTTGCTCTGGCGGCGCTGATAAAATGCTGGTTTGTTGCTCCACAAATTGTGTATATATATATATGTATTGTATATATATGTATTTTAAAGTATGTATCGAGTATGTATCGACTTAAGTACTTACACATGTCGAAGGTCTATCTATCAAGATTTTTAAGGGCCTGGCCAAACCAATAATTACCGGATGAGGCGTAATTTCCTATGGGCTGCATTTCAAAATGATGCGATCAAATTAATGATCAGTTTGTCTACCGAAAGCGTTAAAGAAGTTTTCAAGTTGTTTTTTTTTGTTTTTTGTTTTGTTTTGTTTGTTGTTATGCCCTTACCAAAGAAGAGGCTTCTTCAGTTTTTTGGAGTGATGTGTGAAGAGGCATTTCCGATTTTATAGATTAATACTATGGGAATTAAGTGAATATAAGTCCATCTCTTGCCGAATTATCAGTGTATCTAAATGAAACTGAGTATATATGCTTCTTTTGACAGTACACAGCATATATGTTAGAAACAGCAAGATCATAAAGCTGACATAGGACTGATCAGTTGAAAAGTGAAAAAACTGCAAAAAATACTTAACAATTGACAATTATAATATTTGAAACGTATGCAATTTTATTAGGCTTTTTCTATAGCTTCACTAAAATTAAAAAATATTTAAAGGTCTTTTTTTTAAGCGACGGCATTTTTTTTTTAATGCAGAATAAATAAATTAAATAAATAAAATAAAACAAAATATTAAAAATTTAAAACAAATTCGCTTGACTATATAAAAACAAGGCGCATTAACTGAATTTTTACATAAAAAAAATATTTGACTATTAAACTATTGCTATTAAACTTGAATTTTCTAAGCTTAATGTAGCTTAAAAGCAAAATAAGTAAATTACATTAAATAATGATTATATTTTTATTAATATACCTTAACTATTTCTATTAGCTACAATAAAAATAATTTATCAAAAAAATGTGTTTTTGAATGTAATACATTTTTTTATTCGTTTACAAAAATTTTTAACTAAACGTAAAAATTGATAGTTTTATTACTATTTATTGAATTTTTTTAAAAATATATTTATATAATTTAAATTGAATAAACATATAAATGCTACAGGAAAATTTGATTTCAAATTAATTCATGCCAAAAATTTTTCATTTATATATTGAAATATATATATAAAAATCTCAACCAAACTTAACAATTGCAAGTTTTAAAACTGTTTATGGAATTTTTTTTCTTAATTTAATCAAAATCGAATAGCCGTATAGATGCTCAAGTAAATTCGATATAAAATTGTTTTGTGACAAGAACATCTTTTTATATTTATAATAATTTATATATAGAAATCTCAACTAAACTTAACAATGGCAATTTTTATTTATATATATATATTTTTTTTTTATTATATTTTTAATAATATTAAAATCAAATAACCTTATAGATGCCACAGAAAATTTTGTATAAAATAGATTTGTGACAAAAATATTTTTTTATAATTTATATATAAATATCTTAATCAAGATCAACATTTGGAATTTTTATTAATATTTATAGATTTTTTTATATATTTATTAAAGTCAAATAACCAAATAGATGCCATAGAAAATTCTATATAAAGTTCATTTGTGGTAAAAATATCTTTCTATAATTTATACATAAATATTTATTTATATAAAAATCTCAATCACACTTAACAATTTTTATTACTTTTTGTAGATATTTTTTAAATATTATTAAAATCGAATAACCATATATATGCCACAGAAAATTCTATTTAATATTGATTAGTGGCAAAAACACTTTTTTTGTAATTTATAGGTAAAACTTTCAATTTAAGTCAACATTTGCAATTTTTACTAATATTTATAGACTTTTTTTATATTTATCAAAATTAAATTACCATATAGATGCCACAGAATATTCGATATAAAATTGTTTAGTTTCAAAATATTTTTTTTTTTATTTTATATATATATTTTTAAGTCTTGTTAGCAAACTCTCTGTAAGGGCATTTAACCTTCGTCAGTTCCAAAGTACACTCTTCAGTTTTCTTGTTTTATTTGTTATTTTGTGCGATTGCATTCAGCGATATTGACAGCGTTATTGTCTGTCAAATAATTCCTTGATCATTTTTGAAGACTGACAGAACCAAACAGCAGCAATTGAGATGACGGTAGCATCTTAGCATGCAGTGGAACTTTGTTTACCTTTCCAAGTACTACCTTTCAATTGTGTTTTTTTAACATTTTATTAAGGCTGGAGAAAGAAAAATTCAGACGCCTCTGAACACTTGCAGCATTGAACTTTCGTTTTTTTTTTTGTTTGTTTCTCGAGTGGCTGCCGTATTGCTTCCTATATAAATCTTTGGCCAACCATAAAAAAAAAGAAGAAAAAAAAAAGCATTTTTCCATTGTATCCGTCTTCGAGAAGGTTGGGAAAGTTCAAAAACGTCGCTTGAAGTCATTGTGCATGCGGGACACAAACCAACTGGAACTTGGTCATCTAACTATCGAGCGGTTATTTCTAACTAATTTTTATATATATTTATTTTTTTTGTTTAAACTTAAGTTCGCCCACTCTCTGTGTAGACCGCCGTGAAGTGCGCAGCATTTAATGATTCCTCTTCATTTTTTAATTTTTTTTTTATACTGCGGCTGCTTAATTGTGCAACTTTTCTATAGAAATTAAATGCAAGACTTGAGTTTCAGTTACTTCATCGCTTTCGTTTTTCATTGTGAGTCTGCCAAGTCTGTGGGAATAAATGCTAATGTTCCTCACATTTTTCTCTCTGTGTCTCTAAAAGGGGCATAAAATACATTTGTAATCATTTAAACTTAATGTAAAATGTAGAAGACTTACAACTACAGCGTGTAGTAATACTACTTTTTTTTAGACTAACCCTACTGTATGTTAATTTATTATATGTAGTAGTTCACATTATATGATATTCGGTGCATTGCAAAAGAAAGTTATTGCATAAGAAGCAAATTCACTTGAGATTATTTTAAAAATGCGACCTAGTATGAGCTTCTCTTCTTTTTATGAAATTTTCTATAATTTTTTATTTAGCTGTTAGAACTCAGTCAATGTTAATAAGCGATTCAATGAAACCAATAGATTTTAATATAAAAAGTTGGTTATATTTATATAATTTTTTATAAGGAAAAGCGTTTGCAAAGAATAAATATACACAAAGAAAAATATTTATTTAAAAAACACAGAAATTATGACCGCTATTATATATATATATATTATATGTTTAAAATATATATATATTATAGACAAAAATATAGTTTTTTAGGAATGCTTTTCTTCATACCAAGAATAAAATAAGTGATTCTTTCAAAAAAATTAATAAACAAAATTTAAATGAAGAGAAAAAAAACAGTTTTTATTTAATGACTACTAGTATAACCGTTTGGGAATTTTAGAAATTGCACAAATTTTAAACAAATAGCGCCAGTTGCCAGTAGGTTATTATATTTTCCCCATTACACTAAAATATAATTATTCTTCCTATGAAGAGTGGTTGTTATTTAATGTTTAAAATGTCATTTTATAGTTCATTAAGAAGGCTGCTTCTTGAAAATAATAAAATAAAACAAAATACTGAAATATGGTAAAATATACTAAAAGGACAGCAGAGTAAAAATTATATTATAAATCAGGTTGAGATGGCGAGGATCTAGGCAATTTATTGTTGTTTGAAATAATTATATGTCTATACAGTCAGCGAAATTTAATTAAAGGCAGAGACATTTTCTTAAATAAAATTTAACAAAAAATGTTTAAAAATCGTTTTTTTTACTTTTTTTGTTTGGGTATATGAAATATGCATCTTATAAAACCAAAACAAATTAATTAATAAAGCTAAAAAGGGACATTTAATTTAAATAAATATAAACTATTTGATAATTTTAGCATGACGAAAAATAATCATATTTATAATAGAAAATGTACACAATTTGATTTTTGATTTTATATATTTTTTTGTTTGTAATTTAAATTTATGAGAAAAGTTTTGTTCTTGAAATTAAAAACAAAAATCCCTGACATGTATTAAATTTATATTTAAATTTAAAACTTTAATACATGCTATTATCTATAAATTAATTCAAGAAAGTATCAGGAAACTATAATTAAATTAAAAACTAAGTCAGCAAAAATATATTTGCTATTTGATCACAGAAAAGAATCATATTTGTAATAAAAATTTAACACAATTTGAGTGATGGACATTGCATTAATTTTATTTATTTATTAACATAATTAATTATAATGCAAAAATTAATATAAATCATAAAGGGATGGAGTGCTAGCATCTAAGGCCATCGAATCCTTCATTTATTTTATATATTTTTTGTTTTGTTTGTTTCTAAATTAAATTCATAGGAGATGTTGTTCCTGAAATTATAAACATAGCATTCAAGAAAGTATCAGGAAACTATAATAAAATAACAAAATATATATTTTTTGTTTTTGTAAATTAAATTTATAGCAGATGTTTTGTTCCTGAAATTAAAAACATAAATCCCAGGCATATATTAATTTTATATTAACATTTTAAACTACACTACATACTAAAATCTATGAAATAATTCTAGAAAGCATCCGGAAACTATAATTAAATTAAAAAGTCAATTCAGCAACAATTTATTTGCTATTTGATCACCTTCAAATAATGTTATGAACTAACATGCCAAAAAGGTGTTGAACTATCGATTTCAATAATATCAATAACTTATGCAAGCGCATAAAAAATTTCACCTGCTTCAACTTTACATAAATTGTCTGTCCAATCAAAAAAATCCATAAAAAGTGTTGACAATATAATTATTAGCCAAATTGGCAATAGACCAAAGCGTTGACAAAAAAAAGTGACATATGGAGCAGCTCAAATAAAATATGAATTATATTTTTTTTTATTTTTTTTTTAGGCAAACATCATAAGAAAGTGAATTTTTTTGACTTTCGCCAAATGAAGCGGCTTTTTTTTTCCCTTTGATTTGTATCTATAGTTAACTTGTTAGCTAATCTGTGTTCAGGATCGTTGTACATTATAATTTGTGAACACGAAATCGCATAATCTGAACGCCTACCCATATATACTAAACGTTTGCTTATTAGTTGCACGAATCTGCTCAAGTGCATGTGAAAGTTCATGCCACATGCAGCAACATGCAACAATAATTTTTACAGCTGGTCAAGGAGGCAACACACACACTCACACACACTCTCTTGTTGGGACAATTCGTGATTGCAGCCGTTGATAATCGGAGACGTGATTTCTGTACAAATTATGATATGGAGGCCGCATAAGATCTTAAGTTGCACTTGCAATCCATTCAAGTGTGTGAAGGAGGGGGGGCTACCCCCACATGTTGCCACACAAAGGGCAACTCAGCGCTGTCATATGCAAATGACCATCATCGTAGTCGGAAAGCGAAAGTTCCATGACACGACCTCATCGCAATGACGTCGACAAACTCTAATTGCTTGGCTTGGTTCATCATCGTGTTGAACCAAAAGCGATTTGTCTTGTTGCCCTTTAAAAAAAGACCAAAAAAAAAAGATAAAGCCAAAAAAAATAAAAATAAAATATTTTCCTAAGTGTAGTATCTGTTTATATAGACAGACATTAGAAAAATATTTATGGATTTTAAATTTTTAAAATTAATAAATATTAAAAAAGAAACTGAAGCATCGCCATGTCAAAATATTTATGCCGACCAGTGTATGTACAAGCTCAAAATTAACTATATTTAAACTTTATTTTTAAGAGTTCAGCTTACATAAAAAAATTAAATAAAATAAAAATATTTTATATGTGTTTAATGGCAGAGCATTGTGTTTATTTATCCAAATTATTATTTGCACTTAGCTGCCATTAAAGCACAAAATTAATTTAACAAAACAATTAAAAAAAAAAAATTATAATAATTATATTAGAAAAACTACACTGGCCTTATTATATGACTGTTTAAACTCTTTGGGAGTTATAGCAAAATGTACAAAAATCAGAATTAAACAAGAATTTGAATACACTTCATTTCGATTGATATATTTTTTTTTATATGTTTTTTTATATATTTTTTTTTATATTTTTTTTTATATATTTTTTTTATATATATTTTTTTTTTTATATATATTTTTTTAATATATTTTTTTTAATATATTTTTTTTAATATATTTTTTTATATATATTTTTTTTATATATTTTTTTTATTTTCTTTTTTCTAAATTTACGAATAAAAAAAAATAAAAAAAAATTTATTTTAAATAAAATAATAATTTAAAAACATCACATTCAAATAAATAAAAATTAAATATTCTGTAAAAAGAAATTCTCTGCTTTAGATGAACACGGAAACTAATTTTGATTTCCTTTTCATTAAAAATAATACAGTCGACGCTCAGAAATTAGAATGTCGAAGCTTTATAATTTTATTCCAATTTTCAATCTCACAAACTTCATATTAAACGATTAATCGAAAAAATATATCGGAACAAACTACAGGTATAATGTAAATCGCCAAAAATCTGCATCTTTCAGAGAAATTTTATTTTTATTTTTATTTAAATTAATTTATATGTTATAAACTTAATAGGCTTTATAAAATGATTATATTTATTTTAAATCATAGTAAATATTGAGTTTACTGTCATGAAACTTATGTTAAGGCTCCCACAGCCATATTCAATATTTATTGTATTTTAGTTTTTTTTCAGATACACAGTATCAAATTTCAAGTGCAAGTTTTTTTAAGAAAAAATATTTTATTATACATAAAAAAGTGTATATACGTTTATATTAAATTTTTATTTTGGAAACGCATAAGGATTCGTATTAAAAAATGCCTAAGCCGGAAAAAAAGCAAGTAAACCAAATTATTTTTTTTTTTAATTGTGAAAATAAAATATAACATTTTTTTTTTTTGACTTTAATAGTAAGTCGATTGCTGGTTTAATTTCTTATGGAGGATTTAGTAAGTTTTTAGAGGATCATACGACAACACATTATGGCTTTAATGCCGTCGAGGCTGTTGTAGCCGGTAGCATGGCCTGGAATCGCCTCAAACATAGCGAACAAGTTCGATATAGTCAAAATTGCCGTGAAGAAGATTCAAGAATTTTCTGTGTTGATGATAATGATGATGGTGATTGTGATGAAAGTGATGTTGAGTGTCCGCCTCCGCGTTGTCCGCCACGTAAACGCAAACCGGCGTGTTTACCGGCTTGTCCGCCACGTAAACGTAAGCCAGCTTGTCCGCCACGTAAACGAAAGCCAGCTTGTCCGGCCCGTAAACGTAAACCAGCTTGCAAGCCTAGGAAATGTCGCAAGTACAAACGCCAAAAACCCGGACCTCTTACAAATAATGCATTTTTGAATTTTCTGCGCTCATATCGACGCAAACATTGTGATTTAAGTCCTCAGGATATGTTGAGAAAAGGCGCAAGAGCCTGGTGCCGGCTGGCAGAGGAGAAAAAAGATCGTTATCGTCGTCAGGTAAGATCCTATATATATTCTATACTTTATTCTTATTTATTATGATTTTTCTCAATTCAACAGGCCTGTAGTGTTACGTGTAATGAACGTCACAAGCGCCGTCGGGAGTGCCGTCCTAGATGCTAGCCTGGAAAGGAATAAAAAAAAAATAAAAATAAAAAAAAAAAAAAAAGTGGGTGTATAAAAAAACCCGCGAAATTCTCATAAAAGCAATGTTTAGCAAATCCAAAACAAATTACAATTTTAGATTTTACAATAAATTTTAGATATAAAATAATTTTAAATAAATTTTAGTTTCATTTTTATATATTTTATTTTTATATTTTATTTTTACCAGTCGAAAAATTAACTTACTCATTTTTCCAAGCTCCAATAAATAAATTTAATTTAAAAATAAATATTTAAATATTTTAAAAAAAATTACAGTTTTAGATTTTACAATAAATTTTAGATATAAAATAATTTTAAATATATTTTAGTTTTAGTTTTATTTTTATATATTTTATTTTTAACAGTCGAAAAGTTCATTTACTTATTTTTCTAAGCTCCAATAAATAAATTTAATTTAAAAATAAATATATAAATATTTAAAGCAAATTACAATTTTAGATTTTACAATAAATTTTAGATAAAAAATAATTTTAAATAAATGTAAGTTTTATTTTTATATATTATTTTTATATTTTATTTTTACCAGTCGAAAAATTAGCTTACTCATTTTTTCAAGCTCCAATAAATAAATGAAATTAATAAATAAATATATACAAATGAGATGCGTCGTCAAAATCATGTTAATTAAAAAATATTTGTTTATTTTTTTTTTACTTATTTCAACCAATTTAACGTATTTCAAGCCTTAGTATATTATTAACCTTTTTTTCTAGTTGAAATTTCTACAAACAGGATTAAAATTTAAATCGAAAAAATTCTTAATGCTCAGAAAATTTAAATATTGAAAATTGCATATGTAGTTTGACTTGGGAAAACTCTGGCACACTACTAAAAAACACAAAAAAAAAAAAAAAAAATACAATTGTCACAGCTTTAGTTATTTATTTATTTTTCTTCGTATAGTTCGTTTGCTGCATGCCTTGCATATTTAATAAATATTTTTTGTTTTCTCACTTTACATATGCAAAATGCTTGTACATTTGGAAATTTGTTGCTGCTGATAAAGAAAGTTTTGTACTTTGAAATATTGGGCAATGTGCTTTTATTTTTTTACTCTTTTTTTTTTGGTTTGGTTTGATTTGATTTTTATTTGTTTCTCTGGCCCACAGGCTGATTATCTGCGGCACCTGCCAAAAAAATAAATAAATAAAACAAAAAAAAAAATAAATAAATAAAATGACTTGTTGCCAAGTTTTTAGGAGTGCATTGGGAATTTAAATTCGTTTAAAGATTGCGGATGTATTGAATGCCCTTATTTTATGTGAAGTTTTTTGATTTCTCTGTCTTAATTGATCTGAACTAAGTTGATGATAATTTACTTTGATAAATTTAATTTAAATGTGGTTAAGTTTATGTTTACTTATTATTTTAATTTCTGTTTTTTTTTTTTATATAAAGTATTTTGCTTATAAAATTGGGAAGCACATACAATTAATTTAATCAATCTATTGTTTCAAATAGAAAATTTAAAATACAAGAAAAAAATCTTGTTTCCATAAGTTTTTAATAGAAGCCAATAAAAACGAACAACAGATGACGCCACATAGTTTCCAGGCATCCTAAAAGTATGCAATGATTTTATGAGACCAAATGGACTACATAAGAGGCAATAGAGAAAAATAAATTAAAATAAATAAATGCCCGAATTCGAGATATCCTATAATCAGGTTTAAAAAGTTTGTAAGTGCTGCTTAAAAAAAATAACTGAAATAACTTAGAAGAAAATAAAATCAAAGGAAGATCAAATGCAAGCAGAGTATTAAGAAATTTCCGAAATCTTAACAGAAAAATTATATTATATATTGTAGGCTCATCAAAAACGCTGAAACATCCACAGTGCCCAAGAAATATAGACGCCCATCGTTGAATAATAACCAAACTGCAGCCTATGTGCCATAAGGTCGTCCTAGTTGATCATTGTTATCACATTTTGATGTGAATTGGATAGAAAAAATAGAAATAGATTTTTTATGGAAAAGCCCCTGTCGTAGATGTCTATCAAATTGCACATGTGGTGCCTCAATATTTTTAACTTTTCTTGTGTTAGTTATTTAATTATATTGAATATCAATAAAAATAATTCTATAATGTTTAATAACTGAACTAAAAGCTGAGAATTAACCTGTTTATCTATTTTATTATTTTTTTTTTAAATTAATGCTTTAATAAATAAATTGAAATCCCATTTTTTTTTTATGAAAAAGTTTAGAAAAACCAAATATTTTTTAGTTCAAAATTCTACTTGTTTTTAATTGAATTTTCCTTATTAAATAAATTACTCAGTTGTTGAATAAATCTTTCGTCTTTTACTAAAGATTTCAGTGAAGAGAAGCACTCTAATGAGTCTAAAATAATTTTATAAGTAAATTGCATTTATTTTTTAGTCCAAAAAATGGAAACTCAAAACTTAAATATCAATTGACAGCGTCTACTAAAATGTTTAAAATATTTGTTTATTATATTGTGTAAATGCAATTCGATGAAGTAGAGTCTTATAAAATGCTTATTAATGTCTAAAAGTTAAAAGATTTCGAAAATATCATCTAGCTAATATTTAAAAAAAATATACGCTGATTTTAATCCAGAAATTGTGTTCTTAAAATTAAAAAAAAATATAAATCTTCTATATTAAATTTGACAAAAATAGAAATTAAAAAACATTTGTCATTTTTTGTTTTAAACAATTTTAATTGAATTAATTTTTGTGCTTTTTAAATAAATAATTACAATACGTCGTTAATTAAATTAAATTACAATAGCTTCTTCGTATTACGCAATAATTTTTCGTTGAAAAAGAAGCGCCTAGAAATTAGAAATGTCTATTAAATAAAACTT
Organism: Hirtodrosophila alboralis; assembly: GCA_035043045.1. Classification (NCBI taxonomy): domain Eukaryota; kingdom Metazoa; phylum Arthropoda; class Insecta; order Diptera; family Drosophilidae; genus Hirtodrosophila; species Hirtodrosophila alboralis. The sequence goes on from JAWNNH010000243.1 coordinate 541,526, forward strand.
AAAAATTAATTAGATGTTAAATGCAATAATTTAGAAAATTATATACAGAGCAAATGTGAATATAAATTAATATTTAAATCGTTTTTTAATACGTTACATCTTCATCATCGTCATCATCAGTGACTGCGTTTAGTGTGCTAATCACGTTCGACTAACTAGTTTAGGGAACAGTTTTCTTTTAAGATTTTACCTTTAAATTATGTTTTAAGCTTAACATTTTTGTTTAAAATTAACATTATGACAATGGAGTTTGTTGTGTGTGATTTTTGATTTGTTTTCTTCGGATATAAAGGGAGATGTTAACTGAAATCGTTGCTTGGGTTATGCGCAAAACTCCATTAAGTATTTCAGCTCATAACCGAAGCACGAGTTCTAGTTTATGATTTTGATTCTATTCCGGGTTTTTAGTTAATTAAAACTGTAATATCTGATTGATCCAGTCTCGGAATTCAGAGATGCGCGTATAAACTCCCGGCTGATTGGCCTCCGCACAGCCAATGCCCCAGGATATAACACCGCCGAGTTGGAAACGTTTATCCGCCTCACGTTGCAACACCATGGGGCCACCCGAGTCACCTATAAAAAAAACAAATATATTTAATTATTTATATTTAATTAGAAATTCATTTCAAATTTACCTTCACATGAATCATAGCCGCCCTTCTTCCAGCCCGCACATATAAATATATGCGGTATATGTTCTATATAACCCGCTGATCGGTACATCGATTCACATATGGTATTATTGATGACAGGCACCGCAACCTCTTGCAACACACTCGGCAGAGGTCCGTCCTCATACAACCTGCCCCAGCCGGTGACAAAGGCCGTTTGGCCTATAAAATTCTCATCATTGTCGGGCACACAGACGGGTATTATATTGGGCTGGAATACCACGGGCTCATAGAATCTGTAAAGAATTTAATTTTAATTAAATTTTTAATTAAAGAAAGTTTCTAAATAGATTTATGTGTATATTTTTTCCTTTAATGTTGTTATTGTATATATTTTTTGCAATTGGGTTACGCAGGCTGTTGTGTTACATTATCTAATAAATGTTTATTAATTTTTAAAAATTATCCCCTGCTCTTTACATTTTGAACCTTTATCAGAAAGTCTGTGAGAAAATTTTATATAATTTCAAAAAGTGTCAGGAACTCAAAAAATAAGTAAAATGTTGCAAATCTCTTTTATAATTAATTTTGAATCGATTTATATATATATTGTCAACATATGTGCATTGGTAGTTAATTAATAAATCAATTAAATAGTACTTTTTTTTCTAAATTAGCAGCAAAATATAACTTATTTTTACTGCAAAATTAGTTAAAAAATAAAAATAAATTCTTGGCTTAAAACAAAAGAATCTTGTAATCTCTATGACAGCCTGTTTCTTTAGCTATTATTATACTTTAAAGTTATTTTAAATTATTTGCAAAATTTCATTTAATTTACCCGCAAAATAAGTTAAAAATAAAAATAAATTTTTTATTAAAAACAAATGAATCTTGTATCATTTTAAAGCCTGTTTCTTTAGTAATTATTATAATTTAATGTTATTTTAAATTACCTAAAAAATTTGATTAAATTTAACTGCAAAATAAGTTAAAAAATTTAAATAAATTCTTGGCTTACGACAATAGAATCTTGTAACTTTTTACAGCCTGTTTTTTTTTTTAAATATTTTTTTTTAGTTGGCTTAAAAACAAAGCTGCATTTTAGTTTTAAAGAAAACCCATTTTAGTTATATTAATTTAATCTCTATATATTTCGAAATACGGTAGAATTCGTCTGCGAAAATTGTTGTCAGTTTTTTATCAACAATACTTCGAACTAAAGGTCGCAAAACATCATAACAACAATCTAAATAAATAAAATGTTCAATACATTTTCTTATATCAAATTCTTTAAGGTTTAAAATAATGTAAAAATCGCCCAATTTTTTTGGACCATAATCAAGTTTCCAAACCAATTAAATATTTAGTTCTGCAATAATTTGTATTTGTTGTTTAATAATTTCGTACACCGGGATAATCTAGTATAGTAATACATATTATTTTTTCCTGCTCATTTTTAATAATAATTAAATAAATATTGGCTACGAAAATTTCTACACATTAATCTGAAGTTATTAGTTAAATTTATTAGTTTCAAGTAATTTCCAAGACTCTAAAACGTCTGTTGGATTGACTTTATGGAGAAAGTTAATTCGATTAAATTGATTAGCTATAAATATTATAAAAAAAATATTAAATGTGTCCAAAAAATGTATAATTTTAGGCTTCAATTTAATTATAAATTAAGCTAACATTTCGCTTGGTAAAAGCCTTGAATTTGACTTTAGTTTGATTATAAAAAATGATATTAAAATTGCCAAAAAAAAAATATATAAATGTAGACTTCAATTTAATTAAAAATTAATATAACATTTCACTTGGAAAAAGCCTTAAATATGACTTTACATAAAACATTACTTATTTAATTTAATTTTGTGAAGATCAAACACTTACCTAAGCAACGCCAAGTCATATTCAAAGGTGCGTGGATCAAATTGTGGATGTGAGGCAACAATTTGAACTCGTCGCTCCTGGAAGCCATAGGGTTCCTCTTCCTCAGCCAGATCGTATTCGCCGAGACGCAGCAGCAGATCGGAGGGCGGTACACTGAAATATCAAGTTGTCAATCAATTTTGATTAAATGAAACCTCTTTTAAAAACTTACTTGTCAACACAATGAGCCGCTGTTATAGCCCAGTTCTCATTTAGCAGAGCTGCGCCACATTTGTGCAGATATGTGGAGGTGCGCCATTGTCGCAAGGATATTTGCCACGGCCAGCGGCCAAAGGCTGCATTTGCGCCGCCAACGATGCGGGGCTCGGGGAACATGCGACGGCCGCAGACTGCGGGGAAAGAGAGAGAGCAGAGTGATGGTAGAGAGGCAATTTAATAGGCGAGCAAGTCACAATTAAAATAATGGCCACAAAAAGCCTTTTAAACATTTTAATCACTGCAACTCAGGCACTCAGTCATTCCGGGCTAAAATGTAATATGCTTTGGCCATGTTCTTCTTGGCCAGGCCTTGACTTTGGCCAACAGTCAACGGCCTACTTTATGACGTTGTTGCAGCCGACTTGTTTCGTGCATCAAGATATTGTTGTTGTTCGCAAATCGGTCAACAGGCCCCAACAACTCCTGACTCATTTTTGTTTTTGTAGTTTCTTGAGCTGCTTGGAGCTGCTTGAAGCAGGTTGCCATCATCGTACAATCATCTTGGACTTAGCCAAGCCAAGTCAGATAAGCAACCACAGCAGACAACAACGTGACCCAGGCGGCACAATGACCGACCGGACCAGCATCGCCGTCATTATTGTAAATTATTGCTGTAAAAATTGCTATGGACATGAAGAGTCGTCTCTCTGCTCCGAGGATTCTGTGTGGCAGCAAAAGACACGCTTAGCTTTCTAGCCAAAAGCACAGCACAGCACAAAACACTCAAAAAAAAATAAAGATGCCCCAAACAAATCTAATTTATTTAAAAAAAAATATTTGAATGTAAAAATTAAAATTTAACAAAATTATTAAATTTAAAAAAAAAAAAAAAAAATATAAATAGATGCTCCAAAAAATCTGATTTATTTAAAAAAAATTTTTAAGTTGAAAATTAAAATTTAACAGAAGGATTAAAAAACAAAATCAAAAAAAAAAAATTAAATATAGATGCACAGAAAAATCTGATTTATTTTAAAAAATTTTTTAAGTTGAAAATTAAAATTTAACAGAAGGATTAAATGATAAAATCAAAAAAAATAAAAAATTAAATTTTATTCATAAAAATAAATTGTAGGAAATCTAGCCATTTATTTAGGAATATGTATTTTTTTATTTTAAGAAAAGTTTTTCATTCAAAAACTCATTTTCTGATTGATTCTTTAAACGCTTTAAGAAATTATATTTACTAATGAGATTAATGGAACTTTAAATTAGTTAGCAAACGTAAAAAAAAACATATACTCAAAATAAAAATCAATTAAGAAACTTTGTAGCTTGGAATATGTATTTTCTTTTTTATTTGTAGAAAAGTTTATCATTCATTAAGTAATTTTTTTGATTAATTCATTGGAAGCTTTATGAAATTAATTTTAAAATTATGTAGAGAATAATGAGATTAATGAAACTTCAAATTAATTGGGGTATTCACTTGCCCTAGAAAACTTTACTAAAAAAATACACTTAACAAAAAAAATTAAAAATCAAGTGATATGTTTTTTTATTTTTTTTTTTTTTTTGAACAATTCTTCATTCAGTAAGTAATTTTTTGATTGATAAGTTCTTTGGGCACTTTATAGAATTATTTTTAAAATAATGTAGAGATTAATAAATCTTTAAATTTGTGAGTTTTTTTTTTTTTTTATTAACGAAAACAAACACTCAAAAAACGAAAATCAAGTATTTCGTACTCAGTTAAGGTTGGATATTCTTAAATTAAGTACAAAATTCTTGTATGGTGATAGAGGCGGAAGATGGGGCTCTGCAGGGGCGAATAAGGGTCTATCCCTGAGGTTTTGGAATAAAATATATTTTTTTTTATTATTGTCAAGAAGCAGCCTTCATAATAGACTATAATATGACATTTTTTACATAACAGAAAAACCACGCTTCATGGGAAGCTGAATTAGAATACATTTAAAACACAATTTTTATCAGTGCATAAAATAAGAGTCTATGTTATTAAAAAAAGTCAAAATTATTAAAAATCTTAGGAAAAAAAAAATTTAGTGAAATATAATTTTTCTAAATACACACTGAAGAAACCCAAAAAGTGTTGCATATTTTTAGGCACTGATTGCACTGTTGCACACCACTGCGTCTATAATTCTCAAACCGTTTGAGCAGTTAGTATATAAGGCAGAAGAATTTTGTTACATTAAATTTTTTTAATGTAATAAATTTAAATAATAAATTTAATTCTAAAATCAAATAAAATTTTTGTAAAACAATAACGGTAAGCACAAATAAAATGGCTTTAAAATTGTAATAAAAAATAATGAAAATTTTTTAAAATGTGGAAATAAAATCTGTAATTAAGTGAGCTTAATCGTGCTTAATAAAAGTTAGTTTTAATAAAGTCGTTGTTGATATAAGAGCAATATTTTTTTTGCTCAGTGCATTTGTTTTTTTTTTTCATTTTCTACAACTTGTAGAGAATCGTGATGCTGTGAAAACATGATGAGTCTTCTTCTGCTACAGACACTAAAAGTTCCTTTACTCAAGGCCAATGTTCAGCCTTCAAATTGAATTTAATGGCCAACGCATCTTTTGTCTTATGGCCAAAGTTCTCAGTGTGTGATTGTTGATATTAATAGATTTAGCAGCAAACAAGTTTTTGTTTTAGTTTCAGTTCTCTCTCTGGCAGTTCTCAGTTCTCAATTCTCTACTCACCTTCTCTATAATCGACGCCCTCCAAGCCAGTTGCAGGCGCTACAGTGGTTGCATTGCCAGTTGCATCGATGCCATCGATTCCATCGATGTTGGTTGTATTCAGCTCTTCTGTGGTGCTGCTGCTGGATTCTGTTGAAGATGATGCTAATTCTAGGCTCTCAGTCGATGGTGGTGTTGGTGGTGCCTCTGTGGTTTTGCTTGTTACAGTTGTTCTTCTTGTTGTTGTCGTTGTTGTGCTGCTTTTTGGCGGCTTTGTGGTTCTATGCGGTTTGCTGCTAGTTGCTGTTGTTCCTGTTGTTGTTGTGGCTGTTGCTGTTGTGCTTGTTGCTGTTGTTCCTGTTGTTGTTGCTGTTGTCTGTGTCTGAGCCGGCTTTGATTCGCTGCTGGTGCTAACGCTGGTGGCCACTGAGATAACCACCTTGTCTGTGCTGCTGGGCGTTGCTGCAATTAGATAGATAGATCTTGAACTTGCCACATTTTTTTTTTTTTTTTGTTTATTTATTGTAAAAATACCCTTGCAGAAAGTGTATTATGATTATGTTGGCAAATTTGTAACTAGCTGAGTTTGCATTAAATTTAGGGGACAACATTGCTTGTTTACCAATTAAATAAAATAGACGTGTACCCTGCCATAAAAATCTATATATTTTTCGCTCTAAATTTGATTTATTTTTCGCGCTAAATTTGATTTATTTTTCGCGTTAAATTTGATTTAATATAAAGAATTTTAGGCTGAGGATTTTTTTAAATAATAACTCTTACTTTTGATTAAAAAATAAAAAATTTATAAAAATCAAAAACAATTATAAAATATTGATATTTATAGTTAAAAATTACGAAAATATCAATCATTGCATTTTTCGATAATCCTAAACCAAATAGAATTTTTTGTGTTTTTTAGGTAAAAATAAATAAATAAATAAAAATAATAAAAAATAAAATAAAAAAATTTACCTATAATTAATACAGATAATTTTTATTTATAAAAATCAAAAATAATTATAAAATCTTGACATTTATGGTAAAAATTACAAAAATTCTAAACATTGTATTTTTCGGTAGTCCTAAACAATATATAATTTGTCGTGATTTTGAGATTTCTGTAGGATGTTATTTTCATAATAATTAATTCAGTTGAAATTTTCCCGTTTTTACTAATTTTTTTTTGCCAAATATTACTAAAATTTCACAAATAAATAATAAATTTACAAATAAATTTTTTTGTATGTGCGCTACACAGACTGACAAAATTTAATAAAATTATTTTCTATATATCTGGTAAAATAAATCTCCGGAAAATTTAGTTACAGTAGTATACAAAACTGTTTTTTTCTTTGAGCCCATTGATTTTCACCAACAAATTAAAGTTTTAATTTTTTTTTTATTTTTTTGATTTTGAAAATATTTTACCTAAAAATGTAGTATAAGGAACTGTTTTTTTTAACTATGTTAGCAAAATTTAGCAATTTTATGACTTATTATGCACCAATGAAATATATTCTTATTAAAATCAAGTTACTATATAGCCAAAAAAATTAACCTCTATCAAAATATCTTACTTCAAATATATCAATTCTAAATTTCATTATGCTTTTATAGAAGCTGACATTTATCCCATTTAGGTCCAATTACAATATATTTTAGCTGCCATAGAAATATGCACTTGAAAAATGTATTATTCTTATATAAAAAAATATTTTTTTTTGAGGATATATGAAACAATCCTTTTTAATATATATAATTTCGTTAAATTTAATTAATATCGGGCAAATTATAGCAATAAAAACAGATAAAACATTTCTAATTTTTGAAAATATGTGAAGCATAGTCTATTTAAGCTCATAAAATTAAAATCAAGAAAATGGTAATAAGAAAAAATTAAAAAATGTTTTAATATAATTTTGTTACCATTTTCTCAATTTTATTTAAAACAGACATCTTAGGCAAATCCAATGCTTCATATAAACTGAACAAAAATTCAAAAATTACTTTTCTTTTAATTTTTTCATAGACTCCCTGATAGAGGTACAAAATATACCGAAGGAGAACAATTTTGAATAAATAATAAATATTTATTAAATATAAAATAAAACGTTGTTTTTAACCCTATTATAAAATATAAACTAAACAAAATTTAATTTATTTAACTTTATCTTTAAAAAAACCTTTTTTTTCTTGGCAAGGGTATATAACATTGTTTATATATATTTCTTCTATTTCTGCTTACCTGTGCCGCCTGCTGCTGCTGCTCCTGCTGCTGCTGCTGTTGTTGCTGTTGCTGTTGTTGCTGCTGTTGTTGCCGTTGCTGTTGCAGTTTTGTTAAACAACTCTGGCAACAAAGTGGACACGGGCACCCAATCTGCGGCCTGACCTGGCTGCCAATTGCTGGCAATTGTTGCATTTGTAATGGGCTCAGCTTCAACATCTGTCCAGGTGATTAAACCAGGTTTCTTGGTGTTGCTGCTGCCGCTGCTGCTGCTGCTGCCACTTGTTGCCGCACTTGTTGCAGTTGCAAGTGTGGGTTTTGTTTGCAATTTGGGCGCTGCGGTGGTTAACAAAGTTGCAGCAGCGGCTGCTGTTGTTGTTGTTGTTTTTATTGTTGTTCTTTTAGTTGTTGCTGCTGTTGTTGTTTTGGTTGTTTGCCGACGCGTTGGCTTGGGCGTTGTTGTTGTTGTGCTGTGTTGCTTTTTGGGCGCTGTGGTTGTTGCTGTTGCTGAGCTGCTGCTGCTGCTGCTGCTAGATGTTGTTGCGGGTCTGCGCGTTGCTGTTGCTGCTGCTGTTGCTCCTGTTGCTGCTGTTGTTGTTGTTGTTGCATCTGCTAGCAACACAGGCACATGAACAATCTCTGCTGTTGGCTGCGGCCTGGGCCTGGGCGCATGTGTTGTTCTTGCCGGCAATTTTGTTGTTTGTGTTGCTGTTGCTGTTGTGCCGCTGCTGCTGCTGCTGTGGCTTGTTGTTGCTGTTGCTGCTGTGCTGTTGCTGCTGTTGTTAGTTGCTGCCGTTGCTGGTTTCTTGGCTGGCGCTGGTCGTCTGCTTGATTGCGTCTTGTGCGGTTTTTGCGTTGTGGTGCGCAGCGGTGGCGTTGGACGCGGTGTTGTTGTGGTTGTTGTAGTGGTTGTTGTTGTTGTGCTAGCTGTTGTTTTGGCTGCTGCTGAACTGCTACTGCTGCTGGTGGTGGGTCTGGTATGTTGCCGCTTGGTGGTTGTCTCTGTGTAGCGATTGGTGGCTTCTGTTGCCGCTGGCGTTGTTGTCTCCACAATCTGGAATGTGACAAATTTACTTGGCGCTGTTGTGGTTTCAATACGCTGTTCCATTGCCGGCACAGTGGTTAGCACCGGGCGTTGACTGGTGGTGCGACGACGCAGTGGCTTCACTGTGGTTGCAACAGTTGCCGCTGCACTCGGCTTCAATGTGGTGCGTATGACAAAATGTGAGCTCTTGTGGGTGGTGTGTGGGCTAGCGGGGCGGCGCGTGGTGTTGGCAATGGTGCTGGTGGTGCTGCCGGTGGTGCCACTGCTGCTGGTGGTGCTACTGCTGGTGGTGCCACTGCTGCTGGTGTTGCCACTGCTGCTGGTGGTGCTAGTGCGCACAGGCTTCACGCTGCTCAAATAACTTTGCGTCACATTTTTCAACAATTCGCTGGCTGTATGTTGCTGCTGCTGCTGTTGCTGTTGCTGATTGCTGTTGTGTGTGGTGCTGCTGCTGCTGCTCTCAGTGGTTAATTTGAACAATGCACTTGTTGGCAATGTGGTTGATTCGTGCGCAAAATGCGATATAGTATTCTGATCAATGCTATTGTCATTTAACTCGGGCGCAAACAGCGATGCCTCCTCCTGCAGCCAAGAAAATAATAATTTTAATTTTAATTTAAATTTTTATTTAAATAAATTCAAAGAAAAATCCCACCTTTAATGCACAACATGAGCCAAAGTAGAAACGATCGATGCAGGTGCCCAAATGTGTGCCATTCTGTTTAATGCAATCGATGGCAAACATGCAGGTGCCCGAGCGACCCGATTTGCGCACAATGCAGGGTAGATGGCGTATATTGCGGCCGGATTGAACTGTCAAAATATTAAGTAAAGAATAATTAAATAATATATAAAATAAACACAAAAATCATAACAATAACAAAAACATATATTTATATAAATAAAAAGATAAATATATACATGAAAAAAAAAGAAATATTGTCTTGGTCTTAATATGAATTTATAATACCAATAAAATTAAATATTGCCAATGAAATTTAATTTTAAATTTAAAGGCGATAAATATATTATCAATATGTCTTTTAGAATTTAGACTCCAAATTTATAAAAACTTGTTTTTTAATATATAAATATATGTATGTCAATATTATTGTTGCCTTCTGCGCCACCTCAAATGCTTCAGCTGAGATTTTCATATGTATTTAAATGTAATTTAAAAGTGAATTTTCTACCTACTTTTCGATATATTTTTAATAAAATGTTTCCAGAGTGCCAATCTACGATTTAATAGGAAGTTATTGCCACAAATTTCCGATTTCTAGCTTCTACCGTTTGGTCTCAGTCAGGTTGAACAGTTTTATATAAATCTGTATATATAAAATTGGTCTAATTGTCCTTATTGCTCTTGCTTTATTATAATTTATGATTAATTCAAATTTATATATTTTTTTTATATAAATAAATAAGGAGAAACAGCATCTGTACATCGATATTTTAGGTCTGTTTTAACCTCTTTTGAACTTTTATCTAATTCAGCATTAAAAGATATTGTATAAATCAAGAATTTTCACTGTACTTAAATTTAAATAATATTTTTTATGTGCTAAAAGTCAAGCCTTTTTTAGGCAGAGTTAAAACTTGTCGAAACATAGGTAGAGAATTCTTCTCTAAGATTTTCGCTAATTATATAATAATGGTAAAAGCGAATATACTTTGGAAGAGAGGAGAGTAGAGTTAAAATAAATAAAATAATAATTCATAATAATAATAATAAAATATAAATATAAAAGTTGTTCTACCTCATCTATGAAAGGTCGCTTTTCAGGGTGTTTCACAATATATTAAAATTCTTAGATGACTTTTCAGCCTGTAGGAATTTACTTTCAATTGTTTATTTAATTTAATTAGTAGTTTGGCCTATTGGAAACATTTTGTTATGTACACAAACCTAGGTTAACTGTATTTAAATGCAATTAAAATAATTGAAACTAATTATAAATATTTTATTTGTTTAATTTCTGTGTTTACTTATTGAGTTTCAAACGATTGAATGTATGTTTATTTGGAATTATTTCGCTAAAAATAAATTTATTTAAATTAAATGCTAATTTTAAATTTTTTTTTAACAACCTATATAGCAACAGCTCAGTCTCAATTCTAGAAAAAATTCTTAAAATCAATTTCTATTGTAAATGTTGCGTAGAAAATGGAATATTGCGGTTTTTGAATATTCAGTTAAAATAAACAGTTAAAATTTAAATCGCAGCAACAAAAACAGAATCGTAAATTTATTTTGAATAATTTAGAGATGAGAAAATCTGTTCAAAACAAACACAAAATTTAACATAAACTTTATAAGTTCTTCATTAATTTAAGACAAGCAAAAAAAATTACTTAAGAACCTCAAACTCTGTATATTTTTTTGTCAGTGTATGGCTTTAAAAGAAATACGATAATTGCACGACAAAAAATCAAACTGTGATCCGTATTCTTATTGCTATTCTAATGCTTTACACCATTTCCGTTTGTTAGGGGGGCAAGGGGCTATTAACGCCTTCAATTTGTACGCCAATTTGAAGGCAGATGTTTACCGTTAGGCAAACAGTTAACGCAAGTGAAAATGAAGTGGCAACAACAGCAGAAGAAGAAAAAGAAGAAGAAGAAGAAGCAGGCAACGGCACAACGGGCCATAAAAAAAAAGATTGCTGCAGGGCGACCGCCCGATGAGGCAACACGACAACAACAGTAGCATTATTATTATTATTCTTTTTATTATTGTTATTATTATTTTTTTTATTTATTTATGAATTGCCTTTCGTGTTGCCACTTCAAGAATCCGCTGCGCAGTCTTTGAACTTATGTAATTGCAGAAGACCAAACGAAAAAAAAAAAAAGATGAAAATAAAAACGAAAGACTTAGGCAACGAACTGGCAAACTGGGCATCGCCTTTGCTTTTGCCTTGCCTTGCTTTAAAATAACTTGGGAACCTTTTGTTTGCACACTTCATGTGGTCATAAATAAACGTTAAGCAGTGACAGAAGCAAGTGACAGAAGCAAGTGACAGTGGCACTGACATTGCCCGAGTCAGCGTACTATGGTTCAAGAAAATTAGAATAGTGCAAGTAGAGTTGTGAAATTTACCATTTTTGGCAGTAATATAATTTTAAAATATTTTTATATAATTTATATTTTTATATAATTTATATTATTATATACAGTGAAACTTCGATAATACGAACTTCGTTATAACGAAAAACTCAATTTAACGAATGTTTAGCTGAGTCCCTTGAACTATACCAAGGTTTCACAATGCATATGTATAACGAATCAATAGCTATAACGAAGTATTTTTCGATCCCTCCTAGATTCGTTACATCGAAGTTTCACTGTATTTTTATTTATTGCTATTTTATATATATTGCTAGCAATGCAAAGGTTCCTTAAATATTAAGTTCATGTAATTGAACAATCAATTTTATAGAAACTTTCGGTTTTTTTTTATTTATTATTTTTTTTCTTATAAATAACAAATTTATTGGCACTTATCAATTTACAAAAATAAATCCCAAAGTGACATTTATTAATTCAAAATGTAATTAACTATATTAAAGCTGTTGACGGCTTGAAATAATATTTTTCAAAAGAAATAGTTTGTGGATTAACTAAGATTTTTCATATGAAATATTTTTTGGAATAATGTTTTTGAAGCACCTGACTTTATGTTTATATATAATACTGAGTAACCTGACTGACTGACTGATCGTCGACTCACGAGGAGGCCAAACGGCAGAAGCTAGAAATCTGAAATTTGTGGCAAAAGCTTCCTATTATAACGTAGTTTGGCACACTGGAAAAGTTTTATTAAAAATATATCGGAAAGTGGGTGGAAAATACATTTTAAAATTACATATAAAAATCGCAGCTGCAGCATTTCAGGTGGCGCAGTAAGTTACAATAACAGTGACATTTTAGAATATAATAAGTTACTTTTTTTTCGTTATTTTATTTTAATTTTTTTTGGGAACGGAAGCTGTTATTTACATATTTGCTTTATTATATTTAGTATTTCATTTTTCATTAATAATTTTGTTTGTATTTATTTATTATACTTTATTTAATATTTTAATTGAAATTAACTGTGTAATATTCGCGTTATTTACAGAGATTTGAAGAAGGAGGAAAAAATGCAGTCAATTATATAATAAATTAATTATGTAAAAAAAAAAGGAAAACTTAACATAGATCAATTAAATAGTATTAACAAGTTTAAGTTAGAGCCGATGCCCGTAGATGCTAGCACTTCCTCCATTTCTAGTTATTATATTATTTTTTTTGTAGCATAATTAATCATGTAAATAAATAATAATAAGTTTAAGATATTTATTTTATTTATTTATTTGGAAGAAAAAACTTTGATGTGCCATAAATCAAAAAATAAAAAAATTTTTTTTTTAATTTAAATCTGCCCATGGGGTATTAAATTTAATATTAAATTAAAATAAAAAAATATTTAAATGAATGAAATATAAAGCTTAGAAAAAAATTAAATAGGTTTCTTAAAAATAAAACTGACACAAGGGAATTTAACTTGCCAATCCGAACAGCTATGCATTTTTCAATAAAATATCGATTATTATTCATTCTAAGTCTAACGCGCTTTAAATGTTTAACTGCGTCTAATTTTTCTCCCCAGAAAAATTTTAATACAAAGTTTATATCTTCATATAATCAGCTAATTTTCCAAACAAATATATTTTTTATTTTTTAAATATTTAATTAAAATTTTAAAGCTTTTATCCACAGTGCAGTGACAGTACCAAGTGTCTGTCGCGCGTCGCGTTAATCGCAAGTTATTTGGCATATAAATTTCGTGCGATTTTTTTCTCGTATTTCAATGTTGCAACAGGCGTTTTTTATTCCTTATTTATACTAAATATATATATGTATGCTTGTGTGTTTTGCGTTTATTGAACTTTAACTGTAAACCGAGCGTATGCTCGTATATTGATTATGCAATTAACACGAAATGCTGCGCCAAAACAAATGACTTAAGACACGAACTGACCAAGAACTCAAACCAAGAATAAAAAACGACAAAAATTGAAAACCAGCAGCTAAAAAATCTAAATGTCGGCACACAAATTATATCTGATTATATATGCGTATTAGTTCCAATACGTTGTCACGTTTCAGCGCCGACGTCAGCAGCGCAGTTGGCTGAAAAACCGGCAGCTTTTTCTTAGCTGTCTGTCTGTCTTTTGGCTTCTTTTTGACGTTGTGTTCTCAGCGTGTTTGCATTTGGCTTTGTGGCTTTTTGGGTCAACAGCTTAGCATATGTTTCGCTAGCCAGGCACACAGACAGCCTACCAAGCAGCCAAAATACGGGCCAGACTCTGTTAACTTGAAACCCAGAGACAGAGTCAGAACCAAGAGACATAACCCGCATTGCAATGTAGGAAATTCGTTTTTGGCATGCAAACTACAAAACTACAAGAATATACAAATTTTTAAAGTTGTGGGCGACTATATCGTTTGGGCCATAAATTGGGTCATTTACTGACCTCAGGGCTAACTCTGAATTGGCCAGTCTGAGTGACCAGGGCGTGGAGCTGGTGAATGAGAATGAGTTCATTGCGTTGTTTTTATTTATTTCCCTTTCACTTGGCGTCGTCAATTTACTTTCCGCTTTCTGCTCCGACTCTTGCCTTAAACATTTTGTGTTTTTTTTTATATACACTAGCAAGGGTAGGGTATTATAATTTTGTCATGGCTTTTTTCGCTTGTATAAATGTGTGAATTAATAAATTAATTTACTATTTATGTTATTTTTCTATAGCTACGTTTGTCTGTCTATTTTAAAGCTGTTTCTTTGCAACTTAGTTGAGTTGAATTTTTTTGCTGTATATATATATATATGTTCTTTAAGCATCATTTTAGTTATAGCTATATTATATAGCTGCTACAAGAAAAATCAAATAAAATTTTTTTTTAACTTTAAAATAAAATATCAAAAAAATAATTTTTTTTTCATCTTATAAAAAATATTAAGAAATAAAATTTTTTTTTATATTATAAAAAATAAAATAAAATAACATCAAAGGATAAAATCATAATTAAAAAAGGCTTACATCTCAACCCAGCTCAGCTTTTGCGGTATTTATTATATATTTTATATTTATCACATAATTGCTAGCAGAAAAAGCAATTCAGATATTTTTTAACCTTTTTAATTTTTAGGAAAATTGCAAAAGAAAATATTTTTTTTTAAATTATCAAAAAATTATATAAAAAAAATTATAACACAAAATAAAAGAAAACTAAAATAGTTCACAGCTGAACCAATCCCAACAGCTGTGTTTGTTATTAAATATTTAATATTTATCATTTAGTTGCCAGGAAAATAAATTAAATGAAATATTTTAACGTTTTTATGATTAAGAAAATATAACAAAAACAAGAGAGATTTTTTTTGGAATTATATAACCCATAAAATAAAAATAAAAATATCTGAATATATAAAATAAAACTAAAAATGTTCTTCTCTTCTCAACTTCTCAACCAAGCTCAGCAGCTGCGGTATTAAATATTAATCATGTGCTTATTATTTATTATATATTTAATATTTATTTTAAATTTAATATTCATTACATATTTAATATTTATAGCTGCTATAAAAAATTTTAAATAATATTTAATATTTATTAATATTTAATATTTATTAATATTTAATATTTATTATATATTTAATATTCATTCTGTATTTAATATCTATAGCTGCTAGCAAAAAAAATAAGAGCATATTTTTTTTTAACTCTATTATTTTTAAGAAAATATCAAAAAAGAAAAAAATATTTTTTTTTAAATTATATAAAGTATAAACTCTACTATTTTGAAAAAAATATCAAAAAAAAATTATAATTTTTTTTAATATATAAAATATAAATAATAATATTAAAAAATAAAACTAAAAAAATTTTTTCTCAGCCAAACTAAGCAGCTGCGGTATTTATTATATATTTTATATAAGTTTGATAAATCAAAGCAAATTATTTTCAGTCCTATTAATTTTAAGAAAATATAAAACAAAAATTCTCAAATTATATAAAAAATAAAATCAAAAAAATTAATTAAAGCTAAAAATATTTGCATCTTAACCAAGCTCAGCAGTTGCTGCATAATTTTATCTAAATCGGATTACTATATTCTCTACCAAACAATTGCTCGAAAATTTAAATTTAATATTTTTCTTTTTGTTTTCTCAACTGAAGTATTTTAATAATTTTTTTAATAGCTGTAATTTCAACAAAATAAATTAATATTCAAGCAGCAAGGCCGGTGAAGTCTGTACTCTTAATTTGCAAGTATTATTATTGTTATTATTATATTTTATATAGTTTATATTTTTAATTGAATTGCATTAAATTAATTTTTATTGCAAGTTTATATTTTTAATTTAATTGAGTTGCTTTAAATTAATTTTTATTTAAGCAGCATTTTGGCAAGAGTATTTCCACTTCGTCAATTTAAATTTAGCTTTTTCTTGTATTATTTTTTTTTAATTTTTTTTTTTTGGTCGGCATTGGTCCAGTCAAGTCATAAAAATGAAATGCTTGCCACCTTAACGCAGTTGCTTCCACTGACTGTTTGTTGTAGTTGTTGTGGTTGTTGCTGTTGTTGTTGTTGGTGTGTGGCACACGCTTTCTTGTGGCTACGATGGTGTCTCATTTTATGGCAACATTCTTTGATGGTTGACCTCAATTGCTTTTGCTCGCTGACGTTTGGCCGTTTGGCCGTTTGCCGGCATTGCCAGTTTTGGCTCTCAGTCTGTTTGCGTTTGGTAAGAAAGTTGTATATGTATATTTGATTTTTTTCTTCTTTCTTTCTCAAACTCTCCATCTTCAGCTGACTGTGAATATATATATATATGTGGCTGCTGTAACCCGCCTGAAGCTCTAGCTAACTTTTAGACAAATTGGCAGCTGTGTTGGCTTATGGCATAAGCCCAGAGGAAGTGCTAATAGTGTCTAAATTTGATTCTTAATGGCTATGACCCAATTAAACAATGCTTAAATCCACGCCTGTTCACATTCATTAATTTTGATTACTTTCATTTGAACATCATCAGCATCAGCAGCAGCTCAGTTTGTTGCTTAAGTCTTTTGTTTTTTATTTTGACAATCAAAAAAATTTAATTACCTTTTTGTTTGAGCTGCTACCGATTCTAGATCGTTGGCTATTTACGATTTGCTTTATCTTTTAGTTCTAGTTTCTTGGCTTTAGTTAGATTAATAAATTTTAATGGCCTTAAATGTTGTTACACTTCTTTGATATCAAATTGAAACTTGTGTACTTAAAAAACTAGAACTGCTTTCTAGATGCAATTTATGAGATATATATTAAATGTTGTCCTAGATGCAATCTGCTTTCTAGGAAGCTTTAGATGTAAACTAATTAATTTTATATAAATTGAATTGTTTTTGCTGGAAAAATACATGAAGTAAGGCAGCTTTATATCTAAGCAATTTCTTTTATTTAAATTAAATTATAATTGGTTAAAATATACAGGAAGGAAGGAAGCTTTATAAATAAGCAATTTCTTTTGATTTAAATTGAATTATAATTGCTTGAAATATACAGTGTTTTTTTAGTAATTTTTCCACATTTTCACAGTGTATATAATTCATGTTATATTTAGCATATTTTTTTTTATTTGGCATTTTATATTTTTGCGCTCAAGTTTTTTGCTTTTATTGTTTTTTTACTGCAGGGATTCCAAGCCATTGCTTTGCTTTTTATAATAGAATATAAATTGAATTTATAATTAGAATGTTAATATTTCAAATGTCAGATAGAAAAATTTATTTTAACTGCGTTTTGAACTCTGAATTTGTGTGTTTAGTTTTTTATTAATAAAGCTATGATAATTAAATTTAATACTAAACCAAAATTAAATAACATTTTAGGTACATATATATAAATTTTGAAGCCGCTCTACATTTGAAAGTAATATTTTTAAAATTTTATTTTAATCACCAAATTTCCAAAATTTGTCTAATTTTCACAGAATTTAAAAAATTTTAAAATTTATCTAACTTCCACAAATTTTGAAACTTTTCCGATAAAAATAAAATTTTTGGATTTTATTTTTCAACTGTCAAACATATATCGCTAAATTTTATTTTCAATAGTTTAATCGCCAAATAAATCTAGTATATTATATCTTATTAAAACGACATTTCGAATTCAAATCGATTTAGTTTTGACAAAGTAATGAGAATTTAAAGTCGTGGAAAAGCGTTTGCCTGAAAACTTTACATCTCTATAGAAAATAAAATTGTGAAAATTTCAATTTCCGGAAAAGTAATTTAAAATTCTCAAAATTTAAAATATGAGCCAAAAAAAAATCTGAAAATATATCGCTTACTTTTCAAAAAAAAAATGTGAGAACTTAAATTACTTTTCCGTAAATTTTTAATTCTCACAATTTTGTTGAAAAGTAAGTGATATATTTTCGGAATTTTTCTTGGCTCATATTTTGGTCTGTTAATTGATAATTTGAAGCAAATTGTTAAAAAATATTTAGCAGGTTAAACAAAAATGATATTAATGATATTTCCCACAGGGAAAAATTGACTAGTAATCTGCTGAATTTACCATCTAGAAAATATTATTGTTTATTTTACAATGCTTGAATTTGTTTTTTTATTTTATTTTATTTTTTTTTTTTTGTGATTGTTTATCTATATTTAAATCATCCCATGGGGCATTAAATTAAATATTATGATACAATACTTGAATGGCCTCCTCTGCTAAATTATTAATGTTTTTATTATAAATAAATTTATACTGTTCTAAATTAAATTATATATTTCCTCCATTAACCGTAAAACCTTCTTAAAAAGCTCTAAAATTTCTTAAAATATTTTTAGCTCTCTGTAAACATTTCACTAATTGCGTTTCCCTTTTTATTTAATTTCATTTAAAATTCATTGTTATCTTTAAGTGCGCTCCCAAAAAAACAAAAAAACCAAAATAACTTTTAATAGCCTACGTGAGAGAAAGTGCTGAAGTTCTGAGGAAAACCCGTCAAAAGTTTGACAAGTTTTGTGAAGCTGCAAAGCTGCATGATATCTTTATAAGATTTGTCTGTTTATTTATTCGGAAGAAATGAGAGTTAAGCTGTCAAGTGGCTACTGCAACAGTTGCCCAGATATTGTAACTTTTTATATCTTTTTTTTTTACAAAGTATCTCTACTTACATTGTGCTAAGCTGGGATTATCCACAAAGACGGGCGTGGCGTCTATTGATGCCACAAGCAGACTGCCCAGTGTCAGGATGAAGATGCTACGCAGTGGCATGTTGCAGCAATTGTTTATGAACGATGCGGGCGTTGAGTTGACTGCTCTACTTTTACTCGCTGTATCTGTATCTGTAGCTGTAGCTAGAGCTGTATCTGTATCTGTAGCTGTGTATCTGTAAGTTTGCTGCATGTCGCCCATCTGCAAATGGGAAAATAAATATTGTTAATGAGTCAGAGAGCGGCAAATGTGAAACGTTATCCATATTCAAATTAAACTAAACACGGAATGTGTTTCTACAAAAAAATAAAAGACATGGGCACGGCAAAATTAACAACAACAACAACAACAACAGAAACGAAGTCACATTAAAAATATATTCAGACAGCAAGTGCGTAGAAGTTTTTATTTTTCTTCGGATGAGTCAAGCTCAAGTAGGTGAAAGTCGTTCGCTTTTGAGTGACTTGCATATGCAAAAAAAAAATAAAAAAAATTAAAAAAAAAGAAGAAATAAATAAAGTAACAATATTCCGGAAAGAAAGAAAAGAAAGAAAGACTTTCTACAGCACAACGAAACCATAATACACTTTAAAAGTTATTTAACAAAGTGAGCTTGATTTTGTTTATTATTATATAATTGAGCATATTAATTGAATGTCATTTGCCAGCTGCAAAATGTTATTATTAAAGATTTATAAATTGTTAAGGAATTGTCGTAATGAGTTTTTCCATTCTTTGTTGTTTTTTGTGATATATTTTTATTAAGTTTTGATGTTATTTTTTATGAAATTAACTTTAATAGTTGTGTAAATGAATTGATATTTAAAAGACAAATTATTTTTGAAGTAATATAGACTTTATTTTTATTAATTACCAAGCTTTTTTATTTTATTCTTGAAAGACTATATCGATTTTATAATCTCATAACAGGTTTGGGTTCTGTGTGTGTTTTGGGCACAATTATGCCGTCAGTTAGTTATTAGCAATTATTATTTTGATTTGTCTAAGCTGTCATATATTTTAAAAAAAGATTTATTTCCCGTAACTAATTTGATAAATATAATTTAAAAATTTTTTTTTTTAAATTATATATTTTATTTCTTTTTATTTTTTTTTTTTATATATTTTTGTAATCTTTATTTTTTTTTATGTTTTTTAATTATATTTATTTATCTTTACTTATTTTTTAAAAATTTTTTTTTATATATTTTTATTTTCTTTTAATTATATTTATTTATTTCATACATTTTTTTAAATTGTTGTTGTTTTTATTCTATTATTTATTTTAATTTTACATTTCAAAGAAATTTTCTATTATTTATTTAATGAAAATTATTAAAAATATGTTTTTTCTTAACAATATGCTTTTTTTTAATGAAAAATTAATTTTTTCTGATTAATTTTCTTGTTTAAATAAAATGAATTTTTGTGCTGTAGAAAGCTTTTCAATATTATTTTTTTTTTAAGTGAAAAGTAATTTTTTTATTTGTTTAAAAATTGAAAGCGGACATATGTTTCTTTTAAAGTAAAAAATATCATTAAAAAATCTAATTTTTATGAATTTTACAATGTGTGCATTTGGAAAAAATGAGGAAGTAGAGAAAATATTTTTTAAAATTATCCACGCATTGTAAAATTTATAAAAATTTAATTTTTTTAAAATTATTTGGAAAAAGTGAAAAAAAAAATATTCTTTACTTTTTCATTTTTTCCAAAAGCGCATTGTAAAATTCATACAAAGGAAAACCTTTTTACTAATACATGGTAAATATACAATATAAGAATATTTTTTACTTATATTTTAATTTATATTTATTTTAAATTTAATTTCATTAATCAGAAAGTTTTGGTAAAATTCAAAACTAAAATCATGTGTTCCATTTTCTATTATAAATTATATGAATATAATAATATAATAATAAGATCATTAAAAAATTTAATAACCTTTTTTGATAGTTTAAAAAACAAGTAAAAATATTATCAATTACCGATAGCAATTTCTAGGTTTCTAATGCTTTCAAAATTATATTTAAAAATTTAAATGTATATTTAAAATGGAAACATAATTAAAACCAAAAAGTTGCAATGTTCCAAGTGTAGCCAACAGCATGTTCAATTGATTATAGACCAAACAAAGTGTATGCATAGAAACCAAGCACATAAAAATAGAAAAAGAAATGCTGAAGATTGCAAATAGTTGTGGAACAAACAGGGCGTATGTATAATTTGGCCACTTGTTGGCATATTTATTTATTTATGTTATCCGAGTGTGTTTAGTCATGCCTAAAGCGCCCAATGGAAAGCAAAAGTGTGTGTGTGTGTGTGCGTGTGTGTGTGTAGAAAGCGCACAACAACAAGGTGCTAACGGCAACGCAGTATTTCCCTCTTGAAACTTCCCTCTTGCCATACGATTGTGTAATCAGTCAGGCAAGGCGTTTATATAACTGTTTTAGTGGACACAAAGTTGTTGCACGTTGTTGCAACTGGTTCTCAGTCTTGTGGCAAGAGTTCAAGAGACGCCTAATTGATGATAATATGAAATGGGCTGGGAATGAAAGTTTCAGTCCATGACAAATGTACAGATATGATGACATAAACTGTAACAATCAAAAGAAAGCGCAACAAAAAAAACAAGAAATGTTAAATGAAGTTGCCCATGAGTTGACTAAAGTTGATAACCTGAAAATCACAACTCAGTTTTTTAGTTCTCAATTCTCAGCTCTCAGTTCTCAGCTGATGACAAAGCTAAAGTCTTTGGCGACATTTTCATTGATCCCGTCAACATTATAAGTTAGCTGTATTTATTTTTTTTTTCCTATAACTTCTCTCTCTCTCTCTCTTTGTCACGATCTGCAGCGTTCAACAATTTGTTGTCGCATTGCGTTTTGTAGAGTTCTTTTTGCTTAAAGAAAAAAATAACACAACAACAATAAAAACAACAACAACAAATGCTGCTCATGTTCTCTGAGGCTGCGTTGCGTAATACGGTCATTGACATGGCCGGAACCGTTGTCGGTTTGTTGAAGCTTAAAGCCATTTTACCGCAGTTGTTGAGTTGTATGTGCAAAAAAAAATAAATAAAATAAAAGAAAAGAAAACCAACTAAATAAGAAATATAATAAAATATAAAAGAAATGTCTAGTAGCTGCCATTAAACTACATTTAATTGACTTTAAAATGCGGTGGAAACTAGTATAATATTATATGTTTTACTATGTTTATTACCCCGCAGTGAGCATAATAAATTTGTTAGAAAATTTTAAGCAATTTTTTGAGGGAAATGTTTGTCGTTTTTATAGATTTTAATATCTATATATTTATAATTATTCAACCCGACTGACTGACTGACTGATTGGTGATTTACCGCCAGGCCAAACAGTAGAAGCTAGAAAACTTAAATTTGTGGCAATAACTTTGTAATATATTGTAGATTTGCACTCAGGGAAAATTTTATTAAAAATATATTGGAAAATGGGAGGATGCGTTTTAAATTAGATGAAAATCTAAGGTGGCGCAGGAGGCTAAAATAACCCTATGCAACAGCATTTTGTATACGGAACTCTTTAGAGTAGATTCAAATAAAAAATGATTCGCAGATTCCGAAAAAAATTTAAAAGAAAAGTTTGCAGGGTCCGTTTTTGAGATAATCGAAAAAAGCTAGATTTTCTACTTTTCTAATAGTTAGTTTTCTTAAAGTGAAAATAACGCCGAACATAGTTCATAAAAAAATAAACATCTTAAATATCATTAAACTATGTTCGGCATTATTTTCACTTTTATATTTTATTATCTTTAAAAATAAAAATAAACATCTTTAATATCATTAAAGATAATAAAATGACCTATCCATGCGTTTTACAACAATTTTTAATTAAATTTCTCGCTTAGAAGTTATTGCGAATTGAAATGAAAATTTTGACTATAAATATAATTTAATTAATTCGAAAATTGTGCCTAAAAATATGCTCATTTCAAAAAAAAGCTATCTTTTGTGTTATATTTTCTGCAAAACTAGAATTTTGTTTTTTTTTTTTTTTGTAGCAATATAGAGTTAATAAATAAATTAATAAATTCAGAATCAAAATTTTTGGCTTATCTGTTTTTTTTTTTTTAATAAACTGGTAGAGTATTTAAAATGTTAAGTTGGGCTTTTAATTAGGTAGAATTTTAACTATTTAAATATAGCTCAAAAAAAGAAAAAACCATATATATTTAATTTAAAAATGGTTTCTTAATATTTTTTTTTTTTTTTATTTTTTTTTATTTATTTATTTTTAATAATTTTTTTTTTTTTTTTTTTATTTATTTATTTTTTTTTTTTTGATTTTGTCGTTTAATGTTTATAAATTTAAAAAAAACACGCTTTGCAAAATATTCAAAATTGATGAAAAGACTTGACATTCCTGTTACATCAGCAAGAAATCTAACTTTATGTGTTTGGCTGTTTTTATACAAATTTGTTTCACTTTTAATTAAGTTAAACTATTATATATATAGTTTTTTGATATATTTTTTTATTATTATTATTATTATATATATATTTTTTTTTTCACATAATCTTTTATTATTATTATTTAATATATATATTTTTTTTATCTTACAGCCTGAAGCTCATATGTCAAAATAATGGTAAGTAATTGTTTGAACACATTTTTTTTATATAAATGCAACTTAAATAAAAACTAATAACATCGAAGTTATATTTTATTTTAAGTAAGTTAAGTAAATTTAATAAAAATTTAGCTTTCATTAAAAAAAAATCTAACAAGCACTGTAGAACTTATTTCTTTATACAAACAACTCACAATTCTCAGCAAATATTCGGCCAATTAAACTGTGTATAGCTTGGCTATAATTTAATAAAATCAAATAAATATATCATAAAGCTGACAAAGCTAGATAAATGAATTTTTATAGAAGTTATTTAGTTCTTTATTATTATTTTTATTTTTATTTTTTTTAGTTGCCAGTGAAGTAATTTGATTAACAACTCTGCAAGCCACAGCCCAAAGCATCTATTTCTTCTCCTTTTTTTTATTATTTTGTGGTCAAATTGATGCAATTAAATGTTACTTATGCGGCCAAAGAATAGAAAAGAGCAGTATCAAACAAAAAAAAAAAATAAATAAATAAAATAAAATCAGAACGGAAACTATAAAATATTTCCGCATGAACGCAACGCTGATTGCTTTTAATTAAGTGTCAGAATTGGCAAAAAAAATAGTAATTGCAGCTTAGCTGAAATATTTTTACAGATTTGTCTAGATTTGAATTATCAGAGTTGAAATATCTTGTTCTCAGCTTTGTTAGCTATTTGTGTATTTGTGTATTTGGGTCACGTTCTTGACTTTGGAATACAGAAACACTCCTAAAAATATCATGATATGCGCGTAATTGTGTTGGCGTTCCATTTCGAGGAGAATGTGCAAATTAACATGAATTTTGTGCTACTGTCGATAAAGAAAATAAATAAAAAAAAATAAAAAAAAAACCAGTTAGCGGTTTGTTCTGGCCAAGTCGGAGAGTATCTTAAAGTGGGTCACACACAGATGATTTGCATTTATTTTTTTAGGGGGGGGGGGGGGGGGGCGGGGGCGTACAAACTGTGGGAAACAATTAAGTAATTTTCATCATAAATTTGGTTTTTTTTTTATTTTTATTTTTATTTACACACAAGGCGTTAAAAGTGAAATTACAAATTGTATTTTTTTTTGGGCAACTTTTTTTTTTGATAATATTCAATTTTTTCTTATTAAAAAGATATTGTGTGTGCGCGTGTGTGTGTGTAACACTTGACTTAAATAAAAGCGAAAGCCACACAAATTGTATTTTTATTTAGAGGCAGGTAATATGAATTTGTTTAAAAGAAAAGTGAAATGCATATTGTCATATCAAATTAGCCAAAAAAAAAATAACGAACAATAGAATTATGCCATTTGATGTGCGGCACAACATAATCAAAATATAAAGAAAAATAAATAAATATAAAAATAAAAACCAGAAGAGAAGAAGTGCGACCACTTTTGCTGCGGTTAGCTGACGCTATACTTGGCTTTTGGCTTTCATTTCTGCTGCTAACCAAAAACGGAGCTTTGGAGAAATTTTCAACGTGTCGTCTAGGCGGGGTTGGGGGGGGGGGGGGGAGAGCTGAGTGTGTGTGCTGTCTATAACTAACTGCGGGATGCGGGAGTTCATTAGTTCAAGTGGCTCTAGAAAGCCAGCAAAAAAAAAAACTAAAAAAAAACAAAAGACTTAGGGCACAAACTTGCTGGCGGCTGCTCAACGACAATTTCTGAAATTGCCCAGCAGCATGCAAATTATTATAATTAACATGAAATTAAAAGGAGCCAGCAAGGGGCGAGGGGGGCGTCTACCACAGCAGCAGCAGCATCTTAAACTTCATCTTCATCTTTGAGCTGCAGCTCCAGTTTCTCGGCTTGGTAAACCAGAATAAGCAGAAATGCAAATAATGCCAAAGGCGCGTCTTGACTTCCAATCTCTCTCTCTCTCTCTCTCTCTCTCTCTATGTGTGTGTGTGTGTGTGTGTGTGTAGTCGCTTAAGTGGCAACAGCAGCAGCGGCGGGTTGACTGCATTTTAGACCAAAGTCAAAGCCAAAGCGACAACAACAACAACAATCAACAGACCAGTTCTGTGTTTTGCAGCCCGAAAAGAAGTATTTTTTTTTGCTCTTGAGAGTTGTTGCTGCTGCGGCAATTGAAACACTTGTACTAAAGCTGCCTCTTGTAGCTGCCGCTGCTGTTGCTGCCGCTTTTAAATGCACTAACAAATGGATATTATTAAAATGTCACTAAATTTGTAACATTTTGAAAGAAAAGTTATCAAAAGCTAAAAATTGTATATGAGCTGGACAAAAGTCGGCACTGAAATGTTGTTTTTTTTTTTTTATTTAATTTTTATTTGTTTTTTATTATTTGTTATTTGTTTTTTTGATTATTTTTTTTTTTTTTTTTTAAATTATTTTTTTTATTAATTTTTTTATTTATTTTTAATTTATTTTTGATTTATTTTTATTTATTTTTAAAATATATAAAAAATATGATGCAAATGTGCCTTTGGTAAATAGTCAGCAAGCGCTCGAATCGGATTTATATATCATAGTGTCATAGAAATACAATAAGTCAAAAATTGAGTTCTTGAAAATAACTTTGAAGCTTAATTCGGCGATTTTTCAAACTGAACAATTTTAATTAAAATTGCATTGATATAACTTAAAGCTGCCTTAGGAAATATCAACCAAAAATTGAGTTTTTGTATAAAAATCTTTTTTGTTTTCTAATATACGATTATGTCAATTAAATTCACAAATTCTAGGTTTAGCTGAATGCATTTAGTGAAAATTTAAATATTATATCTAATTGCAGGGTAGAATTTTAAATTAAATAAGTATATGATATTGCTGTTATAGAAAAGATCACACTAAAATTGTGTTTTTGTATTGACAATTTTTATTTGTATTCTTCTTAAGATACGATAAATTTCATTAGACTCTTTATAAGCAAAGCAAATTTGATTGAAATCGGATTAATATATCTTAAAGCTGCCATAGAGAAAATGAGTTAAGCATTTAATGTTTGCAAAGAAATTAATTTTAATTTGCAAGATATTTCAACAAAGTCTAAGTAGTATCTGTTATAATTCTGCATTAAAAAATTTGGTTGAAATTGAATAAAAATATTAAATAGCTGCCATAGAAACTCATAAACTAAGTTTATATATGAAAATCTTTTTTCTTTTCACGGCTTTCTGAGTCGAAAGCATTTTTAATTTAATTCTAGCCGTCTTTTTGGTCTATATAAGCTAACTAATTTTAATAAAAATGGGAGAGTAGGTGGATAATTTTTAATAAATATTAAGGATTTATTAAAAATGAAATACAACGGCCTTATGAAACCAATTAAAAAAAAAAAAAAAAGAAAAAACAAAAGTTAGACTTCTTTAAGTTTTAAGCAGAGTTCGTAAAGAATTTTTTTTTCCCTAAACAATAAAATCATTTATCTGGAATAACTTAACAGAATTCATATTCGTTTTTATATTATGTTTTTATTATTCCAATATTAACCATCAATAATAAAATTTTAATATATTTATTTAAAGCAAAAATTTTAATTTATTTTGAATTAATTCATTTAAATAATGAAATTAAACTTTATTTTAAACCAAACTCCGCAGTTATTATTTTAAAAATAATTTTTTAGATTTAATTTAAATCAAAATTCTATACATATATTTAAAGTAGAATTTTCCTAATATATTTGTTTCTTTTTTCATAGCTTTAATTTGCTCAATATTAAATAGCTTCTCTTAGCAAGGGTATACAATCTTCGTTGCATTGCAGTTTGCTCTGTTTACTCGTTGTTCTTGCTATTCTTTTTTTTTTTACAGGAATTTCAATAAAAATTTGCAGCACAAGGCAACTTTTGCTTTGGACTCGTTTGACTTTGGCCGTTGATCAAAATCAAGGCGCTTGAACTTGTTGTTGCTCTTGTTTGCCAGTTGCTGCTGCAAGTTGTTGTTGCAAGTTGTTGTTGCAAGTTGCTGCTGCTGCTGCTGCTGCGAATGCTGCTGTTGCAGTTAGTTGCAGTTATAAGCAACTATTGTGTGTGTGTGTGTGTGTCTGTGTGTTTGTGTGCCTCTAATTGACTTGTACGTGGTAGAAAGTGCGGCACAGCTACTTAAGCACACACACACACACACACACACACAGAGATAAAACACAAAGAGCAACGGGCGCGCGTATCTTACGGATGCGTATCTTAAAGTTCTTGTTTTTGTTGTTGTTGTTGTATCTTTTGCATTTACTTGCGTGTAGTTTTAATTTATTTATTTTTATTTTTTTTGTAGAACTTTTCTTTGTTTTTTTAAAATTTTTTTTTGGGTTTTTTTTTTTTTGGTTTTTTCTCGGTTTTTTTTGAGGAAAAACTTCACTAACTAAATTTTTTTTTTGGGGTCATTTCTTTTAATTTGCTGCCACACGGTTATTATGAATTTTTCGTGCTGATGTTGCGGCTTTTTCTTGTTGTTTTGTTGTTGTTTTTTTTCTGTTTTTTTTCTATTATTTTTTTTGTTTTTTTTTTATGAGTTTCTTCACATTTGGCTTTTGTTTGACACTCAAGCTGACTGCTTGTGCCTGTTTCTTGTGCTAGCCTTTTGTTTTATGACCAAAAAAAAATATAGATATATTTGTGTATATATATATATATATAGAAAGAACTGTTAACACTCACAATTTGGCGGCTATTGTGGAATTAATGGCCAGGAAATTGCATTAGCCAAGCCAATTTGAGGCCAATAATAAAGCGGTTATATATATATTTTATACACACTGTTACACACGCACACACACTGCTAGTCGACGTAAGCAGACTTTAATTTATTTTATATAATTTTTTCCTTTTTTTTTTGTATTTTTTTTTTGGAGTTTCTACCGCAGAAGCTGCCCAAAAAAAGCGAAGAAGAAAGACCGCGTTGACGTTGCGCACGTCTGGAGAGCAGCGCGCATACAAAAGATCCACACGACAGCTGAAGTTAGCCAAAGCCAAAGAAGACAACGACGTCGACGTCGACGTCGCTGCTGCTGAGATTTTGCGACGGCGACGCAAGCAGCGACGCAAAGAACCACAAAAGCAAAAAAAAAAAAAAAAAAATTTGTAGCTAGCAGTCAAGTCAAAGAGGCAACAAACACACATATATACATATATATATATATGTGTGTGTATGTGGAGAGAGCGGCACAACATGTGCGCATGCGTAGCGGCGACGCTGGCAGCGACGCGACGCTGCTAGCTTGGCGCATAACGGTTTCCATTAAGGCCACAAAAAATGCTGAGAACAACAAAATGCTAGGCCAAAAGGGGCAGCAGCTTGTTGTTGTTGTTGTTGTTGTTGTTGTAGCTGGCTTATTCAAATGTACACACACAAACTCTCTCACACACTCACACACACATACTCTCTCAAACTCTCCGCTGAGCAACAGTTGTTCTCTTTTGTTTTGTCACAGCCACAGCTGATTGGCGGCATTTGAGCATTTGATGGGCATTTCAGAGGGGGGTATTGCTGCTTAAGGGGTGTGGGGTTGCGGCTGAAGTTTGGGGTTAACAGCGCTTTCACATTAAAATAGCAAAAAGCAACTGAAACAACAACAACAACAAGAGAGCTTGGCTTAGTCACTTGGTGGCTTTTTCTTTAATATTTTAATGTTGTTTGTTGTTGTTATTGTTGTTGTTCTGTGTGTGTGTGTGTTGTGGTGCAAATGAGTGTAGCTCAGGCTGTTGCCATTCTTTGTGCTGTATATATATGTATATATATTTGTATATATATATATATTGTCGCAGTTTGTTTGTGTTATAATTTATGCACGTCTACAGGTTAAGAAAGTCAAGCTTTATTAACGCTGCGGTTGTTTTTGTTGTGCGAGTGTGTGCGAGTGTGTGTGTGTTTGTATGCCTGATAAGCATTCTCTGCATTTGTTGTTTTTTTCTATATTTTTCTTTTTCTTTTTTTGCCAACTACAATTAGCTAATTATGCAACAAAGCAGCTGTGTTGTGACAAGAGAGCACAAATTTCTTAAGATATTTCAAATGGACTTTTCGCTGCAAGAAGAAAACATTTTTATTATATTTACACTCCTGTTCCAAACACACAAGTTAACTGCAAAATTTTTTAATTAAATATATTTTTTATATATTATTTTATATATTTTTATTAATAAAAAATTCTTGTTTTTTTTTAATTGTTTTTTTGTGAATACAAATAAATATTTTTTAAATTGATCGGATCATTTTTTCTTACTAGAATATTTGTTTTAATATATACTTAACTAATTTTTCTGTTTTTTTAATGTGTTTTTTTTTAGATTTTTTGAGATGAACTTGCAAATCTTTCTTTTTTTATGAATTTTTTACTTTTTTTTTTTATTTATTTTTTTTTTATAAAAAACAAATATTTTGTAACCTGATCGGATGGTCTAATTTTTTACTTTTTCTTTTTTTCTCCTTAGATTTTTAGAGGTGAATTTAGGAGTCTTTCATTTTTTTATTTTTATTTATTTTTATTAAATTATTTTATTTAATTGTTTTCTTTTTTTTATAAATATACATAAATATTTTTTAACTTTATCGTTTGGTCTATCGGATCTTACTAGCATATTTGTTTTAATATATACATTTCTAAATTTGCAGTTTTTTTATTCTATTTATTTTTTTTTAGATTTTTTTAAGATGAATTAGTGAATCTTTTTTTTCTTTATATTATTTTCATTTATTTATAAATTTTTATTTTTTTTTTAATATAAATAAATATTTTTTAACGAAAACTGATGTTCGGTTTGAGCATACTACATTTTTTGTATTAATATATATTTTATAATTTTTATAAACATTTATTTTATTTCTTTTTATTTATTTATATCTTTTTTAATATTTATTTTTTTTTTGGATTTTTTAATATTTTATAGGATTTTATATTCAATAAATATTAAAAAAATAAAAAAAAAAATATGACAAACTTAAGCTATCTATACATATTTTTTTTTATTTATTATTTATTATTTATTATTTTTTTGTTTTTTATATTTTATTTTTATTTTATTATTTTTAAATTATTTTATTGTCTTTGGTTTTTCTTCAGATGTTTAGAATCTCTCGTTTTTTTTTATTTTTTCCTTTTTTTTATAAATATGTTTATTTGCAATTCTTTGTAATGAGCTTATTTTCATATATGTATTTAACTATTAAATTCTTTTTGTTTGCTGTTTTTAGATTTTTATTTAATATTTACTTAAAAACTTTAAATTTAATTAGCTACACAATTATTTAACAATATTTTCTTAAAAATTGCATACAAACGTCACTGACAGCTCGTAAAATATTCCTTAAAATATTCGAGCTTGATCGATTAATAAGTTTTGAGTTTCTGAATCAGACACACATAAAAAAAAAATTTTGGGTTTAGTCAAATTATTTTTTTGTATGTTTACTTTTGATATAAATAAATGTGCCTTGTTGAATATAAAATTAATAACATTAAAAGTTCATATTACGTCTTAAAAGGTTAGCAAAACAAGGGGGAAACAAACAAATATTAATTAATTTGGGAATTTTAGGATAGCTGTCTCTTCAAGTCTCAAGTATTTGTGGAATTCTAGCAAATTATGCTGTCTAATTATTTACTTAACAATTTAAATATATATTGTCAGGGTTTTTCACTCACATTTAATTTGAAGAAATGCACTTTGAAGCTGCTTAAATTTTTTTTTTTTATAAAAATTGTTTAGCTTAAGAGAACAAACGAACACATACACAAAACAATTAATCAATTAGGCTTAAAGACACTTCATTTTGAACGTAGCACAAACAATATGTTAGAATCTTTCAAAACGCGACGCTTTTTTTTTCTTTTTTCTTTATTTTTTTTTTGATTTTTTTATTTTCTTGTTGTTTGCGGCTTCTCATATCATTTTGAAACCCCAAACAACAATCAACGCTGAGCTGAGCGGCAACAACAACGCGTTGAACTTGAGAGACCTTGACACTGGCGCTGCTCCACAACAACTGAGCCAGAGCAGAGCATCAAAACAGGCAACAAGTTGTGGCCAAGTTGGCCAACAAGCGAAGCATGGCCAAAGAAGTGGATGGCATTTGGATTTGTGGATGCCAAGAGAGTGCAAACACCTGAGAGCTGAGAGTAAATAATCAATGAATTGGAATTAAAATTGGTTGAGTCGACTGTGATAAGCCATCAAGCGCCTAATTAGCTGAGATCACTTTGATTTTGTTACAGTAAATGCTCGATTATGTGTACTATCGCTGGGCATAATTGAAATAAAAAAATTTTTTTTTTTTTTTTAAATGTTGTATAAATGTATTTGCTGCAAATATAAATTTTCTCAATTTTTTTTAAGTGTTCTATAAGCCTTAATTAAGCATGTTTATATTTCATTATCAATTATCTTTTAATGAGCAAAGCGTAAGTCAATATTTAATATATCTAAAATTTTTTTTAATTTAATTTTTTTTTATTTTAACATCTGAATTTTTACTTGTCGAGTTTGCACTGTATTATTTTATTTGTTCACTCACACAATGTTGTTCTCACTCACATACAACGGAAGTTGCATCATTAGAAATTCTGTGCATGCTTCACGTGGCACACACAAACAGCACTCAACACCTGTTGCCTGCCACCGCGTGTCTCGTGAGCTGCGCTTCTAAGAAGATTGTGTGTTTTTGTTTGTTTTTTTTTTTTTGTATTTATTTATCTGCACTCCACTTCACTTCTTATCACATTTTGTTTGCTTATAAATATTTGATTTAAATCTGCCGCACAAACTGTGAACAGTTGTTAAAGCAGCGCTGCCAACGCGTTGCAAGCTGTGTGGAGTTATTGCTGGCAGCATTTTCCTCCGCGCTTAAAAGTATGCAATATTTTAAATGAAATTTCTGTTGCGAGTTTGTGTCCTAAGTCTTTTGTTTACATGCGTTAAATGTGGGCGAAAAAAATATAAAATAAAAGCAAATGGGAATATTGAGTTTAGTGTACTTGAATTTGTGGTAGGAAATTAATGTAAAAAAATTGAATTGGCTAGTTTCTAGCTTTAAATGCTGTTTCTAGGCCTCTAACTCTTATAACTGTGATTTTGATCATAGTTTCTCATCTACAATTATTTTATAATTAAACTTTAGACTATTCCGAAAATTAATATTTCTGCCATTTTTTCATACCTACCCCTTGCAAATTTTGTGAAATTTTTGAAAAATTTTAAACCTTTAAATTTTACTTTCAAACGATGGCGGTCACTAAAAAAATGTTTTTTGTTTTTGGGTTAATTCATTTTTTTTGTTAAAATTGACGCATAATTTGAATAAAATATTGGCTTGTAAATATATTCTCTATATCCTCTTTTTAATCGAAGTTGTAGCATAAATTAAATAAAATAAAGACTTGTAAATACTCTGTCTAGATTGCTCTGCCTAGAATGCCAAAACTTTGTCACAGTTAAATCAATTTAATTGATTTCTCAAAATTAAATTTAACTAGATTTTTTTCTACTTTTGCATGACTTTAAATTGACACAATTTTCAACTATAAATTCAAACACATTTTTTTCTCTTTTTTAATACATATTTTTTGTTTTATTTTGATATTAAACATTAATTAAAATTACCAATAAAGTTAGATTTGAATTCAAGAAATTCTAATGCGAATGAATGTAATAAATATAATTATGATTAGTGTTAAATTCATTTCAATGACGCACACACAATATATGGGTAAAACAAATAATAAAAACACAAACTAAAATAAGAATATAATAAATAAATGTTGCAAACGCAGCTTTGAGCGTATGTGAGGGGTGGAGGATTCTTATATCTTAAACACTAGCAACCCCGAGTCGTAGAGGAATCACATGGCCAGGCAACGGTGTTGATGCAGTTGCACCTCGCTTTAAACTACTCGAGCGGTGACTGCAGTCTTTCCCAATTTTATTAAATTGTTAGTTAGCTTTTCAAGCTGTTTCCCTAACTGTAACTTATTTACGCATTATTATCATTGGCCATGACCTTGTTGATCCACGGTACAAAGTGTTGTATATTGGTATAAACGCCCGGCAAATGTTCCCTGCCACAGCCAATGCCCCAGGATACCAAACCGATTAGCGTCTTGCGACCATCCATTGTTAATGTCAGTGGCCCACCGCTGTCACCTTGACAGGAGTCGCGACCGCCCTCCTTGTAGCCAGCACACAGAAATACCTGAAGGGATGAGAAAACAAATATTAGTTAAAGTTGTAAAATAAATAGAAATTAATCAATTTTTTTATTGTTTTAATATTAAATTTAAATCTATCTAAATGCTATTAAATAAATTTCATAAGCTTAAGTCACGGTTATAGGTCTAACTGATGGATATCATTAATACTTATCATTTATATTTATTACCATTTAACAAATTAAATAATAATATTAAAAATCGGAGTTCAAATTATTAGCTAAATTATTGAATAATTCGCTTAAAATATTTTCCCTTTAAATCAGTTGAATAAAAATTGTCCAAAAAAGTTAAATAATTTTATATATAATTTAAAAAAAATTTGCTTTTAAACTAGTGAAAAGTAGTCTGGACATTATTTCAAAAAGAAAAGTAATTGATATTTCAATTAAACAGAGAAAATTAAATCTATAACGATTTGCAATTAAAACTACATTAAATGGTAACAGATCATACTTTCCAACTTATTTTTAAAGAAATAACTTCACTAATTACTAGATATTGCCGATCATGCTTTTTTTTAATTTTCCAGATTTTTTAAATATTTTTTTGACTTGAAATATTGTGTATTAAGGAAGCATTGAAATAAGTATGATGTGGTCAGTAAAACTTGGAAATGATTTTTACCGAGTAGAAGCAAATTTTAAAGGCTAAAAAATTAATAAAAGAGGATGTTCTTCTTCGTGGTAAATCTGACTATTTAATAGAAAAACTAATAAGTAAATCCAGCGTATTATTTGGAGACCAAAGAAAAAAAAAATCATGTGCATTTTATCTGAAGAGCTTGTCGCTCTTAGTTTCTAGACTAAGGTCTTCATATTTTTTTAATATATGAAAAATCAAAATGAGTTTATTGTATCTAAAAATTGCGTTAATATTTAAGCTGATATCTTTAATTGTTTATCAAAATTAATTACGATCAAAAATATTGAAATCTACTTGAATGGATTATGGAAAATATTATCGAGGGTGTAGAGAGTATAGATTATTATAAAAGCGGCTAAACAAATTATTTAGCGGGACTACTTTCATCATTTGTAGCTCACAATTTAATTATGTTGTACAATAGTCTAGTAATAAGATGAACCTAGAGTTCCAAAGTTTAAAGCTCAGCAAAGAAATGCCTCTTAAATATATTTATTTTAATAAAGAAATTTTAATCAATTATTTTTGCGATTATTAACGCCACGAGGCAAATGAATTTTGAAAGTAAATGCACTTTGAAAGTGAAAAAAAAAAAAAATAAATAAAAAAATACAATAAGCTAATGCCTTTATATAAACTCAATATTTATCTACATTTTGTTTCGCTTTCATTATCAAAGTTGAGTAAACTCACATCATGTATGGCTTCACGTCGTCCGGCCGCTCGAAACCAGCGTTGGCAGCGATCATTTGAGATGACCTCCACGTCCACCTCCTGCAGCACCGATGGCACAGTGCTCTGGCCATGCCGCGTGCGTCCCCAACCTGCCACCGTGGCCATTTTGCCCGTCAATTTGGTGGTTGGCGGTGGCAGGCAAACGGGTATTATGTGTTGTTTATATACAACATTACGATCCAGACGTATCAGTGCCACATCATTTTTAAAATCGGCAGGATTATAATGTGGATGCACCTCCTTGCGTTCAATGCCATATTCCTCATGATTGAGACGCTCCTCCTGCGCACGCACATCCCATTCGCCCAGGCGAATTTTCATATTCGAATTTGTGGTGCTAAAAAAATGTGAAAAATTATTGTTTAAATGGGAAAGTCTAGCTGTTTATATAGACTACTTACGTGGCCACACAGTGCGCGGCTGTAACCACCCAACGATTGGATATCAATGCACCACCACAGCTCAATTTGCGGGTTAGAAATCCGCTCTTGATGAGCGCCACCTGCCAAGGATGCGAGCCAAAGCCCGTGGAATGTCCACCCACAATGCGATTGGAGCGTGAATAAACCTCACCGCAGCCTGGGAGAAATAAATAGAGAACAGTTTAAAGTAAAAACAATTTTTATGGGATTAAAAGAAATAAATAAATCAATTTATATACAGCTGTGTGAAAAGTAATAGCAATTTTTAAAAATATTCAAAAGATTTTAAAATAAAAACAAAATAAATTAAAAATATGAAAATTGTATTTTTAAATAATTTTCATATTTTTAAAGAACATTTTGTATTATTTTCTATACAACAATCTAAAAAATATAGAAAAAAAAAAATAGAATTTAAAAAATATGAAAATGATTTTAAAAATATAATTTTCATATTTTTAAATTATTTTGCTTTTATTTTAAAAACAAAAATATAAAAAAAAATGAAAATACAATTTAAAAAATATAAAAATGATTTTAATATAGAATTTTCATATTTTTAATTTTAAAATATTTTGCTCTTATTTTAAAGACATTTCTGAACATTAAAAAATGGAGAAAAAATTTAAATATATTTTAAAAATGTGAAAATGATTTTAAAATATAATTTTCATTTTTTTACATTATTTTGCAGATATATACAATAAAATATAAAAAAATAAAATATAATTTATAAAATATAAAAATGAATTTAGTATATAATTTTCATATTTTTTAAAAATTATTTTACTATTATTTTAAAAACAGATATACATATATAATAAAATATAGAAAAAAAATAAAAGATATT
The DNA here is from genome assembly GCA_035043045.1 of Hirtodrosophila alboralis. Lineage (NCBI taxonomy): Eukaryota > Metazoa > Arthropoda > Insecta > Diptera > Drosophilidae > Hirtodrosophila > Hirtodrosophila alboralis. Next base: position 577,917 of record JAWNNH010000243.1, read on the forward strand.
TAAAAAAAATGTGAAAATGATTTTTAAATATAATTTTCATATTTTTTAAATTATACTTAATTTTTTTTAATTTGTTATTATATATAAAATATAAAATGAATTTAAAATAGAAATTTTCATATTTCTTAATTATTTTGCTATTATTTAAAAATTGATATATACAATAAAATATAGATAAAAATAAAATTTAATTAAAAAAATAATAATAAATAATGATTTTAAAATAAAATGTTTATATATTGTAAGTTATATTTTAATTTTTTTATATTTTATTATATATGTATAAATGTCAAAATAATTGATAAATAAATAAATTGATTAAATAAAATATTTTTCATATTTTTTAAATTATATTTAAATTTTGTTTATTTTTTATTATATATAAAATATAAAATGATTTCAAAATAGAATTTTCATATTATTTTAAATTATTTTGCTATTATTTAAAGTCTGATATATAGAAAAAATTGAAATATATTTAAAAAAAGATGAAAATGATTTTTATTTAAAATTTTAATGTTTTTAAATTATATTTAATTTTTTTATATTTTATAATAAATGTATAATAATATAAAATGATTTTAAAATATTATTTTTTATATTTTTTAATTATTTTGCTATTATTTTAAAGACAGATATATATAGTAAAATATAGAAAATAAAATGAGAATAAAAATGCTACTATTTTAAACACAGATATATATATAAATAAAGATAAAAAAAAATAAAATTAAATAAAAGTGAGCGAGCAACAGCGTAAAGTGCAAACTAAAATATAAAAATATAAAAAAAAGGTGAATTGAGAATTTTTGTGTGTGGTGCAATCAAAGGAAAACTTGCAGAGTGGTGCTTACAAGTAAATACATAAAAGTGTGTGACCAGTTAGATAGTTTAGATGATGAAGTGGAATTTTTATATATTTTTTTTGTAGTACCCGGCACAGGACGATAGCTGGCATCGTTGTAGCCACCACCGCTGTCGTACTCATCCACCGCTTCGCCCGCATTCAGATCCAGAACATTGCCCACGGCAAAGGGTTGAGCTTGTGGCTCGTGTGGCGACTGGGGACGCGTTGGTGCGGCACCTGCCCCATCTGGTGGTGCATCCGCATCAAAGAAACTATCCAGATGATTGGTAATGCCCAAATGATTGGAGGAATCATGTTCCCAGCTATTCAAACTCGTGGCTGTGGGTCGATGCACAGTTGTTGAGCTGGAGCTGGGTTTATAGGGATTGCCGCTATATAGTGAGGGGCGTTTGGTGGTATAGTAGGCGTGGCTGGGATAGGCGGGGCGTGACGAGGTTGCAGAGGCCGCTGACAGACCATTGTTGCTGCCACTCTGATGTTGATGATGATGTTGTTGTTGTGACGGTTGATGATGATGATGTTGTGCTGGCTTGTTGGCATTCGGCGACAAATCGGGATAAATGTCGTGCAAATGTATTATGTCACCTGTGTATAAGAATTATGATGATGTGGCAGTTTTCCCTTAATGCACAACAAATTTACAACAACAACAAAAACAATACAAAATTGTAACTTTTCGCTGTGAGGTCAACTTTCGCCGCACAACTTAAACTTTTTGTAATTTTCCACTTTAAAGTGGCAATAAAACAAACAGCAATTGCGCCCTGCACGACTTTATTATGTCACCAAACCAATCAAGTTGAAATTAACACACACACACACACACAACCAACTGACCATAGCCGCCCTCCCCCTTCAGTGCATCAAAAACAAAAGACAAAGTCGTATGAGATAATTTTTTCGCACGTAATTCAAAAAAAAAAAAAAGTAAAAGAAAAAAAGAAATGTTAAATAAATTCAACTTTAAGAGCCACAGAACGCCGCAAGTTGATTAACACTTTCTTGGAGATACACTTTCAGAGGGTATTATAAGCCTGTCATGAATTGTGTAATGATTTGACAGAGACGTTTTTTAATACTCATAAATTATATGTATTTTTGATCAGCATTAAAAGCCTAGTTATTCTGTTTATATATATTTTGTTATTATTTTTTAAATTATATTTTATTATTTAGTATTTATTTTTGAAATTATATTTTATTATTTGATATTTATTTATTTTTTTTTTTTTACTTCCATTTTTTTAATTATGTTTTCTTATTTAATATTTTTTTATTGTTTATTTTTTTACCTATTTTTTTAAATTATATTTTATTATTTAATTTATTTTATTTTTTACTTTTTTACTTCCTTTTTTAAAATTATATTTAATTATTTAATATTAATTTTTTTTATTGTATTTTTACTCTTGTTTTTTAATTATATTTTATTATTTAATATATATATTTTTTTTATTTTTTACTTATTTTTTTACTTTTTTTTTTTAATTATATTTTATTATTTAAAATTTATTTTGTGTATGTTTTTTCCTCTCAGTTTTAAATATATAATTTGGCCGAGATGTTTAACTTTGTTGTAGGCAATAAATGTAAAGAATTCAGCCAGATCTGATTACTATATCATATAGTTACCATAGAAATAATCAACCAAAAAGTTATTATATAGAAAACGTTGATATTTTCAAATATTTTTTAACAAAACTTAACAATTCTAAGTTGTTTTGGATACTACACAATCTGACGAAATTTTATTAAATTCGAAAGACTATATTATATAGCTACCATAGGAAGAATCGGTTAAAAAAATCAGTTTTAGCATTAAAACATTTTGGTTTATTAAGATATCTAAGTGAAACTCAGCAATTCTACGTTATATTATATTTAATTTATTTAGACTTTATTTTATTAAAATCGTACGACTATATTATATAGCTGCCTTGGAAAGAATCAGTAAAAAATTCAGTTTTTCCATTAACAAATTTCTGTTTGTTAAATAAGTAAAACTTAGAAGTTGTACGTTATAAACATAATATGTCAAATATATTTTGATTTAATTTTATTTAAGTCGTACGCCTATATTATATAGCTGACATAAAAATAATCAATCGAAAAGCTTGTTTTTGTATGAACACAATTTAATTTTGCAGATTAGTGCAATCAAACGCAACAATTCTTTATATAAAACAAAAAAATTATAATATTATTGTATTCACCTTATTCAAACTGTTCAAACTCTATCAAAATCTGGCTATATATAAGCTATATTTAAGCTAACATAGAAACAATCTGTAGTTAATTAAATTTTCATATAAAAAATTGTATTTATTCTTGCAAATAAATAAATATTTCTATTCTTAATGCTGCCTTAGATAAAATTATTTTATAAATAAATAAATAAATACATTTTTAAATGAAACAATTTACCTTTTATACCAAAAATTATTTTAGGTCTGTCTACTGTAGAGATCATTAATATACAATTTAATTATTGTATGACAAAGAGCTATATTTAAGCTGGCATTGAAACAATCGATAGTAAATTGAATTGGCATGAAAAATTGTATTAATTCTTGCAAATAGGTAAACCATACTCGAACACTTATTAAATTCACATAATTATATTTTGCCGTATTTATAAATAAATAAATAAACAAATTTTTTATATGAAACACCTTATCTTTTACAAAAAAATATATCTTTTCACTACTCTAGCGATCATTAATATAAAATTAAATTTTTCTATGACAAATTTTTATCTCTTTATAAGGGCATTAAATCTTCCAACAATTTTAAATAACTTTTCTTTCTTATATCAACTTTTGCCTGTGGCCGAGTTTCAACTTGAGGCTTAAACTTGAATGAAAAATAATGCCGTAACTTTAACGCTGTGATTTTTCCCACAATTTTGTTGTGTGTCATCTGCTGCAGCGCAAAACAAATAAATAAATAAATAAACCAAAAAAAAAGTGAAAAAAATAAAAACTTGATGCAGGCTCAGCCAGGCAAAAGGCAAATTGAAAAATTGAAACAAAGCAACCCAAAAATTTCACTTTTCAAATGCAAAAAAAAAAAAAAAATAACAACGTTCACCTTCGTTTATTTCCGCAATAGACTTTGCCCAGTTTTATTTTTTTGGCTTTTTTTTGGGCTTTTTCATTGTCGCGTCTGTGGCTTGGCATAGGAAAATTTTACACTTGAGCGAGATACGCAGACAAAAGGCGGCCAGAGTGAAAAAAAAAAATAAAATTCCCAGAAAAACTGTAGACAAAACTATTTTCCCTTAAAGAAAGTAAATAGCCAAAACAGAACGCGCTTTCAGAAAATTAAAAAAAAAAAAACTATAATTTAGTTCATTTTTTTTGGGCTTTATTTTGTAGGCCGCTTCAAAAAGTTTTCATCAAGAATTATTTACAACATGTTGTAATGTGTTTTTTTGTTGCAAGCACACATAAAAAAATAAATAAAAGAGAAGTCTAGAAAATGAAACAGAGCACAGCAAAATGGCGGTGTGTGTGTTTGTGTGTGGCATAATATTTCTTGTTGTTATTGTTGCTATTGCTTAGTTAATTGTTAAAGATTACGATATAACAAATGCACTTGGATATGGCAAATGAAACTGCTAAAAATCAATTTTGAGCAAGGAATGTGAAGTGCAACCAAAAAATGACGAAAAAAAAATAAAATGAATGGAAGTTTTATTTTTTTTATAGACAAGGCATGCAAGATCAGCTTTAAATAGTTGTATTTGGCAAAACCGGATATTAAATGCGTTTAAATGTTTATTTTTATTTAGAATATAAGGCCAATTAGTGATACTATGAAGGTATCAGAAAAACAATTAAGATTATTATCTTTTTATTATCTTCAAAAAAAATAAAAGAATTTTTTTTTTAGAATAAAAGTTGCTTTTTGACCTAGTTCTAATTTTATTGCATTTCGAGGCAGATTAACGAAATAAATTTAAAATGTCCAAAATGCTTTATGTATTAACTAGGTATATTAATGCATTTTATTTTTATAGAATGAATAAATTGAGAAAGAAATGTTAAATAATAATAAAAAATTGTTTAGCATATCATAAAGTTTTTTTAATGATTAACTAGTAACTAGACGAATATTAATTTATTTAAATGCTTTATGTATAAAATATAATTATATTATATTAAATAATTTATTTATTGAAGGAAAAAATGTAAAATGGGACTAAAAACATAGCTTAACATATTATAAACTAATTAAAATTTTATTTTTGATTAACTAGACGGATTTTAAACTACCTAAAAAATTATAAAGTATTTTAAATCATTTTTTTTTTCAAATTAAATATAAAATATAGAAACAATGATATTTTTGCATATCATAAACTAATTAAAATTGCATTAAGGATTAACTAGATGGATATTTATTAAACTTAATGCTTTATGTAGAAAGTATATTTAATCATTTTATATATTAGAATAAATAAATTTAGAAAGAAATGTAAAATGAGAATAAATGAGCATATCATAAACTAATTAAAGTTTTATTTATGATTACGAGACGGATTTTAAATTAACTAATTTTTTTTTGTTTAAAGTATAGCAAATCTTTAATCTCTTTTAAATAAAGTATAAAAATTCACTTTTTGCTTTTAAATGAGCATTGTTAATTTGCTATTGATTATAATAAATTTTTTTAGGTTTTATTTAACGCATATTTTATATATCTAAGCAAAAATAAGTATAAAAAGATTTTTAACAATTTTCTTCTAAATGATATTAAAGAAACTGTCACTGCCTTTAACTGAATTTTGATGAGTATATATTAAACCAATTTTTTTTTGTCAATGAAATAATTGAAGGAATTAATGTAAAATAGAATTATTTTATAGAAAAATAAGATTAAAGGAAAAATTGTGAAATAAGAATAAAAAATAGTGTGCTTACCAATTAGCTCATGATATTGAAAACTATTTTTTTTTCTTATTTCACATTTATTCAGTAATTTTTTTTCTTTCTATTAAATAATTTTATTTCACATTTGTTCCTTTTCTACAGTTTTATTAATGAGCTTAATTTGCATCTGATTATATGTTTTAACTATTTTTAATGGAGTTTTGATTTATTTTTTATAATTTTCATTTGCAAATAATTGGAATCACTTTGCACTTTTTTGTGGGTACAGCTTTATATTTATTTAATAATATTGCCAAATTGTCATTTCTCAATATATAATAAATTGAATGCATATTTCTACACCCTACATAGTTATTTTTATATATATTCCTAACTTGTATTTTTGCTTTGTGCTTGACTTATTCCTGATCGACATGTTTAATGGTCTACCATTGACACCTTCCACTTCAGCGCCTGCTGCACTCGAATAACATTAAATTTAGTAATGTCAGAGCAATGTATTTTTGTTGTGCTTCTGCCTCAAATGCCCTGCGGGTGTGTGTGAGTGTGTGTGTAGGCAAAGTCGAGCAATTTGTTGTCATTTTCGAAATGCGAACTAATTTATTGCGCTATTATACAGGGGAATTGCATAACTCGAAGCGCAGCAATTTGCAATTTGCTAACAAAGTGCAGCAAAATGCAACAAGCAAACTTAAGCTTAAAAATAAAATAAAATAAGGAGGCAAATGGTAAAAGCAGCTTCAGCAAATGAATTGGACAGTTAGAATGATTTTGGATTTGCTTTTTAAACTCTACTCACTTGTATTGTTGACCGGCGACGACGCCGCATGTGGACTCTCCTCGGCGTCAAGATCTTTGTCCACACAGCATGACCAGATCATGCCGCCGGAACATAGATCCAGCGGCTTGCCGCCGCCCAAGACGCACGAGATGGACAGGCCGCACTCGAATTTGTGGCCACGGAAGCGGCACGACTGTGGTATCACTGTAAATAGACCAAAAGATACCAAAAATAATGGGCATTAGTTAAACGGCAAACACACACGGTAAAAAAATAAAATAAAGACCAATTATTACACTCAGAAAAAGCAGCAAAGAGGTTTAATTTATAGCAATTGGTTCCTGAAGTTTTATAGGGCAAATATGAATAAAAAATATAGTTTTTTTGTGAATAAATAATTTTCGTTGATAAAAAAAAATAAAATTTAATATTAGCTTAATTTTAAACACAAATTCAACACAATTTAAATTTGAGAAAATCCAAATTTAATTATTAAGTAAATCTCAAATTTAACCCTTTTAATAACTAAGTCGAATTTTTAGAATTTCTGCACGTGCTTATATGTATATAAAATTGCTTATATGTATATAAAATGTTCTAAATTTTTTTTTTATATTTTATAAGACATTTTTCTGATTTTTTAATTAGTAAAATTTGCCATTTCTTGGCAGCTGAAATTTTTCAAAAAACCAATTAAGTAAGACAAGTGATAAAATATCACAAATAAAAATTTGCAAAATTTTTTTAATAAAATTATAATTTATAAAAACATTTCTATGCCTATAAAATCTTATACATATGCGTTTATGTGCCTAACTATATTATAAACTGAGAAGTTGATGTAACGAACTGGAAGTATTTATCCAACTGAATCGAGAGCTGGAGAGTTGAAAACAACGTCATAGAAAATTAAACAATATAATGAAACGAATTATGCTATTTATTTTTGTATTATATGTCTACAATTGATCAAATGTTCTTTAAATAAGACTGTCTTGTCAATTCATCAATTTTAGAAATTTCCTTTGAATTTTTTTAAGATCAAAATTAAGACTTAGGCAGGCAAGTTGCATATTACATTAAAATAAAAAATAAATAAATAATTAAATAAAGAAAGAAAGTAAGAATGAAATAAATAAATAATTTAATAAATAAATAAAGAAATAAATAAGTAATTAAATAAATAAAGAATTAAAAAAATGAATAATTACATTAATAAATAAAAAAAATTAATAAAGAAATTTACAAATAAATAAATAAATAATTAAGTAAATAAATAAATAAGGAAACAAATAAATAACTAAATAAATTAATCAATTAAGAAATAAATCAAAAAAAGTAAATAAATAAATAAATACATAATTAAATAAATAGATAAAAAAAAAATAAATAAATAAATAATAAAATAAATAAATAAGGAAATTTACAAATAAATAAATAAATAAACAAATAAAAGATTAAATAAATGAATAAATAAGTAAGCAAATTAATAAATAAATAAATTAAACAGTTAAAAATAAATAAGTAAATAAATAAATAAATACAGAAATAAATAAATAGATATATAAATAAATTAAAAAAAGAAATATATATAAACAAACAAATAAATAAAGAAATTCAAAAATAATTAAATAAATAAATAAATAAGTAAACTATTTATATGTTAAATATAAATAAATAAATAAATAAATTAATTAAAATATAATGAAATAAATTTAAATAAAGGAAACAAAGTCAAAAGTAACTACAAAAAAAATTATCAAACTTCTGGCACAATTTTTGACCTTGCAAAACAAAAGACTAAGGCGACAAACTTACATATTAAACAAGAGACAAGGACAAGAGACTTAGACGACGAACTGGCATATGCACAAACAACGAAAATATTTCTAACATTAAAATATATTGTTGATAAACTCTTAAAAAACTTTTTCCACACAACTTTTATTCAAAAATTTTACTCCAATTAATAATATAAATCTCTCATTAAAAACGTATTTTTTTCTGAGTGTATAAAAAGCGATTAAAAGTGCAATTGCTTGGCAGTTTAACAACGTATACTTCGGGATAGTAAATCCATGACGCTATTCTCGCCATAATAGCCGGTGCCGCTACGTCGAGACAGTGCATCCAAGATGAGCATATCATGCTCCTGCTGTGCGCTGGGATAGCCCAAGGCAGAGACGCTCCAGCTGGATGTCAGGGCATAGATGAGCAGCAGACATAAATGCCAAATATCCTTTTTGTGGCAATGTCTTCGGCCTGCCATAACCGCGCCTCTCTCTCCGCTGCTCCTGTGGCGAGGAGCGCAAACAAATAAAAAAATGCGTACTTTCACTTTCTCACTTGTTTATACTTTATGATTGCTGTTGCGTTCACTTTCTTTTTGTTGCTTTATGTGCGTAATAATAAAATCAATCCTTGGCCACGTTTTGTAATTGTTAAATTTAAAGACGATTTTTTATTTAAACAATATTGCCAGGATTTCACTTTTATTTTCAAACGCGACTTTCTTGCTTGAGCTACGCATGCGCAACGGCAATTTTCACGGCACGCGGCGCACGAAAAGAAAATTGTTTACTAAAAAATTTTGAGTTAAAAAAATAATTTTTAGCCTCAAAATTAAATAAAGACAACCGCACGTCGGGAAATTCAACTCAGAACTAAGCCAAAGTTTTATGTAGACGCAGCTACGAAGCTGCCGAAGAGTTTTTGCCATTTCACTGGCAAAAGCCGAAGACGCTGGCGAGCAGAGAGTAGCAGACGAGACAGAGAGACAGAGAGAGAGAGAGAGAAACTTACAGAGCGACAGCGAGAGCGCATCTAGTTTGTTGCTGGCAACATGTTGCTAAGCTTTTGGCTTTGATTTTTTGGGCTTTTTGGTCAAGGTTTCTTTGACGTCGTCTCGAACTCGAACTCGAGCACAAAATAATCTATAATCTATATACAATGTTGTTGTTTAACACTTTCGAATCGACCGCCAGGCAATTTGTTGTTAATTGCAGTTGATTTTCCTGCTCTTGAATAAAAAAAAAGACTTTTGCTTTTATTTTTTTTTTTTGTTTTTTTCTTAGTTTTTCTATATTACATTTGGCGAATGCCATTGAACTTGTGTGCTGCAATTTGCGCTCGTTTGTAATATGCAGTTGCGGTTTTTTAATAAATACATATATATACATATTTTTGTTAATCATTTTAATGAAGCATGACGCGCTTTCATTGGGCCATATGTTAATGTCGCCTCTGCGTGAAAATAATTGCCGCTACAAATTTTTTTGTAAATTTAATTTAAGTGTTTGGACTCGCATTTCTCGAGCTAATTGGTTTTTTTTTTGTTGTTGTTGTTATTTATTTTGGAAAGTATAATTAAAGTTGTACACATGGGCCAAGATATATTGTCTGCAAAAGAACATAAACAAGTGAGGTTTTTTTTTTTTGCGTACTACTTTCGCTAATTAAATTAAATGTTTCTTTTTTTTTTTGGGTAGAAATCATTGTGTGAATCATGTGAACTTGACATCATATCGATGGCTTAGCTCAAGGTTAATTAATATGCAAATTATGTAATTGAAACATGTTGTTCATATTTGTCGAGTCACCGACTGCGAAACGAAAGAGTTAGGCAACAAACTTGCATTAAAATACGTTTATTAATTAATTAATTAAACAGTTGGCTAAGAAAGAGCTTGAGTTGGTAGCGTGCTTACTATTTAAATAAGAGTTTATTTTAAACTAAATAAAGAAGACTTAGAGACAGATTTGACAATAGTTTCTAGGCAAATTGAAGGGGATGAACTGGACAGTGTTTACTGAAAGATATTGGGCTGATAATCTAAGTGGAAAAATTCAAAATACTAAGGCAATTAATTAGGACAGTCTAAGAGCTTATTTTTGCCTATATAAATAAAAAAAAATTGGGTGACGAACTTGCAGTTTTGTTGGTAGAAAAATACTCATGCAACGATCTTGCATATGCCCAAAATTAAGAGAATTAAACAGCGAAAATTTAATATATAGACTTAAATTATTTTGCATTAAAATCCAAACAGTTTGACAAAGAATTTATTTATTTAGAATATAACAGGTAAATAACCAAAAAAAAAAGAAGGCGGTAAGCTTAAAAATAAACATAATTCCAAAGCATGAAACTAGATATTTTGTGTAAATTCAAATTTAAATTTAAATTGTAATAGAATTCGCCCTTAAGATAAAACTTGGCTGAAGGCTAATATTAATTTGCTTCAAAATAAAAATTAACTTAGAAAAAGCAATAAAAAATATGAATTTAAATAAAAATGGCTAAAAAGTATTACAAAAAAAGACCCGCTAAATATTGCATATAATGCAATTTTTTATTTTTAATTTTAAAGCATACGGGGATCGCCAAAATAGTAAATAAATAAATGGACTCAACAAAAAACCAAAAATATTTAGGCGAAAATCTGGCAGTAGCACAAAAAAAAGACAAAAACAAATGACTTAATTGACAATATTTTTTTTTTAGAAATATTCCGTTACATTAAAAGAAAACAAGTAATTTTGAGGCAAATTTAAAAGAAAATTAAAACAAAAGCAACAAGAAAAAGCTAAAAATTAAAAAAAAATAAAAAAATTTAAAAAAAAATACTTATTCAACAAAGGCTTAGACAATAAACACGCATTCTGTCTGCATTTTTTCTGCACGTAAAACAAATGACCGAACTGACAAAATATTTTTTAAGGAATATTCTGTTTCGTTAAAAGAAAATTTAATATTTTCAAGGCAAATGTTGTTTCATAAAAAAAAGAAAATTTAACAAAAAGCGAAAAAGAAAAGCAAAAAAAATATTTGTTTGACAATCTGTATTCGGACAGAGAAAAATAAAAAAAAGAATTTGGCAACAAACTAGCATTATTTCTGCATTTTTTAGGCAACGCAATTTTTTTTAGGAAAATTCTGTTTTATTAAAATAAAATTAAATATTTTTGATGCAATTTGTTTTTAAAAAATAAAAAAATAAAAGAAAATTTTAAGCAAAAGCAACAGGAAAAAAAATGCATTCAACAATATGTCTGAAAAACAAAAAAAACACAAAAATTTTGGCAACGAACTATCATTTTTCCTGCAATTTTTCAGCACATAAAACGAATGACTTAGGCGACAAACTTGCTGTGAAAGACTAAGACAACGAACTAGCATACTTACAATCGAGCTCATCAAAGAACTTGGCCTGCTTGGGCAAATCCTTGTCAATGGCCTGTTTAAGCTCCGGCGTTACCACAGCATTATAGACGGAGTTGTAACTGTTGTGGGCGGCGTTGAGGCAGCGACACAAACACAAGCAGAGGCTGAGCAGCAGCAGCGTCGTTGGCAGCGGCAGCGGCAGCCATGCAACTGCGCGCATTTTGCAATACTTTCGTTGTTGTTATTATAACTGTTGTTGTTGTTGTTTTGGTTGTTTGTCTGCGATTTTGTTTTTTTTTTTTTTGTATTTTTTTGTGCAATTGTGTGTTTCACTTAATTCACGTAGCGGCGCGAGTTTTTGATTGAATAATCGCTCGTTTGCATAGCAGGCTCGAAATTTAAACCAAAAAATTTAAATTAAATAAAATATTCACAAGCAACAATATTTCAAGTTAATCAGAAAATATATATTTGGCACAGTGCATATATTTTGCGTGCCACTTTTAATATTTTAACATAAGCATGTTGTACTCTTTTATTTATTTTTATTTTATTTATTTTGTGCCCCGTCACGCACTTTTTCTTTTATTTGTGGTTTTGAGAGTTGAACCCGATACTCTGCTTTTAATTTGTTGTTGCTTTGCGCGAGTTTTGCGTTTGCGAACAGTTTGCGGTAACGTCAAAACACTTAATAAACAGTTGGCTGACAAATTCAAAATCAAAAAGCCATCAACACACGCTCAAAACGTGGCCCAAACCAAACCGCGCAACGTTGGCTATTGAGTAATAATAAGCGCCAAAGAGTGTAAAAGAGACTCTCTGTGTGTGTGTGTGTGTGTGTGTGTGTGTGTGGAGAGTCACACTCGCATTGAAATCGAAAGTGAAAAGCAGACACAACAGACAAACCGACAAACCGACAAGACGTGGCCTCTGAGTCTAAACACAACTTGTTTTTTCTTGTCGCTCAGCTGACAATTGCATGTGTCGCATATGTTTGACTGCCCCATGACTAATGTCAAATTTGGAGCTGCTGCTGCAAAAAAGAGGAAGTTAGCGCCAGTTAGACATATAAAAAAACAAATACACCGAAGCTATATACCCTTGCAAAGGTCTTCTAGGGAAATTTTGTATACTTTTGCATAGAAAAACTCATTTTTGATGCAATTGTTGCTATGTCAGCTATATGATATAGTAATCCGATTTTAATCAAACTTGATCCGATTATAAATATCGTAATTCTACATCGATATGCCAGTTTTGGTTTTTATATCTTAAAAAACAAAAAAGTTTTTCATACAAAAATGTTCATGAAAATGAAGTGTCTTCGCTTGTGCCTATGGCAGCTATATGATATAGTGGTCCGATCGGACTGATTTTGACACACAAACTACATACAGTATCAAGCTTTATCTATGCCTTGTTTTATTTAGATAACTCAAAGATAAAGTCAAAAAGTAAGCATAGAAACAGACACATTTCGATACAAAATTACAATACCCCCTTGCAAGGGTATATACGAAAAAATTAAATTAAATTTTTTGTGACTGCCATTTAATTTTAGCTAAGCAGTCGCGTATAGTACAACAAAAATATATGTATTAACAATTGTACAAATTGCAACAGGAAAAACCAGCTGGCAATCAGGCAACCAAGCGAAAGCCAAAAAACGCACACACAACATCTTATTTCAAGTTTATCTCAAGCGTGAAAATTCAGTAGCAATAAAAACAACAATAAAAACAACAATAATAATAAAAAACTACACTCGCAATAATTGAAAAACTATCAAAATACGCACAAAAGCCTAAATAATTGTTTGTTAAGCCGATGGCTTGTTGTGGGTTCATGGCACAACAACAACAACAACAACAACAAATCGATGACACACTTTGACATAATCAACTTACAGACAAAAAACCAGCAATCAAATTAAATATAAATGCATTAAAAAAGGACGGTATTTTAATACACTCACAGCTCTATACACTAATTTCTTAATTTTTAAATTTTCCCATTATTACAAAATTTGGTTTATATTTTTTTATAATTTAAAATTTAATTCTCTTGCCATTTAAATTTGATTCAAATCTTTAGTTCAATGCTAACTGACAATTAAAACATTTAAATGCAATTTTTCAGTAATATTATATACATCATTTTTTAATTTTAAGTACTCCCATTCCTACGAAACTTTGACTTTATTTAACTATAATCTAAAATTTAACACACTTGCCATTTAAATTAGATTCAATTCTCTTTTTCAATGGCAATTTATAATCAAAACGTTTAAAGTAAAATTTCCAGGTAGGATAATTGTTATGATTGTTTAAAATTAAAATTACTTTTTTGCAAGTTAGTAAAAAAAAATCATTTTTTTCTTGAGTTTTTTCACAAAAAAAAATTATTATTAAATATTATAAATTATTATTATTTTATAAAAATTATTAATATTTTATATAAGTTATTATTATTTTATATACTGGGAGCGGTTTTTTTTTCAATTTTTTTTAACAATTTTTTTAAAATAAAATATTGAAATTATTTTTAATTAAAAGTAAAGTTTTTTAAAGAAAAGAATGTTATAAGCTTTTTTTTGTACGTGTGATTATATAATTTAAAAAAATATAATAATATATGGAAAAATATTTTTATTATATTTTTTAATCAATTATTATAAATATATATTTTAATAATTATTTAATTTATTTAATTTTCATTTTAGATAAAGAAAGCAATTTTAATTTTTAAATTTAGCTCGAATTATTTTTACTGATATTTATTCTTTTAACTCTATCGGAAATTGCAATCCGGGGTAGTTCTAATACTGTTTAAATTTGGATTAAATTTCGACAGCACATATTGAAGCTTACGATTTGTGGAATTCGGCTCAGATTTTCTATAGAAAATTTCAGAGAATTATTTACAAGAATTCTTTGTTCGCTGGCTACTTTAAGATATAGATATGTAAACTGAGCGATTTCGTCTTGTTGCAGTAAAAATTACACCAATTTCAATTTCAATAAAGAAAACGCAAATAGTTTGATTAAAAAACCAAATTTTTCTAATATTAAAAATGCCTTTTATCATTGCCTTGCACATTTTGTGAAACAATTATATTAAGCTCTTCAATACTAAGTAGTATATACAAAAATTAAGGTAACAATATTTAAGTATACAATTGGGCAATTGGCAACACAGTCTTTGACTTGGCCCATTTTAATGTGTTTAATGTACAAATTATGATTATTTTGTTTGTATTTGTGATTGTTAGTTGTGGATTGTTGGTTAGTTGATGGTTTTACTGTTGTTGTTGTTGTTATTGTTGTTGTTGTTGTTGCCTGAGCTGAAAGCACTTGATTGTGCCATTTATGGCAAGCACACTAAATGGGAAATGGGCCAAGCAACTGCGAATGACAAAATGACATAACAAAGTAAATTTATTTTTTGTATTTTTTTTATAATTTTTGCTGTTGTTCGTGTTTTAGTAAAGTGCGTAATTCAATTGGAAATTCAAAGAAGCGCAGTTTAATGGCCAGCGTTCAAGGTCGTTCGTTGTGCCACACCAACCACCCGCAATAAAAAATAAAATCAGGCAATCCAGCTATTATTTGCTACATAATAATATTTAATAAATCTAATAAATTTGTATATATATATATTTTTTTTTTTTTTTTTTGTCATTGCACATGGCCATTGCTTAATGCTACACGGCATAAACTAATGAGATTGCTTGCCACAACATGTTGAAGCGGCCATTTCAGTTCTCTTATACTCCTTCTTTTTGTTTTTTGGGGTAGCTACAGCTCATTGTGTGCCACCACATCCTCCACCCAGCGCAGACTTTTTTGTAGATTGTGATAGATTCCAGGCTGATGATCAACGCCACAGCCAAAGCCGGCACTTGTAATGCCCACGAGCACAAAGCGTCCACGTTCTTTTATAATCAATGGCCCGCCAGAGTCACCTGTAAATGTTAGAATGTAATTATATAATTTATTATTGATTTATGAGTTCTGGTTGAGCTTAGTCAAGCCAAAAGGCCTTTAAAGCAAGTGAAAATATGATTAGAAAATAAATAAATAAATGTGAATTAAGTATAAAGAAAAAAACATAAACAATTATATATTTGTCGTGCTAGTTTAATTTTGACATATTAATACATTTTTAGCCTATTAAATTTGAGCTTAAAATTTAACATTTTTTTTTTAAATTTATGCTTTAATTTCGCTCAAAAATTCAACAACTTAAAAACTAATTAGTTTTTTATACTTTTTTCGGTATATATGCGCAATCGATTGAAAGTGAAATTTAAAGATTTTAATTTTTTCAAAAATTTGACAAATTTTATAAGTATGCAAAAATGACAAAAATATGTAAAAAATTAAATTTTCAAAATTGAAAAGCCAAATAAATGAAGAGTAAAAACTATGTTCAAAAAAACATTTCGCATGAAAATCTGTTGAGTTTTGGCGAAGTTATGGCAAATTTGGAGGTAGCATTTACTATGGAAACTTTTGAATTTCATTCAAATAGTTCTTTTAAATTAGTTCTTCTTTGAATACAATTTTTTAGAAATGCCAGCGTACGTGTTGATTTAAATTTTTATTATAAATTTAATTATAAGCTAGCATTTTTCGTATTTATTATAAATTTAAATATAACCCAACATTTTTCGTTTTGCGGCATAAATAACAACAGCAACCAAAAGTATGCAATGTTTTTTTTAAATGTAAAGCAGCTCAGTAGCTCTGTTAAAAGAAACTGTTATGGCTCTGTTATATTTGCCTGGCACTGTTAAAGCAGCAAAACTTTAGATTTTTTCAAGTTTATCTTATAGTGAACAATTCAAACGACTTTTTGAAATTTTTCTAATTGTTAAAAATAGCATTAAGCTTTAATTTATATAAATAAACACAAATGAAAAACACGGAAATAGTTGGTGCTCGCTTTTTCAGTGCATTTACAATACAGAAACGATTATATTAACACAATAATTAAATAAAAATATACCTTAATTATACAAGCTGACTTAATCAATTAAAAGTAATTCATATGACAATTTAGCTTACCTAGACACGCATCCATGTGACCATCGGAGTGTCCGGCACAAAACATTTCCGATTTGATTTCCACATTAATTTGTTTGCTCTCATGCCAGCGAATGCAGTCCAAGGTGGCTGAGAATTAATATCAAAACTTTTATATATATATTCTATGATTATTAACAACTACTACTCACATATTATGGGCACACTGGCCACTTGCAGCATATTGGTGCCCGCTTGGCCCATATGCGCCTCCGTCTTGCCCCAGCCGGCGATAAGACCCTTGCGGCCCACCAAACGTATGGGATATTGTGGCAGGCAAATGGGCAGAATGTGTTCACTGAAGCCCGTTGGCCGGGCCAACTTCAACAGGGCCAAATCATAGCGATCTGGCTGTGTTATGCGAAAATTAAATCGGGGATGTATTATCTTTTGTAAGACACTGTGCTTCTCCACCGGCAACGGTTCGTGTATGTGCCCCAGATTCTGTGTGTCCAGTTCACCCAGAAATACGGTTATCTCCGGCAACTGTGCCTGTTGTATGCAATGCGCTGCCGTTGCCACCATATTAGCAGAGATCAAAACACCGCCGCATTGATACTCTGCAATGCGTATATGTGCCAGCCAGGGATATTCGGCAAACTGTGCCGGCCTGCCGCCAATGATGCGCTTCTGTAGTGTATTCTGTGGCAAGCGTGGCATGCCACATTCAGGCTAGAGCATAAACAAGAGATTTGGCAATAATTCAACTTGAAAATTATAGTCTTTACAACGCTTCATTTGTAATTATTTTTGTATTGTTTTATTGTTAATTTTTGGCTCACACAGTGTGTAATTTTTTTGGAGGGAATTTTTTTGATATAAACTGCAGATTGTTTGCAAGTTCTTTTTTTTGTTTTTTATAAGCAAACAATTCTTTTTTATAAAATATGATTTTAAAAAAAAATTAATTTGACTAAAGTTATTAAAAATTCTGTATAATTGATAAAAATCTTGCAGAGATTTTAGTCTGAGTAATTAAAGAAATCTTGCACAAATTTTTTTTATTTTTTATTTTGTAATTAAAGAATTCTTACACGAATTTTTGTGTTTCTAAAAATTCCATAATTTTTTGTAAATTCATTTACACAGCAAAAACATTTTATATTTTTTAGTTAATCTAATTTTCGTAATTCTATATATATTTAAGCTTAAATTATTATTGCTTTTATACATATATATTTTTTTTTTATGTCTGAAACAGATTTCATAAAAATTAAGTTTATTTTTTTTTTATTTGTGAAAAAATAATAAATAAGACGGAATTCCTTTAAACAGTTAAATTTTTTTTTTTAAATTTATTAAATTTATTATTTAATATTATTTTATTATTATGACGTTACGTGACAATCGTATATTTAGTAAAACAGATGAAAACATTCGACCTTTCTGATTAAATGATATAAGCAAAAAATAGCCGTGACGTTACGTGACAGGAATAAAAGTCGGTTTCGACAAAACTCTGCGAAGTGTGCAGGCTTTTTGTATAAAATTATTTTTTAGTAGAATTATAAATAATTATTATAAGTTCATTTTGCAGGCTATTTCATTTAAAAAACTTTTTCCTGATTATTTTTACAAACCCAGGTATAAAAAGTAACGTGACATGACGTTACGTGACATAAATTTCCAAGGTACATTGTGAAGTAATATAAATATATATATTTATGAAATATTTTTTTTATAATAATTTAAAAAAATCGATTTTAAAACGATCTTTCAGAAAATTCACACACTCCTCAAAATATATTCAACGTTTCACATTTAACATTCATTGATTTATTTTTGTTATTAAAATTGATGTTGCCTAGTGTAATTGCCCAATCGCCGCTAGACATCCACTTACCTTGACACTGTGCAGCTCGTTATCATCGCGACGTCGCAACATAATCCTTTTGGGTAAATTAGTTAGCCCCATCTTGAGTTTGCCATAATCTACAAGATTCTCAAGCGGTGATTGATGTTGATGCTGTTGCTGATGCTGTTCGGCGATGCAGCAACTAAATAGCCACTTGTTGCTGCCGCAGCCTTTGGCATGCTTGCCACCTTGCAACCAGCAGGAGAAGCTCAGCTTGCAGGGCCAAACGCCACTCTGATGCACACACTCTGCGGGCACACCCAACAGGGTATTGAGTATGCCTATAAAGGGGGGAAAAATTATATAAATTGATAAATTTATAATTTTATCACATCAATTTATCATTATATTATATTGTGAAATCAATCTAATAAGTCTGTTTGAAACGATTTATTATTTATTTATTTAATTAAGCATTCATAGATCATTTAAACCTTTTTGAAAATCAATATGGCATCATTAATTTTAATCATTATTTATTTATTTATTATTAAATTATTTAAATTTATTTTAAATATATTTAGTTATCAATTGCATGGTTTTTGTGACGTTATTTTTTAAAATTTAAATGACGTCAAGGCAGCTAGATTTTCAGAATTTCATTCATTTATTTAAAAATGATTGTACAGGTAGCTATATTAAATTAATCTTTCTAATATGAAAATAAATTTGCAAATATGAGTTGAATTTGATTTTGATTTGAGTTTGATTAGAAAATTAATAAATAAATGTGAATTAAATATAAAGAACAAAACATAAACAATTATATATTTGCCATGCTAGTTTAATTTTGACATATTAATAAATTTAAATTTTGAGTCTATTAAATTTGGCCTTAAAATCGAACATTTTTTTTTTAAATTTTATGCTTAAATTTCGGACAAAAAATGAACTACTACAGAACTAATTAGTTTTTTATGCTATTTTCGGTATGCGCAATCAATTTGAAGTGAAATTTTAACATATTACATTTTTTACAAATTTTGTAAAAATTTTCAAAAATGACAAGAATATGTAAAAAATTAATTTTCAAAATTAAAACGCCAAATCAATTAGAAGTAAAAACTATGATTAAAAAAACATTCCGCATGAAAATCCGTTGAGTTTTGGCGAAGTTATGGCAAATTTGGTGGCAGCATTTGCTATGGAAACTTTTTAACTTTATATATGTAGTTATAAAATAATTTAGCTTTTTTTTTAAATAAAATTTTTAAAATGCCAACCTACGTATTTAATTAAATTTTGAGTTTTAAATTAAAATTTAATAACAATTTGCTTAATATTTTTTTTTAAAGAAAATCTAAAATATAATTGAAAAAAATTTCTATTTTCCTTGTTTTATTATTATTTTTCTTGATATAAATTGAAAAATATTTATTTATATATCAATTTGAGACAGAAAATATTGCGTTAAATACTTAGAATCAAAGGCATAGAAAACTTTTATATTTTCTAAATGCTTTTATTTATTAATCTTTAATTTTTTTAGGATCAGCTTAAGGGTACAACAATATAGTATTTTAATATGCACTTTGTGCGCTTAAATTTGTATCTCCAATAAATATAATGTATATTTTGCTTAATATTAAAATTATTAAATGAAATTATTGATATTTTTGCTTGGTTTTTTTTTTATACAATTTGCTCTACAAAATTTTCTGCCTTTCAAACATCATCGAAATTACATTTTTAATATATAATTTAAAAAATGTTCACTTAGTTTGGTTGACATTTATTGAGGATATTTAAAGCTCATATTAAAATAATTTATATATAAGTAGAAGCTAGAAATCGAGACATTTGTGGCAATTTTTTTCTATTATATCGTAGGTTGACACTCTGAAAAAATTTGCTTACATGCTGCCTAAAATACTATTAATAATATTAATAAATAAAAAATTGTTATAAAATTAATAATCTTAAACATATCTTTATAATATGTGATAATTTATGTTATTTAATTTATATATAATTATATTTATAAAAAATTTTTATTTAAATATAATAGATATAAATTAAATCATATAAATAAACACATATTATAAAGATATGTTTAAGATTATTGAATAGAATTTTATAATAAGCAAAATAAAATATTTTGCTGATTTTTTTAAATATTAAAATATTGATATTTCGGTGTTGATGTTATACAGTATATACATTAATAATGTGTTTAACTGACCAAACTATTTTTTAAAGCAGAACTTTATGAATAATATGTCATATTTAATTTTTTATAAATTTTTAAAATAATCTCAAATATGTATAGATTTATTTTAAGCTCTAAAATGTACAGAATATAATTTAATTTAATCTGCAATACTTACTAGCCCTCATGGGTTCAACTTGGCAGAGAAGCAGACAAAAACCGAGCAGCAGCAGCGCAATCCATTGGCGCAACATTTTTGAAATATAAAAAATTCCCAAAATCACAATTTACAGTCACTGTTGCTGTCACTATCACTGTCACTGTTACTGTCACTATTTGTAGGCGTTTAACACAATTTGCGGACAATTAAAATAAGTTTTTTTTTTGTATTTTTTTTTATTTTTATTTTTGTTTGTTTGTTGTTGCTGCTAATGAAAGCATGACAATTTCTTATTCACTTTTATAAGTCGTCTATTTGTGAATGTTTGTGTTGCTGTTGTTGTTGTTGTTGAGGTTGTCTTCTGCTTTTCCATTTCGAGTGTTTCTACTTAGATTTCTTATTATTGCTGCTGCTCCACTTTTACTAGAAAAGCAACACCTTCTGCTGATTCACAGACACAAAGTTGAATATCTTTCAGCGGCTGTTTAATGTCCTTGATACGCTTAATTAGGTTAGACGCTTCTTTTTGTTTTATATAATCATAATAATAATAATAATAATCTGTGCTAATTTAATGTCTGTCCGCCTCAGAAGTTGGCACAGTTTTCAATTGCAGGCACACGCAGCTTGAGAGCGCTCAGAGCTCACACAATTTCACACATTTTTAAGCAGCTTCAAGTGCTGCCAATTGTTGTTTGTCTCTTAGCACACAAATGCCGCAAAATTGTTAAAAAAAAAATATATATATATATATATATATAACGCAGCAGCGACAACCGCACGCCTCGCTGGCCAGAATCAAACTGGGCCCAAACTGCCAGCTTATTTTTCAGTCTCAGCCTCAGTTTTAGCCTTCTGCTTCTGCTTTCAACTGCGTTCATCTTCTCAGACGCGGCAACAGGTTGAATCTTGATCTTGGCGCTTGTTATGCCCTAGCTGAGAGTACTCTAGTTTTTTCTAAAAATATGTAACGCTTTGAGAAAGGCTTTAAAAAGTCTTTAAAATTAACATAAGGTATATAAAATTTCCAGGAACCGCAATAAATATATATTTATTTATCAGCAAAATTTTGAACTTATAAAAGCATCATTGCAAGTTTTTAAATTTTTTTTATACATTTAAAAAATAACAAATAAGTTTTTAACTATTTTAGTTCGATTTAACATTTTAAGTTCTAGATATTTTTTAAGTTACAACTGGAGCTTAAATAAAAATGTTTTTAACTTGGCCAAAAATAGTTTACAAATTAAATGGGGCAATTGGGAAATTTTTGAGTCAACAGTTAGTATTTTATCGAGAAAGCGAATACTATGAACTAAAATATTGTGTATTATAAATATATAAAATTTATATAATTCGATTGAATAAAGTATTTTCTTTTATTTTTTTATTAAATTAGCCAACATTTATTTTTTTACTAATCGAACTATGGCCAAGAATGGTTTAAGTTTATTTAAAATTTCTAGGAATAACAATTATTTATTGAGGGGAAATAATATAAATCTGATATAAAAGCTATTTAAAAATTTTTAAATAAAATAAAATAATAACAATTTCTTAAAGAAAAACAAATATTTGTTATGCTCAATGTAAGTTGCTAAAAAAATTTAATGGAAGTGAGATTAATGGTTTATATAGAAAATATATATAATTTTTATTATTTTTTATTTACATAATTAATTATTATACAAAAAAATAATATAATAACTAAAAAAAAAGGAGGGAATGCTAGAATCTAAGGCCATCGAATCGCATAAAAAAATATATATAAAATTCTAATTATATATAAAATAAAAAAAAACTTCTGCGAGAAATGATCTTGTTTTTAATATAAACCTTTTTTGTTTTTCTTATACAACGAATATTTTTGGAATCGTAAAATTATATTAAGATCAGAGGGATATTTCAATAAAATATGATATACATTTATAAAAAAAAATATTTATTATATAAAGAATAAATTTCCTGATCAAAATTCGCAAATTGTGAGCTTATTTTTATTTTGTTTTTAAATTAAATACAAATACAATATTTTTAAGCACAATTACTTCATTTCTAGCCTGGGGTTTATATTTGTATTTAAAACAAAGAAACCTGTTATATACATATATTTAATTCCAAAAAAAAAAGAAAAAATTTTTTCAAAAAAGCTAATTTTCATGAATTTAAATATATTTTGTTTTTTAAATATGTAATTTTAATTGAATCCAATTTATTACACTCAAACGAATACATTTTCTTTAATCAGCATTAAATATAGTTTATAAATTAACAACAAATTTAAAAAAAAATTTTGATATTTGGATTTGATTTAAAAGTTCAATTTACATGAAGTTAAATATATTTTGTTGTTCAAACAATTTTTCAATTTATTTCACGCATTTACATTTGTTTAATATTTTGTTTAAACAGCATAAAATATAGCTGAAAAATTTTACAACAATTTCAATTATTTTCTTATATACTTGTATTTGTCATAAATATATTTAATATTATGAACAAATCTGCAAGAGTATTCAAACTTCCATATTTCAATGCTGGTTTTTTCTTTCTGTGTTTGTTCTCTATTTCTCGTTTGGGCCTGAAATTCAACAGCTGAAGCTTGGCTAATTATTACGAAACGCAGGAAATGTTTTGCCAAGAGTCAAGTTATAATTATTTTATGCGACATAATTGCAACAACCGCTGAGTTCTGTCAGGTTTCATTCAGATACATTTTCCATTCATTGGGAATGGGAGCAAAATATTTCTTCTACCCTGAGTTTCTGTTTTTGGGTTAAACTATTGAAGAGATGGGTCCATTCTTTTATGTAACTTTCTAAAAAAGCATTTTTCTATTTTTTTTTGTTTGTTTTTTTTCTGTTATTGATGCTCTACTCCGGTCTAACAACATTAGCATATCTAAAATGCTGCATTAGCTTATGAAATATTTCATTTTTATAACTTTAAAGCAGGCGGCATGTGTTTAGATGTCAGTTTTGTCTGTGTCGTCTACAAACAAACAACAAACATACAACAAACACATACAGAAATTAGACTACAAGAAATTTACAAAAATAAACTTATAACAAAAAACCACAGATACTAAAAAAAAGCAGAAAATATTTATATAAATATTATAAACAAGCAAAATTAAATTAGTTTAAGTATCTAACCATGGCAGCTAAACCATCTGCCTCAACAGAAGCAGCAGCCGCAGCAGCAGCTTGTGTCGCACATGATGCAGCTGCCACACGTGGCAGCAACATTGCCTATGTCCAATGTCAGAATCTCAAATATAATGCCATTATTATTGGCTGGTTGGGCGTTATTATATCCAGCGTTGTGGTCCTCAGTTCTATGATGATTATTAATATGCAAACTGATGTTGAATTGCTTGTGAAACAATTGTTGCCTAATCAGGCAACAGAAAAGGAGCAGGAATTTCTGTTGAATCGTAAGTTTTGATTTAGTTTAATGTACTATATGCCCAACTAACTAGCTTGTAACTAACACCAGTTTTAGCTGGATTTAGCACAGTTGCCTATGGACTTTCTTTGATTAATTTGGGCGTCTGTCTATTGCTGCTCATTGGTGTGGCAAGGGTAAGTTTTAGGTTGAAGAAAGGGTTTTTGTAAATATAGCAAAGTTATCGATTTAAATTTAATTTAAAAATATTTAATGTATATGAATTTAATTAGTCAAAAATATAATAAAATAATATATGGCTTATATAATTTATATAGCTTACATAAATTAAATTAACTTAAAAATATTTTATAGTCATTTAATATATAAATTAAGTTCACTAAAAATATTATTAACATTTTTTTATTTATTTAATTTAATTATTTTACATAAATTAAATAAAATTGAAGTATACTAAATAAACCAAAAATATAATTTAAATAATATGAGGTTTATATAATTTAAATTGCTTACAAAAATTTAATTAACTAAAAATATTTGAAAAATGTTTTTTAGTAATTTAATATATAAATTTAATTCACTAAAAATATTATTAACATTTTTTTTATTTATTTTATTTACATGTTTTACATAAAGCTATTTAAATTGACATAAAATAAATTAACCAAAAATATCATAAAATAATTTTTGGTTTATTTAATTCAAATAGCTTACAAAAATTAATTTAATTTAAAAATATTTTTAAAATAATTTTACGTAATTTAATATATAAATAAAATTCACTAAAAATATAATAAAAAAAAATTTTTTATTTAAATTAATTATTTTACAGAAATTAAATAAAATTGACATGAATTAAATTAACCAAAAATATAATATAATGTGGTTCATTTAATTAAAATAGCTTACATAAATTGAATTGATTAAAATTAATGTACATCTTTTTTTTACTAATTTAACATATAAGTTAATTTCACTAAAAATACTATAAAGATTTCTTCCATTTATTTAATTTAACTATTTTGCAGAAATTTATTAAAATTGACATAAATTAAATGAACCAAAAATATAGTAAAATAATGTGTGGTTTTTTTAAATTAAATAGCTTTTAAAAATAAAATTAGGTAAATATATATTTTTACAATTATTTATAGTAATTTAATATAAAAATAAAACTCACTTAAAATATTATTGAATTTTTTTTTTATAAATTTAATTTATTTATTTTACATAAATAAAATAAAATTAAAATTCTGTTATGTACTTAACTTCAATTATTTAAAAGTATAAAATTAATTTAATTTATGTAAGCTGTAATAATTTAGGAATTTACTTACTTTTTTATTTTCAATATTTAAGCACTTCAAGCTTCAAATACACTTCAGAGAATATGATAAAATATCGGCAATATCGCCAAAACACTTAATTTATTATTTTCATTTATATTTTGTATATATGCATTTTTATTTTGAATTTTATTGTAATTTATTATTTTATTTTAGTTAGTTTTTTATTTTATATTTTTATCCTTTATTATATTTTACAAGCATTACCTTTTAATTCAATTTTGCTGCGATTGTCGAACTCTGAAATTAATCTTCTAAAATGTTTGCTTAAAAGTTTACTTTTTCCGACTTTCGATGAGTATTTAGATTAATTTAATTAAAATTGCAATTTGTGGATTTTGCCAATCAAAGATTTAAGTACACATATTGTTTGGTGTAAAAAAATAGTTATTAATGTATTTATTTAATAACAAGCAATACTCCAAAATATAGCTTGCATAATCAGTGCAATATATTACAGTGTTTGGCCTTATACTTAAATAAATTCCTTATCAATACCTTTACAGTATTTTTGCTTATGAGTTGCCGTTTTTTAATTAATTTATTTATTTACCTAATTATAATTTTCTTAGGATTCAAGTGGCTTATTGTATCCCTGGCTAATATATCATGGTGTCACATTTGGTTTTAGTCTGTATTTGGGCGTTTTCTATGCCATGGCAGGTCTATTTATTGATCTATCCAGCTTTTTGATGTGTTTGCTAGTCTTTTCACTTGTGCTGGGTGAGTTTTTGAAAGCCCTAAGAAACTTAAAATTCCCGATTAATCCTAAAACTTATGCAGTAATCTATTATAAAATATATCATGAGGTCTTTACTCTATTTCGCGTCATGCAACAGGAGGCAGAATGCAATGCAATTTATCGCCGGGATACGGAATATCCTTGGGCAGCTGGAATGTCATATCCACCCAGATATGTAACTCGATAAAAAATTAAAAAAATATTAAAACAAAATATCTACTTAATAAAATAAAACACACTTTAACATTTACATAATTTATTTACACAAATTAGTTCATAAATAGTTTAAAATTACGTAACAGCGCATATGACTAAGTAAATTAATTAATAATTAATTTAAAGTATAAGTTGAAAGTCGCATTATCTGTGAGATATAATTTATATATCTCAAAGATAACTCGTGGCTACTAAATTCTAAAAAACGCAGCTTTTATTTTTTTATTGAAAAGCTGCGCTAATTTGTTGAAAATTATTAAAATTATATGCATAAATAAAGTGAAAGAAACGCAGTTATCGATAGAAGCCTTGAAATAAATTATATACAAAACGTTGTGCCCACACTTAGGGGGCATGCTACAAGCTGCTGCATGTTAGAATTAAAAGCTGAAGCTAAAGTTGAAGTTGAAGTTGAAAGCTGAAGCTGCTGTTGGTTGCGAATGCGTTGGGCTCGAGAATAAATAAAATACAAGTTTCAATAGCTTAAATGTTGACCGTCAGGCCAACAACATAGGATATCCAGTCGACGGTATACGCTAGACGATGATAGATGCCCTGTAAATAAAAAGATAAAACAGTTTAGAATTATTTCAATAATTAAACAAAAATATAATTGATTTCTTTGTTCTACCGAAGCTATATACTCTATATACTATATAGTATATATTATTTTACCATAAACACAATAATTGCCTTTTTCTAAATTTCTAATCCTCATAACTTTGTCAAAACTCAATCAATTTTCAAACGGAATGTCATTTTGATTATGGTATTTTATCTACATTAATTTGTCATTTAAATTTTGAACTTTTCTGTAAGTCGACATTTTTGCATATTTTCCTTACTTACCCCTTACAAAATTTTGAAAATTTGCGAAAAAAATAAAATCTTTAAATTTTGATTTAAATCGATGGCGGGCATCCATTTTAGTATAAAAAACAATTTTGTTTTGTTGTGCTTAATTTTTTGGCCGAATTTATAGTAAAAAATTACAAAATTGGAATATTTTTTAAAAAAAATTTAATCTTGATATTTTGCTTCCAATCGCTGGCTTGCGTCATAAATTAGTATATAAAACTATTTTTTTTAATGTGGATAATTCTTTATCCCGAAATATAGAAACAAAATGAAAAATTATTGATTTAAAATTTAATCTCTGTAGAAAATGCTAAAATAAAATTAAATTATTGATTTAAAAATCAATCTCTGTAGAAAATGCTAATGCTAGATTTTCAAGTTCCATAACCCTGTCAAAGCTTTACCGATTTGTGAAATAAATATATTTTTGTTTATATTTATTGCTCTATATTGAATGGACGCTAAAATCAGAAAATTAAATTTTTACTTGTTTTATTGCCTTTTTGGCTTAAATTCAAACTTAGACAGATGCTAGCAATATTTTATAATTTTTGATAAATAAAATAGATTAGTAAATAAAAAAAATAATCTATAGGCGAATATTTTATTTATAAAATCAGAGCACAATAAAGTCAATTCAGTTTTGACAAACTTACGAGAGTTGGAAATTTAGAAAAACCATTTTTTAGTGGGGTGAAAAGTTTCTTTTAGTATAATTGTATACCGATTATAACTATAAGACATGGGAATAACTACTAACTTTTATTTCATCAAGAAAGCTTTACCACTAAGAGATTAATTAGTAGAGAAATAAACGAATATCAAAATATTGACTTAAATAATCGCTTTGATTAAAAATATATATACTTTTTGCGTTTGGTAAAGTCTTATTTTAAATATATATACTATATGCAACTATCCGCTGCCGTTTCCAAAAAAATAAAATAGGAAGAAAAAGCTAACTACTTATATTCTAAAATGTCATTATTATTGTAGCCTACTGCGCTATGTTATTTGCTCCAGCTGAGATTTTTATATGTAATTTTAAAATCAATTTTCCATCCACTTTCCGATATATTTTTAATAAAATTTTTCCAGAGTGCCAATCTACGATATAATAGAAAGCTATTGCCACAAATTTTCTAGCTTCTACCGTTTGGCCTGCTCGTGAGTCGTCAATCAGTCAGTCTGGTTGAACAGTTTTATATATATAGATAATTTTTTTAAAAGTTGTAAAACTCTCTTTCTTATGAATGCCATATTTATGCCCTGACAAAATTAAAATACCCTTTGCTGGAGCATACAAAATCCATGACAATTTGAAACTTACCGGCTGACCACGCGACGCACAGGAGTAGCCCGCCGAGACGACACCTAAAAAAAAACAAAATAAATTTAATTAAATTTTAAGCTTCATTACTAAATAAATTGCAATTACTTACCTATTAAATACCAGCGACCATTTTTCTCATGCATCAAAGGACCGCCAGAGTCGCCCTGGCATGAATCCTTGCCGCCATTGCGATAGCCGGCACAGAGCATTTCCTGATAGATGACGACATTGATGCCATTCTGTCGATGCCAGCGTTCGCATATGCGATTCTCTATAACGGGCACATCGAC
Organism: Hirtodrosophila alboralis; assembly: GCA_035043045.1. NCBI lineage: Eukaryota > Metazoa > Arthropoda > Insecta > Diptera > Drosophilidae > Hirtodrosophila > Hirtodrosophila alboralis. The sequence continues at coordinate 607,069 of JAWNNH010000243.1, forward strand.
AGCTTGTAGCGTCTTGGGACGCAACCGAGAACCCGGATTCAAAGCGCCCCAACCGGCAGCCCAGCCAAATTTGCCCAAGAAATCCTCATTCTTCTCGGGCAGACAAATAGGCGCTGCAAGGAGTAAAATAAAATCAATTAATTAATAAAAAATAATTAAGAATTTTGTCTTATTTTTACCTATATGCGGCATAAAGTGCACGGTGCGCTCTAATGTCAGCACAGAGACATCAAAACGATCCGCTTGCGGCGTAAATTTGAAATACGGATGCACATCGATGCGACGTACACCAAATGTATATGCCGGCAGCGGTTCCACGGCCGAATTGATCACATAGTCGCCCAGCGTGACGTGCACCTGACGCGGTGTGGCACGTGCCACACAATGGCCGGCGGTGACCACATGACGACGTGAAATGAGCGAGCCGCCACATCTGCAAAAAAAATCAAAGAAAATGTTAGTTTCGATAGTTTAAAAAAATATATATATATTAAAAAAAAAAAGAAAAACTTTTTAAATTTAATTGTTATGATTTTTTTTTTTTTTTATGTTTTTTATATAATTGTTGTTTTGTTTGTTGTTTTATTTAATTGTTTTTGACTTCGAGCCGACTAAACTCATCTCCTAAACTCATTTCTATTTTTTATTTAATTCAAAAAGTTCAAATAAGACTGTAAATATATTTATTAATTTATTAAATATTATTTATGCATTGCAAATAAGTATAGAAAGGAAATTTAAATTCCCTTTTTCATTTAATAGTAAAAGTTTGATTTTCAATAGAATTTTTATTAACTCAAGATCAGATAAAGATAATTAAAGCATTAAATAGAAAGAGATAAGATAAATGAAATACATATTGGAGAAAATTAAGTCTAGCGTGTTTTTTTGATATGTTAACATATTTTTTTGACTTTTTTGGATGGGCTTCTATATTTAACCATAACCTGGTATGTCTTAAACAATTTTAAAAGTTGAAGCATAATTAAAAAGCGTATACATAGGGCTATAAATAATTTGAACAAATTTTTTTTTGCCAGATATCGTTGATAGTTTGGGAGTTACTGAATTTGATATTACCTTAAAAAATGTTTTAATATAAAAAAAATATTGTTTTTCTTGTATTAACGAACGAGTAATCAATTATATTTGATTGAACTACAGATTTACAGTCATACAAAAAAATCAAATTTCGATTTTTTAAAAAAAAGTTGCTGGAAAATTGTTTAAAAATTTTATATAGCTATTTTTATAATTTAAATAAAATATTTTTTAATTTCAATAGAATGTTGATTGATACAACACAACGGAGTATATAAGGAATTAAAATGACAGAAACAAGATGATGCAGAAAAGAATTGATTTTTTTTAAAATTATCCTTATTATTTAAATAATTAATAAAATAACAGATTTACAGAGTTATGCATAAAATCAAAATTCGAGCTTTAAGAAAAATATGCTGGAAAAAAGCTTTACAAAAAATGCAGCATATTTTCAATTAAATTTTAAATAACTGCGGAGCGAATATATAATTTTAAAAATATTGTAGTAAGACAATTTATTTTATAAGGTATTAAAAAACTGAAACTTTAATTGCATTAAACAAAATTTAAAATTAATTTTAAAAAAATATATTCGCAATTATTAAAATTTAAGCAGAACTAGTTCTTTGAAAAATTGAAAATATAGATTATTTTCGCTTAGCTCAAAAATGCGAAAAAAAAGTTGTATTAAAAAGTGAATTTTTCATTAGCAGCATATCTTAATGTAACATAATTTAATTGCTGCCTTACCTGGAGGATCCAATGCGTATATAGGCCTGCCAGGGAAAGGATCCAAAGCCGGCATCATCGCCGCCCACAATGCGACGTTGGGCGGTTTGTTTGGCTAGGGAAATGCCGCAACCTATCAAAAAAAGAGACGGGGAAGAGAAAGAAAGATGCACATAGATTGTGGGGGTTAGTGAGTTCAAGCAGGTCAGCAGAGTGACTATTAAATGTATATATATATATAATTATATATACTTGTAGTATATAGTATATAGAGTTAGTAGCAACTAGCGACAGAAGCGTTAAGGTGAGCAGGCAGAGGTGGAACTTGTGGCAGCCACATGAAACCAAATGAAGCCAAAAAAAACCAAAAAAACGATGCTTGGAACTGCCCGCAATTTTTTTTTTTTTTTTTTTTTTTGATGAAAAGAAAAGTGAGGGGGAAGTAGTTGTATCAAAACTTTCTAGTCACTTTGTTGTAGTTGTTGTTGTTGTCTTTGGTTGGGGTTGGTTCTGGGTTCACATTGGGTCGCTCTCTTTCCAGTTAAATGTTGTTTTTAAATATGGCATAATTATCATTTAAATTTTTTTGTAATAAACATGCGCATGCTGAGGCATAAGATTTTCCATTTTTCTTTTTATTTTTTTATTTTTTTTCCCACTTGGCACTTGGCGGCATTTTCATTTCACTTGGCGCCTCAGTTTTGTGAGGCATTTTTATTTATTTTTTTTTTATATATATTTTTTAGTAGCGTGTATTAAAAGTTACAACAAATTGCAGCTTAATTAAGCACTGTAAACTACGTCTATGGTGCGCAACAAACAAATGCAAATATAAATCAAAAAAACAAAACATAACATAACAAAAAGCAATCAAAAATTATAAATAAAAACAAAAAAACATTGTAACGAGGCTGGTATGAAAAGTAAGTCTCAGTGTTTGTTTTTATTTCTTTTCTTTTTTTTATATAATTAATATATTTTAATTAGATTTGTTTCTAATTTCACTTGCGAATCAATTTTGTGTGTATATTTGAGGCATTTGAGTAAAGTAAGAATTTGATTAAATACTGCTGATTTATTTAAGAGAAGAAAAGACCTTGCATAATTTTTAAAAATTGTTTTAGTTGAGTATATTTGCAAATAAATATTATTAATTTAATTCTGCTTCATAAGAAATCAAAACTATTTTTTTTTTAATTTGATAAAATTTGCCACAGTAGAAAATAATTTATAATAAATAAATAATTACAAATAAATATTAATAATTTAATTCTGCTTCATAAAAAATCAAAACTATTTTTTTTTTTAATTTGCTAAAACTTGCAAAAGGCGAAAATAATTTATATTAATCGTATTTTAACAAAAAAAAATATATCTTTCAAAAGAGGGCACTATACTTTCTGTTTCCAAACCTAAAAAACATTTTGATTCTGCATTAATATTTTATATTTTCTATATAGAAAATCTACTAAACATTTGTTTTTTCTGCTTTTAATTTATATTTAATATTTTACATTTTCTGTTTCCAAATCTTAAAAAAATTTTTTTTATTCTGCTTTTAATATTAATTAAATATTTTATATTCTCTGTTTTCAAATCTCCAAAACATTATTTTATTTTGCTTTTATATTTTACATTTTCTGTTTATAAATATGCAAAATATTTGTTTTTCTGTTTTTGATATTCATTTAATATTTTATATTTTCTGTTTTTATATCTCAAAAATATTTATATATTCTCTTTTTAATTTTAATTTAATATTTTATATTTTCCTTTTGATAAATCTACAAAAAAGTTTATTTATTCTGCTTTAAATATTCACTCAATATTTAATATTTTCTGTTTATAAATCTACAAAACATTTTTTATTTTGCTATAATATTTTATATTTTCTGTATAGAAAATCTACTAAACATTTGTTTTTTCTGCTTTTAATATTTTATTTTTTCTGTTTATAAATCTACAAAAAAATTATTTATTCTGTTTTTAATATTTATCTAATATTTTATATTTTCTGTACATTAATCTATAAAACATTTTTTTATTCTGCTTTAATATTTTATATTTTCTGTTTATGAATCTGCAAAATATTTGTTTTTTCTACTTTTAATATTCATTAAATATTTTATATTTTCTGCTTTATTTTATTCGGCTTTTAATATTAATTTATTATATTTAATTTTTTCTGTTTTTAAATCTCCAAAACATTTATTTATTCTGCTTTTAATATTAATTTAATATTTTATATTTACTGTACATTAAACTGTAAAATATTTATTTATTCTGCTTTTAAATTTAATTTAAATATCTTTCTAAATGTGCTTAAAGGCAATCTATACACTTCTCTGCAAAATTGATTCGAAAGTGAAAATCAGAACAATAATAACAATAAATAATAAATTTATTTAATTTTTTTATTTATTTTTTTAATCAACTGCTTACTTTTCAATTCAACCTCGTACTACAAAAAAAAAAAAAATATATATATATTTGTTAGGCAAATAGTTGCATGCAAAAAGAAAATAAATATATTTTTTTTAATTAAAACATTTTTATATATATATATATTTTATTAGTCCAATGAGCAAGCTGGACTGTTGTTGGTAAAGTAAATAAATTGTAGTTGTTTTTAGTGTGCACGTGCTTGGATTTATGATATACTTGTATAGAGTATATCTTTGTTTTTTTTGGATTTTTTTTGTAAGTTTTGGCCAGCCACACTCACTGGGTTCGTTGTTGACCGGTCCATAGTTCTTTTGGGGTAAATCTGTCAGATCGACCGTATTGCCCACATAGTCCGAGCTTCTTAAATTTGCCGATTTGGCGGTACGATGGCAACAGCCCCGCAGCAATCCATTGCAGGTGCCCTGTATGAGGCCCCCCGATAGCCAGCAGCCTAAAAAGAATTCGCAAGTACCGCCACGATGTTGACACTCCAAGTCCGTTGTGATGTCGACTGTCAAATGGTTTGGGAATTTTCATGTATGTAGAATGAGCAACATGTGAGTGTGTATTGGAATGTGTGTGTATGTGTGGATTGGTGTGTGTGTGATTTTTGTTGGGACATAATTAGGCCTAGTGCAAGCAGTTCCCAGCAGCAACACTAACTGAAGCTTAACTTAAACTAACAAATTAATCTATTAATTTAGAGACTGGCTCTTACCTTTTTCTTTGAATGTGCTTGCCGATTGTGGACTACTTGTGGCCTCCGAGGCACTTTCTAAATCCTGCAGACTATAATCATTGCGTACATCCTGTACGGCAGCCAGTTCATTGATGCCAAAGTTTTGATCTCTGTGTTAATTAAAAAATTGGTTTTAATTAGATCGGAATATATAGTAAACAATATGGTTATAAGCTGATATTAATATCTAATATTTAATTGTAATATTAACAAAAATGGGGCATAGCATTTCATAAAAAATCTCTGCATTTAAATTGAGTTAGATATGCACTGTTTACTGAGTTTAATTAAATGTAAGGTAAACTTTTAAGTAAATCTTGAAAAAAAAAACTGGAAAATTAAGTTTGACTCTTCTATATCTTCTTTAAAAAATAAATTTTGATCTTCTATGTCTTGGTATACTCTAAAAAAATCTTTCCCCAAAAGTATTACTCATTAAATTTAGAAATAAATTATATTTATATATGATTTTTTGACATTTGTGAGAGAATTATGTCAGAAAATTAATTAAATAAACTGTATAAATATTATACAATCTGAAAATATACTAAGAGCAAACAAGTTATAGAAAAAATTATTTTTTTGCCTTTATATGTTGCTGCTAATTTATTTTTACTTATTTATTTATTTTTATTATTTAGCTTAATTTAGTATATTAATAGACTAGATGTGGCTTTTAAATTTAATAAAGTTACTTGGCCTCTTTACGTCATAAATGCTCAGAACAATAAATAAATAATTAAAAAAAAAAATAATTTGTTTTATTTATTTTTTCTGGATGACAAACAATGCTGTCCCGCAGATCAAAACGTTAAAATATATTTTATTTTTAGTACAAGTATAGAAAAATACCTTAAGAAATTACATAAGTTTCAAATATTAAACTCTCTAATCTAATAAATTATACTTTTTATTTTTATTGAAAAAAATTCTTATTTATTGAGCTTTAAAATTTAATTTCTTTGAAGCGATAACTTATGTTTAAAACTCTCAATTAAAATTATATTTAGTTTATCAAACTATTTAATTGAATTTATTGTGCTTAAGAGTAGCAGATTGAGTATTCGACTAGAAAAAAATACATTTTCTGACCTAACTTAATTTTATAAAAGCACAAATCCAAAATCAAAACTCTGATATAATAATAATTTTTATTTTTTTTATATTAGTTAAATTAAAAGATTTATTTTTGATATTTATTATAAAATATAAGGCATAATTATTATGTGTAGGTTTTTTTTTTAAATTTTCATTTTATTATATTGTTAAAAATAAATAATATTTATTTTTGACTTTTATAACAAAAATTTTTGAATTAATATAATTTGCAATTTTTTTAAAATAAAAAAAAAACCTAATTTTTTAATTTTTATTTAAAAAATCAAAATAAATAATCGATTTTAAATATTTTTTAAAAAAAATGCTTGATATATATATTTTTTATTGATGGGACAGGAACTAGGCGTTGCTACATTTTTATATGTTTTATTTATTATAGCTCATTAATAGACCCTTTATCAAATTTATGATCCTGAGAAGCAATTTAAAAATTATCAAAATTTTATGATGTGAATATTGACATTGCAGATACAAATAGTGCAGATATCGAGCTGAAACTTGCTATATTTTTTTTTATTAATACGCAGCAGGAGATTTAAACAAAATTTTAAGTTAATTTGACCAAATCAACCCTGACCGCCCATATAAACCAGCATTGCGGATAATTAATAATTTTTTATATATTTTAAACAACCAAAACTTTGAAACGAATCGGGATTTCTTGCAATTTTTTATTATGAAAAATAATAATAAAGAATAATAAAAGTAATATATATGAAAATATATAAATATTTAATTATCAATTATTATATTTAAATAAATAAAAAATAACTAAATAAATAATGACTTAATAAATTTGAAAAATTAGAAATATTAAGTGAATAATGATTTATTTTTAACAAGATGATTAGAAGATATATAAAAAAAATTATTTCTTGAATAAACCTCGTCCCTAAATTCTACTTTCTTTAACTGTCAACCCATTTACAATTTTAAAAATATATTCAATTAATTTTCAAAACTTACCTGAATGCAATATTGTCGCTAAAATAGACACCATTTCCGGATGGGGCACTGGAACCGCTTGGACCCGTGGTGCCGACATTGTCATTGGTGGGAAAGACAACTCGTGGACTGCGCGAAGACTTAAAAGGATAATAGCGACTCTTGCGGGAGCTCTGAAAGTCGCCAGGACCCACATACTCATTGAAGGCCTTCTGCGGCCCAAACTGCCTCATGGGACTGGGACCAGTGCGAAATTCCGTATCGCCAAAGTAGAGGCCACGCTGCAAGCGCTGTGGCAGCGCTGTGATGGGTCCATTGATATCCCCAAACTTGGTAACATCATCGCGATAATGTTTGCCCGCTGCCACGGCGGCATTCAACGTATGCGGCTTGGAATTGGCCACCAGACCAGGAAACTCAAAGCTCGATGGGGCAACATCCGAATCAAAGTACAATTGACGCGTATGACGCGTCTCATGATCAAATTGTGGCGCCGCTGCATCCTCGTTAAAGGGCTGTGGCGCCTCATAGCCATCCTCAAAGATGGGACTATCCTCGCGATAGGCCTGCGGGTAGAAGGGATTGGCGGGCTTCAGACTATAGCTGGGAAACTGAAAGCCCACACGGCGACTTGTATGCTCCGGCTCAATAAATTCCAACTTATCCGTGGTGCTCGAAGCAGCCAGCAGATCGCTGCGTTCCGTGCGTTCCGGCTGCGGCTCCGGCTCCGGCAGGGTTTGAGCTTGAGCTAATGCGGCAAATTCTTGTGCCACAGCTGCCACACCGTCTGCGGGCGGCCCCAAGGCCGCCAGGCTGGCATTGCGACTGGGCCGCAGTTGCAACAATGTGGCCGCTGTGCCCGCTTCCGCTTCCGTTTGCAACGGTATATACATATAGTTGCGTCTGCGTCCCTGCCGCGTCACATTCTCCGGCAGCGTGGGCACCAGCTGCTTGGGTATGGTAATTAATTCACTTTGTGGCAACTCCACCGAGGGGGCGGGTATTATTTCCACATCGGAGCGACGCTGTGCCACTTGTTGCTGCCTCGCGGTGCGATAGGAACCAAAGGATTGCACAATGCTGCCATCGTTGCGTTGCCGCACATCCTTGAAGCTAACATCGTCCTGTTGGCTAAAGCTTTGATATGGGGCATAAAGATTGCGCGCTGTGGGCGCGGCTGTGTGGGCGGCGGCGGGGCTGAGGCTGGGCGTGGTCTGCCAGGGCGCCAACTGTTGCCCTGTGAGCAGCGCTGCTGTTGTGGCGCTGCCAGTTGCCACATGCAACAGCGGCAGCAGCAGCAGCAGCGGCAGTTGTGTCCGATTGCTGTGGCAGCTACAGTTGTGCGTCTGTTTCTTATTGTTGTTGTGGCTCATTTTACATGAAGTTGTTGTTGTTGTTGTAGTTGCAGTTGTTGTTGTTGTGGTGGTAATGACACTGCGCCCAATTAAGGTGCAGCACGCTGTATGCAACTTCCTGCTTGTTGCACGCTTTGCCAAATTGGCGATTTTGAACTTGAAAATGTTTGGCTTTGGCCAAAGTCAAAATGCAGCTTTTCTTATGCTCGGCTGCGCCGTGTGGCAACTAGTTGTTGCAGCTGCTGCGTGCCGCGTGCATTGAACTCGGTTGCAAGTTTATTTTTTTTTGTTTTTTGGGATTTTCCGGCGCCCGACGCTGTTACAATTGCCCCGCCAATTGGATTTTTGCTTCGATTTTTGTGTGCCTGCCGCGGATATCTCGTGTGGCAAGTTTGGTTGCAGGTTTGATGGTGGTGCGGTGGTGCGGACTCCTTGCCTGCAGCACTGGGGTGTTGTGTGTTGTGTGTGTGTGTTTGTTGTGTGCTGCTGCTGCTGTGGCAATTATGGCAATTGCTGTTGACGCTTCAACAACAGCCGAGGTTTCATGTGGTTGCATTCATGCTGCTGGCTGATGATCTTGCAACGACAACAACAGCAAGCAGTTTTATGCCACAAATTACTTCCTTAATTGCCTGCAAGCAAAAGATAAAAACAAGATTTCAAAATAAAATTCAACAAGTTAACATTTTGGCCATTTAATGACATTAAAATGTGGGTGTGTGTAGTTTTTTTTATATATATAAATAAATGTTATTAGCCATGGCTTAAACGCTTAAAATAAGCTTTCATCTGGCAGTTTGATTCAACGATTAAATGCACATTAAGCAACAAATTAATTGCAAATTTGCCACAACAGTTTTCAAGCGTTTCCTCGGTCACAAAGTTGTTGTTGCCACAACAGCAGCAGCTGACTTTTGGCAACCAAAAAAAAACCAGTTAAAAAATAAAAAAAAAAAAATAAAATAAAAAAAAATTTATCGCACAACTGGAAAGCGGCAAAATTCACAATGTTTGCCTGCTTTTATTTTTATTTTTCCTTTGATTTTTTTTATTTATTTTTTTTGCAAACTTTTGCGTCTTTTACGTTTAACGATAGAAGGAAATGAATGACTGCAATAAAAAAATGTGCAATAAAAGCAAAAGCAAAAGCAAAGCCAAGCTGCAATTGCAGCCAATACGCTTTCTGCTGGAAAGTGAGAGTATTTATGCGATTTTTTTTTTTTTAGTTATTTTCGGGCATATAAATAATTTAACATTATTATGAGTAGTTTATTTTGTTTTTGATTATTAAATATTTTTAAAACTTTTTAAAGGCCATTATTTAAATTAATATAAGTAATTTATTTCCTTTTTTTCAATTATTAAATATATTTATTTTATATATTAATACAGCCGTTTAAAAGTCATTTATGAAATTTAATATTTTGCTGCATTCAAGTTTTTTTTTTTAATGCTATTTAAGCTTTAAAAATATTGCAACACATAAATATAAATATATTGAAATCATAATGATATATATTTTTAATAAAACTTTATTATTATTTTTTTTATTATTAAATATTTTTACAGTTGCTTAAAAACCATTTATGGCAGTTGCTTATATATATTTTTTTTAATTTTTAAAAGTAATTTAATTTTTTTTGGATTATTAAATCTTTTTTTATATATTTTAAAAGACGTTAAAATGCCATTTAAGAATGTTAATATTTTTATATCTATATTAAATTTTTTTTAATACTATTTGAAATATTAAAAATATTTTAACACATAAATACTGTTATATTTAAATTAAAATAAAATATATTTTTATCAATACTTTATTTATTTTTTCTTTTTTTAATTATTAAATATTTTAAATGGCCTTTAAAATTGTGAGTATTAATATTTTTTTTTAATTTTTATGAGTATTTTATTTTGTTTTGATTTTTAAATCTTTTTTTTTATATTTTTAGAGCCGTTTAAAAACCATTTATGAATGTTAATATAATCAAGCATGAAAATATTGTAACACATAAATATTTTTGTATAAATTTAAATCATAATACATTCACATTCACAAAATTTATTTGGGAATGTTAAAAGTAATATTTTTTTAATATAATTTAATCAAGCACAAAAGAAATTTATTTAAAAATTTAATATTTTTTACTGAAATCAGTTTATGTTGAGAATTTATTTTGGTACAAATTTGGTTCCCTGGAGCGCAGCTGATGCTGACACATAAATATTAATATTAATAATATAATATTAATTAATATTAATATTAATAATAACAATTAATCTTATTAATATTTAGATTTTGTCAAAATTTTTTAAATACTATATTTTTTTATTTTTGTTTTTCTATTGCCCTTACCTAAATACGCCCTTTTTTAAACTTATTAACATAATTGATATTGTCATTAAAATATACAGAAATATAATTTTTTTTTTTTGTCAAAACAAAGACACAGTTATTTTGGACATATATCGTTAAAACATATACTCAAAAAATGTTATTAAATAATCAATTATATATATAATTGGATAAAAAAACAAGCTGCAATTTTAATATATTATAAAAGCGTTTAAAAATAACAAAACAAAAAAATTAATAATGCACATTTGGATTTGAATTCCTTGTATACCAGAATAAATTTTTTTTTTTGTTTGCGCGGCCTTAAATAGGTTAATAATAATATTAATTGATTGATTTATTATTTATTTGAATTTAATTTTTTATCACTTCGTTAAAACCACAAAAATTCGCTTATTTAGACATCTGAATAAAACTTTTAACATATCAAATAAAATATAATCCTAACAATTTCAATCAAAATCTTAAGTTAGTGCATTTGTTAGTCGCTTTGCTGCACTTACAGCGTTCTTTGTTGTTGTTTTTATTTTTTTCTGTAGTCAACGAAGCAGCAAAGACAAGACAACAACAACAACAACAACAAGCTTTGAAAGTAAGAGTTGCCAACTTTATTTTATTTTTTTTTATTTTTGCGCTCAGCTGCGCTGCAGTCGCCGTTGACGTCGACGGCGACGTCGCTGTCAGCGCATTTTCACTTTCATTTCGAGTTCAAGCACCACGCGGACAGCTGCAGATGCCAAAGTTGTTGTTGTTGTTGTTGCTGTTGTTGTTGTTGCCGTTGTTGTTGTAGTTGTTGTTGCCACTGCACTGAGCTTCCTCTGGCGCGGGCGTTGCTTGCCACACAGCGCAAACTTGACATTTTGAACTTGATTTATAAGCAGAAAATAAAAATAAAATAAAAATAAAAGATTTTCCCAAAAAAGGTTTCGTGTCTATGTCAGAGGCTACAAAGAGTTTGCCAGGCTGCAATCTACAGGGGATAGCGGGGAAAGAAGCGTCGGGTCATGTCACCAGGAAGCTGCAGCCCAAAACGTGACTAGACACCAAGTTTATTTCCTTTAAAATTGCAACAATGTTAAATCGTGAAGATCGTTTTGCATAATGTTTAACACATTTGAAAGATTTTTTTTTTAAATATATTTTTTTTTTTTAGTTATGAAATATTTTTGTGGTGCTACAACTGGTTTTGTCAACAAAAAATGTATTCAATAATTTTTGATTGACAGTGTGAGGCAAGTAAACAGGGTGGAAAATGTATTAAGAAAAATCAGGAAAAGGCAAAATTTTTTATACGTGATTTAAGATATTTTTTTTGGCCACAAATAATTATAGTTAAAAGTAATTTGACTTTTGTAGAACCAAAATTTTAAGACAGTTTTAGGTAACTAAATATTTGTTAAATTAAAAATTAAATTAAATAAACTAAGCATATTTTTTAGGTAATAAAAATTATGGACTGTGTATTCAATTAGCGGTATATTTTAGATAACAAAACTAAAAATTGGTTGGGAAAATAATTTTGTTTATAAAATCGAGTTTGAAATGAACTAAGTAAACTTTGAGTGCAAATAAAATTATGATTTTAAATATTTTTTAAGGATTTTTTTTATAGAATTAAAATGAAATTCTTGGCAAAATATAAGGAGCAAAATTTAAAATCGAAAAAGAAAAATAATTTGATTTATAAAAATTAATTTTGTAATGAACTTAAGTAATCTTTGAGTGCACATAAATAATGATAAATAAATGTTTAAGGATTTTGTCATAGAATTGAAATAGAAAATAAAATAATGATAAATTAATACCTTTAAATGATAGATAGATTTAAAAATAGAATGGAATTAGAAAATAAATGATAATAAATAGTTTTAATAAAATATTAATGGAATTATTGAATAAATCTGAAATTCTCGACAAAATTTAATGAGCAAAATTAAAAATCAAATAGGAAAAATAATTTTATTTATAAAATTGATTTTGTAATGAACTAATAAATTTTGACGATTTTGTATAGAGTCGAATTAGAAAATAAAATAATTACCTTGAAATGATAGTTAAAATAAAACTCCTTTTTTTTTTGTTCAATAAATGATAATAAATAACTTAAAAAAAATATTATTGATTAGCCAAAATTTTATAAGAGCAATAAAATAAATAGACAACAGAAATGCTCTATTTAATTGATAAAATAAATATATAATCAAAGCAAATATCAATTACATTTAAGTAATCTATATTTAAATATGCTAACTTTAGCTATAAAATCATATGTGTAATGGAGTGTAGCAATTACATTTTTTAATTCAATCTGTAAGCAATATTATCATAAGTTTACAAACTAAATTTGCTAACTCTAGCTATAAAAATTAAGAAAATATGCAATTTTTAGCAAATTTCTAAAAAAGAAGTTTGAAGCAGGTTGAAAATCTTAAGAGTTTTGCTGATTAAAATATATAAAGAAAAACTTGAATATCAAATTTGCCCACATTAACTTAATATTTATCATTAAATTAATTCCATATACTTTGTAACCATTTTATATATAAAATGCTACAAAAAAAACTAAATATTGAGCCACATTTGTAGCTACAAAATTGATTGCAGTTATATAAACTTGAATACAGAAAGGCCAGTCTTGGGGCAGCTGCTGTTGCTGCTATATCATCTTCATCATTATAAAGAGCATTATCATTATTATAATCAACAGCAGCGAGCGGCAACATCATCAATTATTGCAACGGCCTTGTGAAGGACGCCGGAAACTGGAATTACTTCTTTTTGTTTTTTTTTTTGTTTTTATATATATATATTTTATTTCTTTTGTCTTTTAGCCTCTTTCTTTTTTTTCAGCTTTTTATTTCACACTCTTTTTTATTATTTTTCTTGTTGCACGCATAATATACATTCATTTTACAGTCTGCGGCCAGAGTTTATTTGTTTTAATTAACAATTGTTGCTGCTGCTGCTTCTCTTTTAAATTTGTTATTTTTGATTTTGATTGTGCCCTTTCTTTTGTGCTGCTCTTTTATCTGCATTTGCACTTTGTTTCAGTTTTGCGCTCTGCCTCAGTGAAAGTTTATTTCTTAGTTTTGTTGCAAACAATGCGTTGTACAATTCAGACGCTTCGTTTCGTTTATTCGTTGTAAACAAGCAATTTTTATATATATGTATATTTTTTAGCTTTTTTTTTTGTTTTTGGTTTTTTGTTTATTTTTGTAATTGAGATAAATGCATTTTAAATGCGCAGCAGCTTTGGCTGCGGATACATTGCGTATACGCAGCGTAACGCATTGCAAAATGTTAGCCAAAATAAAATTTGTTTGACGGAGACAAAAATTTCATACTCTTCTTTTTTTTCACGCAGCATTCAAAGCAAATGAATTTTTTTGTCTACAAAAATAAATAATGTATGAAGAAAAAACATAGAAAAAAATTTAAATGCAAAATTCAAGTTGTCTAAGAAAAGTATATACTCTAGCAAAAAAAAAATATTTTTACACAAAAACTCAATTTTTTAGCTATTTTTTTCTGGGGCAGCTATATATTATATATATTCGATTTTTATAAAATTTGGCCAAGCAAAAGGTGTTTAAAAACAGGCAATTGCCTAGGGAAATTTCTATGAAAACAAAAATTATTTTCATTCAAAAATATATTCTACAATTAATTGTTTTTTTTATTAAATTTATTTAATTGAACTTTTTCTGATTTTTTTATTTTGCTTAATAAAAAAAACTTTTTTAATATAAATTTTGAAGAGCAAAATAATTGTTCTTTTCAACTCTGAATTTATTTATTATATATTAGCTTAGCCAGTTTGGTATTCAGATATATACACTTGTGTCTTAATGTTTTTCGAGTTAAATACCCAGATAAATAAATAAATATATAAATAAATACATAAATACATAAATAAATATATAAATATATATAGCTTAAAATATATAAATAAATATATAAATAAATATATAATAAATAAATCAAGCTTAAAAAACCCCATTTTCGATGCGTTACACATTTGATGACAATATTAAAATACCCTACCTTTAGAGCATTTAAATAAGACAATGCCTGGCTAATGCACAAAATCACAAATTGATGACAACAATGGCAACTAAAAAGTGCAGTCAAAAAAGTTGTTAATTTTGTTGTTTGTTGTTCATTTGTTGTTATCATTGTTGTTGCATCTCGTTTGTGACGTTGTGGCTGACGAGTTGCGCATAAATAAATGTCAGGCTGATGGAAAATTTTATGCATGCACAAAATGCGAAATTGCTTAAATTACAAAAGAGGATTGTATAAATAAATTACAAAAAAAAAAAAAACAAAAATGAAATTTAAAGTTATCTCAATCAGCAAAAAGTCTTTAAAGATGATTACCAAACTACGCACTTGAAACTCTTTTTGTGCATTCAAGGCAAACAAATTGCTTTAAGTAATAAAAGTACATTAATTTTTGAAAATAAAAACAATAAAATAAAATAAAAAAATTAAACAAAAAAAAATTTTTAATTGATAAATGTAAATGTTGCAAATAAATAAAAATTAATTGAAAATAGCCAAAAAAAAAAAAGTTGGAAGAGGTTTTTAAGAGATTTTACTGATTTGACAACAAAAATAAAATTGTTTTATTATATGGTTTAGAAAATGTATTTAAATGATGTGGAATATATAAATATTTATTATATAAATTTTTAATATATAAATATATTTGCGGAAGTAGAATTTAAGGACCTTCAAAATATAAATATAAACCGATTAAATAAAAATAAAAAAATATATGAAAAAATTAAAAATTTAAATTTTTATTATATACCAATAAAATAAAAATAAACATGAAATTCTAACCTTTATAGTTAAGCTTTCTGTGTATTTTATTTATTACATTTTAAAACAAAATCAATTTAATAAATCATATTCTGTATTTTATGTAAAATATTTAAAAAAAAAATCAATTTAATAAATCAAATTATTTTCGCATTGTCATAAAATGAGCAATGTCCTTATGAAGTTAGCTAAATTGCTATAGAATATAATACCAATTTATTTTTATATAAAAAACATGAGTTATATCAATCAAATATATGTTCCTCAGTCTTGTTATCCCCATATGTGCTATAAGACATCATATTTTATTGGGCAACATAATGTTTGAACTAATTATGGCAAATTATTCAGACAAGTTACAATTTTCGATATCGATTAAATCGCTTGACATCCAAATTGCTAGCTGCTTTCAATTCCGCAATTCATTTTGAGTTTAGTTTTAGTCATCGATCAGTGTATAATTACAAAGTAAAAGTTGTAACTATTTCATACGAAAACTGGAACACAATATTGAAAACGATGCGGAATAACAAAATATCAGGAAATGTTAACAGACTTTATTACACACCATTTAACCGATATAAAAAAGAAATGATCGTAAATAATAATATTTTTTATAAATTTTCCTAATATGAGCTTAATTTAGGATTTTTGGAAAATTTAATTTTTAACGATTTTCTGTTAAATCAAATTAATAAAAGCATTATTTATTCGAGAGTTGGTAAATCAAATAAAAATTGAATTTTGAATTTAATGAAAAAAAAACTTAATGTTATAAGTAAATTGTATTAAAGTATAATTTTGAATTTAATAAATCAAATATAAATTTAATAAGTAGATTTAATAAAAATGTTGTTAACAAAATTTGTATTTAATAAAAAATATATTAATATAATTTTCGTTTGATTTACAAAGTAAATTTAATAAAAATTATTATTATAATTTTTGGAAAATTTACTAACGATTTTTTGTTAAATCAAATTAATAAAATCATTTTTTATTCAAAAACTGGTAAATCAAATAAAAATGTAATTTTAAAATTAATAAATCAAATAAAAATTGAATAAGTGAATTTTATAAAAATTTAATTTTAAATTTAATGAATCAATGCTTGTTCAATTTTTATGTAATAAAAAATAAAATTATTAGACTTGTAATTGATTTACCAAGTAACGGCAATAAGAATTATTCTTATTTAAGTTTTATTTGATTAAGCAACTTTCGAATTTTCAAAGAACTAATTAAATTTGGGACCAAATTAAATTTCAATTTTTCTTTTAAAAGTCTATGCAGAAACTTATTTTTCTTACTCCATAAATTTTTAAAAATCCATAAATATTGCTAAAATACTCTAATATAGCATCATATTATTTTTATTACATTTTTAACTTTTAATTTCACTTTCAAAGCGTAAACAAAAATGTTAAAATTACAACTGCAAGCTAAATTAATTCCCCATAAAATTATAGAGAATAATGCAGCCAATTTAAGCCAAATAATAACTACCAATCACATACATCTTTCTTTCAGTGCAAATGCTGCAAAACAAATGCAATTTAAAATCAACAAAATACCACAATTTATATAAAATGTTTTGGCAATTAAATGAATTGCTACCATTTGTTCAACTGCAGTTTGTTTTTTTTTTTTTTGTTAATTTTTTTTTGGCCAAGCCCAAGTCGAAGACAGAAAGGTCAAAACGTTTGACTTTCCCACAACTCAAGTGGGTCAACTTCAATTGTAAATTGTTGAACTAAAGTCCAACACAAAGGTGCACTTCCAATTGGAAATTGGTGTCATGCCATTGGCACATTTTAAGCCAGGCCAAAAGCAAACACAACAAATGGAAAGCCAAAAAGCTATTGGGTAAGGTAAGTGCCGCTGTAAGAGCAGTTAACAATTTTTTGGGCCTTAGTCCAAATTGTTGTTGCCACATTGCAGCAGGCATAATCAATAGTTGTTGAAGGAGGGCAAACGAGGGGGCTGAGGGTAGGCAAAGCGTTAATTAATATTCAATACACGCGTCTGCTGCGCAATTGTTACGAATGTGCGAAGTCAACACAGGCAGCAACAACACAAAAAAAGAAAAAAAAAAATAATAATAAAAAAAAGTGTTAAGAAGCAACAATTTAAGCATTGCATGCAAATCAAAGCAACAACAACAACAACAACCACAACTTTTATATTGATAATGATTATATAATTAGCGCCACTTGGCGTATGCGCAATATTAATAAATCTATTGCACATTTTTTTTTGAGCTAGCCGTTCGCTTAATTTAATTTATGGCTCTATTGCCATATTTTTCTGCAACTCAGCATTAGATAAGCGCTATAAACTCTAATATATATAACAATTATAATTTGTATACTCTGTCGATGAAAGGTTAGGAGAGTATATTGGGCCTGTTTGCTGGTTTATTATTATAATGTTGTAATAAGAGCTTCAAGATCAGTTGAAACTCTTTCTAAAAAAAAATATTTTTCATTAGTATAATTTATTTTAATTAGTTTAAGTGTATTTTTCTAAGATAATATGCTTTTTTATTAGTTGAAGTGTATTTTTCTTCAATAATATGCTTTCCAAGATGCCTAAATATTTTATTTTCCGGCATACGATATACTCTTTTATTATAAATAATAATTGATATTAAAAATTAATTTTTTCGTGTAAAATTTTAAATCATTTTATAAATAGAATAAATCCAAACAGAATTACAGCTTGATATTTTAAATGATAAAATTTATTTCATTCAAAATATAAACACTAAAATATGCCCCAATTTTTAACAAATGTAATTAGCGTTTTGTTATAAATAAGCTTAATAAAAATGTTGTTATAATAATAATATAGATGCCTTAAATAAGATCTCTAAACCACTTTAATTTTATTTTCAGGAATTCAGCAATAACCTTATTCTATTCAACAATTGTATTTTTTTTTGCCAGCCGGGATATACCCTAGCCTTTATATAGCTATAATCAGAAAATATAATATGAGCAATACTGATAATCTTCCTTAAAGATTAAAAAATAAGCCACTTCTAAACGTAAACCCTCCAAAAAAAAAAAAAACTATAATAAAAATAAAATAATAAAAAAAAATATAATTCAAATTTTCCAAAAGAAAATATTCGTTGCAAAAGAAAAAATATCTACCAAAATAAAAAATGTATAAAAATCAATCTGCTGCCTTTAGGAATGTGGTTATTTTGTAGCGAATTTTCTCAGCAAATTGAATATAATATAATATAATAATATATAAATAAAAGCTTCTTTAAATCTATATAAATTAATAATATACTAATAATAGCTTCTTAAAATCTGCAAACACAAAAAAATACCTAATTAAGCTTCCAATTAATTATATGTTAAGAAAATATGACATAATATAGTCTAGTATGAAGACTGCTTCTTGACAATAATAAAAATATAAAAAAATAAATAAAATAAAATAAAATTCTATGCAAAGAAAAACAAATTTGTGTACAGAGTATAGCGCAGTTTGGTGCTTCATTACTTAACTGCAAATGCTTTTACTTTGTTTTCTTTATTATTTAATGCTGTGCGCTAATGATTCGTGCAAATGGAGAATTGACTTTGCTTTAACCGATCGGTCACTAACCGCATAAAGCTGCTAAAAATCAAAAATAAAAAAAAATAAAATAAATCTGCTGCATATGCTAATCAGTTAAGATTCATAAGATCTACACTATCCGAGTAGATATATGTATAAAATGTGGTTGAAAACAGTAGCCATCATCCAATTAACAAGCCAAATTGAATGCATAATCGATTGCGAGTCGCGTTGAGAAATCATTTACATTTTTGAAGCATTTTCGATGGCTTTACATAACTTGGCGCAGGAGTTAACCAAAAATAATAAAAAACAGTTAAGAAATGAAAGAAATGAAAGAAAATATATATGTATGTACAAAATACAATAATGCACTCAGCTTTTGAGGCGCCAATCAAAAATGTATTTACATAAACAATATAAAATAAAATAAAAATGAAATAAAAGCAGCTGAGTAAGAAATCCATTGCCATGGTCACAATTTGGCGGAACTTGTTTTTTGTTGCATATGAAAGCCAATAAAAACAACAACAAACAGTAAATTTTTGGGTTTATTACCAGATGATTTTTATTTTTTTTTTTTTTTTTTTGGAAAAAGGTCTGAAAAACTCAACCGGATTTTGATTTTGGACAGCACAAAAATGAAAATAAATAAACGAATTTTGCACTTTAAAATACCCTGTTTGAAGTGTTAAATACGAGAAGTATAGGCAATATTTATAAGCTGCTTTAATTCCACAATTTATTATAAATATAATTAAGCGATTTTTAAAAAAATTCTATATTTAAAAACTTATTTTCATTTTATCATATCAATTTAAAATGGTTTTAAAAAAAGGCGTAAATATATTTAAAACACATTTAGCCATTTTTTGGTTTTGCTTTAATTAAATTTAATTAATTCCACAATTTATTATAAATATATTTAAGCGATATTTACAAAAATTCTATATTTAAAAATTTATTTTCATTTTATCATATCAATATAAAATAGTTAAAACCCAGCGTTAATAGATTTTGATCACATTTATTCATTTTATTTTGAATTAAATAAATTAAAATATATATTTAATTTCAATATACATTAATGTTCATAATTTAAATTGAATATTAAATAAAATATATATTGAAATTTTCAACAGACTTCATTTGACTTTTTTTTGGTGAAGTTGTTTTTCTTAGTATTATTTATTAAGTTCAACTTAAGTTGTTGGAAAATAACAGTGAGATAAAATGATGAAATCACAAAAAATAGAAATATATTTCAAATTAATATACATAATAACAAGAGCTGCCACATTTAATTAAATTTTTCATTAGCGTAGAATACATTAAATTTTCCATAATTTGAAAAAAATTGTTAATTAATATATATTTAAACTCATGGCACGATAGTTTTGCCGTTGTAATATAAATTTTTCACATAAGTTTGTTGACTTTTATTATTAGACAATCGCTGAGAATGACGCACACATTCAGACTACAATTATATATAGTATAATTATTGATATATCTTTTGTTATTAATGCTATTTATAGTTCCAACTATTTTCCTACATATTCTAGAAAATATTTTCAAATTAAAAATCTAAATAACAAATTTAATAAATTTTGATGTTTTATAAACTCTGTGATTGTAAAGGGAATTTAATTGTATTAATTATTCACGCTTAATCAAATTGTCTACATTTATTAAATTTATATTTTTTTGGCTATCAAAAATGCCTCCTACTGTTTGTTTGGTTATATGAAACCCTTCAAGCTTGAAGGCGTCGCAAATTAAGTAATTTGTGTCAGCTGCAAAGAAAGTTCTCAAGTTTGTGCCTTAAGTCTTTCGTAATGTGGCAGCCGTAATAGCAGCAGCAGCAGCAGCTGCAACAACAACAACAAGACACAAATTCAATATATATATATATATATATATATATATAACATGCTCTAAAGAGCATGCAGAGCAATACGAGTTTCTCCGCTTATGCAATAAGCAAAGCCCTAAATAAAAAATAAAATAAAACCACTTCAGGAAAACGAAGAAAGAAAAGAGATGTTACCAAAAAAAAGTTAAAAAAAAGTTAAAAAAAAGTTAAAAAAAAAAACCCAAGACAGCGTTGGCGGCGTTTTGCTGATAATGAAGTTCATGTCATATATAAAGATATATATATATATACACTTCAGCTATATATTGTATATTGTGTAGTCGCAACACAAAAAAGCTTTAACAGGGCTATAAAAACGTTGCCAAATAATTTTTTTTTTTGGTTTTTTGGGCCGTCTTGTGGTTTAAGCAAATTTGGGTTAAATTTTCGTCTCGTTTGCCCTTTTTTCAACGCACTTTTATTTATGTTTTCCTGTTTGTTTTTGTTTTGTGTCTCCTCTTCATTTTTTTTGCTTTTGCATTTTTGTTTGTTTTATAGTCGTCTTGACATGGTTTTTTTTTTTTTTCTTTTTGTTTTTGGTTGTTTTCGGTAGTCTGCTCTTTTTTTTTTGTTTTATTTTATTTATTATTCAATGCGCGTATTGCTTGCAAATGTTTATTATATAATAATTAACAAGTTGAAATGCTGTTGAAATATTGTTTATTAAATAAGACTAAACAAATGGGCAGCTGCAAATGGTTTTAACCTAATAAAATATAATTATTAGGGCAAATGTGTCAAGTTATTTAAAATGAGGCAAAAGTAGAAAATAAATCGATAAAAAGTGAATTTTTTAATGATAAATTCCTGTTTATTTCTTTATTAATTCCTTAGCAAAGAGTATTAAAAAATTGACAAACGAAAATCAACATGATTGCCTTTTATATATGAATTATCACATAAAAAAAAATATAATGTTTTTACTACAATTTTTAAATTGCTAAGAAAGGCATGAATATATTATTTTAGAACATAAATTTTGAATTTGTTTCCATTCTGATTTGTTTTTTTGATTTTGAATAAATTAAAATTATGGCTTGACTTTTTTGAAGGCTTTAGAAATTATAATTTTATAGTTTAAATTCAAATTCAAATGGGAAATAAATGCTTAATGGTTTTTTTGGAGCTCAGAACAGTTAAAAATTTCTATTCCAAGTGATTTGAGCTAAATTAAAAATGTGAAGAGACATGAGAAATATTTTTGTATTTTTTTTTTTTTGTTATAGAAATAAAAATATATTTTTGGGGCATGTTCTATATTTTTTCATTTTATTTTAATTTATTTAAATATATGTATAATATTTAAATATATTTTTGTTCAGTTCCAAATTGTAACTGTACATTTATTCATATTTAAATTTATTATTGTACATACCCTATTTTTTTATTATTTAATTAAATTATTTGATTTGTTAGCTCAACATACTGATCAAGTCTTTTGATACCAAGTTTGCATATTTGCCATTTTTATTTAGCTCTAAAATGCTCATAACATTTACGATAATAATTTGTTTGAAAGCCTCAAGAAATTGTAACTGCCATGTCTTGAATAACATAAGCTTTAATATATAACATACCACTTTAATCATGACTAGTTTAATTGCATCTTAAGATACAAGTATCTCTGACCGTAACTAAAAGAAACACCCATGGTAAATAACTGCTTTGGCCATTTGCTTATGCACATTTATTTATTTTTTTATTTTTCATTTTTGCTACAATTTAATACGAATACTTTCCACATGTTGCAAGAGATCGCGCCATGTTTATGCGTTACATGTACAATCATATATATATATATATATATATATTTATATATAGCTATGCCTATGCATATTGCAAGATTTATTAGATAATGACGCTTTAGTTTTGTATTTCTGTATTTTTTTTCTTTAATTTTTTCTATTTCTTTTTTTTTTTTTTTGCGGTTCGCTTTGCTGTTGCAATTTGAATGATTTAATCGTCGCCACTGCGGCGATTGCTAATAAATGTTGATTGAATGTGAAATTTATGAACATTTGATTAGTGGCATAAGCTTACCCAACGTATATTTTATTTTTTTTTATTTGCAGAATTAATCCAAATCCATAAGCAAAATGTTGAAATGATGTTGAACTGCTGCACAGATGAAAACACGTTTAAGTTATATTTTGCGTACAAAAAAAATTTTTTAAATATTTTTTTTATATATTTTGAAATTGGTTTATTTTGGTTTGGTTTGGTTTGGTTTGGTTGAGCGTTGCGATATATGTTTTATTGGCCATAAAATGTAGTATATAATATTTAGTAAAATGCGCATAAAATAATAGCAAACAGTTCAAATCCAACTGCAGCTTAGTTAATATATATATTGTTGTTGTTTACCAGCTGCAGCAGCTAAAGATTGTGATTGTGCGAGTTGAGACTCCAATTGCAAAATCAAATCACTTTCACTGTTAGGCGCGCAATAGCCGCAAAAAGAAAAAATACGAAATTGCAACTTGCAACAACAGCAACAACAACAACAAGAAAAACAACAACAATCAAATCCAATCCAATTCCAATCCGTAGCAGTCGAATCCACTCACAATAATAAATACACACAATTTAAGCAATTGGTTTTTAGCTCTTTTTTTGCAAGTATCTTCAATTTTTTATTTTTTAACTTTTTTTTGCAATAAATTGTAATTTTTTCTTAATTTTTTTTTGTCTTAAAGCTCTTGGCAGTCGTTTTAAGCTTCAATTAAATTTTAAAGTTTGATAAAAATCATTTTAAATTTAAGCAAAATTTTCGGAAATTAATTTTGTATTTTTAACTGTTTTGCAGTAGTTTAAATATTTATAGTATATATTTTTTTTACAGATAAATTGAAATTTTTTCTTAATTTTTTTATCTTAAAGCTCTTAGAAGTCGTTTGGAGCTCAATAAAATTTGAAAAATTTGATAAAATTGCTTTGTTGCATTTTATAAATTTATAATATATAATTTTGTAGGGTAATAAAAAATATTTTTTTTAGGAATATATCAAGCTTCTGAGCTTTCGTTTAGTCCTTGAATTAATCCTTCAGACACACACACACACATAGATAATTAAATTCCAAAATAGCGACACTTACAATTACGCGCTTATGATGCGTTTTTTTTTTATTTTTAATTAAACACGACGAACCGAACCGAACAAGCGTACGAGCGTAATGAGCTTTTCAAGCTTTGTTTTATTTCCAAGCTTTCTTTGAGCTTTCAAGCGAACGAGCGCACACACGACCTTCTTGAGCGAAGTCTCAAAGAAGTCTGAACGCAAGCGCAGCCGCCAAAGCAGAGCGTAGCTGCCTGAAGCTGACGCGGACGCTGAAGCGGACGCTGACGCTGACGTTGTTGTTGGCCTGTCAGGCAAAGCTGCGCAGTCGGCGTTGCTGCCCGCTGCGGCGAAGACACCTCTTCCTACTCTCATTATACCCTGTTAACTATTAATGGGGTATATATTATATATATTTAACAGTGCTGCAAAAAGCATCGATTTTATACATTTTTTATAGTTTGGTGGAAAATTGATTAATGAAAAAAAAATAGTGTTATATATAAATAAAAAAAAATATATGATTTTCCGAAATAACTCAATATTATCTCTGGTAGATTAGCTCGTTCTGCAAATACAAATCAAATGAGAATTTATTCTTATAACCTAAACGTTGATATAAGTAATCAAATTGCATTTGTTAAACTTCAAATTATTTTGACTTATTGAACTAAATGTTATAAGAAAAAATTTATTTTTTTTTTTTAAAATATGTAAAATTAAATAATAATAAGAGTTCAATTGAAAACACAAAAAATAACAGCACATTAAAACGGGGAAACAGAATTCAAATCAAATATTAAAATGGGAAGAAATGATTAGACTAGATTATTACCTTTTGTTTCCTTGTTTTTATTGATACTTATAATTATAACTTATAATTTCCAAAAAAATAAATTTTATTGCAGCTTTTTAGAGTGAATTTATTTTATCTTAAATTTTTTTATTTTTATATATAAAAAAAACTTCCAGCAGTAAATTTATTTGAAGTAAATTTATTTTATTTTTTTTTTTTATTTTTATACATAAAAAAAAAACGTCCTAAAATTAGAATATTATAGATATTAGAATTACCTTAAAAACAAAGTAGTTCTAATTTTTAAACGTCAACTGCATAATTTCTTTCTAATGTTTTGTTTAAATTAACTAAGCTACAGCACTGAAAATTAATAAAAATATTTATTTAAAATTCTTTTAAGCTTGCCATGAAGCATGGTTATTCTTATATGTTTAGTCAAAATATCATGGTATTATGAAGCAGCCTTTTGACAATAAATAAAATAAAATAATAATAATAAAACTATTAAATTAAATTACAATATAATACAAATTGTTGAAAATGCTTATAGTTATTAGAAAAAGAAAATTTTTTTTTAAATTCATTAGTTCTGTGTAGAGTAATTAAATGTTGTAAAATGAATTAATACTAATTGCCAATATTTTTTTTTTTTATATACGTTGTTTTTGTTAATATTTTCTTCCCAATTTACAAGTTATAAAAACACAATTTCTTATATTTTTGTATATATAAATCTAAGCAGAAAAGGTCTATTATTTAGCCTAAGCCCATAATATTATTAAAAGCGAAATAAAACTTGAATATATTTCTATATTGCTGCACTGATGATTTTTTACGAGGCTGAAAATCAATGTGAATTCCAGATTTTTTCTACTGCTATACAGGGCATCGTTTAGTCTAATACTTTTTCTTATATTCATAATTTTTTTTTGGGCTATTTACAAAGCGTGGTAAAACAGCTGTCGCTGCTGTCGCTGCTGTCGCTGCTGCTGCTGCTGTTGCTGCTTCTGCCGCTGCGTTGGCGATGAGGCAACAATAAAAAAAATATATGAAAGGGGACGATGATGATGATGAGTGTGTGTGTGTGTGTGTTTATAATATATATATAAGTATATATATATATGTGCATTTAAAGGCAGTAACAGCCAGCGCATTGTACAAATACTTACTACAACAAATTATTGCTTAATGCCGGTCGGACATCAGAGAGCCCTCACCCTCTCTTCCTCGCCCTCACTATCGCCACTCTCAATTACAGCTACACCCTTCCCCTCCCACAACCCCACTGTGCCCCCCCTGCAGCTAACAACAGGCGCCCATTTCGTAAGCTATAATTATGTTATGGAGTCGTAAGGCATCATTGGCCGCCATGGTCAATACTAAGTACATATATAAGTACTCGGTGCTCAGTACTCGGTACTCAGTACTCAAAACTAACCCAAGACTTTATCACATTTTGATAGACCAAACATCTAGAGAGTCCATGACAAATGTCAATTAAATTTTAAACAGTTTTTTTATATGAAGTTAAACGCCGAAAATTAAAATACTCTTGTTTTAGATATTTTTAATCTAGAAGAGAAACAGATAGAGAAGGCAAATTAAATATTAAAATTAGCGATTTTTTTTGTTTAATCTAGTAAATTAATAGTTTAGGCGTAGCTTGTAAATTTAATTAATTTACCTACCCTTTTTTGGACAGTAAAAATATATAAAAAAAAATAATAAATATAAAATGTAATTTTTAGACTAATTTTTCCTATGACAACTTTATAATAAAGTATCAAAAAATTTAATAAAATTAAATATTTTTTAAAAAATAAAAATAAATTCGAGCAGAATTCGTTTAGGCCATAATCAGGGCAAATATGGTCATAACAAGCCAAGATAAATATCTTCTGATTTTTTTAAAATAATTTTTATGCAATTTATAACTTTGAATGATAATAAAAATATTTTAAAAAAATATTTAAATTGCCTTCTATTAATTTTCAGTCAAGTCTCTTTCAACGCATTGCACACATTACATGACAATAGCATAATACTCTCTACTAGAGTATAAAAAGCTGAGCAAATCGGCATATTTAATGCCATTTGACAATCTGTGACATGTTTGTGACTTGACTTTGACAGCTAATTGCAGTTAGACGCGTCAAATGCGATTGAAATGTGAACAGAGCACCCTGTCAAATGCATAAGCATGAATCGTATATGGATGACTCTCATAAAGCGCAGAATAGGCTGGTCACACTTAATAATTTGGTGACAATATAAAAAGCAGGCTTAAAACAAACCCAAGGGTAAAGTATATAATTAACAATTAGTATGCATATTTTTTTAAAAGATTTCTGGACAAGGTTAAACACAAATCTGTAACCAATCTAGTGCAACTATTGAATATTTAAAGATCGATTAAGAAATATTGGCTGCCTACAAACTGAACTTAAAGAAGGTTTTAAAAAGCAATTTAATATCGAAGAGGATTTAAAATAGTTTTTTATTGTATTATTTTTAGAAATTTGTTCTATTTATAAATATAAATAAATTTTATATATATTAAGAGCAGATTGGAGAAGTTTTTAAAGCAAAAGTTAAGCAAATATTTATTATTTTGAATATATAAAATATATTCAAATTCCTTGGTAAAATATTTCCTAACTGAAACTGTATTAAAATTTTAGTTTATTTCGTTTAAATCCTCATATCAATTTTATTTAAAAAAAAAAACTCTTTTAAGAACCCTATTTTCTAGACTTAATTAAAATTTATATATATTTAGAGTAGATTAGACAAGTTTTTAAAGGAATTATTTATTATTTTGTTACTTTTTGAACAGTTAAAATAAAAATTGAAATTTCTTGGTTAAAGATTTCGTTACTAAAGTTGTGTTTTAATTTTATTTTATTTTGTTGAAATCCACATATTGATATTACTGACAACAAACTCTTATAAGAAACCTAATTTTAGTCTTAAATAAAATTTATATATATTTAAAGTACATAACAGAAGTTTTTAGAGCAAAAGTCTAACAATTATTTATTATTTTTAATATATAAAATAAATTTAAATTTCTTGGTAAAAGACTTTCTTACTGAAATTGTGTTTAAATTTTAGTTTATTTTGTTTAGATACACATATCGATTTTACTGAACACAAATTCTTTTTTAGAGCAATTATTTCTTAATTTGTTATTTTTTGAAAAGTTATAAAGCTAATTTAAATTTCATGGATAAAGATTTCCCAACTGAAGTTGTGTAAAAATTTTAGTTCATTTTTTATTAGATACACATATCGATTTTATTAAAAATAAACTCTTATAAGAACCCTGACTTTCTGATCTCTCAATTGACCTTCGCTTTAAAAACAAGAACCTCGCCAAAAACAAAAAAAAAACCCACATCATTAGGTTAACAACCATTGCAATTGACCTGATCCCACAATAGTTCATCTTCAAAACTTGAACAAACAAAAATAAAAATAAAAAAAAACTACTCAAGCGTTCATTGTTGACCACAGAAAGAAACGAAAGACTTAGGCAACGAACTTGTGCTGAATGCTCAACGATTCAACGTCAAGGCTGCGCCAGGAGCCTTGATCTCAACAGTCAACGGGGCGCGGGAAACTCCCAAAAAAAAAAGACAGATATATATATTAAAAAGCGGTTGACAAAAAACCGCTCACATGTGCAACTTTGGCCTTTGGAAAATCAACAAAAAACGAAGATGAAGACAAAAAAAAAAAAAAAAAAATCAACAGAGTTTACAGCATCCGCCGTCAGCTTTGATTTTAGATGAATCATCGGCGTAAGTTTTTAAACGATTTCTTCTATTTTGATTGTTGCTTTTTTTTTTTGAAGAGTTGTTGTCGTTGTTGTTGTTGTGCCTTGTTATTGGCAAAGCTAAAGTCCGTTTTGCTCTCATTTCTGCACGCTGGCGAATTGAAAGTGAAAGGAGCAGCTACATTTCTACATTTTTTGTATCTGTAACTGTGCAGATGTATCTGTATCTGTATCTGGCGGGCATGGGCATTGGCATTGGCGCGGGTGCTGCTGCTGCTGCGGCTTGTGGCGGATGCTTGCGACAGTTGGAAAGTGTTGTTTTTTTTTTGGTGTGTTGCGGTGCCTGGGCCTGGGCAAATATTTGCATACACACACACACGTCCCAGAGGCAAATAAAAATAATAATAATAATAAAAAAAATAAAACTCTAAACCGCAAACTCGAGTAGCAATTGCTCCATTTTTGCAGCTGCTGCCGGCAACATTCAACATTCATTCATTTATTTATTCACATAGTATTTACCTTCATTTTATTTACAAAAAACTATGAATATTCATAACTGATAAACATTTTATTTAGATGATCATTTTTGGCAACATTTTTGTGCCGATTTCACTGTAGATCAGACAAAAGACAAATATATATATATATATATATATGTGTTTATTTATATATGCAAGCATTTAATGATGTCGCTGTCAAAAGCAACTGCATAACAGCCAAAGTGCAATGAGGAAGTTTTCTTCAAAGAGTTTTTTTTTCAAAATGTGTCTTCAGGCAAGTTGCGCTGCGCTTCACAGCTCAACGGCAAAAGCAAATAAAAATCGATAATTGAAAAAATGGCAACACAAATATTTGCAAACGGCATAAAAAAATGCAATAGGCACACAA
The DNA here is from genome assembly GCA_035043045.1 of Hirtodrosophila alboralis. Classification (NCBI taxonomy): domain Eukaryota; kingdom Metazoa; phylum Arthropoda; class Insecta; order Diptera; family Drosophilidae; genus Hirtodrosophila; species Hirtodrosophila alboralis. The sequence goes on from JAWNNH010000243.1 coordinate 636,643, forward strand.
TCACACACACACACACACTCGCACACACACACATGCTGAGATTAGCATACATTTGCAGTCTCTTGAAAAACAGGGTGCTCACAGTTTAGGCTAAAAATCAAAAAAATATTTTGAATTAGTCAAAAATATTTGCATAAAATTTAAATATATTTTTTTTTAAATTTTAAGCTCAGCATTTTTATTTTTACTCAGTATTATAATAAGTTTTTTTTAGCAGGAAAAAAACTATGTTAATTGAATAAAAAAACTATTTTATGTTTTAAAATATTTTAAAAAATTAAATAAAAAGAGCAACTTACTACAAATTTAATTAAAAAAAAAAGAAATAATTAATGTATTTGTTTTGGCTTATCATCATCAACTGAATCGTCATTAATAATGTAAGTTGTATTTGCAAAATGTTATTTTAAGTAATGTTATGAAACTAATTTTTGTTTTGTTTTTTTTTTCCTTTAATTTTAAGTCATACGGGAATCGCCACATATCACTTTTGAGACCTTTGAAATTAATTGAATAAAATATAATAAAAAATAAAAAAGTAATTTATTGCTTTCAACAATGCTTTTTTATATATTCCTATGATTCTTACAATTTTATTAAGCAAAAACTATTGAAACTTTCAAGTAGGTGCTCTAAACCAAGGAAAAATGAGGCAAAATTTAAGTGATATAAAAAGGTATTTATAATTTATTAAAAACAGAATCATCACAAATAATGTAGTGCTATTTGCAAAATATCATGAAATCAATACAATCATAATAATATGAATAGAAATAAGTATTTTTTAAAATTTTCCAATACTTTTTTATATTTTTTTATGACTCTAACAATTTTATTATTTGCCAAATGTTATTTTTAATTAATATTGAATATATAAAATTATTACCAACAGAATCGTCACAAATGTTGTAGTACTATTTGCAAAATATTATGAAATCAATAGAATACAATTTTATGAAAACAAAAATCGTTTTTTTTTACTTTTCCAATGATTTTTTATATTTTCCTAAGATTCTTACAATTTTATTAGGCTAAAATTATTGAAACTATCAACTCGAAGTTATATCAACTAATTTTCCAATGATTTTTTATATTTCACGAATATTCTTACAATTTAGTAGACGAAAAATTATTGAAACAATTAAGTCGCAATTATATAAACTAATTAAGAAGAAAATAAAAATGCAATACTTATGCTAAGTGAAAAAATTATTTCATTTAGGTTTTCTTAGTTTTTTGTTAAATTTATTAAGAAAAATAAGCTTAGTTGATTTTTGCCCTAAGCATGCTTTATCCAAATAAAATACTTAACATATTAAATTAAATTTATTTCACTTAACTATCTCTCTTAATGCAATCGATGGTGTGTAGAGAAAACTAATCAAACTTTTTCAAGTACACCTACAATCGATACATTTTTGCATCAACAGTTGCCTCAAAAAAATTGCACATTGCCTGGTGCACACCCTGTTTATACCCTCTACGGAGTTGTCTCTGTGTTAAGCACCCAAAATGATGAGGCAGGAAAATGTTCGCACATGCTTCATTTACGTCTGTGTGTGTATAACTCTGAGAGGTGTGCGGCATGCGGGGTATGCTGTGTGTGTGTGTATGCGAATGCCATCATCACTTTCACCCAGAGGTGATATAATGAACTACCGGCCTGTAAGCTAAAACCAACTCGCAAAAATCTCAACTGCAAGTTCCAGATAAAATACAAAAAAAAAAATTTTTAAAAATAAAAAACAGCTGGTCAGAGATGCGCTTCATAGCTGATGTTATTATTATTTTCTTGTTGTTTTCAATTTGTTTAGTTGGCAGAGTCCAACGCGTGATCCCATTTAGCATACCCCATCAGGCGACAATTCTTGCAAAGAATTAACAACCTTCTGTTTTCATATATATATTTGTTTAATATTAAATAAGTTCGTGCTCTAAGTCTTTTGTTTTGCGACTGCAATTTGTTAGCACGCGCGTTTAATTGTTGCTAGGCCCAGGCACTCTAATTTGATTAGCAATGCTCAACAAATTGCCTATAATTGTTTATTAATTATTTAAATGCAAAAATAAAAATAACGTAAAAATATTTGCACAATTTAATTAGATTGAAAAAAAATAAATATATATTTTCAACAAATTTGTCACACATACGTAAGTACGAGTATATTCAAAGCGGATATACGCATATATTTATTATATATATATATATGTATATATTATATATATTGTATTTACATACATATGTATGCCTAGGACATTGAAAACTTTCCACCGCCGTCAATTGGCATTGGATCGCAAGATTTGTGCACTTAAAAAAAACATTTGTATTTAACTAAATTGTTATGGAAAATTTGTGGAGAAAAAAATTGAATTTCGTAACAATTTGAAATGTTTTAATTTAATAAATAATAGTATTAAATTAAAATAATTATAATTGTTTATAAATATTTAATTTAGTACGAAAATAACCACAGTTGTGTAATATTTATTTTCTATTCTATATTTTACAGCTTTATATATTTTCTATGACTCGGTGAGTACAATTTAAATTTTATGCGGAAATATTGCAGTTTTTTTTATTAAAATATAATAAATGCACAAATTTAAATATGCTAAACCATTTTAATAAAAATTGTATATTTACTTAGTTCTTTCATTAAAATTTACATTTTCAAGCTCCTTTCTGTTTAAATTTAAAATTAAATTATGTGGAATCAATTATTGTTCCGCATTTCAATAAAAAAATGATTATATTTTTGATTTGGAAAGCTTGAATTCAAAATTTAGTGTACAAGAACTTTTAAAAAGAAAATGTATCTATAAAGAAAATTTCTAAAATATAAGCAAAAGTAAAATTTAATTATTTCGTAATTACATTAGCAATTTTTTAAGAAGTCATCTGTTTAAAGTAAACATTATTATTATTATAATATACTAAATATTATTATGAAGTGTATTAAAGTTTTATTAAAATACATCTACTTGAGGGTTAAATTATTTGCTTTTTTGGTTACTTTAAAAATGGCGCTCTGACTTAACCTTTTAATAAAATATAATACTCCACAAAATTTCATTAAGTTGTGAAACCACGAAAAATTTATATAATTATTCACAGTGTACTCCGATTGTCAGTGGGCACGTGCCACAATACCAAGAAATTTTGCGCCTCAGTGGCAATTAGTAGGCCTTTGATAACTGAAGCCACAAAGAAACTATAAAAGTGCTTCCCCAAAAAAATTAAAAAAACTTGAAAAACTGATCGTGATATATGGAATCGCATATGACAGCTGCCAAAAATGGAGGGAAATGGAGGTATTCATAAATCAATTTTGGGCAGCCGGCAGAGCAAAGGTGTCAACCAGTTTTTTGTGGTCTGAGCTGAGCTTGTAACTGCCAGATTGTCTGGATTGCCAAATGGCATTTAAAAAGGCATACAATTGAACGGCTTATGGAAATGTTTGTCTACTGAAAAGCTTAATAGACGTTTAAGTTTTTGTTGCCTTGTGTCTTTATTTTTTACGCCACATTTTTGTTTTTTTTTTTGTTATCTTTTGGCTAATTACACAATTGTCTGTGCAACAAACAAAAAAAAAATAAAAACTCTGCGACATATTTATGTGTCATATGCGGGAACTGAACTGAGGCTTATACAATATGACAGCAAACGCCAGACGGCAGGCAGATTCAACGGGGCATGCGTAACCGAGGGTGTTTTTTTATTTTTCTTTTTTTGTGTTCAACGAAATGAGCTTTATGATTGTCTCTCTTACAATATTTTTAAAGAAAAGTATTTCTTTTGTGCCATGGGCATCGTTTAAGGGGGGGAAAATATTGAGTTCAACTCGTAAATGCACTTTCTAGGGTATGAATATATTGTTATTAAATTTTTGGAGGTATTTTTGATGTTTTAAAGAATATAATTATTTCTTATTAATTATGATAATATATATTCCAGCTATTTTTTAATCAGCGATGTCCATTGCATTTGCGTATTATATATTTTCGTCGACCGCACGACTGCGTTCATCCCTTTTTTTTTGTTTCTTTTCGTCGACCTCACGATTCATCAAGCACTTTTCCTTGTTTCTTTTCGTCGACCGCACGACTGCGTCACGCACTTTTCCTTGTCTTTGTTCGTCGACCGCACAACTGCATAAATCACTTTTCTCTGTCTCTTATCGTCGACCGCAGAAATGCGTCAAGCACTTTGTCTTGTATCCTTTCGTCGACCGCAGTACTGCATCACGCACTTTTCCTTGTCTTTTTTCGTCGACCGCACGTCTGCGTCACGCACTATCGTTGTCTGTCTTCGTCGACCGCACGACTGCATCAAACACTTTTCCTTGTTTTTTTTCGTCGACCGCACGACTTCGTCAAGCCCTTTTCCTTGTCTCTTTTCGTCGAGCACTTTCCTTGGATTTTCGTCGACCGCACGACTGCATCAAGCACTTTTCCTTGTGTCTTTTCGTCGACCGCACTACTGCGTCAAGAACTTTTCCCTGTCTTTTTTAGTTGACCTCACAACTGCGACCGAATCAAATCACATGCTCCGTTTATGTATTGGTGTATAATTTTAAAGATATATTTTTATATATTAATTTTTGGGGCATCGCTGTCTTAAAACCCTTTTAAAAATATTGTAAATTAAATTTGAAAAAAATGCTCCTTATAATTGTATGAAACATATATTCTAGAATTTAAAAAAATGAATAAATATGTCATAAAGCTTTCCTCAAAATTTAAATTTTTAAATAAAAAATCGTTTTTTTCTTTCATAATTTCTTTACAAGGTATTACAACTTCGTCAAAGCCAAAGTTAACATTTCTTACACATTTGTTTTTCTCCACTTAATTCTTCAATCTTTCCAGCCTGGGGAGTTGCTACGTTGCCTGCCTGCAGTTGATTACCTTTCAGGTCTTTGAGCTGCAATTTGAGGAAAATGTTTTATTGTCAAAATGAAAGATGATGACAACATTTGAAAGAGGTGTACAAAGCAATTTGCACATTAGTGTGCAGAGCTGCCTGAAGACAAGCAGCAACAGTTCATAATGTATTGAGAAATATTCGGAAATTCATTTGGCAATTTTCTGAAATCTTTTTTTTTATATTTTGTATTTTGTGCAATACAGCAAGTTGACCTAGAAAATTAGTTACGAAAAGTTGAAACATTTGATAGCGGTATACTATTGCATTTCATAATCACAGTTACAAACAAACAAATTGGCAATAAAAAATTGGCTCGCTGTTAACTGTTTTATTGTTGTTGTTGTCTGGCATCGAGCCAGGAAATTTTGTTGTAAACTCTATGGCCTATTAAAAGCCAATTTCAAATGGCAAACAAAACCAACAGAGTCAAGCACTTTTATGATTTTCAATGCTTTTGTGCAGTAGGCGAAACAAATCAAATTAAATTGTTGCTCTCCAGTTTTTTTTTATTTTATTTTTCTTATTATCCATAAAGCTAGCAAATTATAAAGAAAAGATTTCCTTATTGCAAAATGCTGCAACACCGTTCACCTCAGCAGCAGTTGAACAACGGTTGGGTTAAATCTTTCCGTTTTAAATAGAAATTGTAACTATAATATATAAATACAAAAGAAATGCAGTTAACTATATTTGTTGTTGAAGTTATATATATACTTGCAGAAAAAATATATAAAAATGCAGGAAAATATTGTTTTTTCTGTCTATGGCAGCTTTGAGATATAGTTTTCTGTATTTAATAAAAATTTAAAAAAATATATAGAAAGTATTTTTTAATCCCTTTAATTTAATATAAAGGAAAGAAAATTAAGAAAAAAAAATATATAAAATATTTTTTATTCCCTTTAATTTTATCTATAAATACAGTCAAGTTTTTTGTACAAAAACTCAATTCATTAGCGATTTTTCTGATGGCAGTTATATAAAATAATTTATTTTTCTTTTATTGCTCCTAAGCAGTAATGAGATAAAGCTTTCCCATTTTGATCAAATTTAAAAAAAATATATAGAAAGTATTATTCAATCTTTTTAATTTTATCTATAGAAAAATGAAGCAAAATATATAGAAAATATTTTTTATTCTCTTTAATTTTATCTATAGATGCAATCAAGTTTTTTAAACAATAACTCAATTTTTGATTGATATTTTCTATGACAGTTATATAATAAAATTTATTTATCTTTCATTGTTCCTATGCAGCAATGAGATATAGCTTTCAGATTTTGATAAAATTTGGAAAAAGATTTTTTTTATATATAAAAATATTTTTTGTATTCTCTTTAATTTTATCTATAGGAAAATTTAGATAAAAATATATATAATGTATTTTTTAATCTCTTTAATTTTGTCTATATATACAATCTAGTTTTCTAAATTTTTGATCGTTATTTTCTATGGCAAGTATATAATATAGTAATCCAATTGACAAGTATATAATATAGTAATCCAATTTAAATCAAATCTTGTCAGCTTTTTATAGAATATAAAGAAATATTTAATTATTGAGCTTAAGCTACTTATCTTGCAAAACAACCATGTTTCTTACACAAAAACAAAATTTTCGAATCATCGCTTCTATGACAGATATAAGTTATAGAAATCCGATCGTAATAATTTAGACATTTATGCTACCTAAAATAAAAGAAAACATTTATCTCAAAATTAATCAAGTTAAATTTCGAACTGCAGACTAGCTTTTACATAAATAAAGTTACAACCAAGTCGACTTAAATATTGATGCTTTCCAAGAATATAAATACTAAAATAAATAAATAAAATTAAGAAAAAACCTCCTACAATTTCTAACAAAATTCGTGACTTAATTATAACAGCCTCTACTTCAAAAAAATATCTATAAAACTTCCTGTCAAAGTGAATGTTCAAATGGATTGACTTGTTTTGTGGACAACAACGAAACTTGCAACATAATCAAAATGCAATCAGATTGAATAACTAACTAACACCCAAAGTAGACAGAAGATGATTTGTTTTTTCTTTTGGCTAGGGCAACAAAAATTTATTAAACCACAAACGAAACGAGCGCTGCCGAAAATGAAAGTAAAATTAATTTTATTTTGATTTTTTTTTTTTCTTTTTTGGCTTTTTCTGTTGTTGTTTTTGTTATTGTGTTGAAGTGGCTTGCCGCTTGGCTTCTTGGCAATTTTTTGGCGATGATGTCAACATAATTTCTCCACCTACACAGCAGGCCATCCGGCATCCGTCAGCCTCTGGGCACCCCCTCTGACCCCTGGCGTGAGTTTAATTTAAGGCGAGCACGCGCTTATATAAGCGGCCACAAGCTGAGCTTCAGATCATTGGCGCGTTCGTGTCTTAAGTCTTTTGTTTTATCCATTTGCATGTGAAATGAAGAACTTACAAAAAGACAACAGAAGTGTTAAAGATTTACAACAAGCTAAATCAACACTAACTAAAGAAATAATTTACACACAAAAAAAAAAGAAAACAATGCGACCGAAAGTCTTTAAAAAAATGAAATGCAACAAATGATAATTATGGGCATGCTGTATCATTGTGGTTGTTTGCCAGCTGCTGCTGCTGCTGCTAATAATAATAATAATAATGAAGAAAGGTTAAACAAAAAAATCGCCTGCAGATATTATGTATATGCCAGCATACTCTCGTATAATAATAATATTATGGGTCAGCAGCAGCTGCTGCTCTGTGTCCAGCGGTGCGTATACATAATGCTCGTTTCAAAGTATGAAGTGTCGAGCTTCAAGCTTTGTTTTATTTATGATTTTTTATTTTTTATTTTTTTTTTTTGTTTTCTTGCCATCATCACAGTCCCGCGTCATAATATACATAATTTCTTAATTGCTTGGGGTCAGCGACGAGTTTGTTGGTTTTTCTTTAGCTCAGCATTTCTTTTTATTTTTTAGGGCGCAAAAATAACATTAAAAATATAATTTAGGCGTATGCGTCTTATTTGTTAAATATTTGCAGTTTTGTGATTATTCCATAAGTTAATGAGCATCTGGAAAAGTAGCAAAAAATATATTAAACGATTTTTTAATGTGTAAATACGTAATGCTACAATTGAGCTGTATATTCAGGAAAAGGTTTTTATTAACAATTGTAAAATGGTAAATTTATATAGAACTATTTAAGATTATCTAACAATTAAGGTTATCTAAATATAAGTAATTTACAAGAAAAAATTTTTAAGAGTTTAATTTACCATATTATTCCAAATAGAACAGCAAATTGAAGTCATTATTTAACTATTTAAAGAGTTAATGCAATTTTGGTTTATTTAAAAAATAGTATTCATATTTTGTTAGGCTCTCACTTTGCGAATTTATAACCTTTTATAACTTGAATTAAAACTACATTTTTAATGCATTTAATAATACCATGAAATTATTTCAATTAATATCACCATAAATAAAATTGAGAGAAATTTTACAACATTTCAATGACCATTTGCAAATTCCAATTAAAAATCAAATTTTTATAGGAAATTTTTTTTCAATTTTATACAATTTAAAAACCCAAAAAAAATGAAAATTTTGTATTTAAATTAACCAGAAATGCATGGTAAAAAATTCAATAAACATGCAGTAATAAAAATTGTCTTTCAGTGGAAATTTTCGGTAGTTAAGTGAATAAAAGATACAAAAAAAAAAATAAAAAAAATTATATATAAAAATAGAATAAAATAAAAAAAAAATAAATAAAAAATGAATTAAAATAAAAAAAAAATTACTTAAAAAAAAAACAAACATTAAATGAACAACAAAAAAAAAAAAATAAATAAAATAAAAATCAAAAATATTATAAAATAATATCTAAAAAAATAAATTACTTTAAAATAAACAAACAATAAATGTTCACCAAAAAAAATTAAAAATTTAAAATATTATAAAATAATATCCAAAATTATTTATAAATACAAAATAAAATAATAAATAAAATAGTAAATTGAAAAAAAAAATAAATTACTTTAAAAAAACAAACAATAAATGTACAACAAAAAAATAAATAAATAAATAAAATAAAAATAAAAGTATTATAAAATATTATCTAAAATTATGTATTAATACAAAATAAAATAATAAAATAAAAAATAAATTGAAATCAAATAAATTACTTTAAAAAAACAAACAATAAATATACAAAAAAAAAATTAAAAATATAATAAAATTTATAATAATAATATCCAACTAACTAAATAAAATAGTCAGCCGCCTGAGAAAATTGTTACATTTAAATTTTCAATGATTAACTATAAAAAAAATGATATAAATAAATGTAAAACTGACTTCAGACAAAGATTAATGTATTTTAAGAAGGAAGTTCAAGCTTATACGAAGCTTTAACAAATAAATCTTTACCTTAATTCAAATTAGTTTTGCCTAATTTCCCAAAAATTTCTTTCACCCTTTTACATAACATAATTTTGCAGCTCATCTTTTATTGTAATAAATGCTGACCTGCATCCCACACTTATATTATTTGTCTATATATATATATAATTTTTTTTTTAGCTCTATTCATTATTATGTTTGTCTGAGAGTTGTGCATTATTTTGCACATTTTGTGCGGGTTTCGTTTGATTTAGTTTCCTTTTGTGCAAAACTAATGAGAAAATATTTACTTAAAAAAAATAAAGAGCGCACCTCTTGAATATGTAAACAAACAAAATATTCGCATTTCGCATTCACATGTACCATATAAGGTAGTTAAGTCGATTTTTGGGTTAATGTTAATGCATTTGTTGATGGCCCATAAGTGTGCAGAGCAATTTAACAAAACAAACCAAAAAAAAAAAACAAAAAAAAAACAAAAAATTCAACCAAATTGGCTGACAGTCGCATGTAAATTTCATTTAACTTGTTTTCCCTTTGCTCTCTCACATGCTGGATATATATTTTTTTTTAATTTTTGTTTTTTTTTTTTTTGGGCATTTTAGTATTTTGCATAAAAAAAAACAACAAAACGAATGAAGATAGCGTTGATTACACGCGAAAAAAGATTTTAGTTAAAACAGGAAAATTTTATTTTAAATGTTGATATAAGTAGCTAACAATAAATGTTAGTTTTTCATTTAGAATATTTTATTTAAGCAACAGAAATTTTATATTAAGATTTACTTATAATCAGTTGTAATTAAAATATAAAAATATAAATAAAAAATTATTATGTGCATACAAAAATATTTAAAAAAAAAAATAAATATTTTCTTCTATTTCATTTCAGTTGGAATTAAAATATCAAAAATATAAATAAATAAATAAATAATAATAAATAAATCCACACGAAAATAACAAAAAAAAAAGAAGAATTATTTTCCACCTTTTTATGTATTTATTTATTTTATTTTAATATTATATAAAATAAATGTGATACTTAATATTCAAGCCTGCTAATTCTCTAAATTCTCTAAATTGATCGGCTGAGTTTATTTAAATAAATAGTTTGTCAATTTGGCATCTGAGTAAAGATTTACATTTATATGAATTTTCATATATTTATTTCTTTCAACTTGTGTATAAATTTTCTTATATTCTTATTTATTTTCAATGTTGGTTAAGTAGATTTATTTTTCATTAAAATTCCAACATTTCTAGAAACGTTTGTGTTTCATAAATATTATTAAAAAGTGTGCCTAGTTAATTTATTTTATTGTTTTACAAAAAAATCATATTATTTAGGGCACAAGTCACTTTAACACAGATTACTTACATTATAATGTCAGATTGTCCGATTTTAACAAATGTATGCTTAAAATATTCATAAAAGAATTATCTAATATATTAAATCTTGAAAAGTATTTAATAGAATTTTTTAAATTAAAAAAAAAACAAATGAAATTCAGCAATTTTTTAAAAATGCAAAACAAGTTCACATATTTCAACTTTGAGGATTTTTAATGGCTTTAATTCTTATTCGATAAATTCCGCATAAATATCATACCGTTAGAAAGGGGTTTAAATTATTTATTGGATTGTGTAACATTTTCAAGATCAAATAAGATCTGATGTAAATATAAGCAAATTAGTCGAAATACTGCCAAAAAAAACTCGCTATTTGCGGTTTTCTCATAAACCATAAACCAAAAAAAACCAAACCATTTTTTATAGGCAAAAAAAAAAAACCAAACAATTTTTTGAAAAAAAAAAAAAGATTTGCATTTTTGAAATCAGCGGCCAAAAATACATTAAAAAATTCTATGAGAGCATAGTTCCTTTTTTTGCTGTAAACTAGTGTTATCATAAAAAATATTTTTAATAATTTTAATTTTATTAATAATAATAATAATAATTTTTTGAAAATTTAATTTTGGTAAAATATTTTTTCTATAAAACAGAGTTAATTTTTTATTCCAAAAAGTCTTTAATAACTTATATGTAAGACTAAAAAAATTAAAACTCAGTTATAATTATTGTTGTTGAGGATAATATTCCTCAAGAAGTCAATAATAACTATTATTTAAATTTTTTTTAAACGTTTTAAATATAAGTTTTTTGATTATTAGCAAAGAATCTAAAATTATAAACAATTTGGTGTAGTTAAAAAAAATACAAATTAACCCTTCTACTTATATCTAAGTTTTTTTAAATTAAAAATTTGATCAGAAATAGTTCATTTATTCCCTGAAATTAATAATTTTTACGTTTTGTATAATTAAAATTTTTTTTTTTTTTTTACATAATAATTATATTTTTCCAAATGTAAATTAAAATTATTAAAAATTTTTTTTTTTTTTTTTTTTTTTACAAAATTAATTTTTTTATTTTTCAAATAAGTTTCGTGTACCAATTTCTTTCTCTAAGTGTATAATAATGTTGACGACGCTGACGATTAATCTGGCGTGGGTGCCTTTCACTCAGCGCCAGCTACAACAGTCTCAGCCTCAGTTTCAGCTTCAACTTCAACTTCAACTTGCAACATCAAGTTGAGATTTGCGTCCGGCTGTATTTTTGGTGGCAGGCGTGCCTCGGCTGCCGTGCCATGTCAAAGTTGGACGCGGTGTGGCATCATCAGAGTATGCAGCTGCCGCTGCTGCTGCCGCTGCTGTTGCTGCTGCTGTTGCAGTGGAAACGATTTAATTTCATGGCCATTCAAGCCGCACAGAGAGACCCCTTTGACTGCAATTTGGTGCAATTAGCGGCACAGAGAGTACGGCGCACGGTCTGGTACGGAACACGCAATATATAAACATTTTTGCCAAAAGATTTTTAAACCAAAAAAACTTAAAACAATTGCAATTGCAATTGCAATCGAGTGAAAGAGCATTCGTCTCAGCTTAATGCGGAACGCCCGCTGATTAGCTCTGTTTTTTTACCGGGAAACTCAAACAAATCTTTTGTATATCGGCAGTGAGGCATAAGAGACTTTGAGTATATAGTAAATGGACGACCTTGCACCATGGCTGCTCCACAGTTGCCCCACAGTTGCCCCATAGTTGGCTAAGCTTTTCAATAGTTGGCTAATGACCGTCTTGGCCAGCAATCGCTGACCTTTCGCCAGTTGTCCCCACAGCGAACCAAGTGAAGCCTGAAGTCTCAAGTCCGGCTAAACAGAATGTCAACAAAGTAAACATACACTGTCTGCTATAAGTTTGGAATGTGTTTACACTGAGAAAATTCATTAAAAATCATTTGTTGACATTTTTCTGATATCAAAAAAATTGGTTAAATTATTATAAAATAATATTAATACTAAATTAACGCGTTTTTTAAGATTGCCGAATAAATATAATAAATATACAAAAATAATATAAATATTAAATTATCGCATTTAATAGATCGCTGATATTTTATAAAGAAACTTTTGGTCATCAATTGGTCCGTTTTTAAATATTTTTAAGGAATTTAATTTAAAACAAAATAAATATTATCCTTTAAATGTCACATTTTATTCTTTACAAAGAAAAAATTGTATTATATATTATTTAACACCACAAAGTTGCATCATCTGACAACTGTTACAGTGGTAATTCGATTTAATTCTTTTAAAACAATTCTGATGAGCCAATAAAATGTAGTATTTTTAAAGGATATGTTGCAAGCCGAAATGTTTTTCAGTACTTACTAAAAGTGGGCATGCCATGTTTATACAGGGTATAACTTATAAAATAGACAATATAGAAAAATTAGCCTCGTTTGACTTGCACGTATTGCTTACCGGGAATAGACAAATTTGTGTGGAAAAAATATTAAACCAATTCAAGTGAGCGGTAGTGTTCAACTTTTTTATTTCAACGTGATTATTTACAATTAATTTTTTAATAAACAATAAATTATACTCACTTTCGTGTATACATTTGTGGGGCTCTTTTTAATATTAACATTGTTTCTATATTTTGAAATTGGGTTAAGGCCATTGTTTTTCATTTTTAATAAATGTTTATTTTTTATTACAAATTATCCTTCTTCATTTTGTACCTTTATCAGGGACTCTGTTTTTCACTTTCATTTCGCTTATATTAAATTCTTTTCTATTTATTTATAGATTTTTTATTCTTGTTTTCTTTTTTTAAATACATTTTTTTTTATTTTCTGCTTCAATCATTTTCCATCCTTTAGACAATTTCTTAACACTGTGTTATTTATTTAAACATATTAAAATTTTAACAGAACTAAATAATTTTCTTTTTCTTTATTTTTGTAATTAAAAAAAAATAGAAGGCTTATATTTGACAGAAAATAAATTCCTAGCATGCTAAAATAAATAATAAAACATAAACTTTTTTTTAATAATAGCAAAATTCTTCGAATACTTTGAGTTCACTTCAAAACTATTCTGTATCATTTAAAAATATTTCGTTAAATTTTTATTTATTTATTTATTTTTATTTATTTATTTGTTATTACTTTATGGCCATTTTATTTGTGATTGATATAAGAACATTTCTCTTATATATCAAACACATTATTTGCACTTTCTTGATTTTAAAACATAAAAATAATTGAATTATTTTCTTACAAAAAATTCTTTAATATGTGGTAAAATAACGCAGGCCTTAAATACTGACTGCTAAAACCGGTTAAGAATTCCACAAATATATAGAAAGAAATGCGCCCATAATTATTTTTGTTTTTCCCCGTTTATTTTCTTGAATTACTTTTTATATTTATATTTTTTCAGTGTTTTAGATTATGGTTAAATTGAAACTTGAGCTTATATTCCCAGAGTGCCACCAGAAAATAAATATATTTTTAGTATATATTTTTAGAATAAAAAACTTAGTCCAGTTTTTTTTTAAACAATTTATTTAGAATAAAATACAATAAAATATTTTATTTTCTTTACTTTTCTAAAAATTTGCATATATATTTATTTATTTAATAAACTATCATGTAATTTTCCCTCAGTGTAACTGTGTCTGGAATAAGATACAAAATTGTTGCATGTCATGTTTGTCTGGCCCCAAGAGTTGCAGTTGCAGTTGGATTTAGAGTTAGAGTTGAAGTTGTGGATGTATCTGGATTTGTATCTTTTGCTTGTTTGAATGCAATCAAGCGACGAAATGCGCCACAAGCTGCGCTTCGTTGAGCTTTAACTTTAGCTTTAACTTTAACTTTAACTTGATTTAAAAGTCTTAGCCGCAAGCAGCGACTAAGCATTGCGACACTTTGGTGTGGGGCTCTCCCCCTCTCCACCACACACACTGCCCCTTCTACTCCCCTTCAATTAACGGTAATTTTTGTGGATTTAAAGCTACAAAAAACTTAAAGTTAAAGTTAAAGTGCATTGAAAGCGCAACCGGAACAGACTTATTCGGCTGACTGACAATTGATTGAGCAATGTGTTCAATCATCGACAGATTACAACAAATTTGTTGCTGTGGCCTCAAATCTACCAAAAAAAAAATAAATAAAAAAATAAAAAAAAAAAACAAAAAAAAAAATAAAAAAATTAAAATAAAAAAAAACAAAAAACTGCTTAGATTGTGGTCTACAAAAAGATTTAAAACGAATTAAATTCTTGGGCAAGCTTTAAAAATAATGAGCTTGCTTACACAGCCAGCAAATAATGTATAAAAATTGGCAATTTTATGCTTAATATTTGAATAAAAAGCTAAAAATTGTAGCTTTAAAAAATAAATTTTTGTTAAATTTTTGTTTTTTTTTTGTTTTAAAATTGAGCGTTATCAGAATATTTATACTCAGCTTTAAATAATGACAATATTAATCTATTCTATGCATATATACACTTATTTTTATATTAATCAGTGCAATACAAATAAATAAATTTGTTTTTAAATGTTTAACTAAATATTTCGATCAAAACACACAAAACGCGCGACTTTTGTCAATTCAAATATTTAGTTTTGCCGCCACAATTGCTTTATCTAACTGTCTCGCTTTTACGCACACATTTCTAACCGCTACACAACGCTCACAGCACGCCTTGGCGCAAGCGAGACAACAGCTGCTTTCCAACTAGTTCAAATTCGGAACGACTGCGCCGCTTACAGTGCTGTAAAACGCGCGCACAAAAGCCGCGTTAATTTAAAAGTGAATTTTAAATATTTGGAAACATGTAAAAGAGCAAAATTTATTGTTATAATTTTATGCAATCATTTACATTCATTACAAATTGCACATTTAGACGGCAAATTTAAACAATTTCTGCAAATATAAAGAAAAATCATTTTTAATTGTATTTTTATTAAAATTTTGTATTCCTGAACTCACTTTTAGTTGTTGCATTCCAACCAATCTTAACTTTTGTCTGCTGATTATGCGTCTTTAGCCAATCCACAATGGGCTGATAGTATTCCAAAAGTGCCAGACTGCTTAAGCCCGTATTTTTAGGCAATATTTTGCCAACAACTTCCCTCCAAGGCTTTGTCGAACCCAAAGACATCATATTTCTATAGAAAATTTTAATTTTTAATTAAATAGATTAAATAATAATTTATAGACTTACTTTAGGCTGTTGCCCACTGCAAAATTGCCATAGAAATCACAATTGTGCAGCAGACCACGATGATTTATTTTTTGGCACAACGAACGATAGAATTGATAGCCCAAAATTTCGGAAACAAATTTTCTAAAAAAAAAAAAAAAATTATTTAAAATAAAATTTATAAAAATTTCAATAATGCCACTTACTTGGTTTGATAATTCTCTTCTATATTAACATAGAATTTATAGGGAAAATCTATTGCGCCCTCTGTACGATCTGTGGGCGGTTCTATGCCCACATGTAACTCCAATAATTTCCAATAATGTTTATTTACCGTATCCATGTCAACGGTGCCATTCAATAGATCATGCATCACTTTGGCATGCACATAATTAAGAGGTATATTTAAAATGGTGTGAATGCCCTGGAAATTAAAATTAAAAGAAACTCTGCATTAAAATATTATCTTTAGAAAATCATATAATAACTTTTATTAAAATATTTAAAAATAATAATTTTTTAATTTTAATTTTTCCTAAAAAGCATTTCATAATTCTTAGTAAAAAAAAATTTTTTCGCTTATAAACTCTTTAGAACTCTGTATTTAACAATTATATTATTAGAATAACATTTTATAACTCTAATTAAAAGATTTAAAAAAATACTGATTTCTTTTTAATTTAACTTAAAATTGATTTCATGCTTTTTAATAAAAGAAAACTGTTTTTTCGCTTATAAAAATGTTTGTTATTTTTTTTTTATAACTTTTTAATAAAAATAAAAATTAATTGTTACTTTTGAAAATTATTATAAAAAATTTGCAACAATTCAAAGTGTCTAAACATGCGAATAACAATTTTAAAAATTGGTATCGGAAAAAGCAGATCCTGTTAACTAATTGTAAAATTTTCTAGTTTGTCTAACTAAATTTTAGTTACTTAAATATCTATTAAATGAACTGCCAATTAAATGTTTCATTTTAAATAGCTTCAGTTCTCTAAACAAACCAAAAACAAAAAATTCTAAGCTATTATATATCACTCAAAGGAATCTGTCAACTATAATTAAATGTTTATGCACTGAGTTTATTATCTTGTTTTTTTCCTCTTAAATAAAAACTAAGGGATCACTAAAAATATTTATTTTTTAAATACAAAAAAGTTGCAAAATATCTCTTACTTTATAATATTAAAAAATAAATATAAAAATAGCAAATAATATATATTGGCAATTTTTTTTTTTAATATAAAATGATCGTCATTGCTTGACTTTAAAAAAAAAATTATATATAATTATTAAGTCTATATTTTTTATTATAAGAATCATTACAGTGACAGTATCTGTTTTTTTTCTAATCTTTTCAGCAAATTATATTTTAAATTCAATGCGAAAATTAATATGATTTTAATTTTCTCATTTATTAATAATTATTAATATTTAGTAAATTATACTTTTAATTCATGGCGAAAATCAATAAAATTAAAATTTTTTTATCATTTTTGATTTATTTTAAAATAAAAATCAATTGCAAAATTAATCTTATTTTCCATTCAAAAAAAATAAAAATAAAAAAATACAATTACAAATAATACATATTGACTATTTTTTTTATTTATAAAAATCAAAAATTAGTTCACCTGCATAAAAAAAGAATGATAAATTTCGTATATATATAAATTCGCGAAAATTCTGTTAAAATTGTTGTTATTAGTATAGTTAAAACCCTAATTTTATTTTTTTTTTGTGAGGAATTCGATAAACTTTTTTTGGTAGAAAATCTCACTTGAAAATTAAAAATAAACGGTTGTCACGAAGTATATAAAAAAAAATAAATACAATTATATATTTTTACTATTATTTTAATAATAATTTTTCTAAGCTATTTACCAAAGTTTAGTTTTAATTCAAGGCAATAAATAAATAATGCTAATAATTTAAAAACTCACCATTCGAAACAGACGATTATTCAGCGCCTTTTCAGTAAATTGTACACCCTTGGCCAGGCCACGATTGGTGAGGTGTGTGGGCGAGGAGGCGGACAGGACAACGGCCTCACCCACAGGATACTCCAAGTTGTAGGCCTTGAAGTAATACGAGGGCAGCAGCTTCTTCTGATCCGCATAATAGACCCTGGCCATATGAGCATGATATTGCATCAATTTCCTAAAACTAACCTTCTCGCAGTACATCATATAGACATGGGGGGTTAGATCAAAGATCGAGGGACGACAATCATCATCGGGTCTATCCTCATTGGGTTCCTTCAATTGATTCTTATGGAACTCCGAGCTAAGTGGCTGAAAGCCCAGGGAAGTATAAAAACTCTCCGATTCATTGATCAGCGACTTGGCGCTAAACTGACGCACAAAGTCATCGTATTGTGGCAAATCCTTGCGTGGAAAATATGCTTCAATGATGCTGCCCTCCTCCCAGGCTTGCTCTATGACCTGTTGGAACAAATGATCCGGAATCGGGCCATTGGCATTGACCACATCTCCGCCGTATTTCTTATGCAACTCGTGCCGCACAAATGCATGCAACTGCTTATAGGCTGGCTTCAGCTCCTCCATGGCCTGTTCCATTTGTTGCAACATCTCCTGGCTATCATAACGATACCACAATTGATGCACTGGAATTTCCAAGATCTTGGCCGCCTGCTGATAAGACTGCACAATGGTATAGAAGTTGACAGAGGCCCAGATTTGATTCTTATCACGCCAGGCTTCCCAGTAATATTTCAGCTCATCCGCATCATTGCTGCGCTGCACAATCTTTTGTATATCCGGATAATAGGCCAGGGAACTGTCATCCTCATTGGGCATCTTGGCACCGCCCAAATACGGTTCTATGTCCTTGTCCGTGGACATTGTCTGCAATGCGGCCAAGTTCATTTGCACCAACGAGAAGAATTCTTCGCCCAGCACAAACAAATCGCCAACACTGCGCAATTCTTGTACCGCCAATTTGATTTCTCTATTTTGTATTTTTGTTACATTAAATGCACTCGCCTCTCGGGATATTATTACCAGCTCATTGGCAATCCGTTTCACATTGCTCAACTTGGAGAAGAGTACCTCAAAGTCCTCCTCATCCACAGCTGAATATGTCTCTGCAGCAATTTCATTATACAACCTATAATATCTCTCACTGGCCTGATCCACAAATGTCCTGGCCTGACGATCATAGCTGGAACTGGCCCCAGCAGCGGCATACTGGAGATTAATCAAAAGAATTTAGATTTATTATAGGGAAAATGACAATTTTATAAATACAGAAATTATGACAATAAATGTGAAATTATCAGAATTATTATTATTACACTTCAATTCCAATAATATATTTTTTTTATTTACTTTTTTCTACATTTACGAATAAAAAAAAAATTAATAAATAAATTTTATTTTAAATACAAAAATAATTTAAATTCAACGCATCACATTAATAAATCTCCAATATTCTGTAAAAATTATCATCACAAATAAAATGAATAAAAAAAAATTAATAAATAAATATTTATTTTGAATAAAAAATAATAATTAAAAAATATTACATGAAAAAACACTTGAATAAGAAAAATAAATAAATAAGTATTTATTTAAAATAAAAAAATAATTTAACAACATCACATTCCGTAAATAAACTTTAAATATTCTGTAAAAATTATCATCACATCACAAAAGTAAAACTTGTATAAAATAAATAAATAAATATTTAAAATAAATAAAATAAAAAATAATAATTTAAAATATCACATAAATAAAACTTGCAACTAATAAATATAAATAAATATTTATTGGAAAATAAATAATAAAATAAAAATATCACATCACATATATAAATCTTGGATATTCTGTAAAAAATTATCATCTATAGATGAACATAAAAACTAATTCTGATTTCCTTTACCTTAATATTAATACAGTGAACGCTCACAAATTGAAACCATTTTGTTTCGAAATTAATTTCGAAATATTCTAATTTCTATACTTTTTTTTCTTTGGATATCACAAAAAAAAATACATATTCAAAAAGGTACAATTCCGTGCAATGCATATTATAAGTTAATTTTTAATTAAATATATATGTATTCATTAAATCAAAAATAGATGCAACAATTACATCAATTACATTAAATATATTATTCCAATCAAAAATAAAAAACCAAAATGTATTTAGTAAAAAACTGAACAATTTTATTACAAGCAATAACTCTAATTTCTGGAAATTCTAATTACTAAAGTTTTAAATTTGTGACTGAATATTTTTTTTCCTTTATTTTCAAAGCCCTCAGAAGTTTGTCAAAATTTAAAAAATTTAATTTTAAATATTGTTTTTTTGCACCTTCTCCTCTATATAAGGTTTACTCTTAATTCTGAAAAACAATATTACTTAAATAAAACAATTTTAAATTCTAAATTTCATTAATTTTTGAGTTGATTCACAGATTATAAATAAAAATTGAATTTTTAGAAGCTAATAATATTTAAAAGCAAAATTAAAGCATAGGTGAAAATATAACAAAAAAACAATTCCCAATTTAATTGTTTTAATTTGACTAAGTTAAATAGCTTGCTAATTTTCATTTATAATTCTCAAAAGTTTTTATAATAAATGATTTTTCTATAATTCCAATTAACTCAAGTTTGCCAAAACAAAAACCAGCTATAACTTTTATTTTTATAAAATATTTATATATAGTTTTTAATCAGTCTTTTATTTAATTTTGTATATATTTTTGTCTATATAAAAAAACAACTATTTAATGCTTAAAATTACAGTTGTGTTTGTTGAAATTTGTAAATACATATATGTATATATATAGTATAGTAATTATATACTTTTTTTAATTTTTTTTTTTTTTGGCTTACTTGTATATATTTAAAATATATATATATATATATATGTATTTTATTTTTTTGGGAGTTTACTTACGCCAATGGCCGCTATCAGCAGCAGAGATTGGCACAAAGTGCGCATGATCTTAACTTTAGAATTTAAATTTCACTTTTACACCAGACGACAGATAGACACAAACTGAGGCGCCACAGCGACATCAGCTTGATTATAAAGCGTCAGATCAATGATGAAGCTAAAGAGAGAAGAGAGGAGAGAGCAGAGAGTAGAGAGGAGAGTAGGGTATTACGATTGTAGTCTATCAATAGCACAAGCCCCATTGATAAGCGCAATCAATGATCAAGTGAAACTCGTCTAAGGTCAAAAATTTGTGCTATTTGATGATGTAGTCATATTCAGTATTGTTTTCTTTAAATGCCATGATGCGTTTATTATAGGCTCAATAAAAATGCAATATATATATATGCTACTAAAAGCTAAAAGTAATTTTTGATTTAAGATTCCGTGTCATGAGTGCAGTAGTAGAGTCATCAAGCGAAGGTCATCATTTAGTTGCGACTAACAGTTTGATTTGTATGGCGAATATTCACATCCACAATGGCCATGTTGGGTGTCAGGAAATTGACCAGACGATCGGCTCCAGTGCGGGGCAGGCGATCGAAGGGATAACCCATGGATTGACGATCAGGATATAGACGATCACGAACGCCACAATAGCTAGCAGCATCGCTGCAAACACCAACCAATTGCTGATCAATCTGGGGAAAGAGAAAATTAAAGAATTTAGAAATATACAGACAAAATTTAAAAAAAAATTAAATAAAACTAAAAATTTACAATTCAAATTAGCCAAACAAAATGGCAGCTTAAAAATCAATATAAATTGGCAAATGATAATATGAATTAAGCAGTTTTTAAATCTTTCAACGAATATTTCGGTAATAAAGTGAAGAATATTAAAAAAAAATTAAAAAAAATAAATTAATTAAAAACAAAACACACATTATTAAAATAAAAATAAAATTGCGCCGACTAAAGTAATCTCCTTACAAACAAAAACCACAAAAAATCACAACAATCACAATAATAAAAATAAAATTGTTTTAAATCATTTGTAATATAATAATGAAATTTAAGTATTTTTATACTAAGTTAAATTAAAAATTTATATTTTATCTTGCAGAATTTAGTGTATTAATTTTTCTATTTGTTGCACTAGAAAATTCCTACACTGAGTTTTTTCATTTTTAATTTTTTAAATATATCTTTTTTGTGATATTTAAAATATTTCATAAATTTAAAAATCACGATTTTTGCTTCATCAAATAAATAAAAAAAATGTTATAAGTAAAATATGTATAAATAAAATAAAATTTTAAAAAGAAAATTTAAATAAAAAAAAAAAAAAATTTTCAAAATATAATAATAAATAAAATAAATTTTAAAATGAAATAAGCAAATGTAAAAAAATAATAAAAATTTAATTTAAAGTAATATTTTTTTGAAATTTTGGTATGTTAAATTAAAAATCTATATTTTATATTGTAGTGTCTAGTGTCTTATTTTATCTACCTTTTTCACTAGGTGAAAATTCTTTGATTTTTTTTAAAGTTATTTAAATGCAATTAATTTTGTGATATTCAATAAATTTCATAAATAAAAAAATTGCGATTTTTTAATCTTTGAAAAAATAATTTACAAAAATACATAATTAAAAAAAAATGTTATGTATATGTAAATAAATTATAACAAGAAAAAAATCAGCAATATAAAATAATAAAATAATAAAGAATAATAAAAAATTAAAAATTAAAAATAAATAAAGAATTATATGAAAAAATAAGCAAAATTTACTAATAAAATAAATAAATTTAAGAAAAAATTAAATGAGCCAATATTATAAAATAAAAATTAAATTTTAGGTAATATTTTAATGCAATTTTAGTAAGTTTAATTAAAAATCTTTATTTTGTCTTTAAGTGTCTAGTGTACTATTTTTTCTACTTGTTTCACTACGATAAAAATTTATTGATTAAAAAAAAAATTTTAAATAAAAACTATTTTGTGATATTCAGCAAATATCATCCCAATTAAAAAAAAAAATAAATACATAAAAATATATTTTAAAAAATTTTCTAAAAACTCACCCTATCATTCTCATAGTTGGAAATCATGACAAACAGATCGCATGGCAGACCCTCCGGCAGACCCTTGGGAATGAGCATATGATTGGGCCAACCGCAGCCGCAGAAATTGAATTCCAGCTCCTCAGCTGAGCCAGCACCCGGACGATTGGCATCCAAATTGCGGAAAGTGCGCTCGAATGGTATGGTCACACTGGATTCAGCAGAACGACGTCGTATGGTATTGGCACCCGGATTCAATGAGACCACAAACTTGTCCAATTCGACCATCAGGCCACGCTGCTCCCGCAGCTGCATTGGCTGACCACGTTCATCATTCTTGGGCGCCATGAAGATTCTGCAGTAGCCAAAACGCATTGCACCGCCATCATTATTCACATTGATGGTATAGGTGAAGGGCTGATGGTTCAGATGGGTGAAACGGGCAAAGACATTGCCGCGGGGTGTGAAATCAAAGCCTCGGGACAAATCAATATCCGACTGCTGGAAGAACGTATTCAATATATTCGGCTGGCTGCCATTGCCGGCCACCTGAATGCCCGTAATCGAGATGCCCGTATAGTTCAGCTGAGTGTCCGTATAAGCCGGCAGTCGGGATTTGTGCTCCTGGAAAATGCGATCAATATACGCGTGCCATCTATAGAAAGCAGGATCTCTCATCGCTGTGGCAGAGTCACCAATAACGCCAAAGGACTCCAAATGCTTGTTGTTCGTATCATGCGAGTAGGAGATGAAAACGTGGCCCATGTTATGGAAATCGCCATACTACAAAAATGAAAATAAAAATTAAGAAATATAGTAAATAAATAAAGTAATATTAAGACAATAAATTAAAATATAAATAAAATCATTATTATAATAAAATAAATCAATTAAAAATATTAGGATAAAATACTATAATATCGAAATAACAAATAAAAATTAATAAATACTATATTAGAATAAAGTAAATAATTAAAAATTTGGGGTAAAAAATACAATGAAATAGGAAAACTATTTATAAAAATGTTTGAAAAAATTAAATAAAAATAAATTAATTATAACTTGTAATAATAAAACAAAATACCCAAATAAATATATAATAATAATAATAACATTATAAAATAAAATAAAATAAGTAGCAAGAGAATAAATTACATTAATAAAAATAATATAATAAATAATTACAAATTGTGGTCCACAAATGAATTGAAATAAACAATATAAATTAAAAAATGAATCAACAAAATTTTAGGAAAATATATATATATATATTAAACAACAAATTAAAGTTAATAAATAGCAAATTCAAAAATAAATAAAAAATGTTAGTTCAGAATATAATAAATTCAAAAAAGTCATACAATTTTAAGAAAAATAAATTAAACATCAAAATAATAAATTAAATTAATAATTTTTGAACAATAAATAAATAAAAATTGTAGTACAGTAATTAAAAAAAAAATTGATAAATATCAAGCAAAAAAAAAAATAAACATTTTACTAAAAAGTAGAATAGCAAAATATAATAACATAAAATAAATAAATAAATATTCTAGTAAAAAAAATAAAATAGCAAAATTACTTAAAATTAATTTAAAATAAAAATAAAACTTAAAACTCGAAAAAAATAAATACCAATTTTTTTTTAATATTCTAAATACATTTAAAATTGAACTCACCAAGTTGCGATTTGGTGATAGAATGGAAGCCTCCATAATGTTGCCCAAAACATCAATGCCCTGAGGATTATCCAATTCCACGCGTTGTCCATTTTCCTATAATAAAAATTCAAAAATAAATAAAATTTAAATATAAATTAAAGTCATTTTGAGCTACTTACAGTCATGGCAAAGCCCTGATTGATGGCCTCAAAGATGCGATCCCTCCAGCGTTCCATGGCGCCCAGTTCCACGCTCAATTGATCCTGTTCCCGATTCAAATCATTCAAACGGGCATTATCGAAACGTGCCGGCCAGGAGCGACTGGACACCAGAGAGTCCATCTTGGGGAAATAGCCCTCACCAATGGGATCACGTAAATTGTTCAAGGGCTGAACCCGCGAGAGATTATTGCTGAATCTCTCCATATTGTAACGTGCCATGATTTGTTGATGCATATAATAGAAGAGTTCGCCACGACGATCCTTGTTCACAATGCTGCGATCGGAGGCCTCGAAGGGATAAACCAAATGCCAATGCCAATGATGTAGATTAATGCCCATATCCTCACGGAAATACCACAAACGATGCTCTGGCTCCAAGTCCGAAGCCGTATAATCACGTGGAATAATTACGGGTATCCTCGAACCCGAATCCACCACATAGGACTCTTCACGCAGCCCACGGAATACCTTCGAGTCAACAAAACGATCCGGAAAAGTTTGCGCAAACGATGGCAAATCCAAACCCTGAGTATCCGGACGATGCAATAATGCCACGGATAATGCATAATTAAACATGACAGGATTCACACGATCCCTTGCATAGACAGCCACACTCTGCAGATCATCCACAGATCGCATATTGACAAAGATATCGATGAGACGACCCGCAATGCGTCTATGCTTGGGTATAAACAGCGAGAACTGCTCATCCTTGCCCAAGGACATGGGTATACGCAGATCGGGTATGGATATCTCCCTAACTGGAATACGTTTCTCCACCTTATCGCCAAAGCGATTCTGAACCTCAACGCTAATCGGGCGATAACGATCCGTCAAATATTTATCGGGCACATCGAATACGGACTTATCCTTGTCTAAAAAGACAGGCTCCGTGGGATGATCGAACAGCAAAAGTAGATTCTTCTTGTCAGCCATTTTTTTGAGTTTTTAAAAATTAAAATTTTTATATAACAAATAAATTGAGAAATCACACTTGTTGCAGTCAAAGCAGAACTGTAATTAATTCCGGCGCATACGAAGTCTTTTATAGCAAAATAAATGGAATTATTATCATAAATATAAAGATAAACATAAACCACAAAAAAACATGAGAATTATGATATAGGGCTGTTTCTGTGGTCAGCCAAAAGAATTTTATGTTATATATAGAAAAAAAAACTGATAAGAACCCATAGAAAACCGCATTTATCACACTTTTTTTGTTTTTGCATATTTCTAAAATACATTTCTTTATTATTATTACAATAATTATGTTTATACATTAGTGAAATTTCTTGATTATTTTGTTGTATGTATATATAAATGATATATAGATGTGTACTAAGTATATATATATATTTTTCTATATAGTTTATATATGCAACAAATTCTACGCTCGGCGCTTTCGTACATATATATAGATGGTATATATAATTTCTAAATAATTTTTGTTAGCTACATGCAATAATTTGTTAATATATTTTATTTAAATTAAAAATGTTTTTTATATATTTATTTCCCTAATGCCAATTAATACCAATTAATTTCGATTTCTCGCCCGTTTTGCTCTTTTTTTTCTATTTAATAATAATAATAATAACACTATGCAACAGCATTTTTTTTCACGACTTTTTTAGAGTCAATTTATATGTTAAATGGTTCACTGATTCCAACAAAAAATTTTAAAAAATAGTTTGCTGGGAATATTTTTGAGTTAAATAAAAAAAAGCTAGATTTTCGACTTTTCAAAAAGGCAGCTTTGGTAATCTGAAAATAACTCCGAACATAGTTTAATAATATTTAATATATTTAGCTTTTTTAATAGGCAATAAAATGGCCTTAAATTTTAGAAAATTTCGGATATCGATTTTTTTGCCATATTTATTTATTTTTTGAAAAAATTAAATTCTTAAAATTTCACTTTCATTCGATAGCGGACATTAAAATTTGTATAACAAGCTGATTGGTACTGGTTTAATTTATTTTTGGGATGAAATTAAGGCAATAAATTAAAATAAATATAGGCTTATCAGGCCAAAATCTACATATAGGATATATCCTATGTATATATTCACTTTCCTAACTTTTCAAACTGTCATTACTTTGCCAAAACTTTACCGATTTAAAGGCTAAATATATTTTTGTTCTTGATTTGTGCTCAATAATAAATTTACATTTATTTAAAAAAAATCAAATTTTTACTATTTTTTTTACTTTTTAATTTGCTCAGAAGCTAAGCGAAAATTCAAGCAAATATTTTATATTCAGAACTAAACAAAATGTATAAATTAGTTAAATTTATATGTAAATTCTTAAATAAATAAAACAAAATTTGATAGGCCATTTTATTAACTTTTAGAAAATATAAACAGCTTTAATAAAAATAAACTTTGTTCGAAATTATTGCCACTTTATCAAAATGCCTTTTTGATGAGTCAAAAAATAAAGATTTTTTCGATTATCTATTAACGGTAACAAATTTTTTGAATTTTATTTTCGGAATCAGCGACTAATTTTACATATAATTCGACTTTAATTCGATTTTAAATTCGATTTTAAAGTCGACTTTAATTCGACTCTAAATTCGACTCTAAATTCGACTCCAAATTCGACTTTAATTCGACTTTAAATTCGACTCTAAATTCGACTCTAAATTCGACTCTAAATTCGACTCTAAAAAGTTTGGAATACAAGAATTTTTCTTTCAAATTGTTGCATAGTGTATTAGCACATTTAAACAGTGAAATATTATTTTAAGTAATAATACTATATAAACTTTGTATGTTTAGGGTTAACAGCTCTATATAATTATAGTGTATATACAAATGTGTGTATATATTTGTGTTTTCTTGTTGTTGTTCTTGTGTGTTGTAAAAAGCGTTTAGTTCTTGTAAAAAGTATCCTTAGAAAAGCCCTTGGGTATGTCCTGTGTTTTATATAGTTTTTTGGCCATTTTTGTTTTTTTTTTTATAGAGTAGAATGATATGTTGTGTTTATTTAAGCTCTTAGTATAGAGTTGTTGTTGTTTTGGGGTTTTTAGTTCTTAGACAAAACAGAAAAACACTTTTTTTTGGTTCCCATAACCAGAGTAAGAAGTAAGTGAGCATTTGTGTTCATATATAGTATATATATATATATATATATGTATATGTATATAGTATATATGTTGTATATAAAAACTCTTTAATCATATCAAAAATTACAATATAAATATATTGTATTTACATAAATATCGTGCATTATTTTGAATAAACAAAAACTCAAAATACAGCGTACAAAAATATACAAGTGTGTACATAAAAATATATATATATATATATAATATATATATATATATGCAAAATATAATCAGTGCATCATTTGATCAAACAACTTAAAACTGTTGTATATATATATATATATATAAATATAGATGAAAGTTGTTTTTTTGTGTGTTCAATGTTAAAGCTTAGTTTAGTTCACTTTTAATATGTTTTTAGCTTTTTTTTTGGAGCTGAAGCAAATTTTCCTACATTTGTATACATATATATAAAACGTTTAAATATGATTCGGATTTGATTTCATTTCGATAACTTTTTTTTGTATGCCATTAAATAGATAATTACAAATAGATTTTTTTTTAAATTTTTGTTTTTTTTTTATAATACTTTTGATTATTTTTCTGTGTGTATATATATTTATATTGGTGCCCAAATATATATTTCTGACTAAGCTAATGCTACTGTTAATTTTACAATAACAACTATACGCAAAAATTTTTCATGTTTTACACACATCAACACATCTAAAGATTAAGGAACTTGCACTACACAATTTTATTTTTAAGGACTCGCAATTCTCAATTCTTTCACTTTCTGTAATAATAAATAATAATAATATGATATAACAACTTGTCTTTTTTGTACTGATATTCAGGTTTCCAATATTATTTTGTAGCTCGTATCACTTGCCACAACATTTTTAGCCTACACACACATACACAGTTTGAGATACTTTCGCCTAACATAGATACTTTTGAACATCAGAGACTCTCAGGTACAATTATTCGTTTTGTCCCTTATATCGAATTTAACATATTGTTATAAAGTTACAATAATGCAGCTGTCAAATTAAATATTTTTTTAATACAAAAAAAAAAATATTAAAAATAAAAAAATAATAGTAATTATTATAATAAGAGTTGTACCAAAGTTTTCAGAATATTTTCAAATCGAATGAGCTGACAAATTGATAAACTATGTCTCTAATTTCTGTTGATGATATTCAATTACTTAATTTTGATCAATTAAGCTCTATTATGAGATTGAAAATATTAAATTTAATTACCAAATTAAGACTAAGAAGACATCCCAAAATAGAATAGTTTAATTGCCGCAAAATTATATAAAAAAGAAAATTATAAGAGAAAAGAAAAATATAAAAAAAATATATTTAGATTTGTGTTCTTTTATCCGAATGACTTATTTAATTATACTATCATATACAAGCAAAAAAAAAAAAATAAATAAATAAATAAATAAAAAAAATAAAAAAAAAAAAATTTCCTAAACTTTAAACTTCCACAGCTCTGTGAAATCTCAACCGATTTTCATGCAAATTATCTTTCTGATCATGTTTTAATACACAGATTAGTTTGGCTTTGTTTTTTTGAAGACATAAAATTAACCAAAATTTATGCAAAATATTTAAATATTATATTTTGGCTTGCCAAGCCAAAAAAAATCATTTCTCTTAACTTTAGACTCTCATAACTTTATCAAAACTTAACCGATTTACATGCGAAATGTCATTTTGATCATCGTTTCTCAACCCGATTGACTTCTCATTTAAATTTTAGACATTTTCGATAATCGATATTTTTGCCATATTTTCCTTACCTACCCCTTACAAAATTTGCAAAATTTTTAAAAAAATTAAATACTTAAAATTTTAATTCCAATCGATGGCGGACATTAAAATTAGTATAAAAAGCAATGTCGTTCTGGTTTAATTCATTTGTTTTTGAAATTAAGGCAATAAATTAAAATAAATATGGGCTTTTCAGGCTAACATCTACATATAGGATATATCCTATGTATATATTTATTTCCATAACTTTCAAACTCTCATAACTTTGCCAAAACTTTACCAATTTAAAGGCTAAATATCTATTTGTTCCTGATTTGTGCCCAATAATAAGTTTACATTTATTTAAAAAAAATCAAATTTGTAATATTTTTTTTTGCCTTTTAATTTGCTCAGAAGCTAAGCTAAAACTCAACCAAATATTTAATATTCAGAAGTAAATAAAATGTTTAAATTAATTTAATTTATAGGCAAATCATATATTAAATAAATAATAAATAAATAAACCTCGAGCCGACTAAACTCATCTCCTAACAAACTAAGGTCACCAAAAAATCATAACACATAAATAATAATTAATTCGCCAAAAAAAATCGTTTCAATTTTGACAAAGTTATGGCAAGGCAATTTACTATGAAGTTAAGTTTCCCCAATCCATTTATTTTTTAAAAAATAATATATATATTAATTGTAACTCAATTTAAACTACAAAAATTCAACGCACAATTAAATTGAACTTTTCCAAAAATCTGCCTTAACTTATTCCTCAAATCGCACCACAATTCTCAACTCCATTTCTATTGCCAATGCTTAGAACTAAACTAATGACATATATTTTTTTTTTATTATTATTATTTTTTTTTGTTTTTTTTGGCTTGACTGCTGACTTTGCTGTTTGCCATTTGTTGTGCTTAATTCAGCACCACCTGTGAGGTGGCATTCTGGAACTCCTGCCGGCAATAGCCCATCACAATATCGGAACGGCAATCGTCGCCCATTAGGCCGGGCAGCAAGACCGCAGCGCCCATTATGGTGACCAGGGCTCCAAATACAACCAAACCCAGGGCGGGCAGCTTCTCCCGGCTGAAGAGCGCATGCGGTTCCATTTGTATATAGGCCAGACCGGGCAATATATATGCCAGAGGTATGGCAGCCAAAAGACCCTAAGTAAAGTGAAATTTGCATGAAATTACAATGATTTTAGTTTGATTTTTTTTTCTATTTTTTTTTGGTTATTTGTGTGTGAAAATCACAATCAAATTGAACCCACATTCAATTCCAACACGGAGCCCAAACAGTCGGTCATGGGCGATATAATGAAGGCGCTGAACACAATTGCCAAGGTAATCGCTTTTGAATACTCATCGATTTCGGCGCCCTTCTCCAAACTGGGATCCTTGTCCTGGGTGAACTCACTGATGGGCTCCTTCAATACAAAACGATGCACCAAAGCGCGCACAATCTGAGGGAAAAGTAGGGGAGAGTTTGCAACAAAAAAATGTTGCACAAAATCAAATATTTGTATAGTATATTTATATATGTATCAAAACGCAACTGTGGCATGATGGCATGATTGTAGCAAATAGTTTGCCAACATGAATGTCTAACAGCTGCCAAAAATAAAGTGCTAAAAACTCAAAAAATCCATAAATGTTGTTCAGGGAATGCAAGACTATAAGTTACTTATAGTTTACTAAATAGAATTTTTTAATAAATACTTAAATAAATTTTAAAATGTTTGTGCTTATACCAAGACTTGCAGTCTTATTTTATATATTGGCTTAAAATCAAATAATAATAAAAAATAAAAATTTTAGCATTTTTCTGCAGTTAACAAAATTTTAAACCAAAAAAAAAATATTTCGGAATTCAAACTGAATATTTAAAATCTATCGGAGGCTAAATCTGAATCAAAACTAATTTTAATTTTATTTTGCGGATTTTTAAAAGTCACCCAATAAATGTTAATTAATTAAATCCAAGCCTGAGAATTTGGTTTGAACCCTAAATTAAACTGCTGGAAAAAAACTTAAGTTTTCTGGACATAATTTAATTTAATTTAATTAATAAATTCAAATAATAATTTTTTTTTTTATTTTTTTTTTAAGAGTCCCCTCTAACTTATTATTATTAAGATTTTTTTATGTTGTTCTTTATTGTATTTTAGCAGCATTATTGAAGGCATTACACTGCATAAGATATTTTCAAATTTAATAATAAATAAACTTGACAATAGACAGTAAATTTATAATTTAAATTATCGGTTTAACGCTTGAAAATAATTACCTAAAATCAAGCAAATAAATATTAAAAAAAAAAAAAAAATTAAAACAAAATTTATTGAGATTTTGCATAAACTTAAAATTTAATCGTTTTTATTTAAAAATCAATAAAAAAAAAATATTTCAAAATTTTTATATTATTCTAGTGATGTATTTCTCACTCTCCAAAAGTTGTTATTTTTTTTTTTTTAATTTTTCAACAATAATAAATTAAAATATTTGTTATTTATAATACCTCCAAAAATTGACAACTTTTGGCTTCATCTCACTTCTGATAATATATTTAATTTGCAAGTAATATAAAATATATAAATATAAAATATATAAATATAAAAAATCAAAAAAAAACAAAAAAAAAAAAACATATAATATAATAACAAATAACTTAATTAGGTTCCTTTTGTATAAAGCGTGTTTATAATTTTAGTTTACCGATTAGAGCTTGAAAATCATTACATAAAATCAGAAAAAATAAATGTTTAACAAAAAAAAAAAATAAACTAAATTTTATGATATTTTTAATAAACTTAAAAATTAATCGATTTTATTTAAAAGCTCTTGAAAAAAATTTAGAAATTTTTTTTATTATTCTAGTGATATATTTTTCACTCTGCAAAAGCTAATAAATTTTTTCATAATTTTCATAACAATATAAAATTAAAAAATTGTTATTTATGGTCCCTCCGAAAATATAACATCTATTTCCTTTATCTTTCTACTCTGATATTTTCCCTAATTTACACAAAATATATCAACAAAAAACTTTATTAGTTTTCCATTACATAAAGCGTGTTTTAGTGCTATTAAAAGGCGCTGTGAAATGTTCAAATGGTGTTCCGAACGATTAAGATATCAAGTTGGCTCAAATTACAGGATATCATTATTATATAATGGTAAAAAAAAAATAAAACCTACCTCACGTGAAACGAAGCATTCGATGGGAAATGTTAGCAATATGGATATAGAGAAAAGTACACGCGAAAAATTCATCAAGTCATCGTCCCAGCAATAGTTCTCCAATAAATCACCTGAAATTAAATGAGGAATTTTATTTTTAAAATAAAATTAATAAAATGCTATTAAATTCCTTATCAATTGTCAATTAAGTAGCAGTTAATTTACCTTGTGATAAAGCCCGGAATGTTGAGTAACCCGCAATGCCAAAGAGAGCCGCAACTGTCCAGGCAAAACCAATCGAGATGTGGGTGACCTTCTCCCATCGTTCCAGGGTCGCTTCGCGCATCGATTGATAAACGAGAAAAGTATTGTGATGACACATGAAAGCTGTGTGTAAATTGCAATGGGAAAACAATTTTAGAATTGACATTGAAGTGGAAAATGCAATTTAATTGTGTGTATTTGTGTGTGTTGCTCTTGGCAACGCTTTATATACGCTTTAGTCCTGCGTTTATCCCTCAATCAGGCACTTGTTATCCCTTTAAGCACAGCGCTTGCATAAGCAAACATATTTCTATATACTCTATATATATATATAATATTTTATTCTTTATTCTACTACTACTCACCAAAGACCATGATGCCAGTGGCGGGTATTATATCCGTGTTTGCAAAGCGCCAGGAATCGGCCGTATCCGTGCTACAAAAAAAAGAAAAATAAATAAATAAATAAATAAAAAATGCCAGCAACAGGCCGAAGAAAAAGGTAAAAAAAATTACACAAAAGTTAACACAAAATTAACATTTCGTTGAGCCTTGAAATATGTAAAATACAATGTAAACCAAAGGTGTAGAAATACTTTACTATATATATATGTCTGTATATATATATGTGTGTTATCAGCAGCATAATATGCAAAAGATAAAAGAACCGCAGACAGCTACAACGAGGAGCCAAAATATATATATACAAATTGGAAATTTATTTTAATTTTATGCCCAGCAACAACTTGGGTGTAAAGCTAACCTTGAAAGGTTGAAGATTTAATACACTTGCCTAGACAAATTACACAGATTTTATTAAAAAAAAAAAACACTTATTTACAATTCAGCTTAAGGATAATAAATAAATTGTAATTACATTCAAATTACTATTATAATTAAATATATATCGCTAAGAAAACATAAAAAATATTAATGTGAGACACATTATATTAATATAAGCATTATAAATATTAAATAAACAATTAATTCATATTGATACGAAAATGTAATATTATAGATTTAGACGATCAGTAGAACAGAATCTAGAATTTATTTCACTCTCAACATTTTGCTGACTGTTCTGAACAATAAATAAATTTAACAAAAAAAAATAAATATATAAAAAAAAAGAATAAAATCAATTAACATTAAAAATATTAAATTCACAAATTATTAAATTTTATAAGAAAATTCATTTAAAGTATAATTAGTCGATCGTTTGAACAGATTTTAGAATGCTCAGAATATCATTTTATTTATTAATTATAACAATTATAAGCAAACAAAAAATTTAAAACAAAATTAATAATTGTCTTACAAGAATTTAAATGAAAAAAAAAAGTAATTTAATTTCACAAATTTTTTTGAGATTGCAAAAAATAAATTTATAATAAAATACGAGCTTAACAAAAAAAAAAAGATTTAAAATTTTATAATTAAAATTTTTATGGAAAAAAAAGTTGTTTATACAAATACGCAATTTTTTAAGGATTTTTTTCTTAGACTGCAAAAAAAAAATAAGTATTTAAAAAATTCAATTTTAACAAAATTAAAAAAAAAAAATACTTTTAGTTTTATAGTTGAGATATCTGCGAAAATAAAGTTGTTCATACTGAAATGCAATTTTTTAAAGGATTTTTTTCTAAGATAGCGTCTATCATTAAAATTTATGAGATTATTATAAAAATAAAAATAGTTAAATTTGGTTATGAAATTTAAAAAAAAGAACAGAAAACAATTTAAATTACAACTTGTTTTAAAATAAATGCTATATACAGAAAAGAGTATTATGTGTGCCTAGTTTTATAGCTTTAAAATTAATATACGCTGTTGCTTAAAAATAGTTAGCTTGATGCTTATTAAGCATACATAATAAATATATTAAAAATGAATAAATACAAATCTGTACTGCTCAAAAAAGTCCCTATGCAAAGTTTAACATACTTTTTAATAAAATTAAAATATCCTAAATTAAATAAATAAGTAAAACTGTGAACTATTCAAAAAATACCTCTTGTCAAGACTTAACATACTTCTTCATATATTTATTATACCCTATCTAAGAGTATATCCACAAAAAGCAACAACTGTAACCGCATCGTCGAGTCTCAAGCATTTGTTGACCATGAAATACGCAATGGGTGGGCTTTTGGCCTTTTTGTGGCAGCTTCCAGTCAAGTGCAACAGCCAGGACTAAGGACTCGGCCAATGCCTGTCTGTGTGTGTGTGTGTGTGTGTGTGTGTGTGTGTGTATGCATACATTGAAATTTGCTACTGTGTGTGGCAAGCGTTGCATGCAACAGCGAAAACTAATGAAAAGCTATAAAAGCCAAACAAGTGGCACACTATATTTTATGATCTGGCGCTGCGCGTTCAATGCCACCGGGCTCTGAGCTCTGCCGAGCTGGAGTCGCCGCAGATTTGAAGGCACTAAAGCGCCACTTAGCACTAAAGCGACCCAGGACCCAACCTCAAACAAGGAGCAAACAACCAAAAAAAAGAGAAACCCCAAAAATATAAAAGTAAGAGTATACAGCTCGCAGCAGTTTTGAACTTGTTGTAAGGGCTGCTTCATAAATTTATTTGCCTGGCGCACATAAATTGTAATTAAAATGCAAATAAATCTGTACGCGTTATTAG
Organism: Hirtodrosophila alboralis; assembly: GCA_035043045.1. Lineage (NCBI taxonomy): Eukaryota > Metazoa > Arthropoda > Insecta > Diptera > Drosophilidae > Hirtodrosophila > Hirtodrosophila alboralis. Next base: position 672,299 of record JAWNNH010000243.1, read on the forward strand.
ACAGCCGCGCCACTTAAGTAAATAATAATAACATTTTTTTTTTTACTAATTTTTATAAATTGCCAATGTTGCTTAATTAAGTTAGACAGACAGATGGAGGTGTTCAGCCAGAATAAACACTTTTTGAATTTAAAAAAAATTATTTACAAAGTCACATTAAATTAAAAACATTTTAGGTTATTTTTTTTGGGGCTTAAACTAAAATGTGAGTTTGAGATATATAAAAGAAAACAAAATTTAAACAAAACCAAATTTACTTAATCGTTTAGTTAGTTAGTTGATTTAGTTAGCTAGCGAAAGTTGCACAAAATTAACCAAGACTTTATTTATAGTTTGAAGTTTCCTAATGCAGCTTCTTTGTTAAGTTTGTTAGGCACTATTCACAACTTTTAATTCTTCTACACAATCAAAAGTATAAAGAAAATGCAGAAATCAAATTACATTGTCTATTATGCAATTTAAGAATTTCTTTCAAGTTGTACAGAATTTTCCATATGAAGAGATGATAATAGAATAATTCTTAAATTTAAAACTTAATTGAAAATAACAAAAAAAATAATAAAATATATTCTAGTAAATTTAATATTAATTAATTATTTATTCAGACTTAATTTTGTTTTTTTTTTTTGCTAAGTTGTTTTTGTTATTATTGCTTGTTAAGTTTAATAAAAGTTGCTAAAAAATAACTGTACGATTAAATGATAAAAAAAAAATAAAACAAATAAAAAAATAATAATAATAGTAAATATTTATGTTGCAAATATAAATAATATATTAAAACCAAATTAAAAATAACAAAATATGTTGCAAATATAAATATTTATGCCAATATTTTGAATTATTTATTTTTTACATTATTATTAAGTTAAAAAAATTAAAAACAATTGTTAAGCCTTTCAAATAACAGTTTAATATTTTTTTTGACGCCAAATCAATATTAAAAAATATAATTTGTATTATATCTTAATTTATTTTTTTTGCTAGGAATATCAGTAATAATTTGGCAATCAACTACATATTTTATTATTTTTATTTATGTTATGTTTATTTATTTGTGTAGCTAGAAATATCAATAGTAAATTGCAATTAAGTAAATAATATAATTAAGCGATATTTAGTGTAAAAAAAAAAACAATATAATATATATTCGATTAATAAAGAGAACTTTTGAAAATAAATTAAAAAACAATATTATTATTCTGCTATTGATGCTAATGTGCATTATATTTATAGTTTCAAATAATTGATAATTTCTAATATAGTAATACTTTTTGACAAAAACAAAAAGCTCTAACTGTGCTTTTTACATTTAAATAAAATAACTCTCATCCACCAAAATACCATTTTTATGTTATATAACACATGCTATTATTCAAAGTAAATTTTGATTTTAATTTTTTTTTTAAATTTATAAACAATATTATTGTCATTCCACTGTTAAAAACCAGAAAAAAATTAGAAGACCTTTAAATGTGTTTTATTTACATTTAAATTAAACTTCTCTCATCCTACAGAATACAATCTTAGGAATAATTAACACAACTGTGTGTTAAGCTATCAAACAAAGCAAATTCTGATTTAAATGTAATGAAAGATATTTTTAAAAAACAATTATTGAACAATATTGTTTACATTTTATTACTATTGATAATAATGTGATTTTTTTTTTAATTTTATATAATTGAAAATTTTTGATATAATTAATACCTTTATATAATAAAAAAAACAGAATACCTTTAAAATTAATTTTAACATTTAAATAAAATTTTTCGCATTCTACAAAATAAAATCTTTGGTATATTTAACACAACTGTGAGCTCTTATTAAAAAAAATGTTATTTTAATTTAATGAAATAAATAAATAGTCAAATATCATAAACCTATAAAATACTTACAGTTCCACATAAAAATATAACCAAAAAAAAAATTGCAAAAGAAATCTTTTTGTTTTAAAACATGTTTATATTTAAACTTAAGAATTTCGAATCTATCAAAAGCTTTTGCCAAAAATGAATTGTATAGACAATGTTAAAACAATGCAAAAACTTAAGCCAAATGACATAATCTAATTTGTTGGCCTTTCATGTCGCAAAATAAAGTTTCCATGCTTTAACTACATTGTGAACACACAAAAACTGTCAGTTGTACGGGGCGTATTATTATTATTTGTGAAAAGCCAACGTCAAATGTGAAGTAGACCGAAAAACTTTGCCCGCAAAAAAAAAGTTTGTGATAAAATGTGTTGTTCAATGGAATGGAATGTTATATATATACTCACACTTTATAATCGCCCGACATGAGTTTCAGTATGACGGCAAACAATATGAACACCACGCACGCCAGGCTAATGAAACTGGCTCGGGCTAAACGGGACACGTTCTTATAGAGGCAGAGGGGTACGACAACACCCACAGTTACAAAAAATACAACACCCAATCGAACTGCACCCATCGAATCGCCCCACGAGGGAAAGAAGCGTACCAGAACTTTCGATAAAGTATCGCCCACGACAACATTGTACGATATCATGGCTGTAAAAAAAAATAAAGAAAGAAAAAAAATAAAAATATATAAAAGGGCAAGTTTGTTAGTTTAGTTTCTTACTTCCATCTCACTCTGGAAGATTTAACGATTAGCACTTTAAAGTTTTTATACTCACCCAGAAAAGGATACATAAACTGCAGCAAGGATAACAAATAGTAACCATATTTGCCGTAAGCAGCCTCCATAATGCCAGGATAACTGAATCTGCCACAGATGTGACCGCATCGAACCTGCAAATTAAATGAGGCCCATTAAAGTGGAAAGTAGCTAAAGAACATTTCAAAATAGTCTAACTAATCGATACTTGGCATTAGTTTTGTATATAAATTAAATATAATTTTTTGAAGACACTAAACAACCTAAAAGCCTTTATTGCTCTGGCTATAATCAACTGAAGTAATTTATAATAAATTCTAAGCTAAATTTATAAAATAATAAATAAATGAAATAATATTTTCAAACTTTGCATTGAATCTATAAATTTGTTTTTTTTTTAATTGATTTAATTCGTTTGAAAATAATTTATATTTTTATATTTATTTTTTTATTTGTAACTAACAGCCTAAAAGCCTTTATTGCACTGGCTATAATTAATTTATTAAATTAAATATTAATTTATAATAAATTCTAAGCTATAATTATAAAAAATAAATAAAAGAAATAATATTTGTATACTTTGCATTGAAGCTATAAATTTGTTTTTTTTTTAATTGATTTTATTCGTTTGAAATTAATTTATAATTTTTATACGAATTTGACCATAACTATCCTAATTATCACACAATTTTGTTTAAATAAATCAAGCACCGTAACGCTTATAACTTAAAAAAAAAATATAATTAAAAAAAATTATTTCTTGATTTTTATAAAAGGATTAAAATATTATTCCTATATTTAATCTTAATAAAAATATTAAAAATAAAAATTATTATTCAATTTTTATTATAAAAATCAGAAATAAAAACTAATTTTCATAATAAAAATCAATATTAAAAATTATTTGTAAATTTTTACTTATAATTATTTATTATATAATTATAAAAATTGACAACATAAAAATTTAATGTGCATATATTTGGAACCAGGTGCTGTATTATTTATTTATTATTTATTTAGTTCATTATTTATTTAACAAACGTTGTTGTACACAAAATTGATTGGAAATTAATCAAAGAAATTTTAATAAATTGAAGTGCGAAAAAAACTTTTTGGCTGAATTGCGGTCAAGGTAAAAAAAAAAATGTATTTGAAATAATAAATAAATAAATAAAGAATAATTCTTGATTTTCATTGTACTTAAAAAAAAGCAAACATTCAACATATTAGCTATAAAAATGTTAATGGGGGATTTAGAGCTTTGTTTTCAATTAATAAGTATTTTTTTTGGGTTCCATTGTGTCTTTCATTGTTATTAAACAAATTTTTGTCTAAGTTTTAACACTCAGAAACTAAAAGTTATTTGAAGATTTATATATAATAATATATAAATGTTAATTGTTCGAATTAACAAGCATTATTTTTAAATTTTTATTGTTAGTCAAAAAAAATTATTATTGCTCAAGTTTTTTTTAGCACTTAAAAAATAAAAGTTATGTCCTGAATTTATATATAAAATATAAAAAAAAAATTAAAGCTCAAATCTAAGTAGTTGTAATATGAAAAAAATTAAAGCTTAAATATAACTAGTTATAATCTGAAAAAAGAAAACATTTAAGTTTCTATTTTCTATACTGTAGTAAAGTTCAAACATAAAAAGCAATACTTAAAATCAAATAATAAGAACCTAGTTCTGTAAGGATCATATTCCATACTCGTCAACTATATAAAAAATATAATAAAATATAATTTAATAATAATATACAATTTTTCACAAAGATTTCACATTTCCCATTTCGATTCTAACGTAAATGATTAATTTAAATAGAAATCTAAACCATTTATAGCAACATATTTGTTATAAACTTAATAAAAACTTTACTTATAATTTATGCAAATTGTACATTAACATTTTTGGTAAACGGAAGTGCAATAAATGTTCTTGCTACGTTGATGAACATTCGCTGAAGCGTTTCGAGACACGCATCCAATTTCCGTTTCCGCTCGGCCAACGTTATTATTATTTTTTTTAATTTCTCGCCAACTTAAACAGGCGACCTTTGACCAAAGCCCTCCCCTCCCTATGCCCTTATTATACATATATACACACACACACACATTTACTTACCATTAGTATAAGCGAATAGTCGGTTATATAGGCAACCAGGATGAGCAGGACGATGCCCAGGCCAAAGCCGGCGCGATGGAGGGCGTAGGGTATGCCAATGACGCCGCTGCCAACGATGGAGTTGATATAGTTGAAGGATGCTTGTGGTAATGAGGACAACGTGTCGCCGGAGAGCCCATCCTGATGTTGTTGTATTTGCTGTTGTTGCTGTTGTTGCAGCGATGTTTGCTGCTGGCGTTGCTGCTGCTGCTGTTGTGGTTGCTGTTGTTGCTGTTGCTGTTGTTGTGGTTGGCCCTGTTGCTGATGTGTCTGATGGTCGTTCTAAAGGCAAAAACAAAAGTCATACAGTAATTGTGTGTGTGTACGACATATATATATATATATATATAGGGTATGTGTGTGTGTGTATTTCCCGTTCGGTCTATTATTGCACGTTGATTGGGATAAGAGCACAAAATTGCCTCGAGTGCCTCTTTACATCAAAAGCAAACTGTCCTCCAGACACACACACAGACAACGTTGCGTATACGCCATGTTCAGGTACGTTACGTATACGCAACCTTATCGTAAATTGCGGCTGCCAGAACCAGTTTTATTATACGCTGCCTTGTTGTTGTTGTTGTTGCCGTCATTTTGACTTCTGTTTTTTTTTTCTTTTTTTTTTATGTGCGTCGCGCCAAAACGTTGCTATAAAAGACAACTTTATTTGAAGGGCTTAAACATAAACCAAAACAACAACAACAACGACAACAACAAGGCCAATATTCTGGCAAAGTGCGAGAACTGCGAGTTAGAACAACTTGATGTGGCAGTTGAAGCATTTACTGTGTTGCAAGTGAAAACTTTTTTTAGCAGCTGTTTGCAATTAAACAAGTTTGTATACGCTGTTAAACAAAGCGTTTTGAAAATGTATGCTGGGTTTGTATAAGGTCGAAAAGATATGAAAGTTGAAATAGCGTTAGATTTAGACAGATTAAATTTATTTAAAGAATTAATCCAATTATTAAATAAGAAATATAATAATACCAATAATAAAACATTTTAGTAAATAAAGGACATAAATTATTTAAAAAATAAATTTATTTAAAAAAAAAATAATAATGCAACATATAAGTAAATAAAGGAAATAATTAATATTAAGATCAATTTTATGTTTGTTAAAAAAATGACAGTGACCAGTTGCTTAATATATAAAATACTAGATCATTCCGGCGTACGTTGCAACTCCCGTTTAAAAAAAAATAAAATAAAAATAAAAACAAACTAATTATATTCTACAATGTCACTTTGATTGGCAGCCTACTGTGTCGCCTGAAATGCTCCAGCTGAGATTTTCATATGTAATTTTAAAATGCCTTTTTCTACCCACTTTCTGTTATATTTTTAATAAATTTTTTGCAGAGTGCTAACGTAACATATAATAGAAAGCTTTTGCCACAAGTTTCAGGTTTATAGCTTCTAACGTTTGGCCTGCTGTCAGTCAAGTTGACCATTTTTATATATTTAATAGATATAAATAATTATTATTAAAAACAAATTTATGGTAGAAAAAACCGTTAAGAATAATTTTTCGCAGTGACGAGTTGCTTAATATATAAAATTTTACTTGCTGAACTAGAATAAAAATTAAATTAAATAAATTTAAAAATGAATACAATAAAATAGGGCATTCAATCAAGAATTAATTCAGTTTTAATTTCCAAACAGAAAATTATTTAATAACTCAGTTTCCTTAAACTAAATTTCACTTTAAGAAGTTTAACAATATAGCTGAATAATACTAGAAACTTTTAATATGTAAATAAATTTATTTAATTTTTGATACAGTAACTATAACACTTGTAATTTGAAATAGCACAAAATTTTTAATATAAACATAAGACAATATTTCAATTTAGAAATAAAGCCACTTTGGAAAAAAACAAAACTCAATTTTATTTAGCACAATTAAAGTCAGAGCAAAGAAACAAAGCTTAAATGAATAAATAAATGCTTAAATAATTCAATTTTATTTGCTAAAATGTTTATAATAAGGATTTACAAGTAATCTAATGATATACAGACTTAGAAATTACTGCACTTAATTGAATTTCGCACTAAAAAATCACTTTTTTCTATTTATTTAACATTGTAAATTTGCTTTTTAATATAATTAAATTGACTTGGTTTTATTTGACGTATATTTCATATTTCTAAACAAAAAAAAATAAAAGCAAAAATATAAGTATTGTATTTTTGGATCAATGTTATTAAAGAAAATGTGACAGCCTTTAATTGAATTTTGTTGACTTACGACTTCGTCTTTTCTATTAAATAATACCAATACTTAAGCATTAAATAATGAATAAATAAATATATAAATGCTTAAACAATTCACACTCAAAACACTTTAACAACTCGGCTTAAAATCCAACATTTGTCACATTTATATAGCTACAGAAATGTAATTTCATATGGGGATTACTGTTAAACTTCTTAAAATATTTAACCATAGAATTTGCTGACTTTTCAACTCAAAAGCGCAAAATCCCTCAAGTTTTCTTCAACTTACATGTTTGTGCAACTTTTTTTGAGAATTTAACTTAAATGTTTTCAAAAATTGTGAGCTTCTTTTCATTATTACTTTCGCCAGGAGTTTGAGGATTAAATTCACCTGTTTTTGATTAAGGCTCAAACTCACTTATTATTGAGATAGGATTTTATTTTTGACTTTTTTGGTAATAAATAAAATCAAAACAAATTTTCTAAAGGTCGCTAAATCTTCCAAAACATTCATATAAAACTAAAAATTTAATATAAATAGTGCGAAAAATATCCCTGATAAATAGATTGAATTTAGAACACGTTTAGCCAAGGCTTTCCTCGCTTAACTAGAGAGTGCACTTTGGCAAAGAGAGTATAATAAAATCGTGAGCTTTCTACAGCAATCTACTTTAGTTTTTCCCCCCTTCCCTTTACTGCTTAAACCCCTTCATCCAATTTAAGCAACTATATGTGTGCAAACAGTGGCAAATGGCAAACAGAAAGGCAGAAACAAGAAACAAAGTTCCACATTCAGTTGACGCTTGCCACACTCAAGTTGCAAGTAAAACCAAAAGCAAATATTTGGCCAGAGCTGCTTTAAAAAGCCAGGACCTGATGCTGCTCGGCATGTGTAAGGTGGTTTTTAAAGGGTATAAAGGGATGTGTAGGGGGAGGAAAGGTTGCAAGGGTGTACGAGCGTGTTGAGGGCGTTAGGGCATGGCGCTGCGTAATGAAAATTTCCAAAAGCAAATTACGTGTTGAGTTGAGTTTCCAATTCAATTAAGTGGCGACAGGTGGCAAATTTCGCTGCATATTTTCAACCAAGCAAGCGACAAGCGGCACGTGGCACGAGGCAAAGTGCCATTAAAAATGCCATTCAGTATCAAAGCAAATGGCTAATTATGGCAACAGGAACAATAAAAAATATAAAGGGAACAAGATAGACAAACTATTAGAGTGTTTGCCCAGGCTGCTCAATAATGAAACAAAGCACCAGAAAAAACCAAAAAAAAAAAAAAAAAAAAACCCCAAGACTCAATGCCAAGGCTGCACAAGGCTACACAATTACAAAAATGTCCTTACAGGGCCAGGCAAAAAAAAAGAAGCAAATTGTGGCAGGCAACAAAAAAAAAAAAAGAAGAAGAAAAGGCTATCTTTGAACAAGAAGCTAGATACCCTTGTATTGGTCTTTTAAGAAAATTTTTAATGCTCGACCGATTGTTCCTATTACAGCTATATGATATAGTGGTCTGATTTCAGTCAAACTTTATCAGTTAGTACAGAATTAATTTCTATGTCGATTTGGTGAGTTTGGTTTTGATATCCTGAAAATCAAAAATGTTTTCCATAGAAGAATTATTTTATGATAATTTTAATTATTTTATAATAATTTTAATTATAAAATAAATCTTCTATGGAAAACTTTTTTTAGAATATTCAATTTTTATTTGTATTTTATATTTATTTGTTTACTATTTTTATTCGAGTTTTATTTATGTGATGTTTTAAAGTAATTTTTTTTTTGTGTAATTATTGAAAATATTTTTTTTAAGATTTTTTTTGGTCCAATTAAACGCATTAAAATAATAAAAATATTATTTTTTCTTAAATTTATTTGTTTATGGTAGTTTTTTAGTATTTTATTTATTTATTTTTGATGATTTAATACTAGTGTAAAAATGTTGAACTTATTAATGACTTTTGGTGCAAATTATTATTTAATAAATAAATAAATAGATTTAAATAGATTTTGAAAAAAATGTTAAGTCTAGACAGTTAAGAATTTTTTAAATTATTTCTAAACAATTTATAAGGTTTTCTAGTGCCTGTTTCCTTGTAAATATATAATTATAATGCCATTGTATATTTCAGTATTGTAAATCTATAATATTTAATTTCTCTGCTGTTAAGATAGCTCAAAGATAAAGCCAAAAAGTAAGCATAGAAACTGACGAACAAAAATATATATAAAATCTATGAAATCAAAGACATCTCCTTCTATGCATTACACATTTTTACACAAAATTATAATACCCTTTTGCAAGGGTATAAAAAAGACACAAAGTGTGGGCACAAGTGCTTGTCTCGTTAATCTGTCAGGACAACATTGGAAGGCTGACTCTGCACAAGAGCTCTCATATATCCTTCCTTCTATGTACTGTGGCATCTGTCAGCTTTGTATCCTTTTGTACACGTTATACGTGAGCACCTGAATGTCTTATTTAACTGCCTAATTTATAACTCGAAGAGGCTTCAGTTGTCTTTGTCTCTTTATCCTGGCTTTTTATTGGCCTGCAATTAGCTTGTTGCCAACAATTGTTTGGAACTTTTAAAGCCCTTTTACTTATCACATTTGAAATCGTTTCCGCAAAGGTTGCCAACAAAAATGAAATATAAATAATAAAAAAAAACAAAACACATAAAATATTTAAATGCTTGACAGGTGTAGCTGCTGTTTTGTTTGCCTTTTGCAAATAATATTTATACAAAAATATAACATGTTTGTGCCTCGGTTAACTGGAAGCCAGGAAAACTCTGTGAGGCGCATGAAAAGGTCCTGATAAGGCGATGAAAGACATGTCATAAATTCTGCATCATCATCATAATTATGCCCTCACTTTATACATATTTAATATTTACTCTCTGTAGGCACTTTTTAACATTTATTGTTTACAAAATGTTGACATATGTTTAAAAACTTTAAAACTGCAAATTCTATACAAAGTTTGTGTTGGCAATAAAACCAAAAAATCCCATTAATAATTTGACAGCCTTTTGCAAATATGCCAAATTCCCAGCCAGGCAATTAAAGTGCGCAATCCAATTAATTTGGCAAAGAAAAAAAATAAAAATAAAACATGCAAGAGCAAAAAAAAAAAAGAAAAAGAAAAAAATATATATAAAACAGCCAGGTCGAAACTCAATTGAGCCGACTTAAATAAGACTGATTTCAGTTGAATATAGGCGACTATCAGATGTCCTAGACAGCTCAGACAGACAAAGAAAAATTGTTTAATATATTATATGTCTGTTCCCCAAAGTTCCCTATAGATAAAACTTTCCAATATCCGACTAATCAAGCCCACAACTATTAAATATAAAATACAATCAGCCCGGTTTGCAATTTTAGTTTAAAAAAAAATTCTACATATTGTAATATAATGTAATATATATAAATAGTTAAAGTTCATAATAACTCAATTTTTTTTTTTAAATAACTTTATTAAATTGCGCTTCAATTTATAAAAATTTATTCCTAAATTTTAGTTAATAATATTTACTTTTTTTTTTTATTTTTTAAAAAGAAATATATAAAATTAGTAATTTATATTTTAAGTACTGATAATATTTTTAAATACATTTTTAACATTATTGAAACTTGATTTTTATGGTAAAAATTATAAAAGGCAGTTTATTTTGCTATTCGATTTTTAAGGCAACTATAACTCTTCCATTCAATCTTATAAATAATAGCTAAAATTAATAATTACTTTTTTAATAAAAAAAAGTTAAAATTATATGAATTTTACGAATTATATGAATTAATAAAATATAAATTTAATATATGATTTTTATGGTAAGAAATTATAATTGTTATAACTAAATTATATTTATTGTACTTTTCGATATTCAAGGCAACTATAATTCTACCATTCATTTTATAAAATAAAAGCTAAAAATAATAATTATTTTTTGATTAAAAAAAGTTAAAATTCGTATTTTAATAAAATCAAAAATAATATTTCAAGTTTAATTTTTCTAGTAAAAATTATGATTGTTATAATGAAATAATATTTTATTGTGCTATTCGATATTTAAGGCAACTATAACTCATCCATTCAATTTATTAAAAATTAGCTAAAAATAATAATTATTTTTATTTATTAAAATAATAATTATTTTTATTTATTATTTTTAAAAGAAAAAAAGTAAAAATTCATATTTTAATAAAATATTAATGTAATATTTGATGAGTTGTTTTTATGTTAAAAATTATAATTATATTAATGAAATAATATTTTATTTTGGTATTCGATATTTAAGGCCACTTTAACTCTTCCATTCAATTTATAAAAAATTAGCTATTAATAATTTTTTAATAAAAAAAAGTTAAAATTCATATTTTATTAAAATTCAAAAATAATATTTGTATGTGTAAATTTTATGGTTTATATTATAATAGATATTTTATTGTGCGATATTCAAGGTCACTATAACCCTTTCAATACAATTTATAAAAAAACATTTTCTTAAATTTTTTTAATTAAAATAAATAGACTCCTTTTGGCATAAAAAATTAAAGTTCTTAACTCTTAAAAACTGCCTTAAATAGAAGACTAAATATATATAGTTTGCAAAAGGATTTTGAACTTGGAAGAGCTTTATATAGGTTTAATATGGAAAATCAATTGAAAAATATTTCAACAAAAGAAAATTCAAGGACAGCTTTATAAATGCTTTAGAAAAAATAATCAAAAACCCGCATCAGCCTGTAGTAGCGACTTTTCAGCACTTTCTCCAAATTTATTTAACTAAAACAAAAACCAAAAATTTTCTGCTAACTCTATCCTTGAACAAAAAAATAAAAATAAAAAAGAAAGTTAGCTACACACAGTTTTGACATAGAATGAATACAAAAAGTTGGTTTCGCAACAGAGTTTGAAATTCGGCGAAAAGCCAATTATAATACTTGAGTTTATCAATTTTTGTGTATCTTTTAAAAGTTCATGAAATAAATATGAGTTGAGAAAAAGTTACCGTTTCTACAATTTACTTAACAAAATATAAATGCTTCAAAAACTGAAAACAAAACTTGAACGCTTTAGCTACAAAAAAGCAAAAAAAAACAACTCTCTCTAGCTGAATTTTTTTTTCGCTTGTGTGAAAGTCCTTCACGCTGCTTTGCTGCAGGATATGCGAGGCTGAGAAAAATGTTAGGGCATTTGTTGGCATTTACGCCCACCTACAGTGTGTGTTGTGTGTGTGTTTGTGTGTGTGTGTGTGGGGCAGGTGCACGTTTCTAATAAAAGGCAAACATTGTCCAAGGCAAATACAAATACACACACACCTACACACACACAATGGCAATCTAAGGCAATCCAATTCTCAGATAGGAGGCAAACAAACCTTTTCATGCATTGCACGATTTTAATTAATAATATTCGTGTTTGCTGCCAGAACAGAGAGACCAGGCTCATTTGCCAGTTAGGCACAATAAACACACACACACACACACACCTATATAAAACAATTCAGGTCTAGGCAAAAAAAAAATAAATTTGTTTGTCTAATGAAATTAGGCGACATGAGCACAAAAAATTGAACATGCAAAAAAAAAAAAAAAAAAAAAGAAAAAACAATTTTAATTTGTGGAAAACGTTTAGACCTAAATGTTTACCAAACTGCGGCGGGGTGAGCTGGGGGCTGGTTAGGCTGCAGGACGCAGGACGTGCAGGACACATGCAATTAACATGCGCCAAAAACCAAAATGTCAGACCGCAATTATGCGCATGGCGAAAAATGTCGAGCACAGAAACATTGCGCTTTTTCCTATTTGCTTTTTTTTTTTTTGTTATTGACACAAACGTTGTTTTAATACTCTGTACTTTAAAAGGCATTAAAGAGTATATTTGTTGTCTGTGGAGCTATTTTTATGACAGTAATATTTTTCAACAACTTAAAGATACAGAAAATAAATTAATTGCCAGAATTTTTTTTTTCATTTGTTTATCTAAATTTACATCCGCCAGAAATGTTATTAAAATATATATTTTTTATCCAGCTCAGTAAATTCTATTCAATTTTAAATTTAGCTATATTTAAAAATTTTAATTTTATCTAGAGTTATTATATAATAAATTTTGCTACTTCGCTTGATTTAGATTATATATAAAGATGTAAAAATTTATGGATATAAATATATAAAAATTATTAAATAGAATTAAAGAAAATAATTAAATGAAAAGAAAATTGGGATCTGCCAGACCAGAAGGCTCTAAAAGATATTTAAATTCTTTGTGAATAAAATTGAAATTTAACAAATATTACATTGTTATGATATTTATAAATAAATTGAGGAAATTAAGTTAAAAGTAAATATGTACATGTAAAGAACCACGCTATTATTATTACTATAGCTTTATTTCAATGTACATTAATTTTTTTATTTTACTTTTTTTTTATATATATAATTTCTAATTTATTTATTCAGAAATTATTTTTTTCTGTTTTGATTACTATTGCTAATGCTATTATTATTTCATTATTTTTATGTCAACGTTTATTTATTTTTTATTTATTTTTCTATTATATTTATTATTCTTATAATTCTATTCTTATTTATTAAAATAATTTATTTTATTTTTTAATTGTTTTTAAAATTATTTATTTTTTATTTATTTATTTTTTATATAAATTCTAATTTATTTATTTAATTTATTTTATTTTTTAATTCTTTTTAAATGCATTTATATTTATTATTATTTATAGGTAAAGAAATTTAACTTCCATCAACAATATATTAATATTTGATATTAATATGCTTATATCAACATAAGATATATATATTACACAACTTTCTAAACTAAATTCACTCAAAACAGAGTATATTACAGTCGAAAGCTACCAACTTCAATATTATTTCTTCTTGTTGCACATACAGCTAAACAAACAAGCCATACATCGACTGTAACCTCCTCTACAGTCCCTCTTCACAACTTTACCCCTCTTCTGGTCAAACAAAAAAAAAAAAAAAATTAAAAAACAAATCTTTTATAACCTTCATCGTCTGGCTTCCTCGTTCTATATAGTATCTATATATATTATATATATTTTGTTTGGCTGCTCACAAAATTTTCTGTTTGAATTTTATTAGATTTTTGGCTTCTGTTTTGCAATTAATAAGTTAGTTTTGCTTTTGCCAAAAGTTTGCTATATAAAGTGCATAAATTAACAAAAAAGCACTACAAAAGCGAAATTTTTTTTCTTGTCTCCCTTTTGGGGCGAGTTAAGTTGAGAGTTTGCTTTTGGCCATAATATCTTAACAAAGCATTTTGCAAGTGGCCTTTCCACTGCCTCTGCCAATTTGCGTTTTTCCTGGCCTCAATTTTCTTGGCCCAAACTGCCATTAGTTGGGCAAACAATCAGCTACTTGGTTTTTGGTCAGGCTTTTATAATACTCTGCTTTCGGAATGGGCAAAGAAAGGGAGTTTTATCGGTTTGTATAGTTGTTATATTATATACTGTTGCTTAGTTAAATGAGTATAGAGTATACAGCAGTTGGTGTACTTTCATTTAGCACATTTTCACTTGATTTTGTTCAGTCTCAGAATTTAGTTTGCTTTTTTTTCTAGTGCTCTGACTAGGCCTTAATGTTCTGGATTTTTTTTGGCAGCCTTCTTGGCCTAATGGCAATGCCAACACTTTCAGTGTGGGCCAATGAAAACAATACACTCACACACATACACTTACACACTCACACACACACACACACACACACACAGACACACATATCAAATTACACAAGTTTCTTCAATTTTATGAGCTCAGCAAAAAATTAAATTCTCTTGTCAGCTGAGTTTCTCTTTGAATATTTTTTTAATAATTATTTTTTGGCAACTTTTATACAACTGCAAAATTATAATTATACCCTGGCAAAGCAAACTTTAATTAAATATATGTATTTTTTTAAATAAAACTTTGACTTGCAAGTTATATTGTCTGTTAATCAAATAACTGATAAATTGCCAAAATAAAATTTAATTTACTTTTTAAATGCAACAAAATAAATTGCCAACAAATTGAATTTTATGTAGTTGATATTCAGCTTGAAAGGTCAACATTTATTTAGTATTTAATTCAATTTTAGTCATATTTGTTTAAGCATATTTTAATTTAGAATATTATTGTATTGAATTTTGCATCAGAATGTTTATTAAGAGAGATATTTTGGGAAAAGAAAAAAATAAATTTTGGTCTTTAAATTTTTAATTACGTTAGATATAAATGTGACAATTTATTTGCATTTTTGATGCCAATTCTAATATTTAATATCACAATTAAAAGCTGTGTTAATTTACGAAATATTTAAATTTTTTTATTCTGGGAATAAAAATTGCTTTAAAAAGAGAAAAAATTTAATTTAAATGTTTTATTAAATATGAAATTAAAAGCTGTGTTTATTTACGAAATATTTATATTTTAATTCATTTTTAAATAAAATATTTTATTAAATATGAAATTAAAAACTGTGTTAATTTACGAAATATTTATATTTTAATTCAGGGAATAAAAATTGGTCAAAACAGAGAAAATATTTTATTTTATTAAAAAGCAAAAAATAAATAAAAGTAGCTAAAATACAGCTAAAATTCAAATTTCCTAAATTTCACACCATTTTTTTAAGTGCAACCGCAAAACCAAACTCATTAATTCCATTTATCCTCAAATTCATCAAATTCATCAAAATGTAGCTTGAATTTTTTGCTATGTTAAACAACCAATCTCTATTATAATTTTATTATATCGTTAAATGAAGGTTGTGAACAGAATATAAATACAAGCTGTAGAACATTATTATACCCTTCCTTTTTTTTGTATCTTTGTTGCATTCACAACTCTTGTTCATTTGTTTATATTAGCAACAACATCAATTTGTGCTCTAACTAAATTTTGAGTTCATTTTTCATCATTCAACAAAGTTCAGAGTGGCAGAGTTTTTTTTTTAATAAAATGAAATTGAAATTAAATTTAATAACCAGCAGCAAAGTGATGGGGAAAAGGGGCAGGCGTCAGGCTGAAAATATATATATTTTTTAAATAAGAAAAATTCTTTGATGGCGGGCAAGACCAAAAGCAATTTTCAGCTCTCTGAGTTTTCCAGAAGGTTGCGGCCAATGTCAGGAAATTTCCTTTTTTTTCCCCCCCACTTATGTACTTGGAATTTAATGAATGTGAATGTGAATACGAATATCAGAACGTACAGCAGACATGTCAATTTGCATGTTGATGTGGCAAATGTGGGTCAAATATTACCTTCATTAAATTGTTGAAGTCATCGAATGCATAAGCCTCAGCAGCGGACACATCGCTGCCCTAAAAAACAAAAAATAAAAGTTCCAGTTCCAGTTCGATTTTAAGTATTTAAAATACAAAAATATTCAAATATTGTTTAGCTATTTAATTGAGTGCTATTTGGAAATTGTTTGCTTGGTTATAAAATTTTTTTGCAATTTATGTACACGAGCTATAAAATAAACTGCGCTATAAAAATATGCACTGCATACCAAGTAACACATAAAAGCAAATATAAAAAATAATATATATATATACCAATTTATTCGCATGCCAAATATATATATATATGTATATATATTGAACACGTGTTTTTTTAATACCCTGTGCACAAACAAATGGGGTAGAAAGTGGGGTATACTGGGGTGTAAGCATGTGCAATGAATTGTGATATTACAAGTTAACAACGAGGGATTTTGGTATTAAATATATAAACTTTGAAGCATAATTAACAGTGCTGATTTTGAAGTTTTTTAAAAATTAATCTACTTTAATTTTTATATAGATTCTTGTATTAAGAAATAATTAAATCATTTTTAGAATTTCATACACAAAATTTTGTTTTAGAATTTCCACAAATCGATTGAACATTTTACAAAATATATAATTTATCATATTTTGGAACGATATTTTGGCATATTAATCGACAATTAAAAATAAATACTACACCATAAAACTTTTAAAATAATTTTAAATTCAAAATATAAAAAACTATACAAAGGGCACATTTTTAAGTATCAGTTAGTTTAAGTATCAGATTCAAAACTTATTTTATAAAAACAAAAATTCATAAATAAATCAACATATAAGCTTTACATTAAATCTTATAAAATTTGGATGATATTTTTGTTATAAAAAATATTAATTAAAAACACGTATTTGTGTACTAATTTTAAATAAATTTCCAAATTTGTTAAGTCCTTTATTTATTTAAGTTATTAAATCAAATTAAATATAAAAACTTTATTTTTTGTTTTTAAGTTATTTTAGTTTAAGATTTTAAGCCTAATGAGCAAAAAAAAACGAAATATTTCAATCAATATAATAGATTTAAATAAATTAACAATATCTTTCTGATTTTAAATAAAAATTAAAATTAAAACACATAATTTTTGTATTATTAAAAATAAATAATAAATGTTTTTAAAAGAAAAAATTTTATTTTTTTAATTTATTTTTAGTTTTTTATTTTATTAAAATAAATATAAAAATTACAGTTTTAGTAATTTTAGTATCAAATTCCAAGCAAAATTTAAAAAAAATTATATCAATTAATATATTAGCTAAAAATTTAATATTAATAAATAAAGATGATCTGTCTGCTTTTAAAAATAAACCAAAATTAATATTCATAAATTTTTTATTAGTAAAATTAAACCATAGAGGTTTTTTAATTTAATTCAACATTTTTTGATTAAAGAAAAAATATAGTTAAATTTAAATTCTGAAATTATTAAGTTGACTACAGGATTTCTTTACTATTTTAAAATATAAAACAAAATTCAAATTTATATATTTATTTATAATAAAAATAAACCAACAATGCATTTTATTTAATATCAAAATTTTTCGTTTAAAAAATTAAAATATATATTTTTTTTATTATTAAAAATAAACCAACAATTCATTTTATTTAAAAACAAAATTTTTCGTTTAAAGAAATTAAATAGAAATTCAAAACTTCTTTAAAGGAACAATGTATAATCCCTGTATGTTGACTACAGGATATCTTAAACACCTTCATTCTTACTTTTCGCTGATATAGGAGACCTGTGCGCAATCCCATGGACTTTCTGTTATTTTTTCCGACAACTTTGGTTGGATTTTTGTTTGGGTATTGTTATTGTTTCGCGTCGCCGTCAGTTGCCGAGATATACACAAATATACAGAACCTGGGCAGAGACAACGCGCTTCAGTGTTGCCCCAGAGCGCGATTGTTTTTATTGTTTGTGCCACAGACACAAGCCACACACAACAACACACACAACAAACACACACAACACACACACACAAGTTGAATCCATCACAGAGGCATAAAATCGGCATGGACGTGAAATCGAAACCATTTAAAGCAGCAAAAAGACATCCCCAGAGACAGAGAGAGGGAGGGAGAGAGAGGGGAGGTACATCAATGGGACTTGGCAATGAAAGGCCAAAGTTGTTGGCAGAGGAGGAAGAGCTGGGGGGTGGGGCGCAATTGCCACAAGAGATTTTGACACACCTTAGGAAAACGCTTTTGGCTTGAAGAAAAACTCGCACTTTCTGCCATTTTTTATGTTATGTGCGGCTTGAGATTTTTATTGCTCGCATGCTCACAGGATAATGGCCAAAAATCTTATGCCAAACAGCTGTGCCACAGTATGAGGCATACTAAAAAAAAACTTGCCTAACTTGCCACACAACTGATGATGGGCTTGTGTGTCAATAGACTTTTGTTGCACGAGGCATTACTTTTTTTTTGGGAGTCAAAATTATTTTATTTCATTAAAAAAAATGTAATAAATTTTTTTTTTTTTTTTTTTTTTTTAAGATAACTTAATTCTAGAATACTCTGTCTCATTAAAAAAAATTTAATTTATTTTTTCTTTAAATTTTGTGTATTTTTAGTGTAATAATGAAAGAATATTGTTTACCAAAAATTATTTTCTGCACTTAGTTGATTTTAAAACACAAAATTATTTGCTTTCAAATAAATTTCAATACAATTTTAATGTAGGGAAATTCCTGCTTGGGAATTATAGGCGCACAGGTGTGCAACAATCAGCGCCTGCAAGTATGCAACAATTATACACTTAAAGCATTGCATAACATGTGTAGACACACACACTCAATGGCTTTAAGTTCAGTGTGAGTTCAGATACGCCCACACACATGCACACACACACACACACACACACACACAGAGAGTGGGAGAGACACACAGATACTCCTTACCCCTTGACACACATGCACTTTGTCACTGTCAGTGTCAGGAAAAAACGATGACGATGACGAGGACACAAGAAGAAATAGACGAAGACGACAGCTACAATGATGATGATGATGTTGTGAATGATGATGATGATGATGTCGACACTGGCGCCGCATTGGCCTTCAAAAATTGTTGCAAATAGGTTTCTTCTAGGATTTGATTTTAAACAATTACGTGCTCGTTGCATTGGGCCACGGTCAATAGTCGGGAAAGATGGCAAAATTCAATTAGGTCAATTTTGATGGAATTAAAATGCAGAGGGCGAGCTAAAACTAGAAACATTAGTTTACACTTGCTATAGTTTGTGAAAGTTGCAGCTAACGAGAAAAATTTTATATATTAGAAAAACATTTCAAAAAACAAACTTTTGGCACACAATAATGCGAATGTTTATTTCTTGATAGCTAAGTAATTTTTTTACAAGTCTGGAATTTATGTTTATATTAAGGAACGATGCCTTTTTCAATTACAAAAAATAATAAATACATAAAAAAAAAAAAATATTTCTTACCCTTTTTCAATTAAAAAAAATAATAAATAAACTAATTATTTAATTTCTTGTAATATGACAATCTTAAAATTCAAAAGTTTAGAACACATAATAATGTTAATTTTTATTTTTATACAAGCTAAATAATTCTTGACAAGCCAGTGATTTTTATTTATAATAAAGAAAGACCTCTTCTATAGTATTAAATCAATTACAACAAGAAAAAAATATTTCTTTCTATTACAATCTTGGAATAAAATCATATCTCCTCTCTTTTGCATTTTTATTCAAAGCAAGAGCGTTTGAAAATTTAAATTAGAAATGCTTGACAGCTGATTCTATTAAATATATTCCGTTGGGTAAAAGATATGTAAAATCTTGTAAAGAATGAGAAAAGTCTCCCATGATTACAAAGAGCAAAGATTTTAATCTTTTCTCTCATATACATAAATAATATACCGACTGCTTTCACTTTAATCAACAATACAGAGGAATAAAGAAAATAAAGCTTAAAATTGCTTCAAACTCCTTGTTACTGTAATATTGTAACTCATACACTGAGAAAAATATTCATTCTAAAATTAGCGAAATCTTTAGCATTTGTGGACTGTTATTATTATTCTTTTTACTAAAAATAAATAAATATAGCAGAAATATAAGGCTGCTTCGAATGCAATCCTATTTTTTTGTAGTCTCAAATATTCGTTTTTAATTTTTTTAATTCCTATTAGTCAATTGTAGGAATCTAATGGTTATATTCTAGCGAAAGATCTCTTGAATATTCCCTATCTAAGCGCAGGTCATCACAAAATATGACTCTCATAGTAATTATATTTAATTTCCAGTGTAAATGGTAGAAAGGAAATTTAAGAATCGAATTTTTCAATCGGCAATGATTTAATAGCAATATAGATAATGATGTTTCAGGAAATATTTTTATTAACACATAAAATGAATATTTAATTAAAAATAGTATCAAAAATAAAATAAACCTTAATACTTAATTACAAAAAAGAACAACAATCTGTAGTAGAAAAAACTATTTCTTATAATTCTTCTACAAACTCTTTTTTGTCACATTGCGCATACGACACGTTGTGCAGTCTGAAATTTGCATTTTTCTACATATATATGTATATGCCTTAAGGGTTTGTTGGCAAATGTCAAAACTGTCTTCTCTGTCTTCTCTGTCTTCTCTCTACTTTTTTGTGACATACAATGCGTATACTTAATAATAGGCGCCTGTAACTTGGCTAAGGACTAAGGATTTCGCTGGCAAGTTGTATGCGAAACAGGTTTGTCAATATTTGTGACTCTGTGTGTGTGCACACGTAGTGCCACAAAACGTTGCACTCTCATTTATATTCTCGCCGTCGCGCTTCCAGAAGTTGCCAACGCGTTGCAAACGGCATTGATTTCTGTTATCGCAACTTGTGAATGCGTTGGGGCACGAGAGGGGGCCTAAGGGGTTTATTTTTATTGGATATTTGAACAATGCCACAAACGCCTAGCATAAAAAGAAGAGGGAGAGGAAGAAGCAGACAGTGGCAAGGAGCTGCTTAAGGTCACACAACCCAACAGCCACATGCCATGCATATTCAGCGGCGATTAAACTCAGCTCATGCCACATGCTGCTGCATAGTCATCATAACAATGCTGGATAACTCATCAGTATGTGCCTCAGGCGTCATAAATCCTGCAAATGTGTGTGTGTGTGAAAACGTTGTGTAATTAAAGGTTAAGACGCGGCGGCTTATCGATTTTATTATCAAGTTGCAGCAGCTAAAAATCCCCAAGGGCGAAGACAGCCAAGATTTTACCACGCCTTATTAAATGTTTAGCACTTTTCCAGCTAAAAGTTCAGACAATGTGCAATGCGCTTTCTTTTTTATTAACTCACAGACAGAGCATATTAATTATGTCACGAAGCAGGCATTTGTGAGCTCATAAAGTATTATTATTATTTATTGTGGTGAGCAATACTGTGAACATGTGTAAGAATCTAGTGTGTGTGTGTGAGCAGACTTAAGAACTCTGAGCTCATCTATCAAAATAACTCACAAATAGAGTCTACTAAGCAATAGAAATTTATAAGGTAAATATAAAAATAAATATATATGAATTCAATTTATAAATTAATTTTCAGCGCTCTACGACAAATTAATTGTGACTTTTATATTTTTATACAATACTTAAAATATTAACAATAGATACTATGAAAAGTCATAATTAACTTTTAAATATTCTTATTTTTTTTACTTTTTATATTTCTATTGCTGTTTACAAATTAAATTAAATTGATGTATCTGCAACTTATATAGTATTGTATTTACAGTACTTAAAAAGTCAGAATTTATTTTTGTAATCGCTGAAAATTGATTTATAAATTCTACAAATATTTTTATATTAATTGTGACTGTTTAAGTAATGTATACAATATATAAAAAGTCACAATTAATTTTTGTAAACGCTGAAAAATGATTTATAATTTAAATATTTATTTTTATTTTACTTTTTATATTTCTATTGCTTAATTATAAATATAAATTAACTGGAACTTATAGTTATATTTTTTTACATTTTATATCATATAAAAAGTCACAAAAAAATTTTGTAAAAGCTGCAAATTGATTTATAAATTGTTGGCTTATTTTTATTTATTTTATAAAATAAGAAGAAATGTATAAAAAATTACAGATTTTATATAAAATCAATCTTAGATTTATGCAAGAATTTTAATTTAATTAGGAGTTTCTATAAATCTTCTGTAGAGAGAAAATATATGCCCTTCTAAATTCTGTCTTCTATTTTTTTAAACAAGTCGAAACTAAAATATGTAATGACGAATTATTTCATGAGACTGCAAAACTATTTTAAATATTATTTATTTTATGGTTATTTATTTTATTATTTTATTAGTATTGATCTGGAGAAAGTGCTGAGTATATTAATTTTATTTTTCTGTCTGTTTCTATGCTTGATTAGATCTATCCCAGATGCTGAATTTAAATTACTATATTCTTCTATAGCTGTCAGAAAATTCAGTTCAATATTTTTTATAAAATTTATTTAATTCAATATACGTTTATTGAAGCCTAAGCATAAATAATATAAAAAGTTTAGCATTAAATTTTGTTTAAGAAACTCAGAGTCATTAAAAATCGTTAAAAAAAAAAAAGATAATTATTGTTTTAATAGGGAAGTGCAAGCCAAGCACAGGCACACTATTAAAAAAAAGCAGGATCCGTCTGAGGACTCTGAATAAATTATTTTAAATAATGTAAATATATTTGTAAATATTAAAAAAAAATGTAAAATAAATAAAAGTAAGTTAAGGGTTGTTTTCTCCCTAAAGAAGGCCACCTAACAAAAGCTATATGTATGCACTCAAGACAGAGCAGCTATATTATTATTTTATTTTTAATTTTATATATATATAATAATTTTTTTTTTCCTTTTTTTTCCATATTTACAAATTTATTTACAATATTTTCCATAATTTTGTCAGAGTGCTCAGAGTGTTGCTGATGTCTTAAATATTGTAATAGAACAGTAAACATTACAAAAAAAATATAATATTTCAATTAAACAACACAATTTCAAGTTGACAAAATTTGAGAAAAAATTATTTTATTAAAAAGAAACAGTTGTTAATTAAGTTGAAAAACTTAGAAATTAAATTCTAAAATTTTGATAGCATATTCTACACATCATCTCACTCTCTCTGCAAGTTTATAAAATTTTCAACATTTCCAAGATAATTTTCTTCACTTTCTTGTTGCTTTTTGGCATCCCTTGGCAAATAAACAGATAAATTGCCAGTACCAGGCAAAGGTCACAGTAAACACAATAAATAACTAAAATTTCATAAGGCGGCAAAGGACTAAATTGTCGTTGTTGTTGTTGTCAGGAAAGCCGCAGGAAACACACACATAAATGTACAATAAACGTACACTCGTATATTAATCATAAAGAATCCAATGTTTGCCTTGCATGTGATTTATTAATTTGCTTCTTGTCAGCATTGTGGGCTGCCAACAGCAAACATATTGAGTTATCACTCAATCAAAACAATATTAGTTGATATTTTGTTGTTGTTGTTTTTGTTTTTATTATTGTTGTTATTAAGAGTCCAATGTGTCATTGTCTTAATGCCCAGAGCGTGTGTAATTTGCAGTTTTGCTGTTGCTTTTCCCTGCACAGTCATCGTCAGCGCCATTAGAGCAGGAGAAAAATAGAAAACAATAAAGAAAAATCTATCTTCCGCACGCCGAAGCTATATACCCTTACAATTGTCTCCTAAGAAAATTTTGAAGGCCAACTTTGCTTTTGATATCTTAAAAACAAAGTTTTTCAATCGACCACTTTTCGGCCATTGGTTCCTATAGAAACTATAAGATATAGTGGTCCCATTTTGTTCAAACTTGGTCATATTGTATAAATTATAAATATGCAGCGATATACCAAGTTTGGTTTTGATATCTTGAAAAACAAAAAAGTTTTTCATACAAATACTTTTCATGAAAATGAAGTGTCTGCGATTGTTTCTATGGCAGCTATATGATATAGTGGTCCGATTTTATTCAAAGTTGGTCTGATTGTACTTATCGAATTTGTACATCGATATGTCAACTTTTTTTTTGAAATCTTAAAAAACAATAAAATTTTTCAAACAAGCATTTTTCGATCGATTGTTCCTATAGGAGCTATAAGATATAGTAGTTCGATTTTGTTTAAACTTGATCAGATTGTACAAATCGTAAATATGCAGCGATATGCCTAGTTTGGTTTTGATATTTTGAAAAACAAAAAAGTTTTTCATACAAACACTTTTGATAAAAATAAAAATTCTTGGATTTTTGCTCCATAGCTATATGATATAGTGCTGCGATCGGGCTGATTTTTACATACAAGCTACATACATTATCAAGCTATATCTGTGCCAAGTTTCATCAGGCTAGCTCAAAGATAAAGCCAAAAAGTAAGCATAGAAACAGACGGGCTATATCGACTCAACTCTGCGTCCTAACCAAGAATATATATACTCTATGGAATCGTAGACATCTCCTCCTATGCGTTACACATTTCGAGACAAAATTATAATACCCTTTTTTGCAAGGGTATAAAAATAAACAAATTGATTTCATTCATGATTTAACAGATTGCTCGATTGGTTGAATTGGTTGATCAATCGCACACGCAATCCAATTTCTAACTAGATTGTTTATTTGCCAGTTTTATATATCCTAACACTAACAAAAATCTAATGAATTTTTGCTGTCAGCTAACCGCAATGGCAATTTGTCCCGCACCAAACTTGCCAAACAATTTTGTACTTATTTATATATACACACATCGTATATATATCAGCAATCTTAAGGGATTATCGGCACGTCAATAGGTTTTAGCACACACATCGTCTCACATTTGTATTATAAATTCATATACTATATATATATATTTACATACTATATGTAAATATGTATATTTCTGTTCATATGAATAAACCGAAAGGCTTTTATCGCAATTTGTTTTCACAACATTTATATGCAAATTGGAGCTGACCGCGTGAGGTGTGCATTTATATAGAAAGAGAGTTGTGAAACAAAGGTTGTTAAAATATACATAAACTAAATATATATTTTTAAGTATATTACAATTTTTAAGTGAATTTTTAAAATTTTGTAAGCCTACTTAAAATCAACTCTAAATGCAAGCTAGTTTTATTTTTTGGATTT